>CM048748.1:173852092-174482449 GCA_026315105.1 Locusta migratoria
GTACAAATTTCAAGTTTTTTCACAAACGGCTGTAGATATCGCAAAATGCTCGAAATTTTCGCCTAGGGCTCTACTTTTACCGGTTTCATAGGAAAAAAAGTGGTTCGAAATTTTTATCTTTGATAGTTTTTGAGATAATCCGATTTTGTTCAATTTTTAACGCTTAATTCCGCAGGGTTAAAATAAAATTCCGCAGCTTTTCAATGCGCCATAAATTTTATCATGGTAAGGACTTCCTAAACCTAACTTTTCAAAACGTTTTGCTGCCTCAGGTTCGTGGAGTTCCCTTGTGAGGACGAAACGCACATACCTGAGGTGACTGTGAGCACTTCACACGTACCAGACACGTTACTCGAGGCTGAACGCCCGGAGCACTCTTCAGAGGTTGCACATGACGAAGGCCAAATAGCATCAGTGGCTCTAATGCAAGAACAACTTAGTCAAGGGAAGAATAACTTGACAAACAAAACTTCGCCAGAACAACAAGGCGACAAGACAGATACCAAAGGAAAGGAAAAAATATATGAACGACAAGCAGATCACGAAGGTCGGACAACACCGCGGCTTCCAGAGGAAGCGGTACTAAATACCGATGACCAAACCGGAGGCGTTCAGAACGCTCCCTCAAACAAGAAGGAACAGTCCCCTTGTCAGAAAGCGCCTACGGGGTCCCCTGACACCTCACCAGGGTCTTCTCCAAGTAGATCGTTGAAATCGACGTGTAAAAAGAACAAGAAAGGCGAATTGCACACGAAGCGGCACAAAACTTGGCCCCTTCTTTAAGGGAACGGCTTAAAAATATCCAAGAAAGAGGAAGACAGCACGACGTATTCCAAACGGAAGGAGTCAGCGAGCGCATTGATGGAACAACGGGTTCGGCACATGCTGCAGAACCGCAAGAGAAATTGAACACTGCGCCTGACACAAATAGCCCTGACATGGATGACGTATCCCGGCTTAGTCGTGAAAGAGCAGAAGAGACAGGTGATTGGGCGGAAGATGTAGAGAACCGGATGGACGAAATGGACACGGACCAGGAGAGTGAGGAAGACGTCTTCTATTAAAGATTTTTAACTTGTCAGATCCAGAAAGGAACGCATGAACGAGGATGATATTTTGTTGTGTTTTACTGAATCATATTTTTAAGTTTACACGAAAGACAAAAACAAGATGAAAGTAATTAATAGACGAAAGTTTGCCCTACAGATGTCATCTTTTGTTAAGTAGAGCTTCAAAGTGGAATACACATACCACGTTACAACTTTGAACATAAACAAAATTCAAAATTCTACGAAGGTAGCCGCACTCAGAGATTTTTTATATCAGTCCGATACTGAGGTAGCTGTCTTACAGGAAGTTAACATCAAGAATTTTTATATGTCCGGCTACAGAGAGATTTTAAACACCGCAACTGAGAAGGCTTGCGGAACCGCAATACTTGCCAAACATGAATTGGAACTTACAAACGTATATCTTTTGGAATCAGGGAGGGGAATCAGCTGCAAAATTTTTAATACTACCTTTATAAATATTTACGCACCCTCAGGAAATAATGCCAGGGAAGAGAGGGCAAAATTTTTTAAGAGTGACATTTTATTTCTCCTCAAGGACAACCCTGCAGAAATTTTAATAGGTGGAGACTGTAACTGCGTCTTAAATAAAAAGGATCAACGGCCAAATTTTCATTTCTCCCGCGAATTGGACGCGAAATGGAAAGACGATTGGGAAGTAAAGTATCCAACAGTTGTCAAATTTACATATTTTACTCGTGATTCACAAAGTAGAATTGATAGAATGTATGCCACTCCTAACATAGAGGCCAAACTACGTGGAATCGAAGTGATACCAGCTGCCTTTTCTGATCACCTAGCTGTGAAATGTAGTATCGACCCTACAAGACAAAAGACATACTGGGGCCGCCCGCTTTGGAAATTAAACGTAAGTATGCTCCCCGAACAAGCTTCAACCTTAGAAATACAACAGACTTGGCAGGCTGTGTTAAGAAGCCGAGATAAATACCGAACCCACATTGAATGGTGGACTTCGGCAGCGAAGAAAAGATTACGGACAACATTAATCGCATATGGGAAAGAGAGAGCAAGATGGTCAAGGACAACAATGGAATTTTATTACACCTGTCTTCGCGAGTTATATGACAAACTTATGTCAGTAGAGGTTTTTCTCGATATAAAGCAAACTAAATCCAAAATGATCAGTATTAAGAGGGCGCAGCTGGAGGGTTTGAAGATAAAGTCCCACACTAGGACAACAGTGGAAGACGAAAATGCCTCCATCTACCACTTAATACAAATAGCAAAAAACAGGAGGAGGAATTTTATTAACAGCCTCAGAACGGACGATAACACAATTCTGACAGAACAAAACCATATTTTAAACGAGGCTCATAGGTACTACCATCAACTTTATGTCGAGAATAATGGTAATAATGAGAACTTAATGCAAGTTTTGCTGCAGAACTCCGGAATAGGGAATCTTGTGACTGAAGAAGAAAACTCCAATTTTACTATAGAAATAACAAACGAAGACGTTTTGGAAATTCTTAAATCTTCGCCACGCAATAAGTCTCCTGGCCCGGACGGCCTTCCAGTAGAATTTTATACCAAATTTTGGCATTTAATAGGCGACGCATTTACCGCAGTGGTTAACGAGGTCCTAATTGGTGTTGCTATTTCTGACACTTTCAAAGAAAGTGTCACAATACTACTCCCAAAAGGAAGAACCACAGACACGAAAGAACTTGGTAAAATGAGACTCATCTGCTTAATGAACGCCGATTATAAGATCATCGCGAGGGTGCTCAAAGATAGGATGCGACCTATTTTAGAACATGTAATTGGGAGCCACCAGACTTGCCTTCCTCGAAAGAGCATATTTAAGACGGTCTGTGAATATAGAGACATAATTGCAATATTTTCGAGTTCATCGGCGAAAGGCGGCCTAGCCTTCATAGATTTCGCAAAGGCTTTCGACAGGGTGAACCACGAATATCTGTATAATACCTTGAAATATATTGGTTTTAAGGAGAATAGCTTGACTGTAATACGGAACTTTATAAATTCTATAACCACTAGGATTTCTATTAATGGCCAATATACCAAAGACATCAGAATCTTAAATGGAGTACCACAAGGCAGCCTGTTATCAATGATTTTATACGTCGTTTCAGTTGAACCCCTCTTACGAATTCTGCATTCCACTTTAGAGGGCATAACAATACGTGGAACAAAACGGGTAATAAACGCATACACTGATGATGTCGGCGTCATAATAAGGAGCGATGCAGACAATGTCCAGTTGACAGAAAAATTGCAAATTTACTGTGACGCAACGGGCGCGAAAATAAACGAGACCAAAAGTTCTTTCTTAAATTTGCAGAGTCTCGATGAGATACAGCTGACGTGGGCAAAGCGAGTGGAGCATCATACTGCTTTAGGCGTAACCATCTACAGTTGCCCACTAAGAACGGCAGCTTCGAATTGGAAAGTTACTGAACAAAGTTCGAGTCATTTTAAAATTAAATCAAACAAGGGATCTGAATCTAAAACAACGTATAAAACTCATTAATTGCGCGGTCCTTGCGAAAGCCACATATGTCGGTCAGATATTACCGGTTCCCAGAGAAATAGCAGAAACTATTATCCGTACAATTTGAAATTATGTATGGCAAGGTCATATTTTCCGAGTAGCACGGGATGTAATAACACTGAAACGTGAGAAAGGTGGGCTAGGACTGACAGATATTGAGAAAAAAAGTACGGCCCTCTTCATTAAACGGATAAGAACAAATGGAAAAGCCAATATGTAATGGATAGACTACAATCAACTACAAGACGCAACAGGATGGAATTAAAATATCCTGAGAAAAACTAGGAAAATATATGGAAAAATATCAACAATAGAACACTAACATCGGAAGTTCAGTCGGATTGGTACAAAGTCATAAATAATATAGTTAGTACCAACGAAAATTATATATTCCATAGGACGTAGAGCAACTAACGTATGCTCAAAGTGCGGAAATGTCGATCTATTGAAGCACCGCTTCTTCTGTGAAGGATACGCAGATATATGGAAAGTTAGCACGGTGCAGGCCGCTTTTATTAAACGGTGTGATGGACGGGAAATTACTTTGAACAATTTATTCTTTCCAGAAGAAATAGTTTTCCCACCGCAGAAGAATAACGTATTATTATGGATATATGGTAATTACATAAATTATGTAATTAACAAAAAAGGGAAGGACTGTATAGAGGAATATAGATAATATATGCAGGAGGAGTATCATAAAATATTTAGAAAAAAAGGACACATGAAGAGTTAGGAAAATATGTTAAAAATTCTTTTCGAAAGACAAGGCATAGTATAAGGCTTTTATAGTAGTATAGTGGCAATGTGTTGGATAAATGCTAAGTAGGGGATTGCTGCTGAGGGTGAAGTACGGTGGGGACTTCGTGAGCCCCGTGGCCGCTACGGTAGCCGTGAAGGCCTCAGCAGGACCCTGAAAACGCATTGTCCAAGGACTATACGTAACTTGAAAAATGTAGAATTCATATACCTTTGATAGGTATTTAAAGTTGTTTTCATTTCAAGTGAAGTCTATGTTTCATTTTGCTATTTTTTTTCTGTTCTATCAAAACCATAGGATGCCGGAAAATAAATTTTATTTGTGGCTCCTTGCAGAAGAGAAAGGGAGAAATTACTTTAGAGCAAGGAGTACTTAGTTCGTTGGAAGAAACGTTCAGTTCTACATTATATGATAGAAGATAAGACAAGTTATATTAATGCCACTAAGAGGCACAACAAATTTTAGTTTTACTTGCATTTTGCCCACTGCAAATGAAAATAATGGAGTGGAAGACAGAAAGAAAAATTTTGAGTTTATAATCCTTTTTCAGGACGATGCTTACAGACACCCAAGTAAAGGGCAATTAAATTTTATCAAAGTTATTCAAATTTGCTTACGTATAATTGTTTGTGACTGTTTAATAGATTACGAAGAGAAGGAACATAAATAATTCTAGATGTATTAAAATTTATAATTTTGTAGTAATTTCGAAATTTGAGTAAACATTTTTTAAAACTGAATTTAAAACAGCTTATACTATTGCAAAGCACCACAGAAAATTTTCCTTGTTCATCTTAATATCATCTGATAATAGGAGGGCATGCGTTTAGCACACGTTCCCCCTTAACATCGCTAATACAATGAAAGTAAAGTATTTTCCATGTTAAGGCTAAAGTGTCACCAATTTTTAAATAAGTTATATTGCACCTCCATTAGTAGATTACTATTCTTTTGAAAAACATTTGTTATCAGTTACATTCTTAGGGTTTGTGTTTTGTTTGTTACAGGTTTGAAAATGACTGAAAAGTCGTAAGTAGTCACGACTCTACCAGATTTTCAGCTCTTCTGCGATCTAGGCCTTCTTTTCAAAATATATATTGTTTTTTAAGTTTTAACAATTTACAAGGGGGTCTTGGCTCCTTTGGGTATCCTAATCACACCCTGACTCGTTACTGACTGCAGTCAAATTACGTTTCTGTGTGCTCACGCGGAGATGAGCGACGTTATGGAAACCAGAGCGCCATTCGCCGTTGTCGACTACCGTAGTCCGCTGTTGGTCTCGCCTAATGGTGGAAGACTGGTAAACGTTTTCTTTAGAACCGGAATCCGGATCTTCAGTTTCACGGCCTCCTCTTCCCTACTGAAATTCTTACCAACTTTCATAGCTTCTCCGTATAGCCTGCAATGGTGCTCGCTTATGGCTGCCGGTACATTTGTTTTGTCAGAGTGAATGTGGTGGCCTCCTGGCAGCAAAGCATGTTCTGCAACGACTGATCTGTTACTCTCTCCTCTTTTACAATTGCTAAGACAGAATTGGCTGAAGTCAGTAGTGAGCCAGGATATGATTTAGACATTCAAAGACGCCACGATCCCTCGTGAAAAGTCCTGCGCAAGTGAGGACGAAACGTTGAGTTTTAATAATAAAGTGGAGGAGTATAGCCCCGAATATATTAGTATAGTTTGTTGTTATGAATCTTTTAATATTAGCGAAATTGTGTCGCGTGATACTGTACGTGTTGGAGGGGTGACACTATCGGGAAAACTTTGAAAAGCTCTCCTTTAACCCATCGATATTAAGGCTTTTAAAAATGTTCAAATGTAAAGGTATGGTACCACAATGCAGCGGTCACCAGACCGTAGACTTACAAACTGTTTAAAGTTACTTACGCTAAGGACAACACACACACACACACACACACACACACACACACACACACACACACACACAAACACCCTTGCCCGATAGAGGACTCGAACCTCCGACCTAGAGCTGAGGCGTACTTCATAGCAAGGCGCCTCAGTGCGCACGACCACTGCCGCGTGACCTCAGGCTTTTAGACTTGACTCCTAAAATCTGCTACTTATTCACTCGTACAGTATTCTTTTGCCTCATAGTTTTCTGAGAACAAACAAGAAAACTGAAATATCATTTAATTATGAAATAGACTGCGTGTTGTACCTTATACACCTTTACTAGTATTAAAATGAATCCAAAATCCGCGGAATATACTCGAGAAACGAATTAAAATCGGTGAAAAGCACCACATAATAATAGGGTAACGTAAGAAAATGTACAAAATCGTTTACTTCTTAAGTTAATCACGTCCGGTTACAACTCATTTTGCGCCGAAAACGATTGTTTTTCTATACAGTTACGATTATGCTACTGTGAACCAAAGTCTATGAACCGTTTGTATAGTACAGGAATCACTTTTTATTATTGACAGATGATAGAATATGACAGATGATAGATGATAGAATATCCTTATTAATATTAGAAAATGCACCACTACATTTAGTGATTGGGAAATATCGAACAACACCATACCAAGTTCTCCCTTGGAAATCGCAACGTGTTAGAGAGAAACGGGCCAATATTTGTGAGGAACAAGAATGTAAATGTCATTGCTCATTCCAGGATACTTTACAAGCTTGAGAATGACATGAAGAATAGTTACTAAAAGCCGGAGGCGTACCGACTTTTTCCTGCCGTGTAATATTACGAATTTAACCTCAAGACTATTTTCGATGATGGAAACTAATATCAATGTCATTCATCTTAGGATCTCCTGAATTCTTTTACCGCCGACACGCCATTCCCTGGCATTTAATTATAAGAAATCGCAACAGGTCCGAGTATTTTTAATAAATCTTTAACGCGTAGAAACTTTAGCTGATAGTATTTCAGAATTGGAGAGCAAGTTTTGCGAATGCGTAAGGTAAGATGCGCCTGCTAGCTAAGCGATTCAGTCTAAACAAAGGAAAGGCAGATTAGGGTTTAATTCCCCGCCGAAGCTGTGGTCATTCTGAACAGAATAAGCCTCGGCAGTCCAATTCTCTCTCTACTTCTAAACGGAAAGAAAGAACTTGCAACTGAGGTGCGTTTTCTGGTTTAAATACTAATTCATATTAACAGATAGAATTATTTATTATATCATTACCGAAAATTACACAATGTTGTTTGGTAATGAAGGCGTACAAAAGTAGACATTATTCACGCAGCTGCCGGGATTTGCAAACGTTGTAATTCTTTAGAAAACTCATTCCGGAACTCAAATGCCGCTGAGTTAGTCAGAATTGTAGCGGAACAACAACGCATAGACTATTGGACTACAACAACATTGATGCGTGCATTTTTAATTGATAACGTGCTACTTCTGTTTGTTTATAGCGCTGAGTAGAACTTAGATGCCATTACAACTATTAATTATACCACAGAAGTACTCGATGACACAACAGTATTAGATATAAACCGCTGCGCTATCAAATTGTAAAGTAATTTGGAGCTTCAGTTATGACGTCACAATCTTCCAAGTGGCAGACATAAGCGGAAGTGATTCTAAGAAATGAAGCAAAAATGTTCAAATGTTTGTATAGCTTATGGGACTTAACTAGGGGGTCATCAGTCCCTAAACTTACAAACTACTTATGAACTAGCTAAAACTAAGGACGGAACAAATATCCATGCCCGAGGGGGGATTCGAACCCCCCGACCGTAGTGGCCGTGCAGACCGTGACTGGCGCGCCGCAGTCCCCTCGGCCACCACGGCCGGCGGAAATGAAGTGACTTTAGGCTCGTTTCTTGTTTCAAAGCGACTCGTTGTCCGACGACTGTTAGGAAGTGAGTTTTTCAGTGACAATGACCAAAAGAACTAATTTTCTTCTGGTGAACGTCACTTTCACACCAAAGGCAAAGATATTTTTCTGGATCTATCGAGTACGTTAGATACAGTTAGACTATAAACGGAAATTTTTGAAAACCAATCCCTGTATGACAATTTAAATGCATGACAAATTTAAATACACAGAATCCCCATGCTCGAAATTTAGTGCGAGCATTAATGCGAGAAACTTATAATACGTTTCCACAACGAAACCCTGTCTCATAATGGATAGAAAAAGAAATTTGGTCATATATAAAGCATACTAGCGGGAAAACATTCAACACACTCGATACTGTCACTATGTGATAAAAATGGTGATGCTACTGATGACAGTGCTGCTGAAACAGAATTGCTAAACACAGCTTCCCGAATTTCTTTCACCAAAGAAGACGAATCAGGGAGTTCAGAATTCGAATCAGCAACAGCTGCAAACTTAATTTAGAAGTAGATACCCCTGGAGAGTTAAAGCAACTTAAATAATTTAACAAAAGTAAGTCTCCCGTTCCAGATTCTACACCACTTAGGTTGCTAATTCGATATCTCCATACCTAGCGATCATATACAAACGCTCACGTAGCGAAAGATCCGTAACTAAAGACAGCAAAGTTAAACAGGTCAAGGAAGGCGATAGGAGTAACATTTTATAACAGACACTTTTTCGAATATTATGAACTACAAAGAAGAGAACTTTCAGCTACCCTGTAATCAACACGGATTCGGGAAATATCGTTCTTGTGAAACGCAGCTACCTCTTTATTCACATCAAGTGATGAGTACTGCAGAAAAAGGATCTCAAACAGAGTCCATATTTTATAGATTTCTGAAAGGCTTTTCACACTACCGTACCTCACAATCAATAAAATTGCTTGTGGAATATACCCACAGTTGTACGATTAGATCTGCGATTTCCTGTCTGAAAGAACACAGTACCTAGTGATTGACGGAAAGTCCTCGTGTAAAACAGGAGTGATATCTGGCGTTCCCCTTGAAAGTGTTAAAGGGCAGTTCTCTTAGACTGTTTGCGGATGATTCTGTGATTTATCGGTTTTTAAAGTCGCAAGAAGATCAAAAGCAGCCGCAAAATAATCTAGATAACAGATCTACATGTTGCAAAAAGGCAACTGATCCTAAATAATAAAAGTGTGAAATCATCCTAATGAGTACTAAAATAAAATTGCGAAAATTGGCAATTGATCCTAAATGATAAAAAGTGTGAAATCATCCTTAGGAGTACTAAACGAAATCCATTAAACACCATTTACACGATAAATCAGTCATATACACAGTTCAGCTGAGTACCTAGTAATTGGAATTGCCAAGAATTTCGATTGGAAAGAACACTTAGAAAATATCGTAGTGAAGGCGAACCAAAGGCTTCATGTCATTGTGAGAACAGAACATGTAACTGTTGTACTGAAGAAGCTGCCTACACTACACTTGTGCGTCCTATTCGGGTTTAGTGCTAGATATTGGGCGATTCCTATCAAGTGGAACTGACGGAGGATACAGAAAAGGGCAGTTCGTTTTGTTTAGTTCGATACAGCGAAGTGAGTGTCACGGAAATGATGTGCTAGTTTGGGTGCAACTCATTACAAGTAAGGCGTTACTCGTTGTGCCATGATCGTTTTGCTAAATTTCTTTCTCCCCCGAATGCTAGCATATTTTATTAACACCAACGTGCATAGGGAGACACGAACATCGTAACAGAATTAGAGAAATCCGATCGAAAACGGGAAGATTTACGTCTTCTTTCCTCCCATGCGCTGAGAATTTCAACGGTGGAGAAATATCATGAAAGCGTTTCTATCAACCCACAGCCATGCACTGAAATGTGGTTTGGAGACTAATTATGTAGATGCGGAACTGTTTTCCCCTCACTGTTAGTCCACCGGATTCATATTCCTGAGGACGGCGGTAGAGGTCTTCCTCCGGCCAACCTGCTTTATGTTTTCCTTGACTTCCTTAAATAATTCCAGGGGCATTGCGGGACGGTTCCTTTCAGACAACACGACCGCTTTCCCTCCCCAATCTTATTAAAACAATCGAATGATGTGCTCCGTACCTAATGACCACGTAGTAGACGGGACGAGCAACCATAATCTTGCTTGCTACCTTTTTGCCTGTGCTGCACATGTTCGGCATACAAGACTGTGCTTTCATGGTATGCAGCTGGTGGAAGGTGGAGCGCTGCGTCCCTTTTCAGCGCATTTAAAATTCCGTTTGCCGCTAATGACACTCGAAGTAGGAAACGAGATTACAGGAGAGGAACGCTACTTTGAAACTCATAACGTGAAGGATTTATAACCTTGCAGCCCTAAAAGTACCGGCTAATGAGAACAATAAAATTACCCGTGTGTTTAAGTTGCAGTCCTTATGGTAAAAGCGATCGATTCCAAGTATTAATCGGATAATGTAGTGGACGTTACAACCTGATCGCTACCACAGTTAATGTTAACGCCACAATGATCACACTAAAACACTTTGTAACCTTGTTTCACAAATTTTATTGGTGCTGTATGACCTAGGTTTCGGAGTATAAGCCCATTTTCGAGTACTTAACTCATTACTGATCTCATAGATGATAAGCAACCAAAGGTAAACATGTCATAAACTCAGACTATCGATTCTTGATATATAGATTATCTTTGTGTCAAAGTTACGATGGATTATCAAATACAATAGCACAGCATTTACAACAACATGGATAAATATACATTGGAATGGGATTATGCCTAAAAGTAAAATTCGTAATAAACGTTTCTGCTAGCAAGTGGGGGGGGGGGGGGGGGAGGGTGAGCCCATTGCCAGATCATCTATCATCTGTTTGCTTATAATTGGTAATCCATTATAACTTTGTCAAAATTGCCAGAAAGATAAACTGTATGTTTAAGTCAAGAATCGATAGTGTCAGTTTATGACATGTTTACCTTTGGGATCAGTAATGAGTTAAGTACTCGAAAATGGGCTTATAAACCAAAACCTAGGTCGTACAGCACCAATGAAGTTAATGAAACAAGGTTAAAAGTGTTTCTATTAGTGTAATTCAATGTCTCACCAAGAACCAGCAACTGAATGAATTAAAATGGCCACAATTATCGTTAATTTAGTGGAGAGAAATTTGGAAAAATATTTAAAATTATTAAATGTTACCAAAACGTGAAACAATGGGCTAGGAATGAATAAATTTAGGCAAAAGAAATGATTTACTGTCGCCACTCTGAAGCGAATTAAATATGGAAAAACTGAATAACTGGAAAAGTTATTTACAGATTAGATAATTATGTTGGTGAGCAGACACAATGTTAATGCTACAATATACTAGACAGCGCATGGAAGCCTAAAGTCTCTACAATAATCAGGTACTGTAGTTAAAAGAACGATCAAACAATGAGCAAACTTACGACTATGAGTTGTTAACAAAGGCAAATAGCTACAAAATCCATCAAAATTTACTGTTAAATAAGCGTCTCACCTTAATTATCATTGTTCGTGACACAAAATAAAACAAATTCAGCAAATAGTATTCATTAAATGGACGTACTAATTTTCATAGTAAGTCAAAGTTAATTTGTTACTGCTTAGTCAGGAAAACGTAACTGCGAAAATGTTATGTAAAAATTCATGCAAATTTACTGTAACCGTCACTTTGCTATTTACTGAACAATTTCATTCAAGGAGGTACACTATGATCAACAATAGTTCCTTAGAAATTACTCAGTGGAAAAATAATTGACTAATATTTTGCGCTGCACTGTTAGAAATTTATTTTCTACCACACTTTTAAAATGAATCAGCACTGATGATTGCATGTCTGATTTAAAGATAATTTACGAGTAATAATTAGTGGTCGGTTTTTAAGCTAATATATTTTCACTGTTCAACACTATTTAAAAAACACAGTAAATACAGTTTAAAACATTTTTCACCAAAAATCTAGTTTTCACTTCAATAATTTCACTCTCTCTTGTCGTGGTTTGATTTCCGAGTAAGTGGATCCTGTCTGGATAATGTCTTGGAAGAAAAATTTGGTGATACAGTTTGCATTTAAGCTGTTTCGCTATTGAGACGAATGTTACTAATGTGCTCACTGGACTTACATCCTAAATGAAAAATGACTGGTTGGGTCTTACTTTTTTGAGACGGTATGTGTTGTGGTCGGGCATTATTGGCACACAATGATTGACAAAATAGCCTCTTATTGGCGACGAAATAATTGCAACATAGTTGGGCCTACAGCCTTTTCTAGCTACATGGCTCCACTTGATTAATATGTGTTGTATTAATTAACATCATTTAATTTGGCCTAATTAGCAGAAACTTTCTGTTGCACTGAACCAATACTGTACATTACGCTGGCGATCCGCGAGATGTTACAATACTTGCCGACACATTAACGATTTTCAACGACTACCTCTCGCCTCAGAGCTACCAGCTTTCAATGAAAGGCTTTACCACAAGAGAATATTGACATCTATAATGGGCTACAGTTCCGGCATGTGGGCACACAGGCTTACGAGGGTGGTGCCTGCCATGGAGAAGGCTGCAGCACAACATCCTACTCCAATCATTAGGGGCATACAGAACCTCCCGAGGAGGAGCTCTCTTAGTGTCGATGGGGCTTTGCCCCCTTGACAACAAAATACGAGAGTAAGCATCTTGGTACTGGGCCAAGAAGGGTCTGGGTGTGATCCAAACTAGAAATAAGGAGTAGAGGGGGAGAACTTTGGCAGATAGCCTGGGATGGGGAAGAAACAGGGCAAAGAACCCATCAGTTTCTTCCAACATACGAGAGATGTTGCAAATGAAGTATTTTAAGCCTAGTGGAGGAATGCTGCACTTCCTGACAGGCCATGGCCCGTACCCGACTTATCTATGACGGTTCGTGAAGAGGGCTACATCGGCGTGTGACGGTGGAGGCCCGGAAGGGACTGAAGAGCAGCTGGTGGCCCATATATGATACGGAATGCGCTGATCTACGCCTCCAGCTGCCACACCATGACACATGCCAACTAATACGAGGTAAAGACACCTTCAGTACACTAAACAACCTAACGGAAGTAGTATTCAGTAAGACCCGGGACAACTTCATGGGGATCAATACCTGATGTGAGATATTAAAACAGAGGACTTGGCATCACACCCAACCATGCCGGCCGGCCGCGGTGGCCGAGGGGACTAAGGCGCTCCAGTCACGGTCTGCTCGGCCACTACGGTCGGGGTTCGAATCCCCCCTCGGGCATGGATATTTGTGCCGACCTAGTTCGTAAGTAGTTTGTAAGTTTAGGGACTGATGACCCCGTAGTTACGTCCCATAAGCTTAACAAACATTTGAACATTTTGAACAACCATGCCGCCGAGCACGGAACGGGCGCCTCTGGCCACAATCCACCGTCGCCTGGATCTGGGGGAGAGTGAGGTACACTCTGACGGACTTCCCCAGTTAGGCGTAGTTGTAGTTGTAGTCTTAGTCTGTAGGGCCGTGGTGGAGTCGCCGAGCGGTCTAAAGCACCTCGCTGCGGAGCGCGCGGTTGCTCGCCGTGGAGGTTCGAGTCCTCCCTGGGGCATGGGTGTGTGTGTTGTCCTTAGGTTAGTTTACCTAGGTTTAAGTAGTTTGTAAGCTACGGACTGATGACCACGCAGTTTGGGCCGATAGATTTACAGACATTTGAACATTTGATTTTTTTTTAGTCTGTAGGTAGTAGATTTAGAATAGAAAACTGGGGAAGGGTGTTGAAAGCAACTGCAGTGAGGAAGGGGGGCAGCCCAGTGCCAGAGTCACGTCCGTTGGGTTAGCTCGGCGGACACAACAAAAACAAGTAGGTTGATAAAATCTGACACAACTTGTAACGCTGAAGGCTGCACTTAACAACAACTGGAAATCTAACAAGGAGACGTAAGGTAGAGTGAAGCAAACTAACAACTTCGAGAAATTTACGGGTATGTTGCCAGGTATCAAAATCGACGATGGCCGATATTTCGGCAGGAGACCACTCTGCCATTTTCAAGGCCGTCGTCGAGTTTGATACCTGGCGGCATACACGTAGGTTTTTTCGAAAATTTTATTCGCCAGGAGAAATTAAGGATTCACAAACTAACAACTTATCACTCGGAAACGGAAACAAATTAAAATAGCTAACAAGTAGACATAAAATAGAATAAGAGCAACAACATGTTAAAGTTGTAAAAATGTAAACAAAATAGAATGTACACTATTTCAGTATTCATTTTAATTACAATATGAATATAATTTAGAAATTCAGTAACAGAAATAATGTCATTCAAAACGTTACAAATTAAATACAAAATTAACTTGGCAAATGAAGTACAATCACAGAAATAAATTGGAACATACACACAGAATAAAGTTTAAATTGGTAATTCCAGTAATGGATTTACTAATAAACATAAGCTAAAGAAATATATGTTACTAACTGCTTCGCTGTGTTACAGATTTAATACTCTTGTTGTGTCTTAACTGTGAAGTAATATGCGGCAGCTGATAAGGGGTAGGTAGCAAGTCGCCTCATGAGATGCTGTCACTTACCCTTCCTGTCAAACCTGGGCCACATCTGTTAAAGAAAACGTGTGCAGTTCTGCGGAGGAGCTGAGGCTGTAGCCCCATATACCACCTCTCCCCACTCTCAGGAATCGCCTATGTTGAACACGCTAATCTGCAGAACTGTACATGAATTTCCATGGGGTAACTTGGACTGTCCTGAGGCAGGTCATAGGCTTCATTTTATCGGTATTATGGAAAGAAATTATATCATAATTTAAGCCTTAGGAGTTGTCTCCACTTATTTCTAAGGCACAGTACATTGCACGGTTACATTTTTGGCGCACAATCACAAACAATAGTTTATCCTGAAGTTTACGTTAGTATCAGAATTAAGCGCTGCTATCTTATTTTTACGAACACTAACATCTAATTTATTTGGCATGATATACAGATTTACTGATATCCTGTTGTGTATTCAACTTTAAACTAATTTTAATTGCTTCTTTTGATAGTTTGATATAGCATAGGCAAACTAATTTTTAGACTGTAAGTGATGTAATGTTTTGTTTTTACCGACTGAGCAATGTAAACTTTAAAAACCTGCAGTATTGTTGCACGCCAGCTCTGTAGTAGGAGTATAGCGATAAAATTTTCTAAGTCTTGCGTTGATGCTGTGGTAACGTTATGGCTGTGTCGACAGAACTGGGAAGGGAAACAGTAGCTACATTGCGTCATACTTACTGGGTCAAGCTGACAGGAATTGACGTACACGCGACGGACTGACTAGCACACATCATCAGAAGTTAAATGGAACAGTACGAGCTTGCGGTATCACGTCACTTCGTTACGTGAGGAAAAGATGCCTAAGTCTAACGGAACAATGCATATCCGGAGACTTCTGGAACCACCAGCTAACCTGTTAAGTAAACACGGCAATATATAAAACACTGACACATTCGTATGACAGGGCCGATGTTGTCATGACTGAGTGTGTAGGGGAAATAACAGTCGTCCCACACACGCTATATATTCTCCAGCACTTGAGCTCATAGTCAGTCGGTCAGACGACTCGATGGCTTCTCTTCATTAGCAATTCATTCCGTGACATGTAATAACGCCGGTAAAAGTCTGTTACAGAACTCCAGCACTCTTCTGTATCAGCTTACAACCGGCGGGATACCGCCTCTGCTACAACTGACTACGGACGTAGAGGAAGAATCTGGGAGGACTTGAATGTCCTGCACACCAAGACCTCACGTTCCTAGGAGAGACGCCTACTTACCGTTAGGCAGGGAGTCAGCGCACATCATGAGCATACGAAAACCGTCAACAGTATACAGATGAGGCAAGACAGCACTTAGGGTGGAGAACGAGAACCATCAGACGATACGTGTGAATCTCTCAACCAAACGTTCCACCGTACTTCAGTATGGTTCACAACAAACGGCGTGGCAGCTGGGCGCCTACCTCCGCCCGCTAAGCTAGTGCGAACGTAGTCGCTTGTCACCGCACAGTACCGCGGAAGGCGGCCGACGTCATCGACACGGTCGCCTGAAGTTCAACACCACCTGAGTGCACGCCCACGAAGGAGTGCTCCAGCAACCGCTCGACCCCCTGCAGTATGCTATAACCCCTATTTAAATTCCCTTCCGAAGTATGGGGAATTTAGCGGGTACATAACAATTAAATTTTACGGATATGTACCACAATTATAGCTGCTACCCATAAAGGTTACATTTTCGACACAGTATTTAGCCTTCAGAAGTAAACCAGAAAAAAAGAGAGTCTAAGGATAAGTAAGCCCTCAGCATCCCGCATGTAGCTAATCTGTATTTAACTTGGAGATTTTAAAGTGAAATATGGAAAGGCAATTGTCTGTCGACAAAACAGAGTTCGTGGTGCGTTTACGAAATTTATGCTATTTTCGACTTTTTTTTTACCCTCGTTAGAACAACGTTGGGACTAGATTCTCGATCAGGCTACTGCTTTCTGCGATGCGATTGAAACAAGAGCGGTCCTAATTGCTAACCAAACAAACGACTCATTTGATAGCTGAATAACTTCCTGTCCGGTAGGCAGGTACAAATAGAACTTATTTGTCCTGAAGCTGAAAGCACTCAAATTTTGCAGATTTGCTCAACTATTAACGTAAATGATAACTCTTGGGGCAGTCAGAGAATTTCACGTTCAAAAGTTAAATTTTCCCCTTCTGAACCCCTTCCCCCTCCACCGCCATAGTGTTATCCTGATGAAGCCCACACCGTGCCATACCAGTTGGCGATAAGAGTCCAGCCGAACTCCTCCACGGCTGCCAACCTCGAACGCTTTTCACTTTATGAGCCCTATTCCCTATCCCCACCTTTTCTGGCCACTTGGACCATGGAGTAGTTTCCCGCCACCTTAATCAGCTCCACCTTCACCTTCTAAAACACCCGCCACCACCTCGGACGCTGGACCTAGTCCCTGTCTGCTCGCCAACCTAGCTCCCAGAACCCTCCTTCCTGTCGTCGTAACGAGTGATACCCCCTGTACCAGGTGATCGATAGACCGACCCAGCTGTGGACTCCAACAACTCCTTCCCCACCGAACCAGAACAAACAGCTGGCCTGGATCCGGATCAGATTCCGAGCTCTTTCTCGTGACCTCCGCGACTGGACGATGAGGACAAACCGATGCCTTTCGCACCATAAGATCTCGCGCCACAGCCTTCTCTTGTCTTGCCCTGATATCAACTCTGTTTTCAACCGTGGCCTTGTTCACCGGGCTCCTCCACGAAGAGAAGGCAGCCGACCACGCTACCGAGCCTGGTCCCATCCGTATCCTCTCCGCCCTGTCCGCACACACACCACTTCCCCAAAGGGGGAGGGGAGTGCTATTCCGGCTATGGAGCAGTGCCTCATGTCCCAGTGGTGCTCCGGAAAACATACTTAAGAGGCGAACGTCCTGGTCCATGTCCCAACGACCCAAAAATGTATCCCAGTACACTGGAAGTAAACAATCACAGACAACCTTAATACGCACTACTTCTTTAGGGAGAGCTGGCTGCGATAGAAGGCGCTGACAGACCGAGCCAAGATATCCATACTCTCATTGCTGAGTAGCTAGACCCACAGCTGGCTTCGAGGCCATTTCGCCTTCCGCTTAGTGTAGGTACGAGCTTCAACAAGAAGACGTACCTACGGATCTTCCACCGAGAATTCTCTACCTCACTACTCCACGGGACTACCGAGAACACCTTCATGGGATCCTCAGTGACCTACAACACGACATCGCCTTTGCTTGCACTACTGCTTTGGTATCTGAACTCCTCACTGTGAGATGACACCTATACGGTTTTCCTCCGAGGACATTTGAGCTACCTAGGAATGCCTGATGACGTTTTGCACGGAGTTAAGAATTAAATAGACTAGTATATTGTTCTTCAAAGCGTCACGTTCCGAAGTAATTACTCGATTTAGTGTTTATTCTGAAAACTTATACCAAGAACTGTTTGAATAAGTGGTGTACAACTGTTGTGTTCGTCAAAACAATCATCAAATGTTCAAATGTTCAAATGTTTGTTAAGCTTAAGGGACTTGACTGCGGGATCATCAGTCCCTAAACTTACAAACTACTTATCAACTACCTTTCTTCACAGACTTTGGTTCACAGTAGCATAATCGTAACTCTATCGAAAAACAATCGTTTTCGGCGCGAAATGAGTTGTAACCGGACTTGTTTAACTTAAGAAGGAAATGATTTTGTGCATTTGCTTAGGTTTCCCTAGTATTATGTGGTGCTTTGCACCGATCTTAATTCGTTTCGCGAGTATATTCCACGAATTTTGGATTCATTTTAATACCAGTAAAAGTGTATAAGGTACAACACCCAGTCTAACTATTTCATGATTAAATGATATTTCAATTTTCTTGTTTTTTCTTAGGAAACTATGAGGCAAAAGAATACTGTACGAGTGAGTAAGTTGCAGATTTTAGGAGTCTACTCTAAAAGCCCTAGGCCGCGCTGCAGTGGTCGTGCGCATGTGGCACCTTGCTCTGAAGTTACGTCTCAGCTTCAGGTCTGAGGTTCAAGTCCTCTATCGGGCAAGGGTGTTGTGTGTGTGTGTGTGTGTGTGTGTGTGTGTGTGTGTGTGTGTGTGGTGTGTGTTGTCCTTAGCGTAAGTTACTTTAAATAGTTCGTAAGTCTACAGACTGATGACCGCTGCAGCGTGGGTACCATACCTTTACATTTGAACATTCCCAATTGGGAATAAGTGGGGCTTACCAGTTCCGGCATACGCCTTACAACCAAGGAAAACCTCCCGAATGTTCAAATGTTTGTTAGGCTTAAGGGACTTAACTGCGAGGTCATCAGTCCCTAAAGTTACAAACTACTTATGAACTACCTTATACTAAAGACGACACAAACATCCATGCCCGAGGGGGGATTCGAACCCCCGACGGGGAACAGCCTCGTGCATCGTAGCATAACGCGTCAATGCGCTCGGCCGAGCCGCCGCGGCGAACAATCATCAATCCAATCGTAAATCGGTACCGTTTTTTAGAGCAGTGAGTGCAGTATACATTTGTACAATAGCTTTTCAATATTCACTAGAATACGTGAGCCAATGTATTCACAGAATAAATTCCGGTGCTTTTGTAACTTCCACGCATCACAGCTTTACTATACCCCAACGAAAAACTAAGGTAAGAGCACTGTAGAAATAGGACTTCGCTGCCTAAAAATTCGTTAAATGTATTATAGCTTAGCAATGATCAGTGGGGTGTGAGTTCGTCACTAAATTAGCATTTTCCTATTCCAATGTAAAACGCTGAAACTAACCGGAAATATTTCAAATGTATACAAGGTATTGTGTATGGTATGTATGCATTTGGTAATTAAATAGTCTTCGTTTTCCTCTTATAATGAGGGAAAAAATGAAGTATCGTATAGTTGGTGCAGAGGCTATACATGGATTAATTATGCATGACTTTATCACAGTATTGCGTGCAGCGTAACGATGCACCTGGAAAGATAATTTCCGATCTGTAATTACTCTTCAGCAGACAACCGGTACGCCTTCTCTCTCGGAGAATTAAAGTCTCACAGGTCAACTACTGCTTCATCGTTGTTACGAAAATTGTAACTTACATATCTTGAAAAGTTTTCATTCTATTTACCCTTTACTTGTCTGTCATCATATATTTATATTTTATATGATACACTTGGTGAGATATCATCAGCTTAGCAACTACAGCAACCCTCACACGATATTTCTTAATCTCGTCTTTTGAAAAATCTTTAGGTACTCTTTAATCGCAATTTCCCCCAACAGATTTTTTGTTTCTTTTCGGAACAAGAATATATTCTCGTGATTTTATAAGTTTTCCGTCGTTCCTTAGTTGCCTAGAAAGTTGCCAATCTTTGCAATAAAATAAAAAAAGGCGTTTGTTTATGCCATATCTGTATTGCTTCTTTTATATGTTGAAGCATCATAAGTGGCCTGTAATAATGTGAGAATTGTTCTTAATTTACTATAGATGTTTAGGATTGATGTCTCTTGATGACTACACAAATAGAACACAGTTGGTAAGCACGGAGCCGGCCGCGGTGGCCGAGGAGACTGAGGCGCTCCAGTTACGGTGTGCACGGACACTACGGTCGGGGTTCGAATCCCCCCTCGGGCATGGATATTTGTGCCGTCCTTAGTATAAGGTAGTTCATAAGTAGTTTGTAAGTTTAGTGACTGATGACCCCGTAGTTAAGTCCCATAAGCTTAACAAACATTTTTTCTGATAAGCACGGAGTGACCGTTAGCATAACTACACATTGAAAACCGTAGTTTCAAAACACAGTAATAAGCAGTGTTTCTCAAGAGACGTTAAAATCGAGCATCTGACGTATGCTCATACTTCTACATGACGTCACTTATGTCATAACAACACTAGAAAGTCTTAAGTTATACGAAACGTTAAAAATAAGCCTTGCACATTTTCTGGCCCAGTAAGCGTTGGCCCTAACAAGAGGAAACTTACTGTATCAATTATACGGTATATCATTACAAACTAAACAAGAGAAAACAAAAATAACTCATAATATAGCAAAATTATTGTGCTTATTAAACAGTGCGGTTGTTATACATATGTGCTACATGCCACTGATGATCCTTCGAAAATAAACGAAACAAAAAGCGTTCGATATAAACAAAAGCCTTTTACTTAGTTTAAAAGACATAATGCAGCTACACGAAATAAATTTATTTTCTACTTACATGAAAATTAACTTGTGAAATTTTCGCTGATTTATTTTTTATTCTTCTCTATTCGCAATAAACTATTTTCACTCTGCGTCACTATGAAATAAAAGTCTGTCAAATTTATTTTACTTCAGAAACGCAGAATAATTCTCTCTAGTCGAAGAACTGTCAACAGAAGTGTTGGAATCTAACTGCAAACATATTAAAAATTTTCCATAGTATTTCACTATTGTATACTAAAACAACCCGTAAACAAATTCGTCAGGAGAAGAAGGAAAACAAAATTGCAATGTTCGTTCTTAAATGCTTTTCGAGAGAACTAGGTGTCCTGTACTGCCGTATCTTGGAATTTGTTTGTAAATGAGAAGCTGTAAATAGCTTTCCCACAAAACACTGGAAATTGGCAAACTGTTAAGTTCCATGCAACATGAAAATACGGAGATTTCAACACTCTATACATGAGTCAGAACGGTGAACACTTAAAACTCTGAATGTTCCAACTTCACTGAAGTTATAAACATATTTAAAAGAAGCATGAAAAAAGCGGCTGCAATGGCAAATCATTGAACTACACGTCAGACATTGAGGAGCTTCAGTGCTCAGTCATGTCACTGAACTTGAGGCAACAGCAATGGAGCTCGAACAAGACTTCTCTGGTTTCTAAATTCCATTTTTTTACCGAATTCTGGGATCACCTCGTTCATTCAGTTCACTGTCTGCATCTTTGAGATTCTTTAACAGATTCAAGTATTTGTGTGCTTGATAGATCAAGTGAACTACAAAGGTGTGGCTTTGAACTCATTCGTAAATTACACTATGTGATCAAAATTGTCTGGACATCTCGAAAAATATACGTCTTTCATATTAGGTGCATTTTGTGCCACCTACTGTAAGGTACTTCATACCAGCGACCTCAGTAGTCATTAGACAACGTGAGAGAGCAGAATGGGGCGTTCCGAGGAACTCATGGACTTCGAACGTGGTCAGGAGATTGGGTGTCAATTGTGTCAGAAGTCTATACGCGGGGTTTCCACCCTCGCAAACATCCCTAGGTAGGAAAAGCGTACAGGCCGACCCCGTCTGTTGACTGACAGACACCGCCGACAGTTGAAGAGGGTGGTACAGTGTAATAGGCATACATGTATCCAAGACCATGACACATCAGGATCCACTCCAAGTACTATGAAAGGCGGGAAACTTGGATTTTATGGTCGAGCAGCTGCCCATAAGCCATACATGATGCAGGTCAAGGCCAAAGACACATCGCTTGGTCTAAGGGTCGTAACCACTGGACGACTGAACAGTTGAAAAACGTTGTGTGTGAAAGGAGTACGCAAAATAATTTTCACTTAATTTTTGCCTGTCATACAGCATTGAGCATGCTTTGTTATAAAAACCTAAGCTATAATTCTGTAGAAAACAAATTTATGTAATACTTTGTACCATTTCATTAATCGATATAACATACTGTACTTATTTTCATATCTTTGCTGTAAACCAAAGGCTTTGTTTTATCTTTGAAATATGTCTTGCTCTAGTAGTTGTTGCGTTTAGAGAGTCGGTGTGTGACCTTCGTGAATGAGAGTCGATGTCTGATTATGGTAGAGTTGTAGTCGTGAAACTGTCGGGTTAGTCTGTCTGTGTGTTAGACTCGAAGAGTAAAAAAAAATTCAGAGAGTTTTGAAGAAACGCAGACAAGTTTGCAGATTGTAATTTTGTATGGAAATTAATCTGTCCCAAATCAGGTAATGTGTACTTTTCTATTGTTATGTCTGCTAGTCTGTATTTGAACTATTGTAGTTGGTGTTTGTCTTTTTGCTAATGAATACTGTTTAATGCAGCTCGCATTTATCATTTAACCCCGAGTCATTTTCCAGTTCCTTTCACCAATTTGAATCGCTATTCGTTCTGATAATTGTTTCTTATGATAGTGTTGCATAATTACTGTGTTTGTAAATTTATTTGTTAATTAGAACAGTTCAGTGTAGGCATTTTCTCATGATAAATGAGAGCAGGAAGTAGTTTGTTCATAAATCCAGTAAAGTTCATAGTTAGAGATTTTCTCAGTATTAATGAAAGTTCAGATTATTAAGTGAGTTAATGTTAGTAACAGTTAAAATGATTTGTCTGATCAGAAGAGAAGTAGATCACGTAAAGAGATGAGAAATATTTGCAGTGAGTGAGACTTGAAACCATTACCAGATTTGTAGGACATTTTTTATTACGTTGAAACAGTATGGTAATTGTTGTTCAGATAGGCACATTATCAAGTGCAGTGATTTTGGTATCTAATTAATATAAAATATCTTTGTTTGGCATCCTGTTAATTCAAGTAACAAAATTATCACTGTAGTAGCACGCTCTTTGTGTTGGCTCTCGCAGTCGAATTGTGCTTTTATAGTCTGGCTACTGGTAGATGGTGCACGCTAACAGGTCTGAACATTTCATTTGCTCGCATTGCTTCTCACACACGAGATTAATGTGTAGATCAATTACGAGTTTAATTACTGTTAACTTATTAACTACTGTACGATTTAAAGTGTTATCCGTTGCGCATCAAACTAAACCACATTTACATAAGATCATTGCATCCCATGTCAGTTGGAATTTATTCTAACAGGGCAAAGGAAGGTAGTAAGTCTCATTGCTTAGTCAAATTATTTTGTAACCAAAACCAAAACAGAACATTTATTTGGGAATTTTAGCGGGGACGGTCTCTTAACAAAAACAGTGACACGCTCGTTCCACACACACATACTACCTTTAGCATCTTTTCAAACACACAAACACCAGTTTTATGTGGCGTGATGAATCGTGGTACACGATGTGGGGATACGATGACAGGGTGTGGGTATGGCGAATGCCCGGTGAACGTCATCTGCCAGTGTATGTAGCGCCAAAAGTAAAATTCAGAGGCGGTGGTCATATGATGTGGTCGTACGTTTCATGGTTGGGGGGGGGGGGGGGGGGAGTGGCGGGTTGGAGGGGGGGGGTTTGTACCTCTTGCTGTTTTTCGTGGCACTTTCACATCACAAGCCTACATTGACGTTTTAAGCAGCTCGCTCCCCACTGTTGAAGAGCTATTCGGGGATGGCGACAGCATATTTCAACACGATCGAACACCTGTTCATAACTCACGGTTTGTGGCGGAGTGCTCACACAACAATAAGAAACCTCTAATGGACTGACCAGCACAAAGTCCTGTATCGTGTAGTATACCTTTGCTATGTTTTGGAACGCCGAATTCGTGCCGGGCTTCATCGACCTACATCGATACCTCCCCTTAGTACAGCACTCCGTGAAAAAAGGGTTGTTATTCCCCAAGGAACCTTCCAGCACCTGATTGAACGTATGGCTGACAGAGTGGACGCTGTCATCAAGCCTAAGAGTGGACCGCTTTGAATTCCAGCGTTACCGATGGAGGAGGTCACGAACTTGTAAGCCATTTCAAGCCAGGTGTCAGGATACTTTTGATCACCTAGTTTACATGTCCGTGTATAATGTTTGTGCCAAGGGCCGTGTCACGGTGGATACACCGATTCCCGTTAGATCACCGAAGTTTATCACTGTCGAGCTTGCCTATCAAAAAAACAAATTTTTGTTATTTCTATGGGACGTAACTGCGTGGTCATCAGTCCCTAAACTTACAAACTACTTCTACACTGCCTTATACAAAGATAGCACAAACATCCATGTCCGAGGGAGGATTCGAATCACACAGAGTGCTGTTGCGAAGTTACAGTAACATATGGTCAATTCACTGACTCTGCTTACACTTGCTGTGTAAGAAACGGCTGTCGGTTCTGGCAACAGTGCAACTGCAGCTTACAGACGTCAACTAGCAAGTAATTTTAATCGAATTATGATGCCAAGCTATTCAACGTTCAGATGCCCCTAAACGCGGTGTTCAGCTTTTCGTATTGTTGAGAGTGATCGCGACAACAGACACTGCCCTTCCCTCACTGTTCCTCGCCTCTAGGCGGGCAAGCGAAATGGAATGCATCCTGCCTTTCCCCACAGCCACTGCGCGAATCGTCAACTTATCGTTTACAAACAATACTCAACAGGAGCGAAACTTGCAATTAAGTCGTGTGCCGCGACAGTCGACACTCATATAGTTGTCAGCTTGTTTTTATCTCTCTACAATTTAGTCTGTCACATCATACTTAACACCACAGAACAACAGTTTGACATGGAGGTTATAACATAACAAGTAATCAGTTACCAACTTTTTAGAACCCTATACCATCAAATTCAATTGAAACGTTCCACACCAGTAACTTGAAACATCAAATACTTAATTTTAGCCTTTGAAATACTTTTTGACAGTAATGCAATTACATAACCTTCATTGTTTTGGGGATCGTCACGAAGTATTAAGACAACATATTCACATACAATATATATGTTAGTAAATTAATTACGGTATTTTAACATTATGTAGATATAAAAAACGTCTGTTACTATCTTGTAAAAGGTAATATTTCTATGTAAACTGATTATATTGCATGTTTCAGATCTGGTCTTTATGTTGAAGATTTTGAAACCTATTAATTCACTAAGTCACTTGATACGGATTAATACCATCACTCATTTGAAACAATTTTATCATAACTTTACTTCTGCCAGTACCTCGCCTCCTTCTTTCCAAACTTCATTCTGGAAACATCCCTTAGGCTGTGGCTAAGCCATGTCTCTACCATACCCGTTCTTACAGGAGTCCTAGATTTGTTAGGTTCGCAGGAGAACTTCTGTGAAGTTTGGAAAGTAGGAGGCGAGATACCGGCAGAAGTAAAGTTGTGAGGACGGATCGTGATTCGTGTCGGGATAGCTCAGTGGTAGACCGTTTGCCTGCGATAGGCAAAGGTCCCAGGTTCGAGTTCCGGTTCCGGTACACAATTTTAATCTGCCAGGAAGTCTCATAGCACACACTCCGCTGCAGAGTGAGAAGTTTTATTCTGGAAACTGATCATATTGTGGAGTATTTGAACTTTATTATTTTTCAGAAAGCACCACAGAATCCAAAATAGATGTTGTCATGAATCATCAAAACACGCCTTTTAAGTTATCATTTTTACTTCGTTTTTGTTTATAAATAAACTGGCAGTGTCATTCTGTTTAAGTGGTACTAAAGGTCGTATCTGTTAATTTCATGTCAAAGTTATATATATACACGTATCAAATAAGGACCGGTTCCTAATAAGGCCCAGTCTCATTTTCTAGCATATAAAGTTTGAAAACAGCGCTAAACGTCGTTGGTAACCATAGCTTGCGAAAACTAGTGGTCAAGGCAACAACTACTTCCGCACCCGCTCTCGTGCTGGCCATTTTACTTTCAGTTGTGCTACGGCGTTCAGCGAAGGAGGGCTGCTTCTTATTTTCATGGTACCTTTCATCTAATGCAATCGCTTCGATCATGAAGCATTTGTACTGGTTAATATGTATATGTGTACCGAAAATTGTGCTGTATTAAGATAGTGGCATAATCTTCCTAAAAAATTTTTTTTTAAACAATAAACACGCGTTTTAAAAGGATTGTTCCCAATAAGGCCCATCATAGAAAATGTAATGATTAGACATATGTTCCTATTAACTTACGATAAGGAAACTTACTTCTGTCAGAACAATATTGGTTGCTGATTAAATTTAATAACCTTAAGAGTTAATAACCAGTAAGTAATTTAGCAACAGTACTGTAAGAAGCGTTTACAAGAAAATGTAAATATAAAATTCTTTGTATCATCTCATTCTAGTTATGTCTGAAATAAAAATAGATTATAACTCTTGCAGTGTACTCCAACAGTTTTCCTGCTATTTACGTGCTCCAGAATGTTAATATGAAGTAGATGTAGCTACGGGCCGTTTAGGAACAGGGTCTCCTAACAAGGCACAATTGCATGTGTTAAACATTTTATTTAAATTGAACTGGATATAGTTGTAGGATGTTGCACGTACGATCTCGGAATATTACCACTTACCCATACTGCATAAGAAATTCCTAAACGCTAGGTGGGCTTTATTTGTAAAATTTACGATTTTACTGTTCCAGCCTCTTAGTCAGGTGATGTCTGGACGAGGTTCTAGGAGTATGTATTGTTTACGAACTTGACGTCGCAGAGGCTATGTAAGACAGTGTAAGAGCCAAGGTGGCGTAATGTTTTAAAGTGTTCTTTGTTTTGAAAGTGAATAAAGTCATAATTCGTGGCAATTATTGAATTTCATTTGTCTGCATCAAATCTGGACCTCTGTCTTTGTGGTAATCATGTTCAAAGGAAACGAGGCCAACTAAACTTCGAATTTTCATCGATATACTATAGAGATATTGTGTATTCCACTACTATATGTACGCAATGTGCCATATTTGTCGATCTCAAATGTTATGGGTATGTCCAAAAATCGCGGGAGTTTTACTATTTTGGATGTTTGCAGCCGGGGGGGGGGGGGGGGGGGCTGAAATAGAACATAAATCCGTTTGGACTCCGGATAAACCGGATGACAAACCAGGTGATTTGTAATCCTACCTAACAGACGCGAATCTATGGAACCACGAGAACCACGTTCTTGCGTACTATTGGCATTCGACAACGGTTATAGCAACGCAGTACTAAACTGCAGTGTCGAGTGATGGGCCATCTACCTCACTGCCGCGTAGCAGAGGTGGTACTTACGCTCTCCAGTGAAGTAATTAACTGGGGAGCACCGAAGCGGAGTGGTATCATGGCTAATTTACGGAACAGCAAATTGTAGTAATCTCTCGCTAATATGATCTGCAGCATTAATCCGTCAAGAACATAATACTCGTTAGTTATTTAGAAGAAAATTGAAGTCTGGAGCCTGAGTGAGCTGTGTGTTATGAACAGTAGTCGATAAAACAGTGCCGTCGCTTTGCACCGTGGTACTTACCGCAATCGGAGTACAATATCTTGGCTGTCACGATGTTGAAGATTGATTGCAAGCAAAGCAATTCTAAACAGAAAATTCACACTAATCATCCCCAAAATAAATTGAGATTAATAGTCTGAATACTGAATGGAGATTACGGCAGCATACTGTGATAAACTGTAAATTACTTTAGTCCCTGTCGGGTAGTGGAATGATATTTTGCCTGTTAGTATTTTCAAAACTAATTCCAGCAATACACAAAGTGCGTGGTGTTAACTAGAAATGCAGCCCCAAATGTGAATGGTTTATTTGACACTGGAGGTGAAATTGTCCTGTACGGAAGCTTCGTAATTTCCCTATTTAGAACCTAGTTTTACACAGAGTATAACATGAAATATTTAGTTCTGTACTGATTCAGTTTTCTTTGCAACCATTTTTAATTCTGGCAGAATATCAGTATTTGTATCTAGAATTACAAAATGTTTTGTGATATTAATGTTTGTTTAGACTTTTGGCTTACTTTTTTCTTCTGAATGGTAGAGTGAAATTTGATTTGGACTCGTATGTTAACATATAAGCAAATGAAACAACTACGTTGTAGCAAACTAGTGTAATCTATCTACACTGTATAACACACTAATTATTTTCATTCTCGACCACAGTGCACACATATATATGCTCTGCGCCCCGATCAAAGAATACTGTAATTCTGCCTATTTTTTGGAAGCTTTCCTATGCTTAGTTTTATAGATAAAAAAGGAAAAGGATCTTCTATTCTAGAATTCGATGATATACTACATCTTCAACTGATAGATTCTTCTGAATTATCTTAAAGGATTTCAAAGTAATTCAGCTTATTTATATAAAGGAAGATTATGTATGCGAGATTTGACCCGTACCGAGACCGCGAACTGGAATAAATTCATCTGTTGAAAAGGAATGAACTTCTCTTTAATACTATGGACCTATCAATAATTTTTGAGGGATCAGTGTGTGTGTGTGTGTGTGTGTCAGAAAAGATATTGGAAACTTTAGTGGATATACAGGCGAATTTGCTCCTACTCGGTCAAGACTTTAATGAGAGTGAACTTTGCGATAAATCTACCAAAGCTGAGTATACCACTAAAGGAAACACTTTGCTTATTTCATCAAGCAAAGCATCAGTCATCCCAACATTGTTCTCTGAGCATGGGAGAAACCAGATTAGATTAATATTACTAGGGGCGACGATGGCCGAATATGAGATGGTGAGCTGTTTGCAGTTGTTGCTGCAACCGAGTCAGCACTTCTCAAGAGACGTCGTTGCCAGATATTATTTTTACATTTCTAATTAATCTGATTTTATTACCAATTCACTGACATGACATTACTAAACTGCACAATATAATTAACCCTCAAATATTAAATCTCGAACTAAACCTGAACTTGAACTGTGACATTATGAAATACACAACAGAAGTTTATTTCATTTTGATATAATTTATATGTTAATTTAAAACTGTTACGATGAAATAAGGTCAGAGGTGATTTAATTTATTTTACGGAATCCGTAAACGATCAGTGAAGTAATAGTTGTTGTATCTTTCGGGTTATGTGGTCGTGGTCCACGATACATATCCGTTCCTTACGTTTCGTCCGGAGCTGCGCCGGACATCTTCAGAGGTACTGGTAGCGGTGAGTCTTGCCGACTGACGAGTCGGGCGTCGGAGAGCGGTATAAATACTGTCCAAAAGGGGGCGTGGTCAAGTGTTCACGTGCGCAGCAGAGATAAGCCTTGTCAAAGATAAAACATAACTTTCGATAGTCGATGGTCAAAGATAAAAAACGTAACTACCTACTCTGAAGAGCCACAGTCCATATGTCATTAAGTTTCATTGTTTCTTCCTTTCTATTAAAATTATCCCTATGTTTGTATATTTCTATTGCTTCTCTGTGCAGACGTGGATAATAGTTCGTCGCTGTAGATAAAATTTCTGTTTCGGAAAACTTTACTTCATGATTTCCTGATTGGAAAACATGTTCCGCTACAGCTGATTTCTCAATTCTACCTAGTCGGCAAAGACTTTTGTGTTCTTTCAGTCTTGTATTCACACTCCTTTTTGTAGTACCGATATACACTTTTCCGCAGGAACACGGAATTTTGTACACTCCACTAGATGATAGAGGAGGGCGTTTGTCCTTAACAGATCGGAGTGCCTGACTTATCTTTTTTGTTGGTTTAAAAACCGGTCTGATATCGTGTTTACGTAAAATCTTTCCTATCCGATCCGTAACTGTTTTAATGAAGGGGAGAGAAACGGTGTTCTTCCATCGTTGTGTTTTGTTGCTGTCCTTTTGTTTACCTCTCCTTGGTCGCAGAACTCTATTTACTTCTTTCCGTGTATATCCATTTTTCTCAAAAGCCTGCATCAGATGATGTAACTCGGCATCTAGGTGTTCTGGCGTACAAATTCGTTTAGCTCTGTCAATAAGACTTTTAATGACCCCTCTTTTTTGCTGAGGATGATGGTTGGAATCTTTGTGCAAGTATCTGTCCGTATGCGTGACTTTTCGGAAAACCTTATGCTTCAAACTTCCATCTGTCTGTCGCATAACTGAAACATCCAAGAAAGATATTTCATTGTCATTTTCCATCTCCATAGTGAATTGGATCTTTGGATTTACACTATTCAGATAATTAAAGAAGTCTTCCAATGCTTTTTTACCGTGTGACCAAACAACAAATGTGTCATCCACATATCGAAACCAACGATTCGGTTTCTTATTTGCTTTTTCCAGAGCTGACTCTTCGAATTTTTCCATGTAAAAATTAGCGATTGCGGGACCTAATGGGTTACCCATTGCAAGAACACCGTTTCTCTCCCCTTCATTAAAACAGTTACGGATCGGATAGGAAAGATTTTACGTAAACACGATATCAGACCGGTTTTTAAACCAACAAAAAAGATAAGTCAGGCACTCCGATCTGTTAAGGACAAACGCCCTCCTCTATCATCTAGTGGAGTGTACAAAATTCCGTGTTCCTGCGGAAAAGTGTATATCGGTACTACAAAAAGGAGTGTGAATACAAGACTGAAAGAACACAAAAGTCTTTGCCGACTAGGTAGAATTGAGAAATCAGCTGTAGCGGAACATGTTTTCCAATCAGGAAATCATGAAGTAAAGTTTTCCGAAACAGAAATTTTATCTACAGCGACGAACTATTATCCACGACTGCACAGAGAAGCAATAGAAATATACAAACATAGGGATAATTTTAATAGAAAGGAAGAAACAATGAAACTTAATGACATATGGACTGTGGCTCTTCAGAGTAGGTAGTTACGTTTTTTATCTTTGACCATCGACTATCGAAAGTTATGTTTTATCTTTGACAAGGCTTATCTCTGCTGCGCACGTGAACACTTGACCACGCCCCCTTTTGGACAGTATTTATACCGCTCTCCGACGCCCGACTCGTCAGTCGGCAAGACTCACCGCTACCAGTACCTCTGAAGATGTCCGGCGCAGCTCCGGACGAAACGTCAGGAACGGATATGTTTCGTGGACCACGACCACATAACCCGAAAGATACAACAACTATTACTTCAGCCGGTCGTGAAAGCCTTCACTGCATGATCAGTGAAGTACTATGCACAATGGTAATGAATAAACGCAATAAGAAAGCTGGTAAAATTTGTCCGTGTTTAATCGTTTGCTCTAAACATTTATACCTGCATCTACACTGAAGAGCCAAAGAAACTGATAAAGACATGCGTATGCAAACACAGAGATATGTAAGAAGCCAGGTGTCAGGCGCAAGCGTTAGGTCAGTTACTGCTGTTCAAGGCTTGTAATCGGATTTAAGTGAGATTGAATGTGTTGTAATAGACAATGCACGAGAGGTGGGACACAGCCTCTCTGAGTTAGCGATGAGGTGAAGATTTTCCTGTGCCACCATTTCTCGAGTGCACCGAGAACATCGGGAATCTGATACAACATCAAATCTACGACACCGCTGCGGCCGGTTAAAGATCCCACATGAATGGGACCAACGACTGAAGATAATCGTTCAACGAGACGGAAGAGCAACCCTTTAGTAAACTGCTGCGGATTTCAATGCTGGACCATGAGCAAGTGTCAGGGTGCGAACCACTCACCGAAACATCGTCGATATGGGCTTTCGGAGCCGAAGGTCCAATCGTGTACCCTTGCTGACTGTGCGACACATAGCAGTCAAGATGGACACTGGACTGTTGATGATTGGAAATAACTGCTCTGACGAGTCTCGTTAACAATTGTATCGAGCGAATGGACGTTTACAGGTATTGACATTACGGCGGGATCGGAGATAAAAGGTGGATAGGGAATTAGATAAAAGAGATTGGAAAGTTTTTGTAAGTTATGTCTCTTTAACGCTTTCTCTAGCACTTTCCCTCGGAGGTGTTACCACCACACTCGTGCCAATGTCGCAAGATTTAATTTCGCAGCACTGTACGTGAGTCAATGCGTGCAGTTAAATTTTCTGTTCACTGACCTGTCTTCATTTTCGTTGTTATCCCTACGCATAAGCAGCGGACAGGTCGTCGATCATCCTATCTTGATGTGCTGTGGAACAAGGAAAACTGGTGGCTAGGACTCTTTTGCACGACCTTTAATTTCTTTGACTCTTTCTTTCCGGTACAAAATGGTAACATTGTGTTTCGTCTCAATTAACAGTACGCGACATGATAATGTAGCAGGTGATTCAGAGAAAGCGTCATTAGAGTATTGCGCTGTTCGGCGGTCAGTTGGTGGTGAAATCACTGCTCACAAATTTTTCAAAAGATCACATGTTGATGCATTAAGGTGTGGGCCGTGTCCACGCTGATATCCAGTAACCGATGGTGTTTCTGCAACTGTCCAAGACTAAAGCACTCACTTCCGCAACCATTTCCGGTGTGATGACACAATCAACTGAGTTCTATGTGCCCCGCAATTTTTTTCTCTAAATCTGGAGGAGTTGGACTACATACTCTGATTCGGGATACCGAGGAGTAAAACATATCTCCGCACCCTCCAGGTTTCACTCTTCAACATCTTGCATCATCATAACAACTAGTACTAAGAATAGTGAACGTTCCACGTTAGTGTCGTGACGAAAGAGTAATAAACACCCAACCTATATTGTTTACTCATCGCAGTTTTGGTGCTTGTTTGTCTTTTAATACAAAACACTAAATGTGTGAAATTCAGTCTTAGCAATTTAATAATCAGTCAACCAGTTGCAACAATTAGTAGCTTAACAACATGTTCCACGGCGCATGCGCCACCGATCCTTGTATCCACGCTCTCCGATTCCCATCAGAAGGCTTGACTGACTCCAAATGTACTGACGTTTCTTGCAGTCATTTAACTGGCATTCCCTAGATTGTAGGGATGTTTCAACTACTGTGATATACAACTATAGTATCACATATATTTCTGAAGAAGATGGGTATATATCTGACGAAATCTTGTTCATGTTATTAAACTACTAATTGTTGCAAATAGTTGACTGATTATTAATTTACTATCCTGTAACTGTTGCTGAGACGCAGTCATGTTTAAAATATTGAAATTCACTCTTCTTAACAAGTTACTCACAATGTAAATGGTGGACTCATAACTGGTGAACTTTATCGTAGTGCGGTGCTCATTCCAACTAGCAGGGAAGCCTACACTTTCTCTGATTAAATTTAACGAGTGTTGATATTATGGTTAGCATTTCGTGATGAGATATTACCATCCAACCGCAACGCAACTGATCACATGTATACTCGTGAAAGTCATTTCTGGCACCAATAGGATGCATTAATGTTGATTTCGCTGCCACCCTCCAAACTTAGAGAAAACAATTTAAACAATGAATTTTGTGTGACTGTCGTGTGAAGTAATTGAAATGACTAACACAACAGCAATAGAAACTATTGTTCTTCAAATGGGCTAAAGTGGCAGTTCATGATTAGATAGATTGTGTGCAGAGCATTCAAATTTAGTTTAATTCACTTGTTCAATATTGTGGAGCTCATTCTCTGAATGTTCCCTTAACCAAAATAATTGATGAAATAACAGACTCAGATTCTGTTAATGGTGGCAGTAGCAAATGGCATGTGCCTATGGGAACCATGTTCAGGTTCGTGGTCATATAACATTTAATCCACATGCATGTGGCTTACAAACCATTGTATGGATCAATAGCGAGTTGATATGCTTGGCCTTCAGCTATGGTTTTACTAATACTAGCTTCTTTCTTTACTAATTCTTGAGTGTGCTTTACTCGCTTATTCTAAATTAATCTCTGTTTGTAAATACTATGAAATTCAGTGTGGTTGCACACCACATAGTACTTAAGAATACTGAGCTGCTGCCTTCCCACACACGAGTTTCTTTAGTGCCCAGTATATTTATAAATTTGTGATCAAGACACCTACCATCTCGTCAAGACGCCGCCGACGCTACGTTTCGCTGCTGCTTTCCTCTGTTATGTATTTGAAAATTTCCTCCCACGTTACCTCCATTTTCGTAAAGGGCAGAAACAATTTTAATATGGGCAGTAATTATATGATTTAGTTCACTTTTGTACAAGGTGTGTGCTTAATTTGGTGTCCCCACATTTATTTCCTGTTATTTTTCTGAATAGGTTATAATTTGAAAGTATCAGACCTCTACTTTATGATTTCATGCTCCATGTCCCATGTTTAATTATCTATTCATTTATTTTTTAACTTTGATGTTCTGTTTGTTAAAATGTTGGCTACTCTCTTAAGGAGTGAGCAGTTAGTTAAATTTACGTTGCACATGTACTGTGGAAACTCATAATATAATTTAGAGCAGCAGTGAGAGTTTTAACTTACATTTGCAGATCTCAACTGCCCGAGATCTTGCTTATATTAATAACAGGGAAACTCGTTCGACTTACGTGCTATGGGTCTTGAAATAATTCAACTGATGGATCGAAAATGTGTGCCGGATGAGGAGTAGAAAACCCTGATCTCCCATTTGTCGAGCGGATCTTTAATGACATTGGCCAAACTGATACGCTTCCCTTACGACTCATATTTCCAACGCATTTTAAAACCGATCATTTCACCCTCTGCTTTCAGCCTAACTGTATACCAGCCAGGGGTCCAATGATATGGATCCGAATCGCAGACAGACTTTTGTGCTTGTCCATGAAATTCAAGAACAGAATACCATACATTATAATCGATAAATAAGTAGGCCCTTAAATACATTGTAGACACATTTAACGTACGACAGTGAGACACCGGCAAATTGTGACAATTCATTCGGTAACTCCTTCCGCCGGCATGTCACTCATGCACGCCCACCCACTTTACTTTGTTGGTTTTGTATTAGTCACATACACATGTGCACCACTTCACTTCCGAGATCTGCGGTAGTGGTGGAGGCTCACATGACCGCTTTTTAACAGTTGAACACCATACACATCGATTCAAAATAAATTATCACTTGTACCTTGAATATATAAGTATCTGAACATCCTTATCTAATGCGGAATTGATAACTGGTCTCAAAAGAGGCGAACCTATAACTACAGAAAGTCGCAGGGGTACTATGCTGCCAGCAGAGAAGAAATGAAAGAAAGACGGGTCCATGAGGAGAACTCAAGACCTGCATTTACAGCTTTGCAATCCACCTGGTGGAGGATACCTCGTTAGTGGCACTCCCTCCTTTTCCTGTTCCAATCACGTGTGGTTCGTAGGATGAACTACTGCCGGTGGGCCTTCCTGTAGTCTCTACTCTCGTCTTCATGGCCTTTTCACGACATGTACTCAGGAAGTAGCAATATGTTGGCTGACTCTTCTAGAAACGTTTGCTCTCCAGTACTTTGACAGTAGGCCATACAGTGATGCAGAACACCACTTTTGCCACGTTTGACACTAGAGTTTGTCGATCATCTCTGCGACGATTCCGCGACCATCAGATAAATCTATGATGAAGCGTGTTGCTCTTCTTTGGTTCTCCTCTTTCCCCTCTACCAGTGCTCTCGTATTCCAGTGTTGATCGAGCTTCCTGATAAATCTTTACAATGATTCTAATAGCTCCGTATGCATACTTACAGATAATTTTCTGCAGTAGCTACCTCTAGTGATTGTTATTCAATTGAGTAGTATCACAGTAGAGGATCCTTATAACTTTGTATTCACAACATGGTTACATTTATTTACGGTGAGTATCAGTTGAAACCTCCTTATTAACCGAAGACATTGCTGAGATAGGGTGCTTGCTGACCTAATGATATAGATAATGCTATCGTAGGTGTGTCCACAATGAATGGGTATCTGTTGAAAGGCCCGATGAACGAGTGGTTACTGAAGAGGGCCAGCAGTTGCAGAAGCAACGGACTGGATCATTCGCTGATCCAGCCTTGAAACGACAGCGAACGCGCCGTCTCCGTAGAACAACTGCGAACCGATGAAAGCAATGGTTGCTTCCTGAGGACATGCAGCTTTACTGTATGGCTAATTTCCGTCATCTTTGGTAAAATAGTGTACCATTCGGATATCCAGGCGAATACTTCTCATCGTTATGAGTAGAAACAGTCTTGAAATGTGCTATCCAGTAATCGGGTACGAAAGTTAGAAAATTTCAAATACGATGGGTTGAAATTACATATAGTGGCTGTTCAGTGGCGGGATGAAGTGTATTCCTGATCAGGTGAGAACATAGTTAACAATACAAAATCATTTGGTGCTAACTAACCTGATGTTTTTGTGTTTATGTATGTATGCTCCCTATCGACTCCAAGATGGTAGGAGCAATTTTGAGGAAATCTTCGGATTAGCCCAGGGGCCGATTCTTTGCAGTTTGGCAGTTATTGGATCTTTGGTATCAAATACGTAAACGTTTACGTGTAGGATTTTGGAACGACATTAGCCCCTCTTCCCCTAGCGGAGAAAGAGCCAACCGACATTCTTCTGTACTATATTGGTACCGCTTGGAGCGCTAGCGTTGCTTCCGTGACTGTTTTGCAATAAACATATAAGTTTACGAATTATGAAAGCACAAAATAACGATCAAATATGTCATATGTGCTCTCTCAGCTGGAGTTGCAGTAACTGTGCAGTCGGTAATATATTTTTTTTTACTACTGAACGCATTGTGCGATGGAAACTGCATGCACATTGATGATTAAAACACAACTACGAACCAACTTCGACAACATCCTTTCTCACCCCATTCACCAGCATTTCCATCAACACTCCTTCCCCTTTCCCATTGTGGCTTCTGACCTCCTTCTCTGTTGACCAACACCTCCACCCCATGCACCTCCTTTCCTTCCAGCTAAATTCCTGTCACGTCGCCATCGTTTCTCCCTCGACATCGAGAAGGCCGACTATCGATTATGGCATTCCGGTCTCCTTTACAAACTCCAAACCTACGCTCTTCCTATTATGTCCGTTTCATTGCATCGTTTCTCTTCCACCGCCAATCCTACGTCACTGTCAACAACGCCGACTCTCGTTTGTTCCACCCCTCTGTTGGGATGTCTCAGGGCTCCGTCCTCTCACCCCTCATCTACCACAGTTACTTGGCTGACATGCCGCAACCCCCGCCTCCCATCCATCTCCTTCAGTATGCTAAAGACACCGGCTTCCTAGCCCAGACCCTCTCCCTTGCTCATTCCTTCCACCTTCTCCAGTCTCATCTACCCCAATTCTCCACTTAGTGTAAGCAGTGGCTCCTCTCCGTCAACCCCATCAAATACCAGGCAGTCATTATAGGTCATACCACCCGGTCCTTCCGTCACCGTGACCGTCCCATTCTCCAAACCTCAAATACCTTGGCCTCACCCTGGATCGCTCCCTTTTCCTGGAACCCTCACCTACAAACCGTCAAAAAGCCATCTCCCATCTCAACCTCCTCAAGCTCTTCTCTGGACGGACATGGGGACTTAACCCGTCCACGACCCTACACACCTACCGTTCCTTGATACATCCCATCTTTTGCAGTTTCCTTCCCGACCTACTATAAATCCCTCCAAATCCTCGAACGCCACGCAGTCCGCTTCGCTTACCGCATCCACCTCCCTTACCCCAGATGGATCCACTATGATCTCACTCCTTTTCCTCGCCTTCTAAAGTTCCTTGAACATATCCACTCGCAAAATAGAATCCCATCACCCTCTGGTCTCTCCCCTCCTCCTAAACCCCGGGACTCTGCCGCACCGATACCAGCATATCCCTCCCTCCATAAACCTTCCCACTTCCCACATCCTCTCCCAGGGTAACTTTCGCCACATCCCCCTCCCAGATGACGCCCTTCGTCCCGATATTTACCCATCCCATCAGCCCTAAACCATCCCCTCCTCATATATTACGTGCCCCTCTCCCCTCCCAAACCTCTCCTTTTCCTCTCCATCTTGGATCTCCTTTCCCCTCTCCCTCATCCCCTCAGTGCCTCCCTTCCTTCTGCTCTCCCCTTGCGGGATCTCAGCGCATCGTGGTAAAGTGTTGTGTCAATGTCAAGTTGTGAGTGTGATTTTAAGAATTCAGCAACCGCCGCATAGGCAGAATAATGTGTTACCATGTTTTTTTTTTTTTTTTTATCGTCTCTCTGTTCTCGTCGCCCATAACTGTGCAAATTCTGTGTTTTTTTAGCCACAATGGCAGTTTTCAATACTTATTATGTGTGTTTTAAAGCCTTCGTTTCATTTTTTTTAATTTGCCAATTTATCTCCTGTTTTATTGTTAAATTCAACATTCATTTTCTCCTGTTTTAAAATACCAGTACCGACTGCCAAACTCATATGTACACTGGTCTGAAGGGCAGCGTACGAGGCTGCTGCCAACCTGCCGCCCTCGGGGCATTAAAATACAATGAAGAGAAAAAAAAAACAGCTTTGGCGGTCTAACTTTTATATAGTAGACCGAAGCCTTGAACTGAGTTTAATTCCTGAACTAACCTCAGATCTGATCTCTTCACCGACTTTCATACAAACAGCCCGTAAATTTTTAAAGATACGTTTCACGGTGATGTTAGTATGTAAATATGGATTAAACACGCGGAGGATTGTATAAGCATAGTTCGCTTCATTACTTAATCCTACAATATTCTTTATTATTTTTTATTAATGCAAACATCATGGTTGAATCCTTTATTTTAGACGAGCTTAGTTGGCAGTTCAGTTTTGAATTAGAGACCAGTGGAGGCAGAAGTGAATTAAAAAAAAAAGAAAAAGAAAAAAAAAAAAAAAAAAAAAAAAAAGAAAAAACCAAGGAGCCAGGCTCCATAGCGCCCATATGTGGCATATGTGAGATGACAGAGACTGTAGTGGGTTTAGCAGTAGCAGAAAGTTTCCAAGTAGAATAGCAACCATGTGCTTACTAAGAGAACAGCAGGGAGTTTCTCGTGGTACCAGAGGTTGCTAGCCAGCAGACGCGAGTCTTGTAGGGTTGTTAGGTTGGCGGTGGGTCACTTTATGCCTTCAGCCAATGGGAGAGCTCCGCCGAGCAACTTGAAACGGATGAGCGGTTAGGTGTCCCCCATTAGAGGGAGAGACCTCGAACCGAGCGGACGTGAGTATGTTAGGCCTGGTGTACCGCAAATGTGCCTTATCGTGTTGATTTTCTTGAGTAATTCGATCGGTAGTGTTGCAACTATCGTCATTCTATCGCGGCATCATATGTGGGATGCAAATTCATTAATTTTAACGAAGAAATTCTGCCTAATGTGGGACTTGAAATTGTAACGGTTTCTTTTGAGTGGGACGAGGCTTTAGATTCAGCCCTTACATTTTTAGTTTGAAATGTATATAAGGGGGAAATGATTCATGATCAAGTGCGTGTGTTTGTATTATAAAATAAATGACGATGTTCGTGGCAGAATCATATTTAATTGATTGTAACGAGCGTGCTGATCATTCGTTTCTGCCATTTCATGTTTTCTATAATTTTGTGTCCTCAACGTCCAACAGTAGTTAATAATCACCTTAAGTGTTCTTTAGTAACTTTTCTTAATTACCGTGCCTGAATAATTTTTTGGAATCTCTCGTAATTTTTGCTCTTTTCTTAGTATGCGATGTTAAACTTTGCCAACGTTCTGAAGGTTTTGAAATAGTTATGGGCCAACAGCTCCATCGACCTGCAGTTAAATATGCGGCTCTATATTGAGGCACTAAAGCGAACAGTATACCGCGCGCGTGCTAGTTATGAAAATACGAGTGATTCACGAGATATTAGTGGATTATTAGTGGAATCCCACATGGTTGCAGTTGTTTCCCGCCATTGTTCATTTGCTTCCTTTTCATGTTTAGTATAATAGCAAATCCCTTTAAGCACCCTCAGTTTCACGTAATTAATGTTTCAATACCGGCGGGTAAAATTTTGTCCTGAGGTTATCACCAGATTTACGGTTTTCCTTAGTAACAGGGTATGAACGTTTGTGTGGCACCACGTGGGTTGGTAACGTCTCTTTGTATCGGTCTTGTTGTGAATTACTGTACCATTCTAAATTCTTCATAACGGTCAGAGCTATTTTCCCTGCTATATATTTGGTGTATTCTTTTTTATTTGTGGAGATTTTCTTTTTCGCGAATGTTAAGGGAAGTCACGGGACTTGTGATTAGTATGCTAGCGAGTGCCAGGGAACGTTTGTGCTGTGTCTCTTGGGAAGTACGTAGCTTAACGTCTTGTAATGTAAATTTCCGTAGAGCATGTCACATTCAGTTTCTAGTGTTTCGAACATGAATTGTGGGGAGAATGAATGATGAGAATTAGCTCCCTTTGTGCCACGTTCCAACTATATGGGGTTGTACACGACAAAATACACCTAGAAATTTACTGAGTCCAGAAATGTTTATACCTAGCCGGACGGCAGGATTACGAAACATCATTGTGTCCGTTTGTATATGATTAGTGTTGACAAGCTAGCTTCAATAAATTATGTAAAATTTACATCTTTCCCCATCGTCTCATTTATTCCGTATCTCCACCCATCTTTTAAGCCCTATTAAATATTAAAATGCTTATTTTATTTGTGGTGGTGATTAAAACTGGAAGTAAGACAGTCCCAACAAAATCATAGCCAGTAGACACAATTCGGAATGAGCGTTATCCGTTACGAAATAGAAATTAAATTAATCAGTGGAACATTGAAGCCACATGATAAATTAGGGTCAGAAAATCTAATAAATGGTTCCGAATAGTGACTCCTGGTTAGGGGAGGTAAATGTGAAAGCGTTGGTAAATTTACAGAGGGAACATGTGTATAAATGAGTCAAACTTGCACGCAGGGTTGTTAAAGAAATAAGGACGTCGGCTTTCAGTAGTATGCATTGGTTTTAATCATATTACATAGAACATCATAACGATTAAAATGCACGCAAACATCGATTTTTATAGATAAAGAATGTAAAATCCACCAGTGCATAGCCAGGCGGGTTGTTAGTAATGAATAACGGAATAGGAATGGGGGTAAGCTACTATTACGAGCATATCGTACACACTAATATAGATACAAAGACAACACCCACCACAGTAATACAAATTTATATGATAACTGGATCTACTGATGGTCAGGAGATTGAAAACAATTATGATTTGTAATTTTCTGAGCCTGCCGTGTCATTTAAATACATTTTAAAATAATAATTCCAAGGACGCTGCTTTTTAATAAATTATTTAATACGACAGGCCTGTTTCTGCATGAATGCCATCGTCAGGTTAAAGTGGTAGCTCTTCTTATCCTTGTAAGATTGCTGTTCATATGATCAGTTTGGTTCTTATTTAACAGATGTGTTAGTTCTTATATATATCTCTATATACAAAAGGAAGTGTCCCGATTGACTGACTGACTGATTGACTGACTCACTGACTCATCATTGCCCAGCCCAAACCACTGAAGATAGAAACTTGAAATTTGTGGAGGGTGTTGATCTTAATCTGTAGGCGTCATTTAAGAAGCAATTTTTTGATATTCCGTCCATAAGGGGGTGAAATAGGGGATGAAACGTTTTTTTGAAAATAAGTAGCTATTTAGGCAATTTTGAAGCTAGAACTACAAAATTTCAGATTTTAATTCAGGGTTCGAATTTAAAAGACATGTGTTTCGGCATTTTTTGAAATTCGACCAATAAGGGGGTGAAAAATGTGACGCAAAAAATTGATTTTCAAAAATATGTTGCTGTTAACTCAAATTTTAAACTACAACTACGAAACTTCGGATATAGAATCTTGGTCAGGATTAAAAATGCATGATTTTTAGTATTTTCGGAAATTCAACAACTAAGAGGGTTAAATAGACGATCGAAAATTCTTTTTGAAAACACGTTGCTATTGATACAATTTTGAAGCTAGAGCTGCAAAAATTGAGATTTGTATAGATGGTTAGACGTTAAAACATACGTGTTTCGGTATTTGTGGAAATGCAACCATCAACGGGAATAAATTGAAGAGGGGGTGTTTTTCGAAAATATGTTGCTATTTAGGCAGGATTAAAAAGAAACAACTGGTGCAGACCAACCAACCTACGCATGCGAAGCAGCGGGGGTTCAGCTAATATATATATATATATATATATATATATATATATATATATATATATATATATATATATATATATATATATATATATATATAATGTTTGAAATAATTGAACTAAATCTTACGTTGTCGATATGTGACAGCTATATCTGTCAAAATAGATGTCATGTATCGACAACGTAAGAATTATTTTGAAAAATATATATACACATATTAAATAAGAACCAAACAGATTAGAGAAACAGCGATCGTACAAGGATAAGAAGAGCCACCAATTTAACCTGACGATGGTATTCACACCGAAACAGGCCTGTCGTATTCAATAATAAATTTAAAAGCAGCGTCTTTGGAATTATTTTACAATGCATGACGAGGTAAAAGAATCTATTTATACAGTTGAGGGAGAGGAAAGCTTGTTGTGATGGATAAATTCGGTAAATGAGAAAGTAAGAGGAGGAGAAACAGTAGGTGATTATGAAGTGACGAAATGGAATAATAGATGAAGTACTATGGTAAAGTTTTATACAGAGCGCAGTTTAATCATCACAAAAAATGCTTAAAGAATAATCAAAGAAAACTGTATACGTGGAAGTGACCGGGAATTACCGGAAGAACTGTGATTGTTTTTTATAATCATGAGCAGCCGCTTAGTCCTTGACATGAACCTAGAACCACGCGATCATTCTCAAACAGAGAGCTGTTAAAAATAATTTCCATGTCAGAACTACGAATATTAATATATCGTTCGTGATTAGTGCGAGGAATTTGAACTTGTATTTGCCTAGTTTGCTCCTTACAAAATATTTGTCTGTTATGTTTGCCTATACCTCAGTTTTATTTCTAATTTTTGGAACCCTTTTATTCAGTTTAAATTTTAAAATTTTGGTTTAAATGAATCCTTAACATCTGTTAATGGGAGATTGTGGCAAGATGGTGTTACGCTGAGGATCTTCACTGTACAAACAGTGCTCCATAATATGAGTTCAGCCGATGAAAGTACTGCTATTGCGATGTAATGAAAAGGTCTCTCTTCGTGTAATTATCCACTCTAAAAGCGTATTCTTTGTCCATCAGGACAAAAAAAAAAAAAAAAAAAAATACCGGTCGATAGAAGTTAATTTCCGGAGTTTTGTAACTGATGACGGGGAATCTGTGATTGGTGAGCGAGCTGTTCGTGTGAAAGATAAATCGCAGCTATAAGAGCTCAGATACTTTTCGTTCAAAGCACATTTAATTTTTTTAACGTTCACAGTAAATTTAATTAGCGGCTTTTGACAGACGATTTCGTAACTGCCGCAAGAGGAAAATCAAAGCAGTAAAAGCTCCGCGTTTCTGTGGACCAGAATGAGTATTCGGATGCTGCAGGTTTAAAGCGTCTACTTTATTACTAGCTATGAAATCCGCATTTGTCAACGGAACATAAAAGACAGCAGACGGCGCCATAAAAAAAGCAACGGAAAGAATAATTTATGATCGTTTGTAGACACGTATTTGTAATGAAACTTTTATCCCAAAATGAATTTCTTTCTTAAGATATATTTAAGACTTTATTTTGAGAGACTAAACGTATTCTGATTACGTAATAAGGTTATTACTGAGTACGTAACTCAACAACTGTTTCCTTGCGCTGACACAAACAGCAGCTTACTTTGATATTTCTGAATAATTAAAGAACGACAGACTGCATAAATGATTGGAATTACAGTGTGACAGCTTATGACTTGTGAAATGCAGACACAACTCCATAAACATTCACACCTAAGTAATACTCGTAAATACAGGATTTTCTACTGTGATGCGTGTATTTAGTTTAACTTACAAAATAAAATTTAACGTTTGAAATGTTGAAAACTCAGGAGAATTTCTTTAACCCTCTAGTGCCTCTCGTTACAGTCATGTAACACCGGGAAATTGCAGTAAATGATTCGCTAACAAACTCATTTTTCTCTAATGGGCAACGTGCCATATTTGTAACAAGGGTACTAGAGAGTTAATAGAGCTATTTTAAACTTTTCAATGCTGTGCATGACTCCAATTGCTGTTGTTGTGGTCTTTAGTCAAGGGACTGGTTTGATGCAGCTCTACACCCTACTCTATCCTGAGCAAGCCTCTTCATCTCCTCATAAGAACGGAAATCCACATCCATCTGAATCTGCTTACTATATTCGTCTTCTGGTCTCCCTCTGCGATTATTCCCACTCACACTTCCCTCCAAAGCTAAATTCACGATTCCTTGATGTATAAGAATATGTCCTACCAATCGATCCCTTCTTTTGGTCAAGGTATTCCAGAAATTCTTTTTCTCCTCAATTCTTTTCCGTATCTCTTCATTAGTTACGCGATCCACCCACCTAATCTTCAGCATTCTTCTGTAACACCACATGTCAAAAGCTTCTGTCTTCTTCTTGTGTAAACTATTTATCGGCCAAATTTCAGTCCCGTACAAGGCAACACTCCACACAAATGCATTCAGAAAGGACTTCTTTACACTTAAATTAATATTCGAAGTTAGCAAATTTTTCTTTGTCAAAAAGTTTTTCTTCCCATTGCATTCTGCATTTTATATCCTCTGTACTGCGACCGTCATATATTATTTTACCACCCAAGTAACAAAATCATATAGTGTTTCGATACCTAATCTAATTCTTTCAGCATCGCCTGGTTTTCTAAGACGGCATTCCATAACCCTTGTTTGCTCTTGTTAATGTTCATCTTATACGCTCCTTTCAACAAGCAGTCCATTCCATTCAATTTCTCTTCCAGGTTCTACGCTTTCTCTTACAGAATTACAATCTCATCAGCAAACTGCAAAATCTTTATTTCTTCGCCATTTTCCAAATTTCTCTTTGCTTTCCTTCATAGCTTGCTCAGTATACAAATTTAATAACATTGGAGAAAGGCTACAGCCCTCCCTTACTGTTCAACTGTTTGTAAAGCTTATGGGACTTAACTGCGGGGTCATCAGTCCCTAAACTTACAAACTACTTATGAACTAGCTTATACTAAAGACGTCTCAAAAATCCATGCCCGAGAGGGGGATTCGAACCTCCGACGGTGAACGGCCTTGCGTATCGTAGCATAGCGACTCAATGCGCTCGGGCGCTCCGCCGCGGCCCCTGTCTTACTCCTTTCCCGACCACTGCACCCCTTTCATGCCCTTCAACTCTAATAACAACTGTCTGGTTAATGTACAAGTTGTAAATAACTTTCCGCGCCGTATGTTTTACCTCTACAGCCTTCAGAATTTTTATTACACTCAACATTGTCAAAAGCTTTCTCCCAATCCCCAAAAGTTAGAATTCTATTTTGTAAGATAAGTCGTAAGGTGAGTATTGCCTCCCGCGTTCCTAAATTTCTCCTGAATCCGAACTGATCTTTCCCGAGGTCAACGTCTTTCAGTCTTTCCATCCTTCAGTAAATAATTCTTGTTAAAAATTTTGCAACTATGACTTATTAAACTGATCGTATTGTAATTTTCACACTGGTTTCCGCCTGCTTTCCTTGGAATGGGGATTATTACATTTTTCTTAAAGTCTGAGGGTATTTCGCCTGTCTCATATATCTTACTGACAAGGGTGAAACAGATTTGTCATGACTGGTTCTTCCAGGGACTTCAGTAACTCTGAGGGAAAGTTATCTACACCGGGGACCTTATTTCGACTTAGATCTTTCAGTGCTCCGTCAAATTCATCTCTCAGTATAGTATCTCCTATTTCATCTTCGTCTACTTTCTCTTCCCTTCCTACAATATGGTCTCGAAGTTCATTTCCTTTGTAGAGCCCTTCTATGTACTCTTTCCACCTTTCAGCTTTCCCTTCTTTACTCAGAACTGGTTTACCTTCTGAATTCTTGATATTAAATGGCTATTTTTCTTGTCTCCAAATGTCTCTTTTATTTTCTGTAGGCGGTATCTATTTCTCTCATAGTTATACATTCTTCTACAGATTTAAATTTGGCTTCTAGCGACTCCTGCTTAGCCTTTTTGTACTTCCTGTCAATCTCATTTCTGTCATCTGTGCTCCATTTAACCTGCTCCATTAACTGCATTTTTTATCTTCTACTTTCGTCAATTGAACTAAGTATTTCCTGTGATATTCATTTTTTGTAGCTCTAGCCTTTCTATTTATTTGGTCCAAATTCCTTGACTATTTAATCTCTTAAAGCTATCCATTCCTCTTCTACTGTTTTAGTTTCCCCAGTTTCTGTCAATTTCTGCCTAAATCTCCCTTTAAAAATCTCAAGGACTTTAGGCCCCTTCAATTTATCCAGGACTCATCAACTTATATTCATAACTTTCTGCAGTTTATTCAGTTTTTAATCTACAGTTCATAACCAATAAGATATCGTCAGAGTCAATATCTGCCCCTAGATATGTTTTACAGTTTAAATCATGATTCCGAAATCTATGCATTACTATTAGAAAATCTATCTGGTACATCCGGTATCTTCTGGTCTCTTCCATGTATACAACTTTCTAACATGAATCTTAAACGAGGTGTTTGTTATGATTAAATGATGTTCCGTGCAAACTTCTACCAGGCGGCTTCCTTTTTCATTACTTTCGTTCAGTCCATATTCACCTACTATTTTTCCTTCCCTTCCTTATCCTTCTATCGAGTTCCAGTCCCCCATCACAATTAAGTTTATCTCTCCATTGTCTGAAGAATTTCCTTTACCTCCTTATACATTTATTCGACTTCATCGTGATCGGCAGAGCTAGTGGGCATATAAACGTATACTACTGTGGTGGGTGTTGGCTTCGAATCTGTCTTGACTATGATAATGCGAACACTGCGCTGCTCGTAGTAGTTTACCAGCATTCCTATTTTCTTATACATTATTAGGCCTACTCATATAAAACCCCAACTGATTTAGCATTTATAATCTTGTACTCGCCTGATCAGAAATCCTGTTCCTCTTTCCACCGAACTTCACTAATTATATGTAACTTCGACCTATCCAGTTCTCTTTTTAAATTTATCACCTCCATACCCGATTAAGGGATCTAAAATTCCATTATATACAGGGTGTACATAAAGTCTTATGCAGTAAATAATTGAACCTGTTCCAATAGTTCAATTGTTTACTGCACAAGAAACACACATTTTTCAGATATCATACCTATGTCATTAAAAAGAAGAATAATAATAATAATAATGAAAATTAAAAAAAACCTTGAAAGTTTATTTTTCGTGTATGTCGCCACAGCGTAGTTTGATAATTTGCCGATAGTGAGCGCTAGTCGCAAACATGGCGACTTCTTGTGCGGAGCAAACTCGACAAAAGCAAGTGTGAAGTGTGCTACAGCTGTTCAACTGATATTTAGAACAAGTACGGTAGAAGCAACCAACAAGGAAGGTCATTTATCAGTGATACAACAAATTCGTTATGTAAGCTGTCATGTTTTTAATTTGTGTATTTTTTATATAGTGACAAAGTGCTATGTTGCACTTATTATTTTACACCCATTTTTTTAACAAGATAACCAGCTTGTAAATATATATGTGACCAGATGATGGTGACACAGTTCACCGAAACCGGTCGTCATTAAATAAATTATTAATGTGCGACCTTGGCATTTAAGACTAAAGAACTAAAATAAATATGAGAAAAAAAAAACAGAAAATTTTTTGTAGAACCTAGGATTGATCCCACGTCGCCTGTTTCGTAAGCAATGCGCTTTACCATTAAGATAAGCCGTTAGCAATGAACAGAGCTCTAAATAAGGTATATATTGTTATCGAAAAATACTTTCGAGAGCATTTTCTATTTTCCTAAAGCCCTCAGGCGAAATATTTCGGGCACGTTATGCGGAGACGCACCTCCTTCTACACACGCAATTTGGGCGAAATCGGCGTGTTCAGGTTGGCGACCTCTCGTTGTTATATATTTTGCAGCCCCTTGAGTAGGTTTCCCGGTACACCACTGTGCCAAGAGTGTTGCCGAACGACAGGGGCTGCTCCGTGGCCGGTATAGATGTCGCCATGATTATGACTAGCGCTGACTAACGGCGAATTACCAATTACGCTGTGACGGTAATCATTGGGGGGGGGGGGGGTGAGAAAGAAAAGAAAACTTTCTGGGTTTTCTTTAAAATGTCATACGTATGCTAACAGTATAATGTTTTGTTCTTGTGCAATAAATAAAGTGTTTCCGAACTTCATGTAGACTCTGTATATTATATTGGAGGGAGGGGATGGAGAGAGAGAGGGTACAGAAGGAGATTGGCACAGAGCAGGAGAAGGTAATGACAGGAGAGTGGGTGAATACAGGGGGAGGGGGAGGAAGACGAGGAGATGGTGGAGGAGGAAGTGGTACGGAAGGAACAGGAGGCAGCAGAGGAGAAGAAGAATTAGGAGGAGGTAAGGGTTGATAGAAGGTGAGGAGGAGATGGATAGCGAGATGAGGAAGGTGGATAGCGAGATGAGGAAGTTGGAGATGGACAAAGGAGCGAGAAAATTATTTTCACCGAGGTGATGCCCAGAGAGAATCTTTTCTGTAAGAAATCGTTGAAAAGGAGTCAGAACGCTTTTGTCTTTGTAAAGTTTGAATTTTTCTTACTAAGTCTGCCCTTTAATAGGTCGTTTGGCAGTGTCGTTTTCTTCTTTCACGTTCTTTAGTGATTTAAACTCTATATGCGTACCATACTAACATAGACAACCACAGCTTAAATACATTTTGATAAAATTCAGTACACAAACACCACAAAAACTAAAAATTAACTTCAATAATATAAGGCCCTGGGTGCAGATATGTTGATATAAAACCGCGTAGCTGCTACAACATGTTTAGACACGACCAGTTTCACATCGATATAGATGCCTCTTCAGGTAACATCTGAACTAACGACTGGAGTATTTAACGGACCTATAACTCTAAGAATTTTTAAAATATTTCAAACATTTTTTTTAACAAATTTTTTTTTTTTTTTTTTTTGCTAGAGGGCTCTGCTAACAAGGACAAATGAAGGAGGCTGGGCATCGCGTACAGAATTTACACTGCTGTTTTAATAAAATGATAAAATCCGAATAATAAAATATACGAATAGTCTGCTAAATTATATAATCTTCTCTCAAGATGTAGAACATATGAACAATAGATGGTAACTTGTTAGTCACTTGAGCAACGCTATTGTGAATACAAATAATCAAAACTTGCTAAGGTATTATAATGTCTTAGTTCTACTTGGTTGTTAAGGGATGAACCCGGAGCCTGCTTAAGTGCTCTCATAATGTGCATCTTAGTAGCCAAGCGGTCTAAGGCGCCTCGCTGCGGAGCGCACTGTTGCTTGCCGTCGGAGGTTAGAATCCTCCCTGGGGCATGGGTGTGTGTGTGTTGTCCTTAGGTTAGCTTACCTTTGTTAAGTAGTCTGTAAGCTACGGACTGATGACCACGCAGTTTGGTCCAATAGATTCACAAACATTTGAACATTTTTGATATCTTCCATGACATTTAAAAAATTACTCTTCTCACTTCTAAATAAAATCATCACGTTACTCTCTATATTGGAAATATTAACAAGAGAAATACAAGGATTAATGGAGTGCATGCTAAGAAAATCAGGCGATACTGAAGCAATTATATCAGGTAACGAGACAATAAAGATGGTAGATGAGTTTTGTTACTAGGGTAGTAAAATAACATGCGATAGTCGCAGTACGGAGGATGTAAAATGCAGAATGGCAATGAGAAGAAAAGCGTTTTTGAAAAAGGGAAATTTGTTAACATCGAACATTAATTTACGCTTAATGAAGTCTTTTCTGAAGGTATTTGTGTGGAATGTTGCCTTGCACGGGAGTGAAATTCGGACGATGAATAATTCAGGCAAGAAAAGAATAGAGGCTTTTGAGATGTGGTGCTACAGCAGAATGCTGAAGATTAGGTGGGTTGATCACGTAACTAATGAGGTACTGAACAGAATTGGGGAGAAAAGGAATTTCTAGCATATCTCGACTAAAAGAAGGGATCGATTGGTAGGACACATTCCTAGACATCAAGGAATCGTAAATTTATCATTTGAGGGAAGTGTGTGCGGTGTGGCGGAGTGGCCAAGAGCATTGAGGCGCTATGCTCCGATGCGCGAGGCCGCTCCTCGTCGGGGGTTGGAATCCTCTCTCGGGTATGGATGTTTGTGCTGTCTTTAGTATAAGACAGTTCATAAGTAGTTTTTAAGTTTAGAGAGTGATGACCCCACAGTTAAGTTGCATAAGCTTCAGAAACATTTGAACATTTGGAAGTGTGTGGGGTAAAAATCGAATGTGGGTTGCCGTTCTTATTAGCAGATGAAGAGGCTTGCTCAGGGTAATTGCATGAAACCAGTCTCCGGACTGAAGACCACGACACCAAAATTAACTCTTGGGTTCTCACAACTCATTTTATCCCTTCACAAGTTAGTTCTTTCCTTCTGAGCTCTGCAGAGTGTTTTATAGGATGCGCTAAGAATTTTTCTCGTTCGTTTTTAGAAGAGAAGGTACTTGGAAATGTAATATAAATATTATTATGACAAGCCAGGTAATTTTGCACTACAAAGAGGCACAGATGAAGGAATTTTTTGAGTGCATTCACTGTGTACTACAATCGGAATACTCTACCAATTGTACATTTCCTCGACGATAGATAGTCGCTCTTCGGTCCCAAGGCCATTTGCGTATGCTTTGTGAATGTACCCATCGTTGTGAATTGCTTTTTCCTCCAGGTATTTATCCAGATTGAAGAAAACTTGAAAATATCACGGTGTAGGATTTGGACTTCACGGTCCAGGTCACACACACGTGTGTCACCTAGCTCAGCTCGTTGACAGCGTTTCACTGCGGATGGACGCAAACTGTATGGAGTTTCGTCCGTCGAATGACAAGGACGGTACTTTTCGGTGCACTTTAGCGTGCGTACCAGCTGTCGCGCCACTTTAATCTCGCATGGAGAAAATCGACTTTGAATTTGGAGGCCAAGTGATCCTTCAGGGTCCAGGACATTGCAGCTGGCTGCACAGGGAACATAACAGCGGGTCGCTGTTTTTACAGGAGAGGAAGCAATGCCGCGAGACACCACTTACATCAACTACCGGCGTGGCGCAGGGGATATCGTTACCGACTGCGGTGCTGAAGGTCGCTGGTTCACTCTCGTCCACCGCCAAAAATTTATTTCTTTGTTAATTAACAATTCCGGAATGTTCTACATCTTTCTTATGTTCACTTGTAAATTCTAATTGTTTCTTATGTTAACTGTTCTTCTAATTTCTGGTACACTCTGTCTGTGTATAAATAGCAGAGCACTCTGCTCGAATGGCAGTTAGTGCTGCGTGTATGTTAATTCCTAATAAAACTGCTTTCAGTATAGGTGCTGTGTTCAGTTGCTTTCGAAGTCAAGCATGCTTCCATTTCAACACGACAGTATTTTGTGGAGCTGTTTTGAACTTTACTATAACTAATAACACTGCAGCAGGTCATGACAATGTATGGATAACTGTTGCTATAGTACGGTACAATTGTAGTACTGCAAAAGGAGTTGATGGATTGGAGTCAGTCGCTGCATCTGTCGGTGTAGCTTATATGGTAGCGTTCTGGACTCGCAACCCCAGATTCGGTGATTCGAGTCCCACTGTAAGAGATACTTTTTTTCGTTGTTTTCGAATTCAGTTATACAAACATTTTGGAATCTCCTTTTCTTCAACGTGTTGTGTCAGTTTTTGTAATGCGTATGTAGACGAGCTGAACACCTTGTCGTCACCTAAAAGATGGCTGAGTAAGTTACCTGCGTGAAACCTATTAGTAGCTACGGAGATGGCTTTCCAGAAACAAAGTCGTAGCTCTTCACAAACTAATAAAGCAAAGACAACCGTCTTCAACTAATAGTGAAGCCAATGCTGTAAAAACTGTAACTTGTTATGTTTTCTTCATTGAAACCATCATTGTTAACAACCTTTTTCGTAAAAATTATCATCAGATATTAAAATTATGTAAGTATCCGAACAAAAAGAAAAAAAAAAAAAAAAAAAAAAAAAAGATGGGGGGGGGGGGGGGGAATTCGAACCAAGGCCCATATGGTGGTAAGCTTAAATGCTACCATTTTTTTTCTCAATGGGTAGTTCTGTTCCTTGGAGTCGGTGATCAGGTTTGTTCGTTGTTGCTCGAAGCGTGACAGATAACGTAAACCCTTCATAATACGCACTATTGGGCAACGGAAAATCCACGATGGCTGCGGCATTATGGGGGGTAGTATAATTGGCCCCTATTTTATCGATGGCAACCTAAACGGTGATTTCTTACATAATCTTCTCCCGATTTTGCTACAAGATGTTTCACTGCATAACAGACAGGCGATGTACTTTCAACATGATGGATATCTGGCAGCCGCGCGGGAGTAGCCGAGTGGTCTGGAGCGCCACGTTGCGGATCACGCGGCCTCCCATAACCTTTACAAACATTTGAAAATTGAACATTTGAACACATTTGATGTCTGCCACATGGCTCGCGTGCAGCTGAAGCGGTCCTAAATGGAATATTTATTGGCAGGTGAATTGGTCGTAGAAGCAACATACCACTGCCCGCACGTTCACCGAATCTTACATCACCTGATTTCTTTCTGTGGGGAAAACTGAAGGATATTTGTTATCGTGATTCACCGAACACGCCTGAAAACATGCGTCAGCACATTATCAATGCATGTGAGAACATTACTGGAGGCGAACTACTCGCTGTTGAGAGGAATTTCGTTACGCGTATTGGCAAATGCATTGAAGTTAAAGGACCTCAGTTTGGGCATTTATTGAAGTCATGAGGTAATTACAGGTAATCACGCAGTAACAGCATGTGTTCTCATAATGTATGATAATTTCACAAAAGTGCATGTATCGCATTGGAACAATCGAAATCAAGTTCAAACGAATCTACGTGCTGTGTTTTAAGTACCCACTGTTCGTCTATAATTGTAAGCAATGTGTTTGTGAATATTACAGCGCCATCTAGTACAAAAGTATTCCAAATAAAACATTCATATTTATTTACGTACTAGAGGAATATGTAATAAAAATGGGGGGTACCTATTTAAAAAAAAAATGCATTTCATATCCGTTTGACCTATGGCAGCGCCATATAGCGGGCCAACCATAGCGCCATCTGTTTCCCCTTCAAGCTAGAAAAGTTTTGTTCTTTGTAGTTTTTTCGTTTGATGCTAATTTCATGAGATATTTGGCCAGGTCGCTATCAATGGACCGCCCTGTATTTGAGAACGCATAGGATTTTGAAGTGTTCTGTCTCAATGTACAGTACGTTTACTCTTTGTAACTAAAATGTTAATTCTTGTTGAATTATGTGTTAGGAATGCAGGAACTGAGGCTTACTGTGATGTAGTATCAATTTATTTTCTACATGCCATGAACTGAATTATTTGATGCTGTGACAATATTTATACCAAACAGAAATATCTTGGAATTATCTTTTATGCTAGGAGGAATGTAATTTTTATGAATAAAGAACAGCAGCGGACTCAGAAATTACCAAGTAAACAATCCCACTCTCCCCATTGGGACTATATTTAGCCATTTTCAATATTGCAGATAATTTACTTTCTGCTGTTAGTCATTAAAGTAAGACATGAACCAATTGTGAACTGCCGCTCTTAATTCGTAATGTTCCAACTTACGCAACAATAAATTGTGACCAGTACAATCAAAGACCTTTGTTAACTTAAGGAAGACGCCTAGGGTTCACAACCTTTATTTCATATGTTTAGTACCTCGGACACAAAACAAAATAAAGCATTTCCAGTTCATAAACAACATCTGAAACCAAACTATATATTTGACAGAAAATTATTTAAACTGAAATAATCAGTTAATTTTGAACATATAGCCTTTTCAATAACTGTAGCAAACACTAATGGTACAGAAATATAAAGTTGTCTGCGTCATCTCTTTCTCCTGATTTACGTTCATGTTTCAACTAAGTGTACCTCAGATGTTGATTGTGTCTTCTGATTGACTTCAAAAGCTCCCAAATGTTAGCGTAAGTGGTGCTGACACTAACGTAGGTTGCTAGAATTTCAATTAACTGCTTGCGATTTGCGACATACTATGCATCACCGAACAAATGAAACACAGTTGCAGACAGTACAGTTAGCGTATGGTTCTCAATTTTCTAAAGAACACAAAGTGGAGGTAATCGTAGAAATTAAAACAAGTGCACGACTTTGCAGAAGCTTACAGGATGATCTGGCGCACTTGTTAGACAGTGAAGATTAAACAGAAGTGTAGAACAGTTTCCAGCGTTTCTTCCCTGCCGGAAATGTAACTGGCACCTAGCGCGGGCGTAGCTTGAGGCGTAATCCGGCACATTTGCGTAAGCCAACTCTCGAACGCAGTGGGACTGCGCCAGAACACACACACTGTTTGTCTTCGCCCTCTCTCAAAGTCCACAGCGTGAAGCGCAGGGCCACGCCGTTACACGAGTCCTGCCTCAGCCAGGCCCTCGCAGAGGTGACATACGTCTGCTCTCTCAGGGTTTAGTTAGTTATTGTGTACTGTAGAGCTAACCGTGAATTCTCCATGTTCCCATCAAGAAAAATACCCAGAACGGAGGACTAGAGACAAAAGAACCATGTCGAAATATTCATTTATTCGTGTTGAAAGGTCTTTAACAAAATTTCCTCTTCAGGTTGTTACTAGACTTTGAACTGTGAGGTTTAAAAATGCTAATTTGAGACATGATAAAATCATAAATCAGTTGTCGCTTGAGTCACTAACCTGGCCTATCTTTGGATGACAATTTTCCATAAACCTGAATACGTATCTGTTTTGTACAGAACTTTTCCCTTCGTTCTGTTCTCGTCCATTAATCTAATACATAAAAATGAATGTTTGTTCGTATTTTATGCGATGGCATACCGTTCTTACAGTTGTGATGAAACTCTGTCACCATATTGTTTTCACATTCACCAAGGTTAAAGGCATAATTATTTGAGTAATTTTAGAGAGCATACTGGAGATAAAATAGCGATCTTGATGTGCAATAGTTATAACTGAAATTAAAAACAGTTCAGATCAACAAAAATTGTTAATTATATTTCATATCCGCTTTCGGTCTGTTGCAGACCATCTTCAGCTGGATACCACAATGATGTATGAGATGTATGATTAACGCAGTTACTAAGTCTATTATATAAAGACAAGTCATTGTTTAACATTTCTGCCAAGAATCTCGGAAAGTTATTAACCGATTGACTCAACCTTTTTGGTGGTACTGTAATAAACATTCGGACATACACGGGCTAATTATTTTTCAAGGAAATTATATATATATATATATATATATATATATATATATATATTGGTGAAATATTGCACATTTAGCCTTTAAAGCAAGAGGAAGGCCACTGTCTGCATAAAATTACATACTGCTCATGGCGGTACGGACTTCAAGGAAGTATACAATTTCATTTCGATCTTGGATTAAATTTAGCACAATACACCCTGAGAACAATAGGAACGTGACTGTCTACGCAATATATTGCATACGAATCATGGCTGAGAGTATGCTTGACACTTTTTCACCAATAACAATGAAAATTAACAGGTAAATCTTTACATACATAAAGGTCCCGTCACAATGTTTGTCAGGAATGAACTACTAAACTTATTTTGACAATCATTAGCACATTTCATGTGATTTGGTACAACTTAAAATATAGGTTGGTTTTCCTCTCGATTAATAACATTAACACTGTTTTTATTGTAAATTAAAGGTTTTTATCTTCGTTGCCGAAGTATCCAACAACTGACACTTTGTGCATGAGGTGATCGGTTGGAAATCGAATGCTGACGGGTTCGAAACTCGTTGGGATTAAGGAGTTTTTCAATTTGAGTATTAACATAGGCTTCAGCTATCATCGAAGTGAGGTGTCGGCAGAAACGACACGTGATTCGGTTCCACGCTAAGCTGTAGGTCCTCTTCTACCGATTCGATATCTGGAGTATGTTAAGGACATGTAAGTCACCGAAGTGGCGGCCAGTTGCAAGACTTCCACCAGGCCAATGAGCCACAATAAATTATCATTACATTCGATTTCAAACGTTTCCTTGATACTGCAATTTATTTCACGTCACATGTGTTATCCAGATAAATAAATAACAATGGATTTCAAAATTTTCGTGTATTCCATTTTATTCCTGTTTTTTATTATTTTCAATAAAATGCCACAAACATAAACGAGAATAATGTCTTTTTTTGTCTTTTTTTATTTTTTAATACATACAAGGCCACAATTTTATTCCGATTTTGATGAAATTTTGCACATTTAGCCTTCAAAAGAAGGCAGTCAATAGTCCACGTAGAATTCCGTATGTATAGCGGAGGATAATTTATTTGCAGAATTGTACATCATCTATCGTTTTATTCCGTTTTGCACACTTCACCTCCAAACCAAGAGGACAACCAGTGCGTACGTAATGTATCGTACAGTACTTGGCTTCAGACATCGACAGCGTTTTACCGGTCTTTGTGAGTGTTAGCAGAAGTCATGTATGCGTAAGAGAGGAATTTTATATCTCTCAAGACAACATAGTATTTGGAGTGGGTACCCTGGAATTAATATCGACACTGTTTCATCAGTCAGATGTATCTAGTTTTTCATTGACATGGGAAGGAGAAAATAAGAGAGGAGAAGGTGGACCTCACGAGAGGCAGGAAATGTGCCGAGAGAAGAAGTTAGGTCTAGAGAGGGTCTGGAGGAAACAAACGGATAGAGGTGACTGACAGAAAGTTGGGCAAGGTAGTGATGGACACGTGATGTGAACAGAGAGGCGGTCGAGCAGGTGGAAAGAGAGAGGGGCAAAGAGGAAATGAACCAGTGGAAAATTATAAAATGTACATGTCGTAGAAATATTATTGTGAATTACGTATATCATCACTTACAACACTAGTAGGACAGGACGATATGTACAAAGGTGGTTTGGTGTATAGAGAGGGAGGATGAGATGCTGTTCGAGGAGGAGCAGATTGAGTTGGAAGTAGTTGGCGATGCAGGAGAATATGAATAAAGAGAGGAGGTAAAGCAGGACTGAAAAAGGATGAAATGGACACGAAGAGGCGGAGGAAGGAGATGGATCGAGAGGTGTGTAGGAGGAGATGAACAGAGAGAGGTCACGGGATCGAAACTCGCTGGGATTAAGGGGTTTTTCACTCTGAGTATTAACATAACCTTCAGCTCTCACCTATGTGAGGTGTCGCCTAAAACGGCACGTGCTTCGGATTCCACGCTAAACTGTAGTTCCTCTTCTACCGATTGGATAACTGGGGTAGGCCAGGGACACGTAAGTCATCGATATGCCGTCTATTTGAAAGATTTCCACCAGGCCACTGCGCCACAATACACTACTATTGCATGCGATTTCAAACATTTCCTTTTCCTAATTTACGTAAGACATAACCATGCGTTTCAAAATTTTCGTGTACTCCATTTTATTCCAGCCATGTATTATTTTCAATAAAATGCCGCGTAGAGAAATAACAAGAATGTCGGTTTGTTTGTTTGAAAATCCGATTTTTAAGAAATTTCGCCGCGGTGGAGTGGCCGAGTACATTGAGCCGCTATGCTATGATGTCGTCCCCGTATGGGGTTCGAATCCCCCCTCGGTCATGGATATTTGTGCTGTCTTTAGTATAAGGTAGTTCATAAGTAATTTGTAAGTTTAGGGAATGATGACCCCGCAGTTAAGTCCCATAAGCTTTACAAACATTTGAACATTTTTAAATGAAATTTCCCACACTTGGCCTTCAAATAAGATAGCCACTGGCCAGATAAAATTCCATGTGGTGCATGGCGAAGGGTAATTTATTTGCAGTATTGTCCACCGATCTACAGTTTTATTCCGATCTTGTACACCTTACCTCCAAACCAAAACGATGTATGGTGTAGAGTGCTTGACTATAGATATCGACCGATAATGTGCTGCTTTTTTTGTCGAAGCTCATGTGGTAAAGTCAACAAGTGCACTCCGACTGTCAGGGTGGAATGTCCGTGCGCTCTAAAGCGCTTTGTTGCGGAGCGCGAGGTTTCCCTCCATCAGAGGTTCGAGTCCTCCCTTGTGAATGGGTACGAGGGGGTGTGTTGTCCTTAGTCTAGTTTAAGCAGATAATAAGCCTAGGGACTGATAAATCCCATAGATTTTACAAATATTCGAACATTTTTGCACCTACTGGTCAGGTGGTTGAGAATATGAATGGCGACGACTGATCATGGTATCTGGTGACCATAGTTGGAAGTGGGCGGTGGAGGTGTGACGCATGGATATCATGTGGCACATACTCTGGACATTACTGCTATCACGTTTGGTACTCATACGCTTATTAGTTTCAGTATTATAAGGCACTAAATAAATAAAGCTTAATTATAACCACCTGGTACTTGCAGAGAGTTTAAATTCACTTCAGGATGAGGCATGATTTCTATAAATCATGTTGATTACCCTTCATAACCAGGGGACAAAATGGCATATTCCAGCATAATAATGCAAGATTTTGCACGGCAGTTGACATCACAAACACATTGACCCCTGTCTGCTCCATTGAGCTGTCACTCAAAGTTCATGCTGAGATGCTATAGTGAAAAGTATATTTCCATAATGACCTCTGGATAATGATAAATACGAATGGATAAAGTCCGTGTTTCAGGCATGGCAAGAAATTCTTCAGTTCGACATGTGAAGTCAACAAAGTAAGTACCACAAATACAAACACATGGGAAAATTGTCCATACGGCGTAGTCGTTATCTACGCCTAAAAGTACATTCATCGTATGCTGTACGGGAGCGAGAACCTCGTTCCTAGTCCACTGACAATGGAGTGGGCGATAAACGACTGTCACTATACCCCAGTGCCAGCCCTAGTTTCTTTTATGTGGTAATGATGGTTCTTACCAAAGACATACCAGGTGATCAAAAAGTCAGTATAAATTTGAAAATAAATCACGCAATAATGTAGATAGATAAAAAATGACACACATGCTTGGAATGACTTGGGGTTTATTAGAACAAACAAAGAAAAGTTCAAAAAATGTCCGACAGGTGGCGCTGGACAGCAAAACTTCAGTGACTGCTACCGTGATGGGTGAGAGGTAAGCCGATATGTTACAGAATCGCATCGTCCCCAGCCTGGATGATGAACACCTGTTGAAACATACGATTTTTATGCAGGATGGCGCTCCTCCTCATATTGCTACACGCGTGAAAGATCTCATGCGCGCCTCGTTTGGTGATGATCGTGTGCTCAGCCGCCACTTTCATTATGCTTAGCCGCCCAGGACCCCAGACCTCAGTCCGTGCAATTATTGGCTTTAAGGTTACCTGAAGTCGCAAGTGTATCGCGATCGATCGACATCTGTAGAGATGCTGAAAGACAACATCCGACGCCAATGCCTCACCATAACTCCGGACATTCTTTTCAGTGCTGTTCACAACATTATTCCTCGACTACAGCCATTGTTGAGGAACATATTGAGCATTTCCTGTAAGGAACATCCTCTTTGCTTTGTCTTAAGTTGTAATGCTAATTATTGCTTTTGTGACCAGAAATGTTTGAACTTTTATTTATGTTTTTTTTTGGGGGGGGGGGGTTTCTAATGAAACCCCACCTCATTCGAAGCATGTGTGTCAATTTTACCTCTCTATCTACATTATTCCGTGATTTATTAAGTTTTCAAATTTATACTGACTTTTTGATCACCCGGTATATCGGCAGCAGTGGAATAGTTGTACAGTCTTTCTTTAAAGTTTCTCAATAGTGATTTGCAAACAGAACGTATTATTATTGCAAAGAATACACATTTCATTTCCGAAATCATCTCCGTAACACTCACATATTGATCAAACATACCAGTAACAAATTTAGCAGTCTGCCCCACAATTACTTCGATGTTTTTGTTTAATCTTACCTTGTGGGAAACGCAAACAGTCGATCAGTACTAAAAATGGGTTGTTAAGGTATTGTGTATTTGGGTTTCTGTAAGTGAGCTACAGTGTCTCACGACATCAAGAGTACCCCTTTGCACCAATACCATCTCCAGAATATTCAGTAATTAGTGTCAGAGCTGTTACGGTACGTTATCAACTCCAGGACCCGTCACGTTCGGCATGCATTAATTTGCATCTTCATTAGATTTAACACCACGTGTTGTGCCACCTGAGTGGTGAGCTGCTCACACAGCCACCGTTTGTCAGAGCCGGTCGCGAGAAACGCTGCCGATTACGCCATGTCGTTAACCAAACAGGAACGCCTCAGCGCTGATTCAAACCAGGAAACTGTCACCCCGTTCAGAATAATTCCCACTCTCCGCACAGCCTGTCACTCGTATTACTGAAGGATATGATCAAAACTGTAAGTCTGATGCCACCTTGATCTGCTGGTCCATCGGCAGCCCCTTAGCTGCCTGGCACTATGTTAAAATTTTTATTTGTTCAGACTGCTGGCCAATAACTAGCATATTGGTTTTTAATTATTTACACAATATGAGCATTCATCACTCCTGTAAAAGTCTCCTGTGGAAATTTTACATTTCTGATGATGACCTCCGTACTGTGGTCGAAATCTATATATATATATATATATATAACTTTTTGTAATTAATTTAAAGCAACTTTTGGAGGTGAAATTTGTCAACATTATGAAGAAATATATGCTTCTATTGGTTTGTGCAATGACAGTCTTTACAGAAGAGGTGTTGCACAACTTCTAAACATTTGAAGAACGTCATGATTACTGCCAAAACCTGTTGATAAAATTTCTTTATGTAACATTCACTTTCTATCCTCACAACAATACACTATAACGTTCATAAATAATTATTACGGTACAAGGTACATCTACCTTTACATCTAAATTTGTTTCCACATAGTACCATTGTCAATTCCTTTCATGGCGACCCCGTTACGAGTCGTGATGATACAGAATAATTGTTTTAAAATATATCGATTTCTTTCATTGAATGAACATTCTAAGTGCAGTTTCAAGTCCTGGAGAATTTTCAGTTGGAATACATAAAATGTTATGTCAGATGTGCATTACATTTTCAATACGTTACGTCTTGTTGAAGATGTAATGCACACCTGACATGTAATTTTATATACATAAACTGAAGAAAAGGGTAGCCAGTGTACATAATGCCCTGGACTTGAAAAGGCACTACGATGGTCATTCAATGAACGAAATCGATATGCTATATTTTAAAGTAAATATTCTATATTATAAAAGACAAGTTGAATTTTCTACTATTATTGATAATTTCTCCTGTTTCCATTGCCGTTCGTGGACATTTTCGGGAAGAGAAACTGCTGGTAAACCTGAATCACTCGTGGTCCTTTTGCGAGACATACTTAGGAGTAGGAAGCAGTAAATTTTTTGACTATTTTAGAAAGGTGCGGCTTTAAAACATTGATAGTGGTCCACACCCCGATGCTGAACGCCTCTCTATCAATGTCTGTAATTGAAGCTGGTGATCATCTCCATGACGCTTCTAACTAAATGAACCTGTAACAATCCATGTTTTATTTCCTCTATCAATTCTATCTGGTACGGAACCCTAATGAGCAATTTCAGGCATTGGTAAAACGAGTGTTTTTCAAGCTACCTCTTATGTTAAATTTTTTGAGTGTTCTGGCGGTGTATCTGTATGCCATCAGTCTTACCCACGATTAATTTCATATGGTTGTTTAACATGTGACTCATCCGTATACATACTTTTCAGACATTTTACGGATGTAAGAGACCATGTAAAACTGGGATTGCTCAAATTTTCATAGTACTGGGACAGTGTTAGGGCAGGATATGTGTATAGCCGTAGCGGAGTGGCCGAGCGCATTGAAACGCTAAGCTCCGATGCGCGAGGCCGTTCCCCCGTCTGGGGTTCGAATTCTCCCTCAGGCATGGATGTGTGTGTTTTCTTTAGTATAAGTGAGTTCATAAGTAGTTTGTAAGTTTAGGGACTGATGACCCCGCAGCTAAGTCCCATATGATTAAAAAACCTATGAACATTTCTGATATGTGTTTATTTGTTGATATCTATTTTGATATCTATTTGTCCAAATGCTAGCACCTTTCTTAGTCATGTTTACATGTCCTTCTATGAGTGGGCGCCTCTACTATTGGGTAGTTGCTACTTTAATTTTATGGAAGCAACAACACACAGTAGAAGTTCTTACATGCTTCAAACCATGGTTTCTGGAGTATGTATACAGATAGACAAGTTCATTAAAATAATTACATCATCACATTAGTGATGCAAAGTCTTTGGCGTCAGATAGTAAATTTGTCATAACCTTACTATATATTCAATTGTTAGTTCGTACAAAGACAGTCTTAGCAGAAGGTGGTGCTGCACAGCTCCAAAGAACTTTAAGAACAACATTATTAACACTAAAAGCTGCCGATAAAATTTATTTATTGAAGAACTAATTTCTGTTCGGACTGAGGTAAGTTCCATTCACAGTTATCATTATCGTTAGCGACGAAGGCATTGTAAATAATCAAGTGAAGAAGCTGGGATGTGCACAGCCGAAGGTTCAAATTATCTCTGCGACAGTGCGACAGCAGCGCCATTAGGGAGTCGAGTTGTTTTTAGAAGGTCTTTGGTACACCATCTGATTGGTCTTCACTTCCTCAAATGCAAAGCACATGTTATAGATATTGCGCCGTTAACGTTCATTTCAATGACAATTAGTGTGCAATTTAACGTGATTACAGCTCGAACGTCTGTATTAGCTTGTGTATTGCTGACAGTCTTCAGTCGTGATCGCGAGGAAGAGAATGCGAGCTGCTTGCGCATCCTGCCCGCACGGCTGCCTCTCACGGCGGCAGTGCCCGCGGCCAGCCTCGTGTGCAGCTCACGTGACTTGACGTTACACACAGACCGGCTACTACGGCTCCACCTCCGTATATTAACGAACGTTACCGAACTGCCTAGAAGCCGACGATTTGAGATCGGGTGGGAACTCTCCCTGGCATACGCCAGCTTGCTTTGTGTATTTCATGACTTACTTATTATAAGTCGTGTTGTTATTTTAAAGCACTAGCGCACGGAAGAATTACCAAAAACACATCTTTTTAGTACGATTAATTATAATCTATTGTCTGAAACTGGCACATAAGCAAATAACATTTCCACTTAGTGACATGGGGGTTTCGGCTTGTAACCTTCAGATGTTTGCCATTGCGCTGGATTTTCAGTATACAGTGTGTTACAAAAAGGTACGGCCAAACTTACAGGAAACATTTCTCTCACACAAAGAAAGAAAATATATTATGTGGACATGTGTCCGAAAACGCTTAATTTCCATGTTAGAGTTCATTTTAGTATTTCTCTGTAAATGTAAATTGAAATAATTCGTGCAGACAATTGTCAAAATACCCAATTGTTTCGTTAGTATGTACTCTACTTCCTCGATTAACCGCCAGATGGCCCAATTGAAGGAAGGTAATGTTGACTTCATTGATTGTGTTGAAATGCGACTCATTGCTCTACAGTACTAGCATCAAGCACATCGGTACGTAGCATCAACTGGTTAGTGTTCATGACGAACGTGGTTTTGCAGTCAGTGTAATGTTTAGAAATGCGGAGTTGGCAGATGCCCATTTGATGTATGGGTTAGCATGGGACAATAGCCGTGGCGCGGTATGTTTGTATCGAGAAAGATTTCCAGAACGAAGGTGTTCCGACAGGAAGAGGTTCCAAGCAATCCATACATCATATGGGCATCTGCCAACTTCGCACTGACTGCAAAATCACGTTCGTGATGAACACTAACCAGTTGATGCTACGTACCGATGTGCTTGATGATGTGTGTGAGGAATGTTTCCTGAAAGTTTGGCCGTTCCTTTTTGTAACACCCTGTACACACGTGGTTCGTACCTTATTAATGGCTATTTTTGTTTTGCTTTTGTTTTTTGTTTTCACATTGGGAACTAAATGATTTTCGGACACTCTTATTAATTAAATAAAGCCATGTTCTGAGATATTCAGAGTTGTGCACATTCCAGAACCCTTCTTCGTAAATGTGCGTTTGTTCTATTTAATGAAGATGCCATGAAAAATGTACCGACATACATCCACCGCCTGGAAGCAGGCATAGCCGCAATTGCTGAATGCTAATTGTGGCTGTCTTCTTGCAGGCTGTTCTCGCCGCTTTGCTGCTGCGCTGCTGACGACATCTCTCTGCCCGGAACGCTGCCAACAGTACCTGCCGCTGCCCGACATCGCCAGGCCCTGCCGCTGCCCAACATCGCTGCTGGTAGAAGTGTTGCCGGCCCGGTCTGGTCCTGCCAGGCCTATCGCCGCTGCCTGTCGCCTCCGCGGTCGACCCGACCGGCTCCTCGCCGTCACTGCAGTCCGTCGGCTGGCTGGTTCCTGTTGGCCCCTCCGCTGCCATTCCCGCTCGGCATTGTTCCCGGCCTCCATCGCCGCAGCCCTCTTCGACGCCGCCCCAGTTGTCGGTGGTACCGCGGTCGGACCGACGCCTGCTCCGGCCAGCACCGCGGCCGTTGCGGCCTCCGCAGCAACCGCTACCGCCGCTGCTTTCAGTGGGACCTCCGCCACCAGCGCGCTCGCCCATACCACTAGTGGACTTTGCTGTTTTTCCTGTATTAGGCGTTTTTGTGTGTGTACCCCCTCCTGGTATGTTCCTTCTGTCTGTTTCCTAGACCATCACCTTCACCAGCGCCTCCCCACTCCCACAACACTCGCCTGGAGCGTCACATCTCCCCTCCTCCCCACTACCATCCCCTCACTCCTTACCCTCACCACCCTAGCACCTGCTGCCCCTGTCCCTATTCAACACCCTGCTTCTGTTACCTCTGACACCTTCTCCTTAGAAACCTTTCCTCCCTTTCCTGCCTCCCAGGGTGCAGCTGCCGTGGTCAGCATCTGGAGAGCCACAGTTTATCCTGCACTCTCCTAACCTCCAGAGAATGTTGTGGCTGCAGGGCCGCCACGTCACCTCCCCATTCCCACTCGCACCTCCCAGCCCACCCAGAAGACAAAAAAAAATTAAATAATAAATAAATAAAAATAAAATAATAACCGCTACCTCCAATTTCGTCTCTTCGATCACAAAGAAAGCCCCCAACCCCCTCGCCACTGGATCACCCATCCCCATGGAAGCTGCTTCTCTTCCCCCTCCCCAGCTCAGCCTCTTCACCTACAGCCCCTTCCCTCTCCCCCTTCCCCAGCTCATCCTTTACAACCATGATTCCAAATTTTTCGACACCCACACCCTCACCCTTCGTTTCCGCCAATAAACTCCGTCTGCACGCATCTCCCAAATCATCCACCAGAGGGATTTGGTCATCCTCAAATCCATGGACATACTCCTGCACAAGATGCCCCGTATTCAGCTTGGCCCTCATTCCTCCCTTGCCCATCTTCCTTCTTCCACCTTCCATCACCAAATCCCACCCCCTGCCGGCACCTGTACCCTCATCACATGATCACTAAATTAAACGTGGAGATCATAGAGGTTGAGGTGCTGGAGGAATTGCAGCGGAATCCCCGCCTCGTCATCCACTCTGCCCATTGCATTAACAATGCAATAGGCCCTACCTACCTCATGCATATCTTCACAGAAGATGGGGCCTCCATCGACTACCTTCTCCTCATCTATAACCGACTGCACCCCACTGAACATTCCCCCCCCCCCCAAATCCTACTGTTGTTTCCAATGTCTCACTTACAATGATCACATTTTCGAAAACTGCCGCCTCCCTCCTATCTGTCCCCATTGTCATGGCCCTTATTTCCAGACCTTCTGTCCCTACCTTACCTTCCCCCCTCCTGCAAAACCTGTGGCGAGGCTGACTCCCGCATACAAGTGTAAATCCCGCCCCTCTCTCATCAAAGCAGATTTCACTGTCCCTGTCCACCCCACCGATCCTGATATCCCCAACAACAACTCCCTCTGCCCACCCTCTATTGTCCTTAAAAATATCCACCCTTTTAATGCCCCCACACTCTTTACCAAATCTCCCTCACTATCTGTTCCCTTTTCAACGTTGATTTTAAAGCCACAACATCCCAGAACCACATCCACTTTACCCGCTTTGACAGCCGCCAGACCCTTATTTAGTTCCTCTCCTTCCCTTTCCTTCCCAGTGATCTGTTATCCCTTTCATGGCGCAGCAACAAGTTACCATTCTTTACGTCAACATCTGCTCTCTTCCTACAAACTCTTGAACAACCTTTCGCTGGCCACGGTGGCTGAGGGGATTGAGGCGCTCCAGTCACGGTCCGCACGGCCACTACGGTCGGGGATTCGAATCCCCCCTCGGGCATGGATATTTGTGCCATCCTTAGTTGTAAGTAGTTTGTAAGTTTAGGGACTAATGACCCCGTAGTTAAGTCCCATAGACTCTACAAACATTTGAACATTTTTGAACAACCTTTCCCAACACTGCGTGGATGCATTTCTCATGAAGAAACCTTTGTTCTTCCCCACCACCTTGTTACCACTAACCCCTACCTCCTCCACCGCCACTACTCCCCCACCCTCCTGCTTGAGGTGGTGCGGCTTTTGGCTACTTTTGCTACCACCCGGTTCGGTCACACCCTCTTCTTAATATGCCTTACGAACACCTTATCCCTACCTTGTTCCTTCCTTCCGTTACCATTACCTGTGCCACCACTCCCATCGAACTCCACCGGTGGCATTAATTCCTTCTCACCCTCAGTGGCGACGTTATCCTCTCCCCCGCCATACCCACCATTGCAGTAACACCACCCTTGACATTGTCATCGTTTCTCTTAAACTCCTGGGGACGTTGCTGCTGAAGTCCCTGAGCCTATTGGCAGTGATCACGACCCTGTTCTCCTTACCTTTACCCCAAATGTCTACCGCCCAAACAATCCTCACCCATCCCCCCACCCTCCACGCCTCGTCCATGATTATTCCCAAGCAGACTGGAATGGCTTCCACCTTTCCCTCACTCATCAGGTCGAAAGACACCCCTTCCCCTCCACTCCCCAGCTGACATAGACCTCCAACAGACCTTGTCTGACACTGTCCAATCCTATGTTCCTACCAAAACCATACATTCTCACCGCCCCACCCTTCCCCCATGGGCAATCCTACTCCTCTGGGAATCCCATCACTTTTACCATTCCTTTCTCCGTACCCATGACTGGGATACAATTCTATGCCACAGCAACTATAGTGACACGTGCACAGTCTTTTGCCTACTAAAAAACGCTAGGCGACAGGCATCGCCATTGACTCCATCTGGTATTGGAAAGTCTTCCATAGCCTTACTGGCTCCCAACCCACCCCCACCTATCCCTTCCTCCACCGTGACCAACCCCTATCCGATGATGCCAGTAAGGCTGACTGTTATACCTCCTTCCTTTCCGACATCGTCACCATCCCAGACATTGTCCTCTTCGATTATTCCCTTTTCCAAGACGTTTGTGAGAAAAGATACGTCTCACTCCCACCCCTATCACCCTGATTCCAATACCTGGGACAGATTCTACCCTCAGTTATAAACACACCCATCACCTCATATGATCTACAGTGGACCACACGAAATGCAATACAGGTCCCAAGCACGAGCGTGTCACCTATCGCCACCTCCGTGAATGCCCCCCTCTCTTTCTCACCTCTTTATACCACCTTCCTTTACACCAGTTACTATCCCTGCCTGTGGAAAATTTCCTGTGTCCTCATGTTTCTTAAACTTAACAAACGCCTCTCTGATTCCTCCTCCTACCGTCTAAATTTGCCTCACCCCAGTGTTTAACCAGGTCTTCGAATCCGTCATACCCTGTTGCATCCATCATCACCTCCGACCACCACCTTCGTCTGATGCACAATGTTGCTTTCCTTCTTCCTTCTCCACCGATGATCAACTCCTTTGAATTAACCAAATCCTCTCCCTTGAGCTCAATCCCTATTGTGCTGCCATCTTTGTATTCCTAGACCTCGAACAGGCCTATGACTGGATCTGGCATTCCAGCCTTCTCTTCAATCTCCAAACCTACGCTCTTCCCATTAATCTTGTCCAGATCATTGCCTCCTTCCTTTCCGACCGCCCTACCTATGTTAACATCCACAACACTGATTGCTGTCTTTTATATCCCTCTGCCGACATGCCGCAAGGTTCTGTCGTTTCTCCCCTCCTTTATCTCCTGTATACCGCAGATATGTCTAAGCCTGCCCCTCCAGTACACCTCTTGCAATATGCTGATGACGACACTTCCCTTGCCTTAGCTCCCACCCTTGCCTGTTCCAACCACCTTCTCCAAGAACACGTTGACCATTTCATCACTTGGCGCAACCAGTGGCTCCTATCTATAAATCCTACCAAAACCCAGGCAATCATTGTAGGTTGCACCACACCTTCCTTCTGATTTCTCACAATCGATAACTGTCCCATCCACCTCACTCCCTCCCTGAAGTACCTGGGTCTCACCATAGATGCACCCTCTCCTGGATTCCCCCCCCCCCACCTACCCACCATCCAAGATAAAACCTGCTCCCACCTCCACTTCCTCAAACTCCTTGTTGGCTGGACCTGGAGCCTGAACCCTTCCAACATCCTCTATACCTACAAATCATCCATCCCATACTCTGTGTCTCCCACTCTGCCCGGATCTCTGCCCTCCCCCATCCTTCTAAAAGAGATCCTGGAACGCCACACCCTCCACCTCACCTTCCATATCCCTTCCTACCCCCCATTACCTTATGTGGCTCCTCTATGACCTCATACTCTTCCCCCATCCTGATGTCTATCACCTCCACACCAATCCCGGTCCGTTGCCACGCCATTACCACTTATCCCCCCCTGCTCTCTACCTGTCCACCCTCCTTACCATTTCCTATGGCAATTTCTGCACTCTCCGCCTCCTAGACGTTGCTCTCCGCTCAGACATCTACCCCTCGAACCAGCTCTGATCTGCCCCCTTCTCCCCCCTCCGTTGGTCCATGATCCCATCAAGAGGTTCCTGCTCCCGTCCTCCCGCCAGTCCCTCCGGAATCCCATCTTCCACTCCTAACAGCTTCTGGGGATATCCAACCCTCTTCCTCTCCCCTGCCCCTGTCCGCACCTACCGCCCCTCCTCCGCTCCTTCCCCCCTCCCCACTCCCACCTCCCCCACAACCCTTTTTCTCCCTCATCCACACCTGCCCCATTCATCATCATCTGTGTGTTGTCTGTGTCTCTGTCAGAGACTGCAACTGCGAATGACCACCCTGCAGCCCACGGTTGTATTTTTTAACTGTCCATGAGACTCAACGCTTCAGTGTCATGCTTCTCCATTTCCATCGCCTTGTAATTTTATGTAATACTGTTCACCTTTCACTCCATTTAAACGATGCTCATCTTCAATTTTGTCGCCATGTTATATGTATTGTCTCTTTTCTGTACTTCATTTGTATTTTGTCAACTTCTTCGTCACTTATTTAAAATGCGGTTGATACCCGTTTGACCCATGGCAGCGGCATCTTACGGCCAACAATAGAGCCATCTGTTTTCCCCATTCAAGCTAGAAAAGTTTTGTTGTTTGTAGTTTTTTCGTTTGATGCTTATTTCGTGACATATTTGGCCCAGACCTATCAATGGACCACTATGTGTAAGAAATAAAAATCAGGTCTGAGAGACCCCTTCATAGTAGCTGTGTTCTACTCCATAGTAGTTAAGGGTTAAGGACAATTAGTCGTAAATGCCGTTGTCAGCGGAGTTCTGTGCCGATCATCGCAGACTTAGGCTCTCCAGCAAGAGAGACATGCTGCCTCCGTAGCTTTTCCCCCCTCTGTGACGCTGGGGCAGGCAGGACGTGGTGGGCGCTTTGTGCAAGTTGTTCCCAGGCGCGGCGTGACGCGATGGCCGCCTGGGTGACGTGACGGCTGGCTGGCGCCCCACCAGTGTAGCCTTCCCCCCCCCCACCCATCCCCGCCACAGCCCACCACCACTTTATGGATAAATTGCGACAGCGCGTCAAAAGCGGCCGTTGGCAAGCCGATATTGAATCACGTCACCAGCCGCCAGGCGCCGTGGGCAGCACAACCACGTCTCTCTGCTCACCGAACTCGCCAGCTCACTTTCATGTCTCATACGATAGGGTCATTCAGCCCCTTGGCTGCTAATGGCGAGATATCTGCGTTTCCGTGCGGAACGCGTTTTTGTCGTCGAAATTTTGTTTAAAATTGAGAGCACATCGACAACTCTTTTCATTTCTGGAGTTTGAATGAAATAAATCGCAATTTGCGATCAGTTATGGCTTCACTGTACTAGGTTTAGATGAAATACCAAAGCGCGGCGAATAAAAATTTGTGCCCGGCTGGGATTCGAACCCGGGATCTCCTGCTTACTAGGCAGAAGCGTTGAGCACTCCGCCACCTAGGACACAGTTGGGTGTGGCGGGAGACGTGCAGGAAAGAGTCCTCTGCAGTCTGGTTGGTCACTGTGTTCTCGGTGGCGGAGTGGACAACGCGTCTGCCTAGTAAGCAGGAGATCTCGGGTTCGAATCCCGTCCGGGTACAATTTTTCATTCGCCGCGCTTTGGTATTTCATCTAAACCTCGTACAGTGAAGCCATAACTGATCGCAAATTGCAATTTATTTCAGTAATTTTACGCTGTAATGTCGTCAAAAATATATAATCTGGAGTTTGACTTTTTTATCCGACGAACAGCCGTGCGGTATGTGCACATTTCCAACCAGCGAATTTTTAGAAAACGATTCGACAAAAATAAGAAATCATGCAGTGAAGGCCTTCACGACCGAATGTCATAGCTGATGGTAGATATTCTGGGTTATAAGGCCATGGTCCATAAAACTTTGCAGTTTCCCCTGATGTTTCGTCCAGAACTGCACTGGACATATTTGGAGGTCTTCCTACTTCCGATCAGTCTTGCCGACTGACGAGTATGAGAGCGACGTATACACAGTTAGAAAGATTTTTTTTGAGGTATTTTAAGGAAAGACCGAATATTTGTCATGGACAAGTTTTGAGCAAAATATTGGTTTCCGTTGTAGTTTCGGTTCCAGTCAGAAATCAATCGAAACTTCGGCTTGGCCGAAACCAACTTTCGTAAAGTTACGGACGAAGTTGACTCGCATTCGGCATGGACTCAGGCAATGATAACGCTTTACCTCGGTTGGCGGCAGGCCGTTTAACTACTGCCAGTCTTTCGTCTCACGTAAAAATTGTATTTTGTTGTTAATCACAATATACCGCAATCGTAATCTTATAGTGATAGTCTTATACTGTGTTTGTAATAATTTAACTTATTCAGTGTTGTACTTAATGGAACAGTGTATCACATTGTTACGCTGAATAGGTTTATTAATGTGTTTACTTCAATATAAGTTTAGGAAACATTGATCACGTGGTATACAGCTTTTCCTGTTGAGTTTGCATTATTTACACCAACCAAAAACATACTGTTTGAAGGAACTGTGACGTTAATTTTCGAAATGCTTTCTGAGACAGTGATTAAAGTTAATTCAAATGTTCAAATGGGCGTAAAGTTATGGGGCCTAACTGGAGTGGTTGTCGGTCCCTAACTTACGAACTACTTAAACTAACTTATCCTAAGAAAAACATACACACCCACCATGCCCGAGAGAGTACTCGAAACTCCGACGGCGAACGGCAGCGCGCACCGCAACAACGCGCATTACCGCGCACTGCTACTCCGCCGCGGCTGAAGTTAATTTACTGACTGGAGCGAAACCTGTAACTTATCAACAGTATATAACAACAGTTTCACTTCGTTTAAATCTTATTACTGTAGTAATCACACGAATAATCATCATACTGTCGACGACCAGTTACAAATACGCAACAAAATAGGGGGAAGCGTAAATGTTACTTCTGTATTACAGCGTCGTCACCAATAAACATCTCATAATTGTGATCCTTCACAGACTTAGTATATGTGGAGCTATACTGCTTTGTACTTTCTTTAGAAAAGCAAAGAGCTACGAGAACTACGAGGGAAAATGACAATTTCACTAATAACGGGTACGAGGTATTCGTATGCTCTGTCCCACAACTCAAGTGGCTCAATATTCGCAACTACCAGACGGAAAGCTTAGGACAGTAAATCTGTACACATCCTATGTCATCTTCTACAGACTCCCGGTTAGGCTTGCACACACTCATGAAGGCTTAATTCAGGGAGGGGCTCTTGCGAAATGTGGAAAAACTAGTGTTTTGTGGTATAACGTAGATTTATCGAAATTTTAATTTAATAAGGCGAGTTTAGGTTTCGACTTCGGCCCAAACTAGAAGATATTCTGATATGGTTTCGGCCGCAAATTATGTTTCGGTTAACTCTAATTTTTTAAAACTTTTTATATTGTCATGTCTCCTCTCAGTAAACGACTGAAATTCTTTTATTATTTCACACAGTTACTACCCTGCTTCAGTTTAAGTAAACTACTGCGAAATTTTTAAAAGAATTTGCGTAGGTAGAGGCACCTTGCATAGATCTGCCTGTGCATCTTTTTAACTCATACATTGGAGTATTCAAATGTACGTAATACAGGTTGTTACACAAAGGTACGGCCAAACTTTCAGGAAACATTCCTCACACACAAAGAAAGAAGATATGTTATGTGGACATGTGTCTGGAAACGCTTAATTTCCATGTTAGAGCTCATTTTATTACTTCTCTTCAAATCACATTAATCACGGAATGGAAATACACAGCAATAGAACGTATCAGCGTGACTTCGAACACTTTGTTACAGGAAATGTTCAAAATGTCCTTCTTTAGCGAGAATACATGCAGGCACCCTCCGTCGATGGAATCCCTGATGCGCTGATGCAGCCCTGGAGAATGGCGTATTGTATCACAGCCGTACACAATTCGAGCACGAAGAGTCTCTACATTTGGTACGGGGATTGCGTAGAAGAGAGCTTTCAAATGCTCCCATAAATGAGTCATGAGGGTTCAGGTCAGGAGAGCGTGGAGGCCATGGAATTGGTCCGCCTCTACCAATCCATCGGTAACCGAATCTGTTGTTGAGAAGCGTACGAACACGTCGACTGAAATGTTCAGGAGCTCCATCGTGCATGAACCACATGTTGTGTCGTACTTGTAAAGACACATGTTCTAGCAGCACAGGTAGAGTATCCCGTATGAAATCATGATAACGTGCTCCAGTGAGCGTAGGTGGAAGAACATGAACACAAGCACTGAAGTCAGCATTACCTTCCTTCAATTTTGCCAACTGGCGGTGAATCGAGGAAGTACAGTACATACTACGAAACAATTGGGTATTTTGACAATTGTCTGCACGAATTATTTCAATTTACATTTAAAGAGAAATACTAAAATGAGCTCTAATATGGAAATTAAGCGTTTCCGGAAACATGTCCACATATTTTCTTTCTTTGTGTGTGAGGCATGTTTCCTGAAAGTTTGGCCGTACCTTTTTGTAACACCCTGTATATCTCAATTTAATTAAAATGATATCTCTTTTTTGTTCTCGAGATATTACGTTTAATATCCAAAGGCCGGTGCGCCCTATTCCGTCTCTGCGTATCTGTAAACATGCGTCACAAAGAAAGTCAAACTTCATATAAGGCTCAAGTTATAGAAAAGAAGCTGTTTGCAAATGATATCTTGCAGGGTGACGTCCTGTATGTGATAAATACTCAGTTTCTTCTCTCTTTCATTTTAATTCAGCAAGACGTGGAAGTTGGTCGCCCTTAGCGGTTAAAGGGCCGGCGTGTGAACACGTCCAGGAGACGTGACAGAGGGGCCAAACGGGCCGCGTTATCGCGGCCACAGCACCTGGGGAGAACGGCGGCGCCGGGCGCCAGCGCTTCTCTAGCAGTCGAGGGCTACCAGACTTTCCATTAAAGTGCCATTTAGCTGCGTGTGGTTCGGGCTGGGAGCTGTGCAGACGTGGGGCACCATTTCAACAGTTTCTAGCAACCTGGCCCGCTTTCGCATGGCATGGTCTATGTGCCACATACTGAAGACGAATTTCAAACTTGTGACTTCAACTTGCGACACATGTCTCTCCAGGTCCAACTAGAAACGGAGTAGCGTCTCTTCATCATTTTCGTTACTTACAAGGGGAACACCAAGTATGGTACCAACGGAATTTGATGGGTCGTATATATGTTGTGAGGGAATTCCTCCAGACCATCAAGCTAAAAGGATTTGTTCCAATGGGCCTGATTTCTAAGCAAGACAGCGTAGCGTATTCGGCAAGGTGCTAGGCTCCCATGTAGGAGACACGGGTTTGGTACCGAGTGGCAGAATAATTTTTAAAAATTGTTATTGTTACTTTTTATATTAAAAAAATTAAAAAATAATTAAGCAAAGAAAAAGATATAAAGAAAGAAAAACAAAAATAATGAATTATTAACAGCTAATCGCGAAATCGCTGCACGAGAAGACTCGATTCGAATACATTCATTACTGTTGCATCAGTTCGGCGCACCAGTCTTCGTTCCCATGATTAAATATGCCTAGTTTGCGTCGCAATTAACTGACGACCGAACATTGTTTTTGAATGTGAACGACCAGTGCTTTCCAGTATCACTGCTGACACACATTGCGCCTGTAAAGCGGTAGTATTTATTAGATGTGCGTGGTGCTACAATGGTCTGTGTTTTCGGTGCTTCTATGACAATTATCACCCAAAATTTTATACAGGTGTTACAGATAGTGACGATGGCGACAGTGAGTATATAACACTCCAGAATGAAACTTTCACTCTGCAGCGGAGTGTGCGCTGATATGAAACTTCCTGGCAGATTAAAATTGTGTGCCGGAACCGGGACTCGAACCTGGGATCTTTGCCTTTCGCGGGCAAGCGCTCTACCACTGAGCTACCCCGACACGACTCACGATGCCGCCTCACAACTTTACTTCCGCCAGTACCTCGCCTCCTACTTTCCAAGTTTCATTCTGGAAACATCCCCTAGGCTGTGGCTAAGCCATGTCTCCACCATATCCTAGTTTGGAAAGTAGGAGGCGAGGTACTGGCGGAAGTAAAGTTGTGAGGCGGCATCGTGAGTCGTGTCGGGGTAGCTCAGTGGTGCATTCGAGTGACAGCGGTGATGCGGGACGGACGTGTGGCGGGGCCGGGCGTTCCTCCAGTGTAAACAACGGCCGTGTCGCTGCGTATCAGGTCAGCCTGAGCCGCTAGCTGCTTGCGCTTTCTTAATTCACGTATTGTTTCTCAGTAGATAAAATCAGTCTTCCGAACTACATGAGAAAGGATACTGTTAGATTTATCTTTGATCGAAGTTTTATTAGACCTAAAGCAGTAGAAGTTAAACTGTGGCTCCAAGAAAAAATAGGACTTCGTGAGGACGATATTGTCGGTATTTACCTGTCTTTTGTGACGAACTCTGTGTTTGTTAAGATGCAAACTGCTGAATTATGTCTTTCTGTTGTTGAGAAATGTGGTGATAAAGTGAAATTTACTCACTCTGATGGGTCAGTTAGTGAAGTAATTGTCTCTTATGCTGGTTTTGGAATACACACTGCTAGAATTTTCGAGTTGCCTTTTGAGATACCTGCTGATGAGATAAATTCTGTATTAAGAACTTACGGTCGAGTTATTTCAAATATTGCTGAAAAATGGTCAGAGCCGTATATGTTCCCTGTTCTAAATGGGGTTCGACAGGTGAAAATAGAACTGCAAAGGCATATTCCGTCTTTTATAAATATATGTGGATACCGTGCCCTTGTAATATATGACGGCCAACCTCGAAGATGTGCCCTCTGCAATTCGCCAGATCACGTCCGTGCCGAGTGCAGCAAAAGGCGCGTTCTGCAGACTCCTGTAGGTGAGGTGCCGGGTTCGAGTCCCGTAACTGTTATGAAATTAACATACGCCGACGCGGCGACAACCCGTAATCTCCCTGGACAAGAATTTCTAAGACAGATGGAAAATTCAGTGGCAGATGTTCACTTAACAACGAATGTACAACAAACCTCGAATATTGTACATGTCAATGAACATGCAGTCCCTTCTCAAATTGAAATGGACTCCAGTGAGTCACCATCTGCCGAATGCGAGACTTTGCAGCAGTCTGTTGAACAGGACGCTATAAGCAGTAAGTCAGACGTGGCAGTGACATGTACAAAACATATAATACCCAATATTCCGGACGCTCTCGTTGAACAACCAGTAGGGCAAATTTCACGTGACAGTATCGCGACAACCGAAGAACCGGAGACAAGGGAACAGGGACGAGAACTCATAGAACAAGAACCCGGACAAAGCGAAGTAACGACCGTAAAAAACATCGAAAATATTGTTCCTAAGACCAGTAGTGCCGCTATGAGTGACACGAAAGAGGGACAGATGTCGACAACGACATCTCCCTTGTCATCGCCGACGGAGTCACCAACGCGATCTCCCAAGAAGTCGCGAAGAAACAAAAAAAGGAGACTCGCGCACGAAGCTGCCGAGAGCCTGGCTCCGGCAATCAGAGAGAGGCTAAGAGAAATTGTAAGAGGTGAAAAAGAGAAGGTCGGTCATGCAATGGAACACGATAATGAAATGACACTGGTCGATGAAGCGGGAGGTACCACTAATACGTCTCAAAATAAAACGCTTCCGGTAGAAAGGGATGCTACTGCTCGTGACTGTGCTCCTTCCGGACAAAACTGGGCGGACGACATTGCGGAACAGACGGACGAGGAAATGGAAGAGGTACAAGACACGGGCAACAGGCGTGATGACAGCGCCGATACAAATAACTGAGTGACGTAGTAGGAAAACAGGAGTGCCGGCCGAACTTCTGCCGACTCGCTCCACTTACTATACTGACCAATAGTGGAACACTCCTATAACGTAACTACCGTAAATATTAACAGAATAGAAAATGCAACCAAATTATCTGCTTTGAAAGAATTTTTGTATAAGTCTGAATCGGACATTGCTCTCCTTCAGGAAGTAAAATTTCAAAATTTTCAGGTTTCCGGTTTTCAAGTCTTTTTAAATGTAGCTAAGGAAAACGCATGTGGTACTGCAATTCTTGTGAAGGATGGGATTGAAGTTACAGACGTTAGATACTTAGAATCTGGAAGAGGTATTAGATGTAGAGTTTTTAACACCATTGTAATAAATTTTTATGCTCCATCTGGTAATAATCTTAGGGAAGAAAGAGCCACGTTTTTTAAAACTGAGATATTATACTTGCTTCAGGAAAACCCCGCACAAATTTTAATAGGTGGCGATTGGAATTGCGTCCTAAGCAAAAAGGATCAGTCGCCAAATTTCAATTTTTCTAAAGAACTCGATAGTCTGGTTAAAAATATGGGTTGGAAGGACGTGTGGGAACAAGTATATCCCACTACTGTAAAATTTACGTATGTCACCGCAACTTCGAAGGGCCGTATTGATAGATTATATGTGAGTGAAAACCTAAGAGACAAAATTAACGCTATAGAAACGGTACCAGCAATTTTTTCAGACCACCAGGCAGTTAAATGTAGCGTTCGACTTCCTAGGCAGAAAACATATTGGGGACGTCCAATTTGGAAACTCAACATCAATATGCTGAACGAAAATGATTTAGCTGAGAGGATGTCTTACGCTTGGCAGCTTTCCCTAAGATTTCGCACCAAATTTAGGAGCTGTATAGAATGGTGGACGTTGTGCGCAAAAAAGAAACTTCGATCCACATTGATCGCTTATGGCAAAGAAAGAGCAATGTGGAGGAATGCGACAATGGAATTTTATTATACTTGTCTGCGAGAACTTTATGAACAGCAAATGACACAGGATGTCATAGTAAGAATTAAACAAGTAAAAGCTCGCTTGTTAAGCCTGAAAAGACAGCAGTTGGATGGATTAAAAATTAAGTCGCACGTTAAGACAATTGTGGAAGAAGAAAATGCGTCACTGTTCCATTTAATACAGCATGAAAGAAATAGGAAGAAAACCTTCATCACAAGTTTGCGGTCAGGCCACAACGAAATTTTGACGGAACAAACTGATATTATGAGGGAGGCACATAGTTTCTATCATCATTTATACAGCGAAAGTCCGATTGAAATGCACTTAGTTAGGGACCTGTTGCATAACAGCGGTCTGCAGAATAATATAACGGAAGAGCAAAATAGACTCCTCAGTGACGTTATAACGTCTGGTGACTTACTCGATATTATTAAAAATTCCCCTACCAGAAAGTCACCAGGTCCGGATGGACTGCCCATAGAATTTTATACAACTTTTTGGCAGCTTATAGGAGATAAAGTAACTGAGGCAATAAACGATATTTTGAAAGGTGTGGCCGTACCTGCAGAATTTAAGGAAAGTGTAACTGTCCTTCTTCCTAAAGGTAAAAATGCCGAAATTAAAGACCTCTCCAAAATGAGACCTATATCCCTCATGAACTCTGATTATAAAATCGTTGCAAGGGTATTGAAAGAAAAATTCCGGCCAATACTTCAAAAGATAATCGGAAGTCATCAGACATGTCTCCCTGGTAGAAATATCTTCCAGACAGTAAGCGAATATCGAGATATTATCGCAATATTCTCCACGATCACGGCAAAAGCGGGACTCATATTCATAGATTCTTCTAAGGCCTTTGACAGGGTAAATCACACGTATTTATTTACACTGATGAGAGGTATGGGTTTTAATGACAACAACGTGAAAGTCTTAACAAATGTTGTGAAAGGAATTCAAACGAAAATTGAAATAAATGGACACCGTACTTGATCCATTATTATTGATAACGGTGTCCCACAAGGCAGCCCTTTATCGATGTTACTATTTACAATAGCATTGGAACCGCTTTTGAGAATTCTAAATACCGAATTGGAAGGAATTCATATATCAGGGCATCGTAGAGTGACCAATGCGTATGCAGATGATGTCGGAGTTGTCGTCAGAAGTGAGGCAGATATTCAACGGCTAACTGCGACTGTACAACTCTATTGCAGAGCAACTGGTGCGAAGATAAACGAGATGAAAAGTTCCTTCTTACGTCTTAATGGTTTCAAAAATGTGCAGTTAGATTGGGCGAAAACGGTTGACCAACATACGGCCTTAGGCGTGACCTTTCACAGGAATCCGCTCAAAACCATCATGTTCAATTGGAGGAAAATGTCAAACCAAATTAGAGGTAACTTAATACTTAATCAAACCAGAGACCTGAACATTATACAGAAGGTTAAAATCATCAACAGCGTCATTTTGTGCAAAGCAATATATGTAGGTCAAGTTCTTCCGATCCCAACGCCAATAGCAAAATCTATCATGAGTCACATATGTAGATACATCTGGCAGGGACAAATTTTTAGAGTGGCAGTGACTACAGCTACCCTGAAACCTGAAGAAGGAGGCCTTGGTCTGACCGATATCCGTCGCAAGAATATGGCATTATTTATAAAACGGACAAGTCAACTGATCAATAGTTCCCAGAATAGTATCACATCAAAACTATTTAAAATACTTAAACCTGCAAGCACGATGCCACCCATAGATATTAACAGGTTACATTATAAACTGAAACATATTAGACAATTCTATCTTGAGCTTAGTTACCTCGAATCCACTGTGCCAGAGAAAAACAGAAGTAATAGTAAACACATATTGGAGGCACTCTCTCCAAAGGGCGCCCTTCATAAAATGGAATTAAAGTATCCTTTTAAGAACTGGAAAATGATATGGCGTAACATCACCAATAAAATTCTTTCAACGCATGTTAAAGTGGCATGGTACCGCGTTATAAATAACTTAGTTAGTACCAATGAGAAATTATACTCTATTGGTATATGTGATATAAACACCTGTCAAAAATGCAAGGAAATTGATACGTTAAGGCATCGTTTCGTCTGTCAAGGTTATCGGGAAATATGGAATGCTGTGAAGAAACAAATAGCTTTTCTTAAACGCAGCGATGGCAGAGAAATTACATTGGAAAACATTTTTTACCCAGAAGATGTCTACTTTCCAGAACAAAAAAACAACGCGGTATATTGGTTATTGGGTAATTACATATATTACGTCATCCAAAAGAAAGGAAATGACGATGTACTTGAATGCAAAGATTATATACTAGGCGAATTTTATAAACTATGCAAGTGGAAGGATCATCAAAAAAAGTTTGGGAACATGTTAAAAATTTTGTTTTACGAACATAGGATAATATAACCGCTTTCACTAAGCTGAAACGGCTGGAAATAGTTTGCAATGCTCAAGTAAGGGATCGCTGTTGAGGGTGAAGTACGGTGGGGACTTCGTGGGCCCCGTGGCCGCTACGGTAGCCGTGAAGGCCTCAGCAGAACTCTGAAAGAGCAACGCAACTTATAAATTGTGTCTGCATAACAAAGACAATTGAATGAGTTCAACACATTTTTAAATAGAATAGGTAATAAAGATAAAAATGAAAATTACATGGTAATGGCCAACAAGAAGAATTGAAAAATGAGTAGATCATTTCAAGAAATTTTAGTTAGATTATATGAAATATTAATAAATAAACTTCCTACAACAAACCACTTTTGTTACATAAGTTAAAAAGCAGGGAAAAGGCCTTAGGAGAGGCATTTTCGTTTTTCAATCTTAATATTTCTAAATTTTCATGAAGAAATAATTTATTTAATAATAGTACACAACTATAACAAAATAAGAAGATGAAAGTGTAGTGAACCAGTGACAGAGGCTCACAAAGTTATGAGCAGATGATAAGGATATTTTAAAGATGTCAAGGATGAATACAATCGAATAACACTGTGGTAACACTGCGGAAACAGTGAAAAAAAAAAAAAAAAATGAGAAGACGAACTTTGCAGCTGTTATTAGTCGCTTGGAAATCACACACACAATAAAAATTTATTTACATGTTTTTTTTCATATATTACTATTTTTTCCATTTTGGCGCATAGTTAAAAGGCTAAAATGTATGCCGAACATGTAGAAACAGGAACTCTTGTCTACAACGTTTAAGCAAAGATAGAGAAATAATATTTGTTTTACAATTCCTAAGAAGAATATTTAATTTTAACAAAATTTTAAAATTTTCGTAAATGAAAAAGAGACAGGAAAATAAAGAAAAGAAAAAAAAAAAAAAATAGCGCGTCTGACTCCAGATCAGAAGGTTGCGTGTTCAAATCACGTCGGGGTCATGGTGAAAATTTTCGTTCGCAAAAGAGTTTGGAGAAAATGTCACTAAAATCAGATATCAAACGATTACGCCTAGCGAACTATCAGATGCTATTTTAACAAGGCACAAACGTAATTTTCCTATTCTGACGCCGACAGGAAGGCACCGCACAGCACATTCGCCATCTGCAAAGTGCCGAGGACATTTGTTGTTTACATTTTTAACACTAAAAAATACTAATGGGAGATAACGAAAAATGCAACATTTTGCTCCGAGGAAAAAAAAAAAAAAAAAAAAAAAAAAAAAAAAAAAAAAAAAAAAAAAGTGGCAGAGCACTGGTCTAGTAAACCAGGGGTCGTGAGTTCGATCCTCACAGGGGGCAGTTGCATTTTGTAAAACACTTGTGAAACGTGTCAGTTTCGTATGTTCGTAGGCAGAGGAAGAAAAATTGCGCAGAGGGTACTATATTCAAAATCACTCTCACAGGTGGAGTAGTGCGAATTAAAGAACGAGCCAAAACGGTCGCATTTTGACCGTGTTAACAGAAAATCGATGTCGAAAAGTATACATCTGTCCTGCTTTTTTTTTCTACATTTCACAAAGACCCTCAAAAAAAAAAAAAAAAAAAAAAAAAGTGGTAGAGCGCTTGCCCGCGAAAGGCAAAGGTCCCAGGTTCGAGTCCCGGTTCCGGCACACAATTTTAATCTGCCAGGAAGTTTCATATCAGCGCACACTCCGCTGCAGAGTGAAAGTTTCATTCTGGAAACATCCCCTAGGCTGTGGCTAAGCCATGTCTCCACCATATCCTTTCTTCCAGGAGTGCTAGTCTTGCAAGTTTCGCAGGAGAACTTCTGTGAAGTTTGGAAAGTAGGAGGCGAGGTACTGGCGGAAGTAAAGTTGTGAGGCGGCATCGTGAGTCGTGTCGGGGTAGCTCAGTCGTAGAGCGCTTGCCCGCGAAAGGCAAAGGTCCCAGGTTCGAGTCCCGGTTCCGGCACACAATTTTAATCTGCCAGGAAGTTTTATATAACACTCCGCAATAAATAAAATAATCAGTTGCTTCTGTGTTATTTGCTATTATCCTAACTGTTTACTCAAGCTGTAACTTAGGAGTGGGTATAAAGGCATATAACTATGCACAATGAAAGAAGTCAAGAAAAGTGAAAAATAAATGACACGAAGGGGACGATTTTTTTTATTTTCTTGGTTATTTTTTAATCGTTTGACTTTTCATTATTTTTGTTTTTCTTTCTTTATATCTCTTTCTTTGCTTTTTTTTTTTTTTTTTTTTTTTTTTTTTTTTTTTTTTTTTTTTTTTTTGAATATAAAAAGTTGCAATTACAAATTTTAAAAATTGTTCTGCCGATAGGTATCGAACACGGGTCTCCTGCATGAGAACATATCACCTTCCTAATTATACCACGTTGTCTCGCTGAGCGGTAATCACCATGTAAAAGTGCACACATTACGCATGGTAATTTGCTGCGAATTTGATTTCGATTATCTTAGAAATCAAGGCCCATTGGAAGAAATCCTTTTAGGTTGATGGTCTGGAGGAATTCCCTCACAACATACCTGCGACCCATCAAAATCAGTTGGTACCATACTTGGTGTTCCCCTTTTTAGACTCAAATGGCGTCCTTTGGCATGCGAAAAATGTATGTATTTGATGTAAATATTATGTCATATCTTGGTTCCAATTAAAATTAGAATGGCGAAATTGCACAATCGTCTTATTATGAAGCAATAAACATATTTTCAAATGTACGGTAAAGTTTTTAAGTAAGAATATATGCCTTTGATTCTATGTCAGTGATCTCTATACTGTCTGGATGTTGAACATCATCCGTATGACTTTGCCAGTGAATGGTCTGAATATTAAGGTTTTTTTTTCCACGAAATGTTACTACAATATGCTATCATACCAATCTATTACATTCAATACCCACATGATATTCAAAACGAACAAATAAATAAGCAATTCTTGGTAATATACAAACTTTTGTAAATATATTTGCTAAGTTCATGGCGGAAAAGTGAAGCTATTTGCAAAACATAATTCAAATATTATGAACTAACTCGAACACAATGATCTATTGACCCAAGGTCAACACGAATTTAGAAAATATTGTTCATACGAAACACAACTAGTTCTTTACTCAAACGAAGTGATTAGTGCTATCGACAAGAGGTCGGAAATTGATTCCGAATTTCTTGATTTCCAGGAGGCTTTTGACATCGTACCTCACAAACGGCTTTTATTCAAATTGCGTGGTTATGGTACATCGTCCCAAATTTGCGACTGGATATTGGATTTCCTGTCAGAGAGGACACAGTTTTGTAGTAATCGATGGTAAGGCATAGACTAAAACAGAGGTGATATTGGGCGTTCCACAGGGTAGAGTTATTGGTCCTCTGCTGTTCCTTATTTACATAAACGATTTGGGAGAAAATCTAAGTAGCTCTCTTAGGTTGTTCGCAGATGACGCCGTCATTTACCGTCTAGTAAAATAATCTGAAGATCAAAACCAATTACAGAACGATCTAAATAAGATATCACTATCGCGTAAAAATGGAAATTGACTCTAAATAATGAGAAGTGTGAAGTCGTCCACATGAGTACGAAAAGAAATCCGCTAAACTTTGTTTACAAGATAAATCAATCAAACGTGAAGGCCGTAAACTACACAAACTAGGAATTACTATTACTTTAGACTTAAACTTAAACACGTAGAAAATGTCGTGGGAAAAGCCCAGAGACTACGTTTTATTGGCAAAAACCTTAAAAGATGCAACAGAACTACTAAAGAGACTGCATGCACTACGCTTGTCCGTCCTTTTTGGAGTATTGCTGCCCAGTGGGGGATCATTATCAGGTGGGTTTGACGGAAGACATCGAAAGAGTTCAAAGAAGGGCAGCTCGTTTTGTATTGTCACGATACAGAGGAGACACCGTCACGGAAATAATACAGGACCTGGGATGGGAATCATTACAACAACGGCGCTTATCGCTGCGGCGTGGGCTGCTTACGAAACTCCAATCACCAACGTTTTCCTACGAATGCGAAAATGTATTTTTGACTCCCACCTACATAGGTAGAATGATCATCTGAATAAAATACGATAAATCAGAGCTCGAACGGAGAGATTCAGATGTTCTTTCTTCCCTCGTGATACTCGAGAGTGGAATGGGAGATGAATAGTATAAAGTTGGTTCGATGAACCCTCTGCCAGACACTTAAATGTGATTTGCAGAGTATCCCATGTAGATGTAGATGTAGACATGTGCAGGCATGTAACACTTGTATGTTCAAAGACTAGATTAATTTAATCACATTGTGTAGATATCTATATGGTTATTGTGATCGTTTTGCCTCTGTTTATACAGAGCGAGGCCGTGCAGTGGTAACACATTGGTATTGGGGGCGAAGGTGTTTCAAATCCACCTGCGGGTTGTGACTTTACGGAAGTAATAACTGTAGAGTTGCGCAATTAATATAAGTAATGTTTTGTTTGGAAAGATAAAGTCACTAGTTGATCATTCCGGGGCAGTAATAGAAGAAAGCAAACGGATAGCTGAAGTTCTAAATTTAACCTTTAAGTAATCTTTCACGCAGGAGGACCGCACAAATATACCATCATTTGATCAGCGTACTAATTCCGAAATGGGGGACATAGCAATAGGTATTTCCGGTGTAGAGAAGCAGCTGAGAGAGCTAAATACGAAAAAGTCTGCTGGTCTGGATGGAATACCAGTTCGATTTTACAAAGACTATTCTGCGGCGTTGGCCCCCTACTTAGCTTGGATTTATAGCGAATCTTTAATTCAGCGCAAAGTTCCTAGTGATTGGAAAAAAGCGCAGGTGACTCCCGTGTATAAGAAAGGAAAGAGAACTGACCCATACAATTACAGGCCAATATCGTTGACATCGGTTTCATGTAGAATTTTGGAGCATATTCTCAGTTCGAATATAGTAAATTTCCTTGAAACGGAAATGCTTCTTTCCATGAATCAGCACGGGTTTAGGAAACATCGTTCATGTGAAACTCAGCTTGCCCTTTTCTCACATGATATCTTGCGAGCCATGGATGAAGGGCAACAGGCGGATTGTGTTTTTCTCGACTTCAAAAAGGCGTTCGACGCGGTGCCACACTGCAGACTGGTAACGAAGATACCAACTTATGGAATAGGTTCACAGATTTGTGACTGGCTGGAATACTTCCTAAGTAATAGAACGCAGTACGTTGTTCTCGACGGCGAGTGTTCATCAGCTACGAGTGTATCGTCAGGCGTGCCCCAGGGGAGTGTGATAGGACCGCTATTATTTTTTATCTATATAAATGATCTGATGGACAGAGTAAGTTGTAATTTGCGGCTGTTTGCTGATGATGCTGTGGTGTCTTCTGTAACTGACTGTAATAGCATACAGGTTGACTTAGACAAACTTTCTATTTGGTGCGAAGAATGACAGCTAGCTCTCAATGTAGAAAAATGTAAGGTGATGCGCATGAGTAGAAAAAACAATCCTATAATGTTCGAATACAGCATTAGTAGTGAGCTTCTTGATGCTGTCGCATCGTTCAAATATCTAGGCGTAACATTTCAGAGCGATATGAAATGGAACAATCATGTAAGGACAGTTGGAGTAAGGCAGACAGCCGACTTCGGTTTATTGGGAGAATTTTAGGAAGATGTACTTCACCTCTAAAGGAGACCGCGTATAAAACGCTTGTACGACCACGTCTTGAGTATTGCTCAAGTATTTGGGACCCGCAGCAGATCGGTTTGAAGGAAGACATAGAGGCGGTTCAGAGGCGAGCAGCTAGATTTGTTACCGGTATGTTCGACCAATGGGCGAGTGTCACGGAAATGCTCCGGTAACTAAATTGGGGATCGCTGGAAGAAAGACGACGTTATTTTTGTGAATTTCTGTTAAGTAAATTTAGAGGGCCGGAATTTGAAGCTGAGTGTAGTACGATCTTACTGCCGCCTACTTACATTTCGCGTAAAGATCACAATGACAAATTAGGGCTCTTACGGAGGCATACAGGCATTTTTTTTCCTCGTTCAGTTTGGGAGTGGAATAGGAAAGGAAGTGCCTAGTAGTGGTACAGTGTACCCTCCGCCATGCACCTTACGGTGAATTGCGGAGTATGTATGTAGATGTAGATGTAGACCAAAAGTGGTCGTGGCAAGCGGTTGGGGCAGCTGCCAGACAGCCCAGGTGTCGGGTTAAACAGACAGCCTGTCAGGGGTTTGTCCAAATCTAAGAAAGACCTATGCTTTGTACTTAAAACTAATGAGGACTGTTTCTAAACGTTTCTGGAGGACATTAGTGAGTTCCACTCTCCAGTAATTCAGAATAAAATAAAATAATTTATAACATTTTTTACATTCTGTATTTGAGACATCCACGATGTTAGAATAAATATGTGCATCTTATGATTCTAATGACTACAAATTCAAAATGTAGAAAAATCAAACTTCAAATAACCAACTTTTGAATGCATCATGCAATTTCAAGAAACTGTCTTTTAGCTTATTGTTTCTAGCTATCATGTTGAAAGCGTCAACTAGTATACATTTATTTTATGGCTGATTTCAACTGATATAATTGATAATTGAAATATAAACATATCATCATATTCTCCATAGTAACACTGAAAATGTAAGCAGCATGATTTACGTCTCGTATATTCAATTTAGTGTATGTGTGGCATGTGTGGCATGAGCGGTCAAGCTCATGGAAGCTGGTTTGTATATTTATTGATTTCAGACTTTATATAACACTGATTAACAGTCCTTTTTGATTTTAAATAATGTTATATTAATAACGAAGTAGTTTCAGATGGTCTGTTTTTGCTCGAAGAAATATCTCATGTTAAGATGTATACGGTTTTCGAAGAGATAGGGACCGGCGAATAAGAAAGCGGGCGAGGAACTAAACTGGTGGTGAGAACAGGTGAGCGAAGGGTGTGCGGAAGAGGAACTCCATGTCTAGTCTTGGTAGAAGAAGGACCCTTCTGGATGATAGGAGTGATTCGATCGGGTAGAGTATTTAGATCTGCGCAGCGAACGGTCGCTTCTCGGGACTCTAAATTTGTCCAGAACAGGTATCACCAGTGCGGCTAAGGTAGTTGCTGGAGCATGTTGAATGGGAATGATAATTCACTGTTCTTTGTGCGCATAGGTATGTAAGTATACGAGGGTTGGAATTTAAATAGTGGCAACTATTTATTCACATTAATACAAAAGGGTTACATGTTTGTACCTGTTACAGCCCTTCAAAGTAGTCGCCACCGTTGTGTAGAACCCGTTACCAGCGGTGTGGAAGGCGTAGTGTACCGTTGGCAGACAGTGTTCTGTTGATGGTGGGAATGGGCCGTGTACTGCCTGTCGAATCTCCGGAACAGTTCTGAAGCGAATGCTACGAAGTGGTTCCTTCATCTTCGGAATCCAATCAAAGCAACAAGGACTTAAGTCTGGGGAGTACTTCCAAGTTTCCTCGACCAACCAGAGCAGCCACATTTTCCGCTCTATGTGCCCTTACATTGTCGTGCAAAATGATGGGTGGGTTTCGCAGAAAGTGATGCCGCTTATGTTAACATGTTTATATACACTTGTCTGAAGAGCAGCATGTTAGCTGCTGCCAGCCTACCCCTTCTAGGTGTTTAAAATACAATAAAGAAGAAAAAGTGCTGCACCTATACAGATCTACAATATTGCCATTAGATTTCACATTTTTACGCTGTAGCATCCATCTTTCTGCTGCAGACCACTGTTTGCGGCCTTGTTGATAGATGGTAGACTTTGGCGAACCCTGGAGTACCAAACGTGAGCCACCTGTACAGGCCACACAGAGTGTCAACGTCTGCGTTTGGAACGTCTATGCTTAGCTCTGTACTGGTCGAAACTACTCGCTGCCGTGCAACATTTCATGTTGCAGTGCGATGCGGCTCTGTATCTTCGGGATTATGGTGCGGCATTGTATTTTTCCAGCTTCCAGTGCCCATTTCCCTAGTCTCTCTTGCGTTAAAGAAAATGTATTTTTGAAAAATGATTTCCAAATTTTGAAAGAATTTTTTTAAAATGATAGATTTTCAGTGTAATTCCCAATTGAAAGATAAGTTCAATGATGTTAACCCTACACTACATGGTGTTGTCGTTTGGCAACGTAAATTTTAGTTACATTATTCAAATATACTTCTTGTTGCCAGATGGCAACATCATGCATATTGTTTATATCAGAGTCTGTTGTAAGTATTTACTTGATTGCTTCCTCCATAGTTGGCAGCGCTGTCGTGGATTGAGGAGAAATGTGACAAAAAGAAATCCAGTGGATTTTACTCACTCTTGAACATTAAACTGCGTAACGTAATTACAAAGTAATACGACTTCTGTCAAGTAAAGCAAAATTATCATGTTCAAGACATCTGCTAGGACTAGAAAGAATTTCAGATGCTTATATTTTCCTGGAGAATGATTTATGTCTAAAAATGACTTTCACATTGTTTCACATTGTTCTCCTTCATTGGTGAACAGTTTTAATCCTGCATTGCATGAATTTCTGTTTTCAGGCTAAGACAAAAATTCATGCAGTGCAGGGTTAAAACTGTTGAGGAATAGTCTACGAAGCAAATATAAATTGCCTTAACTTTCCAGCGAACCATAAATAGTTAAATAATTTTTTTTGCCTGTGATGTATTTTGTTAAGAACTGTAGTTACGGCTCTGACGGTGGATAAGTACTAGGTAACAATTTTTATCTTTCACATGAAAATGTGATAATTTATTAAATCCCTGACATCAATCTATAGAGCGTATATTTTTTTAGACAATTAAAAAAGTGCAAGAATTTTACTTGGAACACCGTGGCTCGCACAGTATTACCAGTGTCATGTAGTTGCAACACAAACTTAATTTCTCTTTTTTTCTTTCGCACAAAGAATTAGTAACGCCGTGATGTAGACGATAGGATGGCACGTTGTTTCAGGTCGTGCAGAGCGTGCACGCAGCTATGTATTGTGCAGTTGCCAGCAGGTCGGGCGCAGCGTGTGCTGCGGGTTGCGGTGTCGTCTGTAAGGGGCTGCCACACATACACAAAGCTGGTATGCATTCTGCCTGCTATATTAAGTCTGAATACTGAGGTCAATATGAGATCAATAAATAATATTTTGACTGTTACTTTATTCAAATACCACAAGCTGGTGCAAGGGCTATGGTTAGTAGGGCTGTATCAAACCGTATGTATTCGGTACTGAGTAACAAATACTTCGGCTGATACGAAATACTGAATCGTTACTCATGAATACATTTAGTTAGTCGTATCTACCGTCTCGATACGAATTTACTCATGCGTACGTTTTGTTATTCGCGTCTATCATATCGATACGAACTCTGTAATGAAAACCAATACGGAGAATGTTCAAATGTTTGTAAAGCTTATGGGACTTAACTGCGGGGTCATCAGTCCCTAAACTTACAAACTACTTATGAACTACTTACGAACTAGGACGGCACAAATATCCATGCCCGAGGGGGGATTCGAATCCCCGACCGTAGTGGCCTTGCAGACCGTGACTGAAGCGCCTCAGTCCCCTCGACCACCGCGGCCGGCTACGGAGAATGCATATATTCTGTGGTACTATTTATTATGAGATGAGTAATTTATATTCACATCCGTGAAGAACTTTTAAGTGCATGTTGTGTAGCTCTGCGATTTTAGATGGTTACTTTTGTTTTTAAACATTTTTGATTACACTTTTTGGCCTGTGTTTGCAGGTTAATCCTTTCAACGCGAACAGATGTTTACCTATAAAGGTTTCAGTTTAATGGTTACTTGTTTTTGATATTGTGGACTATAAAAAGTTTATAAAAAGTACCCAAAACTTATCTACACATTTTCATTCATGACGGTTTTCAGTTATTGTTAATGTCTCATAACACAGTACAACAGTCCCACAGCTCGCAAATATGTTGCTACTACTATGCTTGGTCACACTGGCATTCGTCACGAAATATTCCGATTGATTCTGACATTCCAGGCCTCTAAGTAATGTGCGGGAACGGTATTTAAAAATGTAGGAGACAGGTGGGTCTTGTTAATTTTGATCAATTTGAATGACAAATGTATTTTTATCACGAGGTAAGTGAACTACACTGATCCTTTTATCGGTGGTGTAATTGTCTCAAAAAGCAGTCATACAGTATCTACATAGGAAATTTAAATACTGAAGTAATATTAACAGTAACAGTTAAATGTTTTTCACGGTTTGAGAGACAGTGTAACGGCTGTATTACAGAGTGACGAGAATAACGAGTGACGATACGTTTGTAACGAGTACTGTTTCGTTTAGTAACTGATACATAAGTATAAGGATCTTGTTACTCTCACAGCTCTAATGATTAGGGATTTCATGTAGACCGTAATATACACGAAAGACAGTTTCACTATAAGCGTAAATATTTTTACCTTATGATATGTCTGTCTAAATTTCTCACTGAACATTCTGAAAAATATTTTAAGCAAGTTAATTACAGAACAGCTGCGTGACCCGATAATATCGTGCAGAAGATATCAAATGCGCGAGTTTTGATTTCACAAAAGATACTGTTGCAATTATTAAATTAATCTTGGAAGTGGGTGATGATACCAGACTCCTTGAAGTAATACAAAAAAATAGAAAAAAAAAGGAAAATTATAATAATATATAAATAAATAAAATAAAATAAAATATAAGGACTCTGAAATGATTGAGTTAACTACAAGGGAATAAGTCTTCCTCATTGGGCGAACAAAATGGCTCTGAAACAGACGATCATGCAATTACAATAATGCAGTAGTGCTGTTGCTAATTGAGAAGTAACGAGAACATAATCTGCAGCTACATATTCATTTCATGGTCTATCACAAACTCTTCGTGAGAATGATTCGTGATCAAAAAGTCAGTACAAATTTGAAAACTTAATAAATGACGGAATAATGTAGATAGAGAGGTAAAAATTAAAAATTGACACACTTGCTTGGAATGACATGGGTTTATATATATATAGTATTGCTAGACGCGTGAAAGATCTCTTGCGCGCGTCGTTTGGTGATGATCGTGTGCTCAGCCGCCACTTTCGTCATGCTTTGCCTCCCAGGTCCCCAAACCTCAGTCCGTGCGATTATTGGCTTTGGGGTTACTTGAAGTCGCAAGTGTATCGTGATCGACCGACATCTCTAGGGATGCTGAAAGACAACATCCGACGCCAATGCCTCACCATAACTCCGGGCATGCTTTACAGTGCTGTTCACAACATTATTCCACGTCTACAGCTATTGTTGATGAATGATGGTGAAAATATTAAGCATTTCCTGTGAAGAACATCATCTTTGCTTTGTATTCATTTCGTATGCTAATTATTGCTTTTCTGATCAGATGAAGCGCCATCTGTCAGACATTTTTTAACCTTTCTTTGTTCTATGTCATTCCAACCATGTTTGTCAATTTTTACATGTCTATCTACATTATTCCGTGATTTATTAAGTTTTCAAATTTATACTGACTTTTTGATCACCCGATACTATGCAGTATAAAGAAAATACCTGGTTATTCTCTACATTGATGATGTATCAGCGTTTATTGGTGCCACTTTCGTCGCACTATCGCGGCAGCCGACGTGCGATCCATCGACATCGATAGCTGTGCGCAGTGACCGTAAGAAGTCGCCAGGCGCCGATCACGAACCCGCGCGGCCGCAGCGTATACGACACGCACTGAAGCATACAGAGCAGAGTGTGTGTTTCTGAGACTGTGGAGCTGCAGCTGGCAGTTTAACACGAGTTGCTGTTCAACGCGGTACCGCATTGTCTGAAAGAACTTGAATCAAGGTGTAGCAAAGCTAACGCAGTAAAAACTCGGAAGGGAACCTTCCCATAGCATCCCAGTCAGATTTAAAGTTGGCGCAGTGCATAGGCCGTGAAAAACCAGATTAGTCGAGAAAACTGGAAGAAGTTGTGTGAAACTATGGAAAAAATAAGCAAAATATAAAAACTGAACGGTCCATGCCAAAGACAGGCAACGACGACCACATTGTTTGTATAAGAGTGCTGTGGTCTCGTGGCTAGCGTGAGGAGATGCAGAGTGGGAAGTACTTGCTTCAAGCCTTCCCTCGCATGAAAATTTTAATGTTTTTAGTTTCGCAAAATTATCATCTGTCCGTCTGTTCATTCACCGCAAAACCGTGCGATTAGCAAACAAAAGGAAGAGCCTCTCCAATGGTAATCTAAAACATTTGATAGCAAGGTGACTGTATGTGCGTCATATGACAGGAATCTCTTGTCGTCCCAACTAACTTGTACATTTGGTGAATGGGTAAAGAGATTATACTTTGCCCGATTTAGTTTTTCATGTGGATATCATAATCACTACCAAAAAAGATATGAAAACATACGAGTTTGTCACATAAACAGCAACAAATGAATGCAACAGTTTCACAGTCGCACAGTTTTCCCTGTGCTCTGTCAAAACATGTGTCCTCATGATACGGCGCAGTTATCGCGCTTCGCACGGACGGACACATAATAGTTTTCTGAAAATGAAAAAATTAAAATTCTCGCCTGTGAGAATGCTCGACTCGAGGACCTCCCGCTCCGCAGCTCCTCACGCTAGCCACACGACTACGCCGACACACTTGGCGTTGCCTGTCTTTGGCGTGGACCATTCAGTTTTTATAATTTGTTTATTTTTTTCATAGTTCCACACAACGTCTTCCTGTTTTCTCGAGTGATCTGTGTTCAGTTTTTCACGGCCTATCCACTGCGTCAACTTATAACTATATCTGAGGGAAGGGAGAGGGTGCGATGGGGAGGTTCCCTTGTCAGCTAAACTCTACTCTGTTCTGCAAGAAGGAAGTCAGTATCAAGACTAAGTTAGCAGTGCATCGTTTTACCTTTCGATCAACTTCCTTGTATGGTAGTCAAATCTGGGTGGAAACAGGTTACCTTATTCATAAAATTGAGGTCCCAGATATGAAAGTAGCAAGAATGATTGCAGGTAGATGAAAACAAATGGCTGGAGGGTGCCCACAATGAGGAAATTAAAGCAAAACTGGGAGTGAACATGATAAATGAAGCAGTTAGTGCGAATAGGCAGAGATAGTGGGGTCATGTTACACGCATGGGAGAAGCAAAAGTACCTAAGAAACTCATGGCCTCAACAACGTAGGGTAAGAGGAGGTAGACCAAGGAAAAAAATAGTTAGATTCGGCGAGGAATGGTTTTGAAGTAAAAGACTTAACATCAGACAAGGGATCAATTTTAGCATTGAATCATGGAAGAATTTTATTAGGAGAACTATGCCCCAGACTGAACGCTGAAAGGCATAATCAGTCTCTAATGATTATGATGATGATCACCCAGAGAAAGATGAATAACATTCAACAGAGTACTATGAAAAGCGTGCAATCTCTTACTTACATCATTTACTTAACACTTCTGTTAAATAACGAAAACCAGATGTTAAAGCGGGAATAAAATTAATTCTAAGAAACAGGTATTTCAGTACTTTACTCTTTGCTGATGACCGAATACATCTGCATGTGCATATACGTATTTACTCTGCAAAGTGCATGAGGGAGGCTTCTTCGAATCGCTTTCATGATATTTCTCTACCGTTCCATTCTCTAATAGCACGCGGCAAACAGGAACACCTACAACTTTCAGTTTTCGAGCTGTCTTCTTTTATTTTATTAAGATTAGTCCGTCTCCCTAGGTAGGTGGGTGCTAACAAAATACGTTCGGATTCGGAAAAGAAGAAATTTCGCACATAAATCTCGCAGCATGATTTCCATACGAATTCAAGCATCAGAAAACTGACACTCTCTGCACTATATCGTGATAATACAAAACTCCTCCAGCTGTACCACTAGGTGGGGACGCAATTCTTCTAGCAGAACTGTTGTGTCTTCTAAGTCTACTTCCAATGATCTGTAGCCTTTCATTCTTCTGCTATACAATATTTTCTGAGTGCTCTTTCAAATATAAGTTGTTCTTAATTGTTATTCCAAGGTATACAGTTGAATTTACGGTCTGTAGATTTGACAGATTTGTCCTGTAAATATCTTTTCACATTGACTTCACATTATTATTTAGGGCCAATAGTCAATTTTATAACATGCAGATATCGTATCTGAGAGGGCTGTTCAGATGGCGTCCTAAATAGTTTATAAAGGCAAGGAACAGTAGAGGTTGCACAACACTTTCCTAGAGTACCCCAGATATCGTTTATATTTTACTCTATGAGTTTCCATCAGTTACTATGTACTGGATCTTTTCTGACTGGAAATCGCGAATTCAATCGTACAACCGTGGCGAAATGCCAGTAGCATGCAATTTGTTAGATCTCGCTTGTGAGATAGTGTCGAAATTTAGAAATATAGTATCGATCTGATATCCCTTCTCGGTAACACTCATCGTTTCATGTGAGCAAGGAGCTAGCTATGTTTCACAAGAAGGATAATTTGTGAATCAATTGGTCGATCTCTTCGAGGTATTCATAATGTTCGAAAAAGATCCTACTGCAAAGCGATGTCAGTAGTTTAATTGACACTCCTTTTACTTTTCTTGACTATTGGAGTGACCTGTATAACTTTCCAGGCTTTGGGTACGGATCTTTCGCTGAGCAAGCGGTTTATATCATAGCTAGGTATGGAGTTATTGCATCAGCACACTCTGAAAGGACTCTAATTGGTACACGATCTGTACCAGAAAACTTTCTTTTGTTAAATGATGTAAGCTGATTTACTACTACAAGGGTATCTACTTTTAAATTACTATTGCTGGCAGTTGGTCTTTATTAGAATTCTAAAGTACTTGCTTCGAAATTCTTTGGTGAACGTGTATCGGAAAGTTATGTTTATGAATTCCACTTTTGCCGAACTGTGATAAGCAGCAGCGTAGTGAAGGTAGTGATTGTGTTTTGCCCCTGGTATACTTTACAAATGACAATAAAGAGTTTGTATTTTCTACAAAATTACGAGACACCGTTTCGTTCTGGAAAGTGTTATAAGCTCCTCCCATTGAAGTTCACGATAAATTTCGAGTTTCTGTAAAGCATATTCACTCTTGGGGATTTTGTGTCCGTTTATATTTGGCATCGTTTTCTCTATCATTCTGCAACAGTTATCTCACCTGTGTTATGTATTACAGGGATTAGCTCCCCCTTTTGTTAATCTATTTAGTATAAATCTCTTAATTGCTGACGATATTATTTTTTTATTTTTTTGATGTAAGCCACATCTGAGATACACTTTCATTGTTAGTTTTGAAAGACTGGAGTCTGTTACATAGGAAAGCGTAATGTGATTTTTTGAATATATATCTAATCTATAGAGTGTCCCTATGTTTGTACGTGTTGCATATAAATCTACAGTTTTGTTCCAATCTTTATGGAATTTTGTACACGTAAGCTTCAAACCATGAGGACGGTCGCCGTAAGTGTAAGAATCACGTACGATATATAGTTCACGAAATATGACGTCATGAGATGCGCGAAAACTGCTGAATTTTGCGAAAATGCTGCTAATTTTCTCCTAAACCATTAGACCGATTTTAACCAAATTTGGTACACACATTCCTTACCGTGAGGTAATAATTGCTGCATGGTTAAGAATCACATACGGCACATGATTCAAAAGATATTACGTTATAACCAATAGAAATCGCATAAAATGCCATATAATGCGGCGAGAGTTTGGAAATACACTGCATGAGAATGCAGTACTTAGTAACTTGCAACAAACTTTAAACATAATTTCAAACCTTTATTAAACTTTCTCTCGCTGGCAACCATAGTAAAATGATGAAAGGAAATAAGTTTCTCGCTTACTACTTTTCCGCTGTTTATGGAGTGAAACTACGGCATTCGGTACAATTAATAATTTGTACTCTACAAATTGCAGCAGCAGGAAATTTTACCGACAGTATGCACACATATAGTTGAATGTACCTTCCAAATTGTATCACAGTACGACACTTATTTCATGGGATATGAGCACATAAACAGTAACGTTCCGCTGTTCATGGACTAAAACTACGGCATTCTGTATGACGTTACAATTTATGATTTCTACACTACAAATTGCAGCCGCAGGAAATTTTACAGACAGTATACACGTATATAGTTGAGTGTACTTTCTAAATTGTCTCACAGTACGACTCGTAGTTCATGAGATATGATCACATAAACAGTATAGTTCATGGAAAACCGCCCCATTACGAACCAAATTTTAATTTCTTACTTCTTTACTACTAATTGTATTCCCAAGAGATATTACAAACAGCCAGCCCTTATACAAATGAATATATACCTAAAATGGCAGGAATAAATAATTAATAAATATCCGGGCAATGCCGGGTTTTCAGCTAATTTATATTTCTATTCGCTTAATATCATCTGTTTTGATGCATTAGCACTGGATTATTTGCAGCTACGATGTGAGGTGTTTTTTCACAACCATTTCTATTCTAGTGGGTTCATTAACCAATGTCTCGACATAGTTTTCGATACTGTCTTCAGTACAACTTTAGACGATATTTTGGGCTTGCCTACGGTTTTTAACAAAAAATTTTGTAAACTTTTCGAGGGAAAGTTAAAGCTACTGACAACTACGATTGCATAAGTCATATATGTAACTTATACCATCTGCCGATGACGGACAATGATCCTCTCTTTAGTGCGGAGGTACTCCTACGCCCTTAGTCTTAAGGGAATCAGTTGGAAAAACTGCGAGTTTGATTAACAGTGGGCAGGGAAAAGTTGAGAATTTGTATTGACAGGGGGCGTGCTTGAGTATCCGCGCAGCTGTGATCACTGTGTCCTAAGTGGTGTAGGGGTCAGTGCGAAAGCCCAGAAAGCGGGAGATCCGGGTTCGAATCGCGCCTGTATACACATTTCCAACTATACCCACTCGCAGTTAATGTAATACATTCTGTGAGTATGAATTACAATTGTATGCTTCAGGAACGTTACTGACATTTCATTCAAGCTTTCTCTGAACATTTCTGCAATCGTGTCGTCTCAGTGAGGTCGTCGATAGAAAGAACCAATTATTAATTTATTTCGGTTGTCATGTTTAACCTGTAGCCATACCAATCCACTGGAACAATCTACTTGAATTACGATAAAGGATAAACCGTTTGTAGTAGCAATAAACGCTCCACCACCTCTATTATTCAGTCTGTCTTTATAAACATAATTCGTCCTTTGTAAAAATTTCAGCTGAATTCATCTCCGGCTTTAGCCTGTTTTCGCTGCCTATAATGATTTGTGCTTCAGTACATTCTATTAGCGCTTGGAGCTCTTGTACTTTCCCCTCACAGACTCGACCATTTACAAACGTTAGACCGACGGTTCTTGGAACTGCGTTCGTCTTATGTGTGGCCTGTGCCCTTTGAGACCTAAACCCTTTTCGTGCGTTCCCGAGGCCCTTTAATCTGTTAAACCACCCAATCCAAGCCACACAGTACTTCGTTATCAGAAAGAGCTCCTTCACGTGCTGTCAGTAGCAGTCTTCTTTTCTGTCCTCTTTTGGACTTTCAAGCAGCCTGTTCGTATTAGCGTCTTAATAATTCGTCCCTTTATCTGGTGCGTAAAACACTAGCGATTCCGCCCTTTACCTCTGAACTGTTTTCACGGCATTTCTTTTACATTAACCATGTGTAGTATATTGAACTTCTCCTCTTGGCGTATGGTGTATGTGTCTGCAAGCACAAATGTTGTAGCAGAAATGAGCAGCCTGCAATGTAGCAAAGTAAACAGGCAGACATGTTGACATTATGAGGCAGCGTAGCGCGTGACGTCTGCTTAACAGTGTCTGCACAGTTAACGTCGCTTCTAGCTACCATGCTCTCATATTCTAGGACATTTCTCGAATTTATGAAAACAGTTATCAAAATTTTTCAAGAGTTAAGCTTATGGGACTTAACTGCGGTGTCATCAGTCCCTAAACTTAAAAACTAACTTATACTAAAGGCAACACAAACATCCATGCCTGAGGGAGGATTCGAACCTCCGACGCGGGAGCCCACGCGACCTGCAACGTGGCGCTCTAGACCGCTCGGCTACTCTCGCGCGACAACAGTTTTCTACTTCAACATTAACAAACACTGTATTATAGTTCTTCTCAAGAACTATCTAATGTAGTTATAAGATGTATACAAAATAGGTTCTTCCTCCATTGGCCCAATTGATACCAGCGCAAAAAATATCCAGACAAAATTTAAAAAAGATACACGTATCAGGACGCTCTTACAGTTCCCGAAAATCGCCTTTCGATATGTGTGCCACTTTCCGAAATAGAAACGGGTGTTTCGTCTTACGCGACTGTAAATTCCAGTATATTTCACTGATACTCTTGCGAAATAAAAGAGATAGGACTCTCCTTCAGCCGTTACAAATAACCGGTACGTCAGATACATTTAGTATTCTGCGGCATTGGCCCCTCGCTTAGCTTGCTTTTATCGCGAATCTTTAATTCAGCGCCACGGATGAAGGGCAACAGGCATATTGTGTTTGTCTCGATTTCAAAAAGGCGTTGGACACGGTGCCACACTGCAGACTGCTAACGAAGATATGAGCTTATGGAATAGGTTCACAGATTTGTGACTGACTGGAAGACTTCCTAACTAACAGAACGCAGTACGTTGTTCTCGACGGCGAGTGTTCAACAGAGACAAGTGTCACTCACAGCGATAAATACGTTTTATTATAATGACATAGTGCACCTATGCACTGTAAATTATGTTATACAGCAACTGATTGACATTACGAGATTATGGCCTTGTAAAATGATTTTATTGGACCAGATGATGCTGACATTGTTCAGCGAAACCGGTCGTCTTAAATAAAAATTGATGATCAGCGATCTTGGCTTTTTTACATCTTTCTACAATATCATAATTGGATCGCCTCCTAGAACATAAACAAACTAGTTTACCTTAGTTGAAGTAGTTTGCAAGCTACGGACTAATAACCACGCAGTGGAGTCCGATAGCTTTACAAACACTTGAACTTTTTTTGAACTCGTAGCGTGTAGTTGTTACAGGCTATGCTATAAATGGGCCTGGACGTAATCTTTTCTTCTGTCACGGAGCCTCTATTTAGAAATCCTTTGAGTTTCATTAATTATGTATGCAGATGCGTCTTCATATGAAAAACCAGTCGTGATCAAAACGACAGGAGTGCCTTTTTTACAGTGCCTTTCAAAATCAGGCGTGATGGAAATTTTAGTGGAATATGTTTTATGAAGTAAATCACTATTGTCAAAATTTGTCATTGCTCAGAGTTTTATGCCTTCTTAAAGTAGTTTTCTAAATGTAAACTTTAGTACGTACTCGTAAGTAACGAATGTCGTTTTTTTTTTTAGATATTCACTTAAATTTATTTTGTGTTACTATAGTCCATCATTAGTATTGTATTTTAAAGTAACAATAGAAAATATTTTATAACAACAAATACTACCTATTCTTTTATAACACCGGTCCCGATAATCCGGAATTTTCAAAAACTCGGCCACCCTTCGGTCCCCATTAGACCGAGTTTTCGGGACTCTACTGTACCTTATTTTCACGGATTTTTAAATATTTCGCTCGCGCGTAAGCGAAGTAACTGATCTCAAGTTTTAGAATATACTTTTTTTTATTTTTGTATTTTGCAAGAAAACACATATATATCTAATTCTGACGGATTTTTGGGAGTTGGTCACATGGAAGAAATTATCATGAGTTGGCAACACTAGTGCTCGGCAGGTCAGTCGGCATCCAGCCGTAGCAACATGAAAGTCTCTGCGTTCTGGTTTTTTCGATATTCGAATTAGAAATGTGCTCTGCAATTGAAAATCTCGTCAGTTGTAAAGTGCGGTCTACGATATGGATTTTGTTAGCAAAACTGAGTGGGGGGCTATAGCTCGCAGCGCCCCCCCCCCCTCGCACCTTGGCATCTTCCCTTGTCCCGGCAAATGCCCGCCCTGCGTCTCGGCTACATAAGTATCGTTGACACAATAGGACCCGTACTCTACAATAGTCTTGTATATTTCGCGAACGTAATAATTCTGAAGAGCGCTCCCACAAGCGAACTACGCGAACTAGTTCGCAGATCCCTCGCCTCTTAGTTCGTCCGTTCCTTTTCCGAAGACTGACGGGGAACAGCGAGAGGACGCGAGAGCGTGCAGAAACGCGTGATTCCCTTCTGCCAGTTACCGTCATTTCGAGCTGAGCTGCAGCAAATTTTCTTTTCTAAGGTATTCATCAGTATCTAAATAATATATACTACGAGTACTCTAGAGTATGCAAAGTAGTTGAATACCATTGTATCATCCATTCGTGTAAATAACTGGTTTATTTGCTTAAGTATTTAATGTCTAATTGCCCAAAAATAAGGGTAAATAGCACACGATTGGGCAACACTGATAATTATATAAAAAAGCTGTCATAACATAAGAAAGAACTCTTTTAATAGCGGTAGTAAAAGCCAAAAAGAGCGGAAGAACTGAAAAGAGCGACCTACTTCGCGGCCGAGCTGCGAACTAAAAGGAGAGCTACCGGACGGGAACTAAAAGATGCCGATCGGTCGCGAACTAAAACATGCGTTAGCGGTCGCGAACTATTACGCCAAACGTATCTCGCTTCTTAGTTCGCTGCGGTGGAGTAGCCGAGCGGTTTAAGGCGCCTCTCTGCGGAGAGCTCTGTTGCACGCCGTCGGAGGTTCGAGTCCTCCCTAGGACATGGATGTGTGTGTTTGTCCTTAGGTTAGTTTACCTTAAATTAAGTAATGTGTAAGCTACGGACTGATGACCGAGCAGTTTGATCCGATAGATTTACAAACATTGTTTTCTTCTTAGTTCTTGGGATCTTTTCCGAAGACCGACGGGCAATAGCAAAAGGGCGAGCAGCAGAATTAAAAATCGCGTGTTTGCCTTCTGCTGATTAGAGCCATTTTGAGGTTAGCGTCTGCCTGCTAGATTACATAGTTCAAGGCTACAAAATTTCTGTTTTGAAGTATTCTGCACTCTGCAATATCTGACAAATAAATTCCATAATGCCAAGATATAGAAATAACTCTAAAATTAAATGCGAGAAATTATTCACAAACTGTTTCTTTTGGTTTGCGTGATATCGTTAGCGGCTAAAGCAGCTAGCGCATGAAGCAGCTAGGTGGGGGAACTTCTCCCTCCACCTGGATGCGCAGACCACGCCGCTCAGCCGTCACTGGGGAGCGGACGAACTAAAAGAACGAACAGTTCGTGGCAAAGCCGCGAACTGAAGTGAGCGCTCCCGATCGCGAACTGCTATGCGCAAGTCTACTGTACAAACGATGGGCCACTCTGCTACGTGTATTGCGCGACACTGGGTGAAAGACGGAGCAAGGTGCGTTTTCCACGCCGCGACGTCAGAAAGTGAGCAGGAGCTGGGCCAGCGTTGAAAGGCACGGTCGGTGCGCCGACGGCTTTGGAGGGCCAGCTGGCGGCGAGTGGGGATGGTGCAGCGATGCATGCGGCAGGTGGCGGCTGGCCGAGTGGTCCGCCGGTAAGAAGATCAGCGCCGCGCCGCCCCTGCTGCCCTCAGTAAGCCTGCTCCTCTCAGTGGGCGCCACCGACTGCTGCGTCTGGCCGACGGCCACCTGGCTGCCGAACGTGGCAAGTAGTCGCTGCGTCCCACCAGTTGGGGTCGCCATTTCGTTCTCCAATCTGCGAGGATCAAGCTGTAGACCAGAGCTTTCCAAACTGGGTGTCGCGAGACTAACAAATTTAGACTCTAAACAAAAAAACTTGTCATAAAATAACACAAAATATCCTTCTCTTCATACTACCGCGAAGACTCGCCTGCAGCTTATCATCCTTCTCTTCATTCAGTGCACCAGATCACGTATTAAAGGAATGATCGGTTCACATTAATTGCCCACCCCATCCTCACCAACCCTGGGCCTCTGCCACGCCTCTACCGCGTTATACCCCCTACCCTTCATCTCCACACCCTCCATGTCCTCTCCCAGGGTAACTTCCGCCGCCTCCCCCTCCCTGATGACGTCCACCGTCCTGACATATACCCGTCCTACCAGCTCTGATCCCCCTGTAGATGTAGGGCCCCCTCTCCCTCCTCCCCTTCCCGTCCCCCACTTGGCTACCCCCTCCCTACGGCTCCTCCCTACCACCTCCTTCCCCACCGTTTTTCCTCTCCCCCACGCTTCCCTCCCCCCCCCTCCTTCTCGGGGTCCTGGACCGACAGTTTTAACAGTGCTACGTCAAGTGTTGTGTGCTGTACTCCAGTAAAGTGTTTGTTTTTTAACTGCGTCCCCCGCAATCAGACAAGTGTCGCACCGTGTGTTTTAATTAGTGTCTCCGTGTACTCGCCGTCCTGTGTTATTGTCGTCCTACATGGTTGTTTTAGGTCACCGTGGCTCATCATTTTTAACTAAGTAAATGTGGTTTTAATCATCTATTGTAATGTAATCCAAACTGTCGCCTTGTCTATGTCATTGTATCTTCGTTGTTTTATCTCCTATTATGTATTTTAATTCTCAACTCATATATGTCTTTTATTATTCTCGGCTGAAGAGCAGCCTATAGTGCTGCTGCTGTTTTTTTTTTTTTTTTTTTTTTTTTTTTTTTTTTTTTTTTTTTTTTTTTTTTTTTGAGACTTAACTACGGGGTCATCAGTCCATAAACTTACAAACTACTTATGATCTACTTACGAACTAGGACGGCACAAATATCCATGCCCGAGGGGGGATTCGAAACCCCGACCGTAGTGGCCGTGCTGACCGTGACTGGAGCGCCTCAGTCACCTCGGCCACCGCGGCCGGCTATAGTGCTGCTGCCAGCCTGCCAGTGTACTTATATATATATATATATATATATATATATATATATATATATATACCAGTTTATTTATTTTGTAATAGTTTCCTAACTCGGGTGTTCAACCGTGGTCGATCTTTCCACTCTTTCATAATTTTACTTAACACATACTTATGTAACTCGTATGGTACGGTTCAAAGTTCAGGAACTTAGGACAAAGTTGCTGTCAGTGGTCAGTGTAAAAGACGAAACGAACGTGTTGAGCAGTCAAGTACTGTTAAATCTGACCCTTTTCGCCTTTGATAAATAAGATCTTTTTACTTTTCTTGGTATTTCTATTTACACCTGTATTCATTGGTGTTATAATGGCCTTTGGTAGATTATTTCCTGATCTGCGCTGAATCGAAAGCGCATCTTTACTCATAATGACAGTGGCCGGTGAAACGTACGAACTCGTGGCCCCAGAAGCATCACCCAATTCTTTTGGATCTTGGCTGATCTAAGTTACTAGGCGTTTACGTTAAAATTCGTCGCAAAGCTTCACGTGGTAATTTATTAAGGAACGACAAAAAAAAAAAAAAAAAAAAAAAAAAAAAAAAAAAAAAAAATGTTGAAAGACTTCCAAGAATTTTCTGAAAGGGGCGTCAGCGGGCGAAATATTTTCGTCGTTATTTGACGTAATTAAAATTTTTTCACCCCGTTGTTACTATTGCCCTACATCAACGGACGATATATTTCTTAAAATTTTCCTCGGTAGTCGGGTTATTTTTCGTTGATGGCTTCGTGGAACTCATTAATACAGCTTACCGAGAAGGAAGCGTGCTTTATATCGAACGAAGAGCTATTAAATACTACAAGAGGCGGTGGGGTCGCAGAGCTGTGTGGAAGGGTCCCTACTTCACCGACGGACTCAGAATGGGTGGCGATCCGCAGGCGAGGAGGCGCGAGCTCACCAAGACGCCTGACACTTCATTCCGCAAGTCACGCAAAGTGAAATTTATTTCCATACGGCGGCGAAAAGCAGAGGGAGCGGCCGCTGCGCCTTCCATCATGCGGCAAACGGCTCGCCACTAAAAAGCTCGGAGATAAATGGAATTCCGGGCAGCGAAACAATTTATCTGGATCCCGCTGCTAATGGCCTCCATCGACCCGCGCGGCCGTCGCGTCGCCAGGCGAGCGACGCTGCGTTTAATGTGGCGCTGCACGTTGCTGGACCTTTCGCGGTCGCATGCGGCAGCTCCGTAGCTCATCGACGGTGTCTCGATTGCAGCTCATTCTTATGACTTCTTATCGTCCAGCTGTCTGAATCAGTTAAATGCTATAAATAATCGATACCTTCACTACACCGGCCGCGGTGGCCGAGGGGACTGCGGCGCGCCAGTCATTGAAGGGCCACTACTGTCGGGCATGGATATTTCTGCCGTCCTTAGTATTAACTAGTTCTTAAGTAGTTTGAAGGTTGAGGGACTGATGACCCCGTAGTTAAGTCCCATAAGCTCTGCAAATATTTGAACATTTGAACCTTCACTACGTGAGAGTGACGGATATGCTACTGATGACAGTTCTGCTAAAGCAGAATTGCTTAACACAGCCTTCCGAAATTTCTTCACGAAGGGGGTAGATGCAGTTATTGCATATTAATATTAATATAATATTCACAGAATATATGACATCAACTGCGATTGTATCTGACAGGAGGCGTGCTTAGGTAGTCCTTGCACGTGCGGTGAGCACTGTGTCCCCAGTGGTGTATGGGTCAGCGCAACTGCCTAGACAGCAGGAGACCCGGGTTCGAATCCCGGCTGGGTACACATTTTCAGCTTTGGCCAATCGCAGTTGATGTCATACATTCTGTGAATATTATAGAATAACAACTGCAGCATCTGAAGTGACGTCTGTTCTTATAATATGCCGGTGACGTGCAATGATCCTATCTTTATTGGGGAGGGGTGGGCAAGTTTGAAGCCCTTACTCTGCCGGGAATTACTTTCATAGCTACGAGTTTGAGTACTGTGGGCAGGGTGAAGCTGGGAATTTGTCAAATATAGGACATCAACTGCGATTGTATTGGACGGGAGGCGTGCTTAGCTAGTCCTTGCAGGTGCGGTGATCACTGTGTCACCAGTGGTGTAGACGTCAGCGCAACTGCCTAGAAAGCAGCAGGAGACCCGCGTTCGAATCCCGGCTGGGTACACATTTTCAGCGTTGCCCAATGGCAGTTGATGTCACATATTCTGTGAATATTAAAAAATAACAGCTGCAGGATCTGAAGTGATGTCTGTTCTTTCGGAACATCTTATGTTTATGTTTGTTAAGCTTATGGGACTTAACTACGGGGTCATCAGTCCCTAAACGTATGAACTACTTACGAACTAGGACGGCACAAATATCCATGCCCGAGGGGGAATTCGAACCCCCGACCGTAGTGGCCGTGCAGACCGTGACTGGAGCGCCTCAGTCCCCGCGACCACCGCGGCCAGCTTTTGGAACAGACGCCACATGTATATATAAATATTAATATAGTTTTCCGTTGCCACCAACGTAAGGAAACGCGTGAATCCACAGACGAGGCCACGCCAGCAGCATTCCTCCCATTCTGTGGAGCAGCGACTAGCAACATTGGACGTCTCCTGAAGAGACATGGACTGGGACCAGTTTTCCGGTCCACCTCCAAGATTAGAGACATGTTACGCCCCGTTAAGGACAGTTCAGGTCTGCGTGTGTTCGGGTGTATATGGCGTCGCCTGTGAGTGTGGAAGTATTTACATTGGACAGACTATTAGAACGGTTGCTGAACGTTGTGCAGAACATACTTGGCACACAAAAAAAGAGAGTTTGAAAAGTCAGCCTAGGCAGAACATTGCCTAACAAATGGGCAGGAAATACTATTTGCCGCGGTGGAGTAGCCGAGCGGTCTAAAGCGTCTCGCTGCGGAGCGCGCTGATGCTCGCCGTGGAGTTTCGAGTCCTCCCTGGGGCATGGGTGTGTGTGTTTGTCCTTAGGTTAGTTTACCTAGGTTTAAGTAGTTTGTAAGCTACGGACTGATGACCACGTAGTTTGGTCCGATAGATTTACAAACATTTGAAATACTATATATGGCCCAAACATCATATTACTGAGATTCTGTTATAAAAGAGGCGGTTGAAATTAGACAAAACGTCAACAATTTCAACAGAAACCAGGGGTATACACTCAGCGGGACCTGGGGGCGGGCCCTGGACGTAGAGCGGCAACAGAGGTCTCGCGCTAATAGCGAAGCGTGAGTGCCAGGTTCCAATACGGCGCCGGCGGCACGCTCCACGTGACGTCACGCGGTACCGCGGCCCATCGGCCCGCGCTGGCTTACTGCGCAGGCGCTATACGGCTTCTAGACGCAGCGCTGCAGCTATATAAGCAGGACGCCTTGCCAGTACCGGCAGTCAGTGATTTTATTTTTGATGACGATGGCGGAGCTTGCCATCGAAAGCTCGAGGATTTTATCCGAATGTCGCGGCTAGTAAACCGGGAATCTTTTATGGAATTTTAATATTTAAATTTATGAAATTGTTGTTAAATATTAGATAGGTCTTTACTGAATCTGGATGGCAGTTATTAAGCTTGAAAATATCAATTGAAGCATTAGAAAAAAATTAATTACCGGACATATGCCAAGTGGGAGAATCTGCCCCTACCTCGGGGTAATTTGTCCCAGAGGCTGGGGCACGTCAACCCACGTAGTCTTTTGGTGAGTATAATTAGGAAATCAAAATAAAACTAACAATCAAGAAATATACTTTAATGTACATATTGTCAAGTTGAATATTGAGTTAACTTCTTAACATTGAGGACTATGACAACAGGAGATGTTAAACTTATTACATTTTATGGTATTTTAACACAAACCTGTCAACTTTAATCAATTCCCAGCGCCAAAGGATCAGCACAGTTTTAACACTCATAAAATACTCCACGGAATTCATTTTTCACGCATCTCTGATGAGCCCAACGCTTACAGTTAGTGAACTGAATGCCTGTGACTCTTCCTCATAGTCATTATTATCATAATCATTCCTTTTCAAAAAGGGCTTTTCTAGCCTGAGATCTAATTCTTCTTCAGTAATTCTTTCCAATGCTTTGGTCCAATGAGAAGGGTAGAAATTCAGATTCTGTTTCCTGAGTTTCAATTCCCTGTGCAGACTGACATGAGACCTGTCTGTACTTAGCACAGTACCTCCATTACGATTTTCTTGGAACCCCAAAGTCTTCGCTAAGAGTCCTCACAGATCTTTCCTTTTCTTTTCCTTTACTTCTCAAACTGCTCTTAGCATCGTATCTCCAGAAATCATTCCTCTTTCATTATTTTATAATTTCGGATCATATTTATGATACTACAAATTAAACAAAGGTTTGAACCATGTTTTGAAAACAAGGAAATGAAAGAGATTCTGACTTCTCAGATCACTGTTTAAGATTAAAATAAAATTTATTGGTTGGCGTTTATTCAACGTTTTTTGTCACGTAAATATGACGCTCGTTTGACCTCTGAAACGTATCAAAATGTGTTTAACTTCGACAATTATGTAAATCATTTAATGAATTCGAAGAATTATAACCGTTGTTATCATTAAAAGTAGCAAACCTTTTATCGAGTTTAAAAAGTACAGCTCCTACAGGACGTGACAGGTTGTCCCGGCTGGCCATCGTGCCCCGTCCTCTCTAGACCAACCTGCCCCATTGCCATCTTTACAATAAATTCTGTTTTTTAGAAAACTCAATGAAGCAATTAAGACTGTATGACATATAGAAATAATCTTTAAAGTACGATCTTTTATTACACTACTCACCCCGTTGTTGCGCCTAAAACAAGCAAAAGTTAAATAACAGACATTAATCGTCGAGAAGAATTTTACTGAAACACGCACAAAAATAATTAAGGATTACAGCTTTTCCGAAACGTCGCCGCCTGCGATATTGGATCTGTATAAGGAGAGGAAAACTTAATTGTTATGGGAGACTGGAATTCGGTAGTAGGACAAGGAAGGGAAGGGAAGATAGTAGGTGAATGTGGTCTGGGCAAAAGGAATGAAAGAGGAAGCCGCCTGGTAGAATTTTGCACAGAACATAATTTAGTTATAACAAACACCTGGTTTAAGAATCACAAAAGAAGGTTGTATACGTGGAAGAGACCAGGAGACACCGGGAGATACCAGATAGATTTTATAATGGTAAGACATAGATTTAGGAACCAGGTTTTACAGTGCAAGACATACCCAGGGGCAGATATAGACTCTGACCATAACTTGTTGGTTATGAATTATAGGCTGAAACTGAAGAAACTACAAAAAGGTAGGAAAATAAGGAGATGAGGTTCTTAAGAATTTCAGAGGGAGCTTTAGGCAACAATTGACAGAAATAGGGGAAAATAAAATAGTAGAGGAGGAATGGGTAAAATTGAGAGATGAAATAGTGAAGATAGCAGAGGACAAAATAGGTAGGAAGACAAGACCTACAAAAAATCCTTGGATATCACAGGAGATACTAAATGTAATCGATGAAAGGAGAAAATATAAAAATGCAGTAAATGAAACAGGCAAAATGGAGTACAGACGACTACAAAATGAGATTGATAGGAAGTGCAAAATGGGTAAGCAGGAGTGGCTACAAGGCAAATGCAAGGATGTAGAAGAATGTATAAATAGGGGAAAAATAGATGCAGCCTACAGGAAAATAAAAGAAACATTTGGAGATAAGAAAAACAGCTCTATGAATATCAAGGACACTGATGGAAAACCAGTTCTCAGCAAAGAAGGGAAAGCTGAAAGGTGGAAAGAGTATATAGAGGGGCTCTACACAGGAAATGAACTTCGAGACAATATTGAAGGAACGGAAGAGGATGTAGATGAAGATGAAATAGGAGATACAGTACTGAGAGAAGAATTTGACAGAGCCCTGAAAGACCTAAGTCGAAACAAGGCCCCTGGAATAGATGATATTCCCTCAGAGCTACTGAAGTCTCTGGGAGAACCAGCCATGACAAACCTGTTTCACCTGGTGTGTAAGATGTATGAGACAGGCAAAGTACCCTCAGACTTTAAGAAAAATGTTATTATCCCCATTCAAAAGAAAGCAGGCGCAGACAGGTGTGAAAACTACAGAACCATCAGTTTAATAAGTCATGGTTGCAAACTATTAACACGAATTATATACAGAAGGTTGGAAAAGCTGGTAGAAGCCGACCTCGGGGAAGATCAGTTTGGGTTCAGGAGAAATGTAGGAACACGGGAGGCAATACTTACTTTACGGCTTATCCTAGAAGATAGATTAAGAAAAGGCAAACAGACATTTCTAGCTTTTGTAGATTTGGAGAAGGCTTTTGACAATGTTGATTGGAATAAACTCTTTAAAGTTCTGAAACAAGCAGGAGTAAAATATAGGGATCGTAAGGTTATTTACAACTTGTACAAAAACCAGACAGCGGTTGTCAGAGTTGAAGGGCATGAAAGGGATGCAGTGGTTGGAAAGGGAGTAAGACTGGGTTGTAGTCTTTCTCCTTTGTTATTCAATTTGTACATTGAGCAAGCTATAAAGGAAAGCAAGGAGAAATTTGGTGAAGGAATTAAAGTTCAGGGGGAAGAATTAAAAACATTGCGTTTTGCCGACGACATAGTAATTCTGTCAGATACAGCAAAGGACCTGGAAGAGCAATTGAACGGAATGGACAGAGTGCTGAAAGGTGCATATAAGATGAACATTAACAAGAGCAAAACTAGGGTAATGGAGTGCAGTCTAAGAAAATCAGGTGTTGCTGAAGGAGTAAGATTGGGAAACGAAGCAATAAAGAAGGTATATGAATTTTGTTACTTGGGCAGTAAACTAACAAATGATGGTCGCAGTACATATATATAATGCAGAATGGCAATGGGTAGAAAAGCGTTCTTGAAAAAGAGAAATTTGTTAACATCGAATATTTATTTAAGCCTAAGGAAGTTCTTTCTGAAGGCATTTGTGTGGAGTGTTGCCTCGTATGGGAGTGAAACATGGACGATAAACAGTGCGGACAGGAAGAGGATAGAGGCTTTTGAAGTGTGGTGCTACAGAAGAATGCTGAAGATTAGGTGGGTGGATCGCGTAACTAATGAGGTGGTACTGAACAGAATTGGGGAGAAAAGAAATTTCTGGCATACCTTGACTAAAAGAAGGGGTAGATTGGTGCGACACATTCTTAGACATCAAGGAATTGTGAATTTAGCATTGGAGGGAAGTGTGTGGGGTAAAAATCGCAGAGGAAGACCAAGAGATGGATACAGTAAGCAGGTTCAGACAGATGTAGGTTGCGTTCTTATGTGGAGATGAAGAGGCTTGCTCAGAATAGGGTATTGTGGAGAGCTGCATCAAACCAGTCTCCGGACTGAAGACCACAACAACAACAACATAAGGAGAGGTACAGTGCCACCTACTTTCTGATTGATTCCCAAGACGATCTAGCGTCTACTGTATGGACTAATTCGACTGGGCCATCCTGCCCCTATGGCCAGACAACGTGTCCCGGTCTGCGCTATATAAGAAATACTATGAAATTTTGCTTCGCTTTTATTTTTATTTTTTATTTTTGCAGAGATATAGATGCTCTGGCAACAGTATAAACAGATATTGAGTTAAAATGTAGGTTGATAAAGTCCCAATTGTCGATGAAAAATTAACGATACATATGTGCAAATCATCATGGTTTTCATTATAGAACAATAACTATATTCAATATTTTGCATTTATTTTAATTTAGAATTATAGGTATAATACACAGTTGTAACATTCTCCAGAATCATCAAAGTTCTCTTTGTGTAAATGTTTATATTAAAAAATTAATAGATAAACAGCTTTTCGTTCAAAATACACAACAACAAAAAATCATAAATAATTCAATTTTCAGTTTTCTTCAGATCTTCTATTCCATGCTGTAGATCATGGTACGTTGAGTGTTAACTGAAAATTAGAAGATACTATGAGCATTACACGAAGAGTTACCGGGGAAAACATTTCAGAAATATATGAACCGAGAAAATCAACTTTGAAGTTTGAAAATCTTTTTACTGTATCTTAATATATGTTTTTTGAACTAAAACTGCCCAGATGAATAAAACACTCCATGCTCCTCTTCTTTCGTAGCTTCATTTTGTAACTTGAGCCTCTTCCTTTGTTTTATTGCTTCGTGGACCGTTTTGCCTTCTTTGGGAACTGCTTACTCTCCTCATGTCTTCATTCCTAAAATATATTATCATGGTGTGCCCCACAGGTACTTCCAGTCTCTCAAAAATCTTTAATCTGCCATCCATACCATCAGTGAAAGTAACCACTTCATCGTAAATCCTAATTTGTGCTATTTTCCTTCCATAATAGTCAGCCTTTGGGCAAACTTTCCAAATGTTTGAGTGGAATGACTCATTGGGATTTGAGTGGCTCCACCCACACACTTTTTAACAATTTTGGATCACAAATATCCCTAAAGATGGGCTTAATTGCTTCCATTACTGCAACTGGGAGGTTGTTTTTATGCTTATACATTTTCAAAGTATTTTTATGTAAAGCTTTCTGGTACGGACACCAACTATCAGCTCCTTTTGGGCAAAGTGAGAACGTTGTAGGAGATTTGTGACACCAAACAGCCCAGATAGCGTGTTTCATACTTTCAATATTTCCCATTTGGCAGTGAAATGAATTACGTCAGAAATCACCCTATAGAAAATACTTGAAATCGATCTACACATACAATAATGCAAAAGAAAAACAGCCGACTGTCATTCCTTTGACACAAACCAAAATAAAATCTCACTTAAAAAGTATGAAAAATTTAGAGTGCCATTGTATGTCACACATATATGAGAAAGTTGTGTCGAAGATAAAATTAGAAGTCACAAAAATCAGTTACCAAGAAACAACTGAGGAGGGTATGGAATTACCAAAAATGTCGCCCGCACATCTCTATACATATTAGTCAATAACTCTGCAGCTAATCAAGATATTTTCATGAAATGTACACATATGTAGAGCTAAAGAAATGAAGAATATTATGGGTCTTTTTTTGAAAAATGTGATTTTTTGGCCATGATTACTGTATCTAACCCAGTTCTGCTCAAGCAGAATTACTTAACACAGCCTTTCGAAATTCCTTCACGAAAGAAGCCGACGCAAATACCGTGAAACAAGTATGTTCTAGTATGAGCTCTTTTACTTCCATATTTTGGGAGGAGATACTGTGATAATAAACAAGAACTAATGACCAGTACAGGTAAGCTCTAAAATACAGCGATTCTGTGAAATACACGTCTCTGCTACTGACCAGGCGTTCTTAACTTTAAGATACACATTTAGCCTATTTTTACTGCACATCTTGTTTTGGTCCATAGTAGCTGCTGCGAAGGTACGGAGTAGGAAGAGCTTGCAGTTCAAGAGATTTGTCACACCATTTAAAAAGAATAAGTGTTGATGACGCCCGTGAATGACATTCCTGGGTGTGGTTACCCGTATCAAACTGTGCTAAATTAATTCTCTCCCAGCGATACTACGATATGTACTGTATATTCATTGGATAACTTTGTTATGTAAATGTTTTGATGTATGGAGGGGAAATAGTAAGAGGTGGGAAATAAAAGTATGAAAATGAATGAATGAATGAATAAATAAATATTACGACAATGGACTTTATATTATTAGAGGTTTAAACCGAATTAACGACTGGATTAGTATGTGACTGAACAAAATATTGTTTTTAATGTAATTTTTACATTGACTTAACGTCCATACGAAGGGTGCAATGCTTATTTTTGTGCAAAACTGGACAGTAGATGAGTGCAATTTCCTAGGAAGGCTGCATTGTCTATCTTTTCACTGGAGAGGGACTTAATGGTCAGGGAGGAAAAATAAAAACTCTGCTGTTTGCCGATGACATAGTAATTTTGTCAGGGACTGCAAAGGATCTGGAAGAGCAATTGAATGGAATGGACAGTCTCTTGAAAGGAAGATATAAAATGAACATTAACTGCAGTGAAACGAGGTAATGGAATGTCATGAGACAATAAAAGTAGTAAATGAGTTTTGTTATTTGGGTAGTAAAATAACTTCTGATGACCGAAGTATATAAAATACAGAATGGCTATTAGAAGAAAAGCGCTTCTCAAGAAGAGCTTGTTAACATACAATATTAACTTAAATGTTAGGAAATCTTTTCTGAAAGCATTTGTCTGGAGTGTAATATTGCGTGGGAGTGAAACGTGGACGATAAGGAGTTCAGGCAAAAAGATGATAGTAGCTTTTGCTACAGACAAATGATGAAAATTAGATGGGTAGATCACGTCACTAATCAGGAGGTGCTTAACCGAATTGGGGAGAAAAGAAGTTTCTGGGATATTCTGATGAAGAGAAGGGATAGATTGGTAGAACACATTCTGAGACATCAAGGAATTGTTAACACAACATTAGAAGGGAGTGTGTGGGGTAAAAATCGTAGAGGGAGACCGAGGGACGAATTCAGTAAGCAGATTCAAAAGATGTAGGTTGCCGAACGTATTCTCAGATGAAGAGGCTTGCACAGGACAAGATGACGTGGAGAGTTGCATCAAACCAATCTGAGGACTGAAGACCACAACAACAACTTTTCAGTGAGAACGTAGTGATTTGCTATTGTATATATCTCTTTAAAGCTAATTTTTTGGCATGATGTCACCTACGGTACATTATATGTCATGTACGCTGAGATTTGTGTGCATGGCGAAAGTAGATTTCATGAATTGTTCAGACGTGTGGCACCAAATGTACTTTAACCGAATGTAAAACCTTTTCTCACTTCCCTCCAACGCTAAATTCACAATTCCCTGATGTCTAAGAATGTGTCCTACCAATCTAGCCCTTCTTTTAGTCAAGGTATGCCAGAAATTTCTTTTCTCCCCAATTCTGTTCAGTACCACCTCATTAGTTACACGATCCACCCACCTAATCTTGAGCATTCTTCTGTAGCACCATATTTCAAAAGCCTCAATCCTCTTCCTGTCCGCACTGTTTATCGTCCATGTCTCACTCCCATACAAGGCAACACTCCATACAAATGCCTTAAGAAAGGACTTCCTTAGGCTTAAATCAACATTCGATCTTAACAAATTTCTCTTTTTCAAGTACGCTTTTCTACCCATTGCCATTCTGCATTTTATATCGTCTGTACTGCAACCATCATTTGTTATTTTACTGCCCAAGTAACAAAACTCATCTACCTCCTTTATTGCTTCGTTTCTCAATCTAATTCCTTCAGCATCACCCGGTTTTCTTACAATGCACTCCATTACCCTAGTTTTGCTCTTGTTAATGTTCATCTTATATGCACCTTTCAGCACACTGTCCATTCCGTTCAATTGCTCTTCCAGGTCCTTTGCTGTATCTGACAGAATTACTATGTCATCGGCAAAGCGCAATGTTTTTAATTCTTCACCATGAACTTTAATTCCTGTTCCAAATTTCTCCTTGCTTTCCTTTATAGCTTGCTCAATGTACAAATTGAATAACAATGGAGAAAGACTACAACCCTGTCTTACTCCCTTTCCAACCACTGCATCCCTTTCATGCCCTTCAACTCTGACAACCGCTGTCTGGTTTTTGTACAAGTTGTAAATAACCTTATGCTCCCTATATTTTACTCCTGCTTGCTTCAGAACTTGAAAGAGTTTATTCCAATCAACATTGTCAAAAGCCTTCTCCAAATCTACAAAAGCTAGAAATGTAGGTTTGTCTTTTCTTAATCTATCTTCTAGGATAAGCCGTAAAGTGAGTATTGCCTGCCGTGTTCCTACATTTCTCCTGAACCCAATCTGATCTTCCCCGAGGTAGGCTTCTACCAGCTTTTCCATCCTTCTGTATATAATTCGTGTTAATAGTTTGCAACCATGACTTATTAAACTGATGGTTCTGTAGTTTACACACCTGTCTGCACCTGCTTTCTTTGGAATGGGGATTGTAACATTTTTCTTAAAGTCTGAGGGTTCTTCGCCTGTCTCATACATATTACACACCAGGTGAAACAGGTTTGTCATGGCTGGTTCTCCCAGAGACTTCAGTAGCTCTGAGGGAGTATCATCTACTCCAGGGGCCTTGTTTCGACTTAGGTCTTTCAGGGCTCTGTCAAATTCTTCTCTCAGTACAATATCTCCCATTTCATCTTCATCTACATATTGTCTCGAAGTTATTTTCCTTTGTAGAGCCTCTCTATATACTCTTTCCACCTTTCAGCTTTCCCTTCTTTGCTAAGAACTGCAACTTATTGAACATTAAACTTTGAAAAGAGTCACTACATGCAGTTCAGAACATGTAAGGGATTCCCATCCAGTATATGGATAAAGTACGAAGAAGAGGTATATGGATAAAGTACGAAGAAGAGTACATAGAAGAGATTGACAGTATAAAATTCCTGGGATTACAGCTTGATAATAAATTCAGTTGAGAGGAGCACACCGCAGAACTGCAGAAACGACTTAACAAATCTATATTTCCAATACGAGCGGTATCGGACATAGGAGACATAAAAATATAAAAGCTTGCATACTTTGCTTACTTTCATTCCATAATGTCATATGATATAATATTTTGGTGTAACTCTTCAAGTCAAGCAATAGTTTTCAGAGTCCAAAAGCGATAAAACGTATTATTTGTTGTGTACATTCACGGACATCCTGCAGAAGCCTCTTCAAATAACTGGGTATATTAACTACTGCCTCTTAGTATATTTATTTATTAATGAAATTTGTCATAAATAATATATCCCTGTTCCCAACAAACAACTCAGTTCGTAACTACATTACTAGGAACAGAAATTATCTACACAAGGACTTAAAATCACTTACTTTAGTTCAAAAAGGGGTCCACTACTCAGGAACACATATTTTCAATAACTTACTAACAACCATATACATTTTAGCTATAAATAAAGATCACTTTAAGAGAGCCTAAAAGACTTTCTAGTGGCCAACTCCTACTCCACTGACGATTTATTAAATAGAACCAAATGATGCATGTAACTGTATTCATACTATTAGTATTATTATATTATCAGCTTGTAAAAAGTGTATGTACATGTATTAATAATAGAACGAACCAACTAATCTAATCTAAACTAATGTACCACATACGACAGTTCAGGATATATGGGGTCAACAAAAAGTAGATGCACGAAAAACTACCTCGTCATGGGACAATATTCCCTCCTGCTGTCTGTAATAGCAAAGAGACGCTAAGGAAATTTATATAAATTTTTCAGAAACATTCGATATATCCTTACCTTCGTTTTATGCACCACAAAATGACGAAATGCGTCGGATTTATCAGTGACGAGATTTACAATTTCGCTATCCTATCTGATTCGGTGCCCTGAATCTGCACTGAAAACGGTTATCCAATGGTCTCCTTCATCACATACTTTGCGATTCAGTTATTTTGGCAAGTAATTATTTGCAACATATCATTTTGTTAATCATTTTTGATCAAATTTTCAGAACTTAGCACTATCTCAAAATTTTATTCCAACCTTTCTCAAATTGTGTCCCACTATTTATACAGCTGTTATCATGCTGGATGCGTCTATGAAATCAATATTTTTATGATTTCTTAATAGACTTTCTTCTCCCCTCTTTTCCTCTTCAGTAATAACTTAAAGAGCAATAGTTTCCTCTGTACAATTTGGAAGTCGCAATAGCACCTTGATCCATAGAATACAATAAGGACCACAGATAAATATTGAGTGGAGGAAGCAACAATTATATGAAATCGTATTTAGGTATTACATGATGGGAGGTTCGTGCTGTGTCAAGCAATTAATGTTTTCTCCTTCTTGATATTCTTTAATTGGTGATTTTGTTTTTACAGAGCGTAAAAAATTGTAAGCTATTCGGTGATGTCTGCATAATAGATCTCACTTTTATGCTAACATGTTTGAAACTTCTGGGTTCTTGCCAATGACGAGCGCACACAATCGATGGCTATCACTAGGATGATCACAAGCTAAAGTAGTAATACGATCCTTCCTTGTTTCAGGATCAGATGTTATTAATTCACGACATTAAGCAAAAGATTTACTTCGCAAAGCTTTCCAATTGAGTCCAATTTCAAGAGCTTAACGATTTTACCTTGATTGCTCCGTTCGTTTGAAGCGCACGAACGCAGTCTCTTGGCTTAAAACAGTTAAACGACGCCGTGTCTGTTTACCATTCCCTTCCAAAATTTTCATTAAACTAATTCACCTTTTCACAAAGAGTGGGATCAGAGGTAGATTGTCCTTGTGATCTCTTTGTGTAAACCTCTTGTAAACTGCATCATAAAGATCGGTGTTCGAGGGGAGTTTCAAAGGTTTACGACTTTTCAGCCCAATAGGGTCGAGTCGAGCGTCGATATAAAATTCGTGATGCTCGTGTTTTCGTAACTGTAAACTTAAATTTATTCAAAGATAAATTGGTTATCGTTTCAAGTTCCTCTGACGTTTTGTTAATCTCGTATTTGTGTCTCACAGAAAGGACTAGTTTACGTTTAGGCATTTTATATCGCAAGTTTACTTTACGCAAATGGTGCCAATAGAACACAAACGGTTGCTAATGTCAGCAATTCGCCACTGTTACTGCCGGCAATAAATCGAAACCACATGTGTGGTAGTGTGGTTTTTCATGAATTTACTGTTTTGATCCCTTGCATCGTGTATGATATGTCACACTCCGACATAAGACCGCACGTACGAGGGATATTCCAAATGTAAGGTCCGGTTAAAACAAAAACATTCAAAATCAAACTTGTTTCCAACGCAATTACTTTATTGACATCGCTTCCGTCTTTATCTATTTTTTTACGTAATCTCCATACTTATTTAGACATTTGTCATACCGTTCAACGTGCTTTTGAATGCCTAAGTCGTAGAAATCGACCACCTGCGAAGATAACCAGTCTTTAACAGCTTCTTTCACTTCATCATCGGCGTCACGAATTTTGTCGTTAACCGTATTAACAAATTCGTCTGAAATCACGGATGCTCGGCCGGAGTGTGGTGCATCGTGCACATTTCCCCGCCCTTCATTAAAGGCTCGCACACACTTGTGCACTTTACTATCACTCATTATGATAGGACCGTACCCTTAAGTAATCTGCCAATGGATTTCTGCCGCTGAAATGTTTCTTGCAGACGGAAACCGTATCACTGCCCTTGTTTCACAAGCGGCTGGCTGATTGTCTTAAGCATTATGAACTGACACTGTCAACAGCACATAGCAACGGTAACAATGTTACTGGCGGCGCTTAAAGCGCAAGGTATGTCAGGAGTCTGCAAGCAAACGTGTTTTGTTCTTGGCGAGGCTTTAAAACATTTACGGCGAATCGGGCCTTAATTTTGGAATAACCCTGTTATATTCGATAGTATATAGGCACACTGTCTACATGTTCTAGTAATAAACTGTAACGTCATACTGAACGCATAGTTTTACTGCATGAACGGCGGAAAGGTAGTAAGCAAATGTTCTAATATTTGTAATCCTATTACACCAAACTGCTAAGGTCACCAGTCCGTAGACTTACGAACTATTTTAACTAACTTACACTAACGACAACACACACACCCATGCTCGAGGGAAGACTCGAACCTCCAGCGGGAACGTCCGATGGGTTCATAGTAGTAAGTCTTAAACTTATTTCACCATTTTGTTAGGGTCGTCAGCGAAAAAAGTTTCGTAAAGATTTGAAATTATGCATGACGTTTTCTTCAAGTAACTGAGGGCTCTCGTTCTAAACTGTGAATGAATGAAGTTTTGTTATTCCCGTTAAGAAGTTGACAGAAACAACACGGGGAGCACAGCCAAATACAGTGCGGACACCCACATTAGTGTTATGCTACTCTGCAGCTGAATATGCCTCCTCTGTATGGTGAAGATACACACATATCAAGAAAGTTGATGTTGCCCTGAACGAGACAGGTCATATCATCACAGGCTGTCTAAGACCCACATCCGTGAAAAAAAAAAAAAAAAAAAAAAAAAAAAAAAAGAAAGAAAAGCTGCACTGCTTATTAGGTTTAGCTCTCCCAGTAGTTTGTAAGCTACGGACTGATGACCACGCAGTTTGATCCGATAGATTTACAAACATTTGAACAAACATTTGAGCAACCTGCAGAGATGGGGCTTCCCGGTGGATTCTGTCAAATGGGGCTGCGGAGCTGCCGTGCGGACATCGCCACATCTGCTATAATGCAACTGTGTGTACTATGGAGGACCTCATAAAAGCTACACAAAATGCATTGGACGTTGCTAATTTTTGGGCATCCACTATAGTTAAAAATTAACCAATGTTTGTGTGTGATATAATCTACGTCAATATGAATTTGTTTTATTCTATGACTGGTTTAATTCATGAAATATAGCCTAATGTATATGATAATATAATGTAGTAATGTCGCATGTTGCGGCATGTTTCTTTCGTCTTTGTGGCTTATGACGTAATATGGAAATCTGTAACATGCGTACACAATCACACACAGACACAGATACATACAGATATACATACATGTTTATAATATATGTAGTTTCAAATGTTCAAATGTTTGTAAGGCTTATGGGACCTTAACTACGGGGTCATCAGTCCCTAAACTTACAAACTACTTATGAACTAGGACGGCACAAATATCCATGCCCGAGGGGGGATTCGAACCTCCGACCGTAGTGGCCGTGCAGACCGGGACTGAAGCGTCTCAGTCCCCTCGGACACCGCGGCCGGCTATATGTAGTTTACTTCCGTTTCTCACTCGAATATACGCACTAGTTGTCCGTCGGAACGAGAGGAAAACCAAAGATGCGAGATGGTGGAAATTAGAAAACATAAACTTCCTTGCCTGTCACTGCTCTGTTCAGTTGATATTACTTTGTGGTGAACAAAACCGGTTTGTATCTATGTCACAACCGCTGATTCAACTTCTTATTTACCATAAAAAAACTACACGATGAGAGGACTAGTTTCACGTTTCTTCAATCTTCCCGTTTCCAAATCACGTCAGTTTGTGGAGCTGTGGCAGTCTCTCAGAGGCAGTAGCGTGATGCGACTGTCGACATCGCGTCGCCTAGCAACCGCCGCAGTGATTTGTGATGCAAATCGCCGAGACGTTGGGCGCGGTAGGCGCGCCTTCGGCTGCGGAGGTCCCTTTTGCCTCTCACTGGGTTCAAACGGAATACATGCATCCTGGCCGAGGCACACAACTTGAGACACGGTAAATGAATAAGGTGAAGTAATTGCGCTTCACTTACATAGCGCTGCAGAACCTACTGCAGTCTATTTTTGTAACAATTGGTAATTTCCTATAGTCAGGGTCCGGGAGCACAGTATCTTGTACTGTATTACATTATAGTCTGCTTAGAATGAGCATTCAGTTTCTATAGAAAGAATATAATGAAGTAGTTACCTACATCAACTCGTCATCAAACCTTTCCTTAGCGTCTTCGCACATTTATGTTATCATTATAAGAAAATGATGTACGAATAATTAACTGGTAGGAAGTGCTACGATATAACATACGAGGTATAAAGTAAGTGCTGTTACGCATATAAACGAAACGTGTACATGTACAGAAGAAGTATTTATTTTACAAAAATCTACGACTGCTGCCGCGGCGGAATAACCTTGCTCGCTGGGGCGCCGTGCTGCGGTGCGCGTTGCCGTTCGCCGTAGGGGGTTCGATTCCACCCTCGGGCATGTGTGTGTGTGTTGTGCTTAGCTTAGTTTAAGTTAAAGTAGTTTGTAACCTAGGGACGATTAAGCTAGCAATTAAGTCCCATAGATTTACAAACGTTTGAAAATTTTCTACATAGCTTCCGAAATTTTGTAGATACTTGTCATAGTGTGGTACAAATTACTGTGTGACTTCTTCACAGAAGGTTGCCACCTGGGTATTCAATCATGTGGTAATATGTTCTTTCAGCTCGTCATCGTCGTTGAAGTGTTGACCACCAAGGATAGATTTTAGCAAGGGCACTAAGTGTAAACTTACGGGACGCTTAATCTTCTCTTCAATTGTGTGAACCAGTTCAACAGTAACTACAGACAGCCGTCCACTTAGTTCTTTTTCGTGCACTTCATCACGTCCTTTCATCTTCTCATCGGCAGTCATAGTACTTTGTAAACCTAGCAGTTTGCCGATGAAATTCCTTTAGTTTAACATTCGTTGCATTTATAAAATGAATCACTCGCGGCGGCATTTTCAATTACGGCTACCATTATAAAGAAGCACTAAGAAACACACGTAGGCAGCAGCGATCTGAAAATGGCGTACATGTCTTCTCCTTGAGTCAGAGTAACTTCCGCGCATGCTCGGAACTGCGATTGTAGCGCTGCCGTGGATAGAAATAGACCCTGAACTTACTTTGTGGACGATCTTCTTATCTTGCTAACTATTATGCCTCTTTGTACAACTAGTCTGAAACATTCGACCCGTTTTTACCGTCGTTAGATTGTGCATTATAATTATATTACAATTACAATTCATAAAGACAATATCGTTGTTTGTTATTTCATTGATATCCAATTATGGCAAAACTACGTCATCATCATCTAGACCGAATTACGAAACGCCATATCGAAAATAAATATTTAATCACAAATTTTTACATAATTTAATACAAACGACATACTTTATTTAGTCCGAACACGGCAGTGCTATACTACGCGTGATCCTGTTTTGAAATGGTGTGCCTCCGACCTTACCCAGTCAGTTATTGGGGGATGTGCAGTTTAAAATCCTACGTTTCTTGTGTAGTAGCTCTACACAAGAAGCAGCAGCTAGGTTCTCAGAGGCTGCTATCACTAACTGCTTTGAGTGCGCATATTGCTTCTGTCTGTGCACTTACGAATTAAAAAAAAAGGGCATTTTTACATAAGCGTAAAATTAAATTACATGTCGTATGGTAATGAATTTATTTGTAAAACTGGATTTTGCGATCGTAAGATAGAATATCCACAAAGGTTTATAGAGATTTGTGCTTATATTTGAAGTCAATATGGTACTCATTTGCCCAAATCCTCGGAAGTGACACGTTTGGTAGCCGCCATCTTGTTTTCTTGCGTGAGTCATTGTCACTGTGGTGAAAAGCCACATGCTACTGAAACGTGACGGAATATACGGGGTGACAGTTATTGAAGTATACGAAATGAAATAGTCATAACGTCTGAACGGTCTGCTTTAGGACGATAAAACTGCAAGGATTAAATTAGATTAGATTAGTTTTTCGTTCCGTAGATCCAAGTTGAGGAGATCCTCGTGGATGTGGAACATGTGATGGTAGTAGGCCATGTTGGAAATTGGTATCCGTTTGCTCGTGGTAATATGGTTTGCTTTAGCGACGAGGTCGGCACTTATTTTGGTGGGTACGTCAGTCAGTAAATCAGGCGCATTTCGGGGACGGAGAATCAGTTTTCGCAACCGGGAAGTCTCTTCACACTGTGTGGCTGTGTGGTATGCACTGTACAGTGTCCAGCCATGGATAATCGGTGCGACATTCCTTTATGACACAAACAAACGGTATATGAATGTATTGGAAGTTGATCTCATTCCAATTGTTCAGTTACCTTCATTTCGAGAAGATGGTATCATACAAGTGGTGGTGGGGGGGGGGGGGCGAGACAGTGAGAAGGCGAGAGCTTACAGGCATAGGCCTCGATTGGACGCCTTGTTCCTGGAACTGACCAAATGCGACTTCTGTTTTTGGACTACGTTAAAGACAAGGTAAACAGCAATAACAGCGGAACCAACGCTAAGCTAAAAAAAGATTCAGGAGGTCATCGGGGCTTCGTCTGTGCCACCAAGGAAGGCAGGCATATCGAACATTTCATAACCTAAATTAGAATATCTGTAGTGAAGTTTACGATTAAAGTGTATGCACAACAGTGGCGTATATAAGAGGGAGGGGGCAGGAGGCCTGGGACTCCCTGAAATACGAGTATGAAGAAGCAAAAGTAAGTTTTTTTAGAAATCCGATTAATGATCTATGATTGAATGCCTTTTCAGTTTGAAACACGATTCAACTTCAGTGTATGCTATATTCGTGACTGATGCACACCCTAGTTTGTAATTAATTTACATTTTGTTTCATACAGTTCAATAATTGTCATCCTGAATATGCGTGCTAATCAGGTTTAATGTGCTAATGAAAGGTAGGTCATCATATACTTGTACGGCTGAGACTTTTCCAAGCTGTACACAAAGGTGCCAGTGAGCGAACTTGGCCAGTCTTTACCATTGGGGTTTACATCTACATGGGATACTCAATACGTTGTTCTTCCTTATCTATTTCTACACATACATATACATGGGATACTCTGCAAATCGCATTTAAGTGCCTGGCAGAGGGTTCATCGAACCACCATTATACTATTTATCTCCCATTCCATTCTCAAATAGCGCGCGGGAAGAAATAACACCTGAATCTCTCCGTTTTAGCTCTGATTTCTCGTATTTTATTCTGATGCTCATTTCTACCTATGTAAGTGGGAGTCAACAATGTATTTTCGCATTGGGAGGAGAATCTTGACGACTGGAATTTCATAAGTAGCCCACGCCGCAGCGATAAGCGCCGTTATTGTAATGATTCCCATCCCAGATCCTGTATCATTTCCGTAACGCTGTCTCCCCTGTTTCGTGACAGTACAAAACGAGCTGCACTTCTTTAGACTCTTTCGATGTCCTCCGTCAAACCCACCTGATAAGGATCCCACACTGATAGCAATACTACAAAAAGGACGGACAATCATAGTGTATGCAGTTTCTTTAGTAGTTCTGTTGCATGTTTTAAGTGTTTTTCCAATAAAAGTAGTCTCTAGTTTGCTTTTCCCACGACGTTATCTACGTGCCTTTCCAGTTTAAGTCTGAAGCAATAGTAATTCCTAGGTATTTAGTGGAGTTTACGCGTCTTCACTTTTGATTGATTTATCTTGTAAACAAAAAACAAAGTTTAACGGATTTCTTTTCGTACTCATGTGGAAAACTTCACACTTCTCATTATTTAGAGTCAGTTGCCAATTTTCACACCATACTCATATCTTTGTAGAGGGGCTCTACAAAGGAAATGAACTTCGAGACACTATTGTAGGAAGGGAAGAGGATGTAGATGAAGATGAAATAGGAAATACTGTACTGAGAGAAGAATTTGACAGAGCCCTGAAAGACCTAAGTCGAAACAAGGACCCTGGAGTAGATGATATTCCCTCAGAGCTACTGAAGTCTCTGGGAGAACCAGCCATGACAAACCTGTTTCACCTGGTGTGTAAGATGTATGAGACAGGCGAAGTACCCTCAGACTTTAAGAAAAATGTTATAATCCCCATTCCAAAGAAAGCAGGTGCAGACAGATGTGAAAACTACAGAACCATCAGTTTAATAAGTCATGGTTGCAAAATATTAACACGAATTATATACAGAAGGATGGAAAAACTGGTAGAAGCCGACCTCGGGGAAGATCAGTTTGGGTTCAGGAGAAATGTAGGAACTCGGGAGGCAATACTCACTTTACGGCTTATCCTGGAAGATAGATTACGAAAAGGCAAACCTACATTTCTAGCGTTTGTAGATTTGGAGAAGGCTTTTGACAATGTTGATTGGAATAAACTCTTTCAAGTTCTGAAGCAAGAAGGAGTAAAATATAGGGAGCGTAAGGTTATTTACAACTTGTACAAAAACCAGACAGCGGTGGTGAGAGTTGAAGGGCATGAAAGGGATGCAGTGGTTGGGAAGGGAGTGAGACAGGGTTGTAGCCTTTCTCCAATGTTATTCAATTTGTACATTGAGCAAGCTATAAAGGAAAGCAAGGAGAAATTAGGTGAAGGAATAAAAGTTCAGGGGGAAGAATTAAAAACATTGCGTTTTGCCGACGACATAGTAATTCTGTCAGATACAGCAAAGGACCTGGAAGAGCAATTGAACGGAATGGACAGCGTGCTGAAAGGTGCACATAAGATGAACATTAACAAGAGCAAAACTAGGGTAATGGAGTGCAGTGTAAGAAAATCAGGTGATGCTGAAGGAATTAGATTGGGAAACGAATCAATAAAGGAGGTAGATGAGTTTTGTTACTTGGGCAGTGAAATAACAAATGATGGTCGCAGTACAGAGGATATAAAATACAGAATGGCAATGGGTAGAAAAGCGTTTTTGAAAAAGAGAAATTTGTTAACATCGAATATTGATTTAAGCCTAAGGAAGTCGTTTCTGAGGGCATTTGTATGGAGTGTTGCCTTGTATGGGAGTGAGACATGGACGATAAACAGTGGGGACAGGAAGAGGATTGAGGCTTTTGAAATATGGTGCTACAGAAGAATGCTGAAGATTAGGTGGGTGGATCGCGTAACTAATGAGGAGGTACTGAACAGAATTGGGGAGAAAAGAAATTTCTGGCATACCTTGACTAAAAGAAGGGGTAGATTGGTGCGACACATTCTTAGACATCAAGGAATTGTGAATTTAGCATTAGAGGGAAGTGTGTGGGGTAGAAATCGCAGAGGAAGACCAAGAGATGGATACAGTAAGCAGATTCAGACAGATGTAGGTTGCCGTTCTTATGTGGAGATGAAGAGGGTTGCTCAGGATAGGATATTGTGGAGAGCTGCATCAAACCAGTCTCCGGACTGAAGACCATAACAACAACAACTGATATCTTATTCAGATCATTCTGTAGTTGGTTTTGATCTTCAGATGATTTTACTAGATGGGAAATGACGGCGTCATCTGCAAACAACCTAAGAGAGCTACTTAAATTTTCTCCCAAATCGTTTATGTAAATAAGGAACAGCAGAGGAACAATAACATTACCCTGTGGAACGCCCGATATCACCTCTGTTTTAGTCGATGTCTTACCATTGCCTTCGAGAAAAGGATGGTACGACTGCGTGCGCTCGGCTAGGCTGGGGCACTGCCGTGTTTCCGGACGATGTTCGATATGTCCGACAGACACTGCACCCTTTATAAATACGACTTTCAAGTATATTAGTTACGTACAGATAGGAATATGGTTTTTTTATATATAAAGTAAGGTATCCACGTTCATTTGCATATTTGTAATGCATACAAATCTATAGTTTTGTTCCAATGTCGATGAAATTTTGCAAATTAGACCTTCAAAGCAAAAGGAAGATCACTAATAACGTAAAATTTCGTTCGGTGCAAGGCGAAGGTTACATTATTTACAGACTTTGACGTCAAACTACCGCTTTGTTCCGATCTTGATGAAATTTTGCGCACTTGACTGTCAGAACAAGATAAATATTGCTGTCCACATAAAATTTCGAATGGTGCATCGCTGATGGTATTTAACAAGACACTTCGACTCCAGTCTACAATTTCATTTGCACGTGTGATCTTCAAGACATGAGGATCGATACTGTGTAAAATATATTATACTTCATACGGTATACCTCGCAATTCCTTGCAATAAACTTCGAACGCATTTCACCGATAACAGTAAAAGTTGATTCATGTGACTGTTCGTGGGGATGTGGAGGAGGAGATGGACAGAGAAATAAAAGATGGAATAATAGAGGTGGAGAAAGAAATTATAGAGAGTGGCAGAGGAGATGGGCAGAAGGAAGGCATAGCAGTAAATGTACGAAAAGTGGAAGTTAGTGCAGACGGATTGACGAAAGATTGCAGTAAATACGAGGCGCGTCCAGAATGTGAGTCCATTTCAATTTATCTCCGCTGCAGCGCTGCGACTGCAGTTCCGCACATGCGGAGAAGGAGAAGAACGTGCGCCATTTGAAGATCGTTGTCAGTTACGTACGATTTGTTGTGCTTGTTTGAAATGTCGGCGTTGATTAAAAATACCGCTGCCTGTGAAATCAGGTCAGTGATTCGGTTTCTGAATGCGAGGAAAGTGAAACCAAGTGTAATTTATCGGCAAATTCGCGATGTTTACGGACCAAATGCGATGAGTGATTCGATGGTGAGAAGATGGGTCCGACTGTTCAATGGCGGGTGTAGTGATGTACACGATGAAGAATGAAGTGGGCGTCCACCTTTGGTTACAGAAGAACTGGTTCACGCGATTGATGACAAGATCCAGGACATCTCAAGTCTTTCCTTAGCGGTCATCACTTCAGAAATGACGACGAGCTGAAAAAAACTGTTTCCAACTGGTTGAAGACACAGGCGGCAGATTTCTATGAGGAAGGTATACAAAACTTGGTGCCACGCTATGACAAATACCTGCAAAATTTCGGCAGTTACGTGGAAAAGTAGTTTAAGAATTGCAGAATTTTGTGCAATAACAATTTCTTCTGTATCTGTGTACAATTTCATTTTATTACCAAACGGAACTTACTTTCTGGACGCGCCTTGTAGATAACGAGATAACGCCGGGTTTTTAGGTAATCTTCTTTATACGCTATTCAGTGTCTCCACACATTTCTACCGCATATACTTCTACAGTTTTGTTCCAATCTTGACGAAATTTCGTACACTTGATTTTTAAAATAAGAGATAGGTTGAAAGCCTACACTAAGGGGTTTTTAAGGAAGAGGGTGGCACCTGTGCTGCAATCTGCAGCTCTGTGAGATAAAGTACATTTATTACACTGAATGATGGAAAGACCTGATAAATGATTAAGTAATTATAGGTATGATTAATATATTCAAATAATTGGACACTGAATCAATTCACAAAATATGAAAATTAAAACAAGAATAAAATTGGGACTTATTTCCCCACTTGGCAAAGTTGCGGAGTAGGGAGTGCAAGATGCCGCTCTAAATTGTCGTGGAATGATTTGTAACGCACATACTATGCAGGTCCTTACAAGCAAATTTCATTCATACAGCTTGACAAGAAAATCGCCTGCAGGAGTCGAAGGCGTCGTACTGGTGTTTGGCGGTAGGCTGCTGTCTACCATATTGAGTGCAGTCGCGCGCCTCGGTAGGCAGATTCCAAATTGGCGTAGTTGTTTGCCGTTCTTTGCCTATAGACAATTCGCAGGTCTCTTCTTGTTAAGATAAGGGAAGCAAGAACCTGGGTATCGGCCGGCTGACACAAGACAAGTATGCCCAGTCTCCAATACGGTATGGCGCAAGTGGCTGACTACTTAACTGGCATCACAGTTCAACCTGCTCTCCAACTCTTCATAAGAACTAATTGAGCTCAGACCGAAGTCTAAGTACCAAACTCGACCAAGCCTAAACGCGAAGTTCTTCTCTCTACCGGAGCGAACGCACCAACGTCCTTCCACTAGAGTGAAAACCCTTCTCTGCTAAAAACTGCTGTCCTCCCAAATTAACTTCCTACCAACTCTCCTCGTTCTAGCAAATCTGGGCTCCTTGCTTTCGGCGGGAGGCAATTGTTAAGCAGATACTGTACTCCACGTGGAGAGCGAAGTAATACCCAAAGTTGGCCTATCATTGACCTGCGTTTCCGCGCGCGCTGCAATATCGTGACTTTAGGCGGGAGTTGCCATTCTCACGTTTCCCTTCCGCTCCTGGAGTGTTCCGGGAAGCTGCGTCCTGAGAAGCCAAGAAACCCTGCAGCTTCACAGTCTGTTCCAGCGAGGGGGCGCCCTGCTGATTACGTTTTCACGGATGTGTTTCCCAGGCCTCTTTGTTCCCGTCGAGAACTGCCAGGCCGCGCCTGCACGAAATCTGCCCCTGCAGTTCATACGCTGGAGTACTTGTCTGATTTCTATATGCAGATAGTGATGTGTATTGGGTAGAATGACTGTTATTATATAGGTAAGGGTGAGAAACCTCACAAAGTTACTAAGTAAAATTTCGAATGTTGGATTGGGAGCGTATTTTACTATCAGACATCAACATCAAACTGCCGTTTTAATCTAAATTTGAAAAACAATTTTGCACACTTATCCATGAAAATAAGAGGCAGTTGACTGTATACACAATATTTCATACGGTGCACGACTGAGGGTAACTTGCAATCAACTTTAACACATTTTTACCAATTAAAATGACAGTCGGCCCATCTACATATGTTTTCATCCGGACAGTTTTTTTATCCTCCGTTGTCCATCGTATTCTGCAATGCAGAGCCTACCTTGCAACCGCGTGGCAATGGCCGCGTGATCTAAGGCTCCATGCTACAGACTGCGCTGTCTCTCGCCCTCAGTCACGACACGTGTTACCCTTACATTCACAAAAATTTCAACATTTGAACATTTGGTACCCTTCAATGGACTTCGCTTCACTAATCACCTTGAAATTGCTTTGTTCTCGTCGCCATGTGTTTTGTCCTACCCGGCCTACCTTTCAGGAAATGATCTGCTGAGGACGCTTGGGGTGCATGGACAGCTAAAGCGGCTATACAGATTAGTAATACAAGTTTTATTTACTAATATGTACAATACTCAACTTTTAACCATATTAAAGATAATAAGAAGCAATAAATTAAAATTTGCGATGCGGCCGGGAATCGAACCCGAACCTTCATGCTTACTAGGCAGTCGTCTTATCGTTAGACCAATAACGATTAAGGCGCCTCGGAGTAGTATAAGTACGACTTACCTCCACGTCACAAACTTTAACTCAGCTTCTGTGTTCCATAGATAGTTGCCACTACTGCCAAGGCTCTCCATGCAGCGGAATAGCACCTAGGCAATGGACGTATTGGAACATTCCTGTTAAGGTGATATAAAGATCAATTTAAATATAAATTTAGATACCTTGGCAGTAGTGGCAATTATCTATGGAACACAGAAGCTGAATTAAAATTTGTGACGTGGAGGGAAGTCCTACTTAGACTATTCCGAGGCGCATTAATCGTTAGTGGTGTGGTGGTCTAACGGTAAACCGTATGCCTAGAAGGCGTGGAGGTCCGGGTTTGATTCCGGACCGCATCACAAATTTTAATTCATTGCTTCTTCATTATCTTTAATGTCTAGGAATATTTGAGACGAAAAACCATCTCAGGGTACCTAAATTTATGTTTAAATTGATATTTTAACCATATGTCTGTCTGTTCTCGCGGCGGCGTCTTCTTCCTCGATGCTATCTGTTCTCACTCATAGTGACTGCCTATTTCGGAGCGGTGTTCAGATGTCCTTCCAGACGCATGTCGGCCTAGATACAGCTCCTTCTAGAGGACGCGCTTCTCCGTTGCTCCCTGCAGGAGGCGCCGTGCCGGCGTGTGATTGGCTGTCAGTCGTCCGCTGCTTTCTTCACGATCGTTTTCATCGTCAGTCGTGTGGCGCTGACTTTACGCCACAGCATAAATTTTGCACATTTATATAATTTTTGACGGGGGCAGGGGAGCAGGCAGGGGACTGAGGAGGGGGGGAAGTAGATCAGCAGAGCGAGGTAGAGGGGATGGGCAGAATGAGGGGGAGAGGGAGATAAGCAAAGTTTGGTGAGGAGAATATGAACAACGAGAGGAGGAGGAAAATATGAACAGAGAGAGGGGAGAGAAGGAGCTAGATGGAGAGAGGCGAAGGACTAACGTAAGACTGGAATAAATAAATACCCAGGCAACGCTGGGTTTTCAGCTTACTCGTATAAAAAGCGGAGTCTCTACTGGTGTTTAATATAAATCTATATTTTTATTTCGATCTTTAAATGTTGCACACTTGACCTTGATCCAAATTTTCCTACGGTGTATGGCGGAGGGTGCTTTGCAACAGACTTCGATTGTGACTTTACGGAAGTAAAGAAGTGTCTGGAGGACTTCTGTGAGTTCCACACTCCATTAATTCAGAATAAAATAAATAATCTATAAAATTTTTACTATCAGCATTTAAGACTTCTACGATGTCGGAAGAATTTCGCACATATCTCAAAAATTAGAAATGTTTATTACTACTATATCAAAATATAGAAAAGTCAAGTTGAAAATAACCAACTTTTGAATGCGTCACGTAATTTCAACAAACTGTGGTTTAGATGATAGCGTATTGTCTCTAGCTATCAACTTTAAAGCATCACACTTGTATATATTTATTTAATGACTGATTTCAACTGTTATAAATTTATGTGGAAATATTAATAGTGTATCACATTCTCCACGGTAACACCGAAATTGCAAGCAACATGTTTTACCTCTTGTATATTCAATTAAGGGCGCCGATGTATTGTACATTTTGCCTGTAATTTACATAAATTTTGTGTGGCACGAGCGGTGAAGCTCATGAAAGCTGGTTTGCCTATTGATTTAAGACTTTATGTAATACTAATTCGCAGTCCTTTTTGCATTTAAATAGTGTTAAATTAGTAAGGAAATGGTTTCAGAGGGGTCAATTTTTACTAAAAGAAATATGTCAAGATGCATATGGTTTTGAAAGGGATGGCGATCGGCCAATGAGAAAGCGGTCAGAACTACAGAACTAGTGTGCTTTGTGTGTTTGAGAGGGAGGAGACGAGCGAAGGGTGAGCGGAAGGAAAACCTCCATGTCTAGTTTCTTTACAGTTTACAGGTGTACGCCAATGCAACTGATATGTGTTTGTGTTTTTACACATGAACTCGAGTGTAGAAATGGTGTTCAGGAAACTTAAACTATTTTGAACTATTGACAATTTCATGTTGAGTGCTCGCGAGAAATGTAGAGAGTTTCTGTGTTTCTTAAAGTTACGATTACTTTGTTGTGGAAAGGTGCTACCAATTTCTTATCGCACACAATGCAACTGTTTCATTATTTATTCAATTTCCGATTAATATTTTATTTGACTACTTCCAATGAGGAACCAATTTGTTTTAATGAACCATATTCAACAAAATCTCTGACTTCGGTACATTATTTACAAACGGTAGAATAAAGCCCTTTATATTAATGAACCAGTTATTTTATATAATATTTCTTATTTGTTCCTCACACTAAAGCCTATGCATAGAGTGTTTTTAACTGCAGGTAACTGCTTTCAGGCCGGAGCATGAAACCAGACATGTATAGTTCGACCCTAAGATAACATCTAGCCAATCTGCTGAATCAGAACAGTACACAGCCCAATACGCAGGTTCTTACAACGTATAGTCAGACTTTCTTTTATATTAGCTGTAATAAATGCGGTGCAGGATAATGCGTAAAGTCGCAATAGATTTTATTCCAGCCTTGATGAAATTTTGCACACTTGACCTTGAAAAGAAAACGAACACCACTGTTTACATAACATTTCATACTGTGGATGATGGAGAGTATTTTATAGTAGACATGATTTCAGCTAGAACAATATAACTAGAAACGAAATTAGCGGAAATGTTCCTGTAAAGTTATCCACTGAATATGAGCCTGCAGTGGCTCGAAAACTAGTTCTGGAATAAATAAAAAACATCCAAAAAGGCAGCTGGTTGCAATTCTTTTCACGAAAATAATAACTTCCAGATGGAGTAGAAATTTCGTTTCATTTGGGCCTGCAGCATTGTGTATGTCTTTTAAGGACATATTGTTAATCTATGAAATGCCAAAATGCTGCTTCACTTTATAGATGTTAAAAACTGTTTATTATTATCGCAATAGGCCTATTTCGGCACTGTGGCCATCATCAGGATATTTCCATATAGCATCGTGGAGGTATAATTGATTATAATGACTGCAATAATTGCAGTATACATGTTCTTTAGATGGTATATATATTACTTTAATCGGGTCTTAATTCTTTACAGCTAATCTATCAGTTTGAAATATCCTCCAGCTGACAGATTACCTGTAAAGAATTAAGACCTGATTAACGTAATCTATATATACCATCTAAAGAACATGTATACTACAATTATTGCAGTCAATATAATCAATTATACCTCTACGATGCTATATGGAAATAGCCTGATGATGGCCACAGTCCCAAAATAGGTCTATTGCGATAATAATAAACAGTTTTTAACATCTATAAAGTGAAGCAGCATTTTGGCATTTCATAGATTAACGGAGTAGAAATTGTTTAATTAGTATTAACGATAGCTAATATCTCGTGGTATGTATGTTTTACAGGGTGGAACACTGAAACGCAATCGTTCTAGTATAAAACCATTATAATGAATAGAAGTGCAAGTTAATGTAGTTATGTAGTACAAATAACCTTGTAATGTTCAAATCAAACACATCTTCGGCCTTCAGGGAGGACGCACAAGCTGACCGTCATTAAACTTTGTGTATACACCCTCACGAAAAACGGCGATACGCCGTGAGCTAAAACGGACAGAGCACTATAGCGGTTGAGAATTAGTGTCTGGCGCTAGGCGTGCCAGGGTAGCTCGCGCAGTAGTGGCGATCACCGTGTCCAAGTGTCTAGGGGACAGCCAAACTACCCAGTCAGCAAGAGGACCCGGGCTGGACATAGGTTTTCAACTTTCCTTACTGATTCAATACATTACCGTCTGGCAGCTAAAGTTGCAATTTTCTTTGTTATCTTACTACACTTTGTGTGGCCATTGAGACGTGTGGACGAACGTTCTTTAATTTCCCTAAATTGATCCAGGCAAGTGCCAGGATGGTTCTTTCGAAAGGGCACGGTCGTGCCCTTTCCGATCACTGTATGAAAACGATTCGACCTTGTGCTGCGTCAGTAATGCTCCATTGTCGGCGGAATGTTAAATATTAATTTTCCTTACATCCTTCTTTCAAAATCACTCTTTACACGATTAAACCAAGCCGTTTACAAAAATAAAGAAATAGAAATTGTGTCAAGGTGTCATCTTTGTTGGCGATGGCACAGGTTTAAATTTCTACTGGGAGGTGAGGAAGCATGCTACTAACTGCCTACATTTCTCGTTATGTTATGATCAAGCGGAATATGGAAATTGGAACGGGAAAATGTGTCTTATCTTTTTATTTGAATATCTGTATCCAAAACTTTCGACTGCTGAACTGCGATAAAATTTTCAAATGTTTACGTGTGAAACACAGGTGTCATAATGATTTCTGTACATCACATTAATTTTCTGTAAAATCTAAGATTATTACCTTAACGCCTACATTTGTATAAGCATTAGTTTTACACAGTATAGAACAAATCTTTATGCTATTAATTATTGCAGTCATTTAAGCTAGTTGCTTATATTAATACTTATAGAGATAATGAAGCGAACTCATTCAACAAATTTTGAATTTTGTAAGCATAATGTAGGCACTATAGAAGTTTTTGATTTCTCTTAAACTATTACACAGGCGTCAAGACATGTATTGCAAGTACCACCTGATTGACGGTTTATTTTCGTGAAAAGAATTGCAACCAGCTGCCTTTTTGGATGTTTTTTTATTAATCCAGAACTAGTTTTCGAGCCACTGCAGGCTCATATTCAGTGGATAACTTTACAGGAACATTTCCGCCAATTGTAGGTTATGCTGTCATATTGGTTTGTGTTCTTATTGTACGTGTAACCAAGTTGTGCATTGGGCACTTACGTTTTTTAAAACATGAGAACATTTTTGATGCACTTAGCGTTACACATTACAAAATATAAACACAAGTGTAGGTGTAACCAAGTTGTGCACTGGGCACTTACGTTTTTAACACATGAGAATATTTTTGATGCACTTAGCGTAACGCTAATTGTAGCAAAAATGTTCTCATGTGTTAAAAAACGTAAGTGCCTAATGCACAACTTGGTTCCACCTACAATAAGAACACAAACCAACATGACAGCATAACCTACAATTAGCGGAAATGTTCCTGTAAAGTTATCCACTGAAGATGAGCCTGCAGTGGCTTGACAACTAGTTCTGGATTAATAAAAAACATCCAAAATGGCAGCTGGTTGCAATTCTTTTCACGAAAATAAACCGTCAATTAACGCTACAGCTGCAGCTCGTGTCCAATATGGATATTTTGAAATTACCACCTGATTGTTTAAAACAGGTACACACAATTACCGATCTCCAGATATTAATATTTTGACGTTTATGTTACTGGAATCAGTGTGGAAGCAAGAGGAGAAGCTGCCGGCAAGGACTGGTAATTGACTTCTCTGCTGGGAAGATCGATCTGTAAGATAGAGGAAGACAGAGCCTGCTCAGAGAGGTCTAGCAACTACAAAAGTTAATTCTTGTAAGGAAGTGGAGGATGATTAAAAAGGAAATAGAAAACTGTGATTGTAGAACGAAATGAAGGAAGTCATGATGGAAAAAATGATCAATTGTTTTTGCAGCTTTGGGACTTAACTCCGAGGTCATCAGTCCCTAAAGTTACAAATTTCTTATGAACTAACTTATACTAAAGACAACACAAACATCCATGCTCGAGGAATGGTTCGAACCCCCCGACGGGGAACGGCCTCGCACATCGGAGCATAGCGCCTCAATGGTCTCGGCCACTCCGCTGCGGCATGGAAGTGCAGTTCGACGCCACAGGCATCCTTTAATTGTACGTATAGAAATTAAAAACCAGTAGCTTTCAGTGATATGTACCATTTCTGGCCGCCATTGACGGTGTATGGGGACGTGCAGCCCAATGCGTCCGCAGTACACAAAAAGCCGGCGGCCTTCAGCTTCCAGTTGACTGATTGAACGGACGGACGCGGTCTGCGCCAATCGGAGCGCGCTTCCCGCCCGGCTGCCCAATCGGGCGACGCCAGGAAACACGCTGCAGATTGGCAGCACCGCTGCGCGGCCAGCGCCGATAAAAGCCACTGCAGCCGTGACGTGGGGGGAGGGGGGAGGGGAGGAAAGTCTGATAAATGCGCCCCAAATAGAGGGCGCACAGTGGAGCAGCGGCACCGCGCGGTGCTAACAAGCGGTCCACCGCCTGGTTGGCTTGAGGCCGCTGGCCTGGTAGCGCTGTGACCAGACGTTTTCTGACAACACTGGTGGCTCCTCCAAGTAGAAATTCCGCTGTACCACTACTGGCTGTTTCTCTGTCGGCACTGCGTGTTAAGATGTGAACATAGAAAACGGTAGCGTGGTTTCTTATTATTAACTACCTGAAAACCAGCCATTGTCTGGATACTTATTTGTTCCACACTCTAGCCGTCCATCTGTCCTCCAATCCTCACTCCAAGGCGACCCAGTCTTTCTCCTCTCTCTGCCTATTTCTTGCGCCCCCACTCTTCCACCTCCTCGACCTCTCTCTCTCTCTCTCTCTCCATTCCGCCTCTTAATTTCATCTCGTCCTTCACCTATGACAAGTACCATATGCCTGTTAACGTTTGTAGTAACAATTACAAAACACAATCAAATCGCACACTAACCCACACACTTAGAGGCCGATTCGAAAATCGACCACATATCTATCAATCTTGATTGTTGCAGTCAGCCGCCGCTGATGATGGCCCAGGAGACATCCGAGTGCCAGCTACAGAGGGGCGACTCATCTACACCTACATATATACTCCGCAATTCACCGTAAGGTGAGTGGCGGAGGGTACACTGTACCACTAATAGGCATTTCCTTTATTACTCCACTCCCAAATGGAACGAGGAAAAAAAGAATGCCTATATGCCTCCGTACGAGCCCTAATTTTTCTTATCTTGTCTTTGTGATCTTTACGCGAAATGTAAGTAGGCGGCAGCAAGATCGTACTAAGCTTCCAATTGCGGCCCTCTAAATTTACTTATCAGAATTTCACGAAAAGAACGTTGTCTATCTTCCAGCGATCCCCAATTGAGTTGCCGGAGCGTTTCCGTGACACTCGCGCATCAGTCGAACCTACCGGTAACAAATCTAGCTGCTCGCCTCTGAACCGCCTCTACGTCTTCCTTTAAACTGATCTGCTGCGGGTCCCAAACACTTGAGCAATACTCAAGACGTGGTCGTACAAGCGTTTTATACGCGGTCTTCTTTAAAGGTGAAGTACATCTTCCCAAAATTCTCCCAATAAACCGAAGTCGGCTGTCCGCCTTACTCACAACTGTCCTTACATGCTCGTTCCATTTAATATCGCTCTGCAATGTTACGCCTAGATATTTGAACGACGCGACAGCATCAAAAAACTCACTACTAATGCTGTATTCGAACTTTATAGGATTGTTTCTTTCTACTCATGCGCATCACCTTACATTTTTCTACATTGAGAGCTAGCTGCCATTCTCCGCACCAACTAGAAATTTTGTCTAAGTCATCCTGTATGATATTACAGTCAGTTACAGACGACACCCTCCCATACACCAAAGAAGCATCAGCAAACAGCCGCAAATTACAACTTACTCTGTCCATCAGATCATTTATATAGATAGAAAATAATAGCGGTCCTATCACACTCCCCTGGGGCACGCCTGACGATACACTCGTCTCTGATGAACACTCGCCGTCGAGAAAAACGTACTGCGTTCTATTACTTAGGAAGTCTTTCAGCCAGTCACAAATCTGTGAACCTATTCCATAAGCTCGTACCTTCGTTAGTAGTCTGCAGTGTGGCACCGCGTCGAACGCCTTTTTGTAGTCATCAAACCGGATTGACAAACTTATGACAAACACGCAATGAAAATGGTACTGGGCTTTCACGATACCCAGTAACTAATATAACCAAACCCTTGCATGATCGTCGCAGATAGCAAGAAACCGCTACTGCTCTTACTACCCGTTCCTGACTGTCGCAAAGAGTTTTTCCCTTGGCACTTACCTTGGCACATTTTGCCCTCTGCCCTTAAAAACGCCCTTGTTACAAAAGCTTTCGACCACTTCTATCATCCTAATGGACCGTATTAATGGGTAATCCTACCCACACGTACGGCACACATTACAGTACCCGCTCCTGTGACTCCTAAATTAGAAATACTAACACATGCAGAGGCGACAGTAGAACTATTGAGTTGGTCACCATGCTAGTGCGAGTGTGAGGGGCTCCACTCTAAGGGAAAAAAATAGTAACTAGTGAAACACTGTCAAAGTTACAATTCTACATCTAGGTTGTAATATTTGGGCCAGGGATGCTTTTGTTCGGTGACTTTCAGGATAGAGGCATTCGCGCACGCCACGCCGGTATCCAGCCTGGACAGGAGTGCGACGAAGCAAGCGGGAGTCATCCCAACTTTCATCTACATCTACATGGGATACTCTGCAAATCACATTTAAGTGCCTGGCAGAGGGTTCATCGAACCACAATCATACTATTTATCTCCCATTCCATTCTCGAATAGCGCGCGGGAAGAAAGAACACCTGAATCTCTCTGTTCGAGCTCTGATTTCTCTTATTTTATTCTGATGATCATTTCTACCTATGTAAGTGGGAATCAACAATATATTTTCGCATTCGGAGGAGAATGTTGGCGATTGGAGTTTCGCAAGTAACCCACGCCGTAGCGATAAGCGCCGTTGTTGTAATGATTCCCATCCCAGATCCTGTATCATTTCCGGAACGCTGTCTCCCCTGTATCGCGACAATACGAAACGAGCTGCCCTTCTTTGGACTCTTTCGATGTCCTCCGTCAGACCCACCTGATAAGGATCCCACACTGGGCTGCAATACTCCAAAAATGGACGGACAAGCGCAGTGTATGCAGTTTCTTTAGTAGTTCTGTTGCATCTTTTAAGGGTTCTGCCAATAAAACGCAGTCTCTGGTTCACCTTTCCCACGATATTATCTACGTGTTCTTTCCAGTTTAAGTCTGAAGTAATAGTGATTCCTAGGTATTTTGTGGAGTTTACGGCCTTCACATTTGATTGATTTATCTTGTAAACAAAAAACAAAGTCTAACGGATTCTTTTCGTACTCATGTGGACGACTTCACACTTCTCATTATTTAGAGTCAATTGCCAATTTTTACACCATACTGATATCTTATTCAGATCGTTCTGCAGTTGGTTTTGATCTTCAGATGATTTTACTAGACGGTAAATGACGGCGTCATCTGCAAACAACCTAAGAGAGCTACTTAGATTTTCCCCTAAATCGTTTATGTAAATAAGGAATAGCAGAGGACCAATAACACTACCCTGTAGAACGCCCGATATCACCTCTGTCTTAGTCGATGCCTTACCATCGATTACTACGAACTGTGTCCTCTCTGACAAGAAATCCCCTATCCAATTGCAAATTTGGGGCGATATACTATAACCACGCAATTTGATTAAAAGCCGTTTGTGAGGTACGGTGTCAAAAGCTTTCTGGAAATAAAGAAATACGGAATCGATTTGCGAACCTTTGTCGATAGCACCCATCACTTCGTGTGAACGATATTTTCTAAATCCGTGTTGACCTTGGGTCAATAGATGGTTCTGTTCGAGATAATTCATAATATTTGAATACAGGATATGTTCCAAAACCCTGCTGCAAATTGACGTCAATGAAATAGGCCTGTAGTTTAGTGGGTTACTCCTACTGCCTTTCTTGAATATAGGTGTGACCTGTGCAACTTTCCAATCTTTTGGTACAGATCCTTCTATGAGAGAGCGGTTGTATATGACTGTTAAGTAAGGAGCTATCGCTTCAGCATAATCAGATAGAAATCTAATGGGTATACAATCCGGACCAGAAGACTTGTTCTTATTAAGTGATTTTAGTTGCTGCACTACTCCGATGATATCTACTTCTATGTTACTCATCGGCATCTGTTCGTAATTCGAAATCTGGAATATTGGTTTCGTCTTCTTTAGTGAATGAGTTTCTTAAAGCTAAGTTTAGTAACTCTGCTTTAGTAGCGCTGTCATCGGCAGGATCGCCATTACTATCACGTAGTGAAGGTATTGTTTGTGACTTTCCCCGAGTATATTTAACATATGACCAAAATCTCTTTGGGTTTTCAGTCAAATTACGAGAAAGAGTTTCGTTGTGATAAATGTTGTAGGCATCTCGCATTGAAATCCTCGCTAAATTTCGAGCTTCTGAGTACAATCGCAAATCCTGGGGATTTCGTGTTCGTTTAAATTTAGTATGCCTTTTCTTTTGCTTTTGCAACAGTGTCCTAACCTGTTTTGTGTACCAAGGGCGATCGCCTCCTTCTTTTATTAATTTATTAGGTATAAAACTTTCAATTGCTGTCGATACCACTTCTTTGAATTTGAGCCACATCTGGTCTACACCTACGTTTAGTGTTAGAAACGAGTGGAAGCTGTCTTTCAAGAAGCAATGTATTTTGTTTCTATCTGCTTTCCTGAACAAATATACTTTGCGTTTATTTTTGGTAACTTTGGGACTTTCGATATTCAATTTCGCTACTACAGCTCTGTGTTCACTAATACCTGTATCCGTTTTGATGCTCGTTATGGGCTCAGGATTATTTGTTGCTAAGAGATCAAGTGTGTTTTCACATCCATTTACAATTCTAGTTGGCTCATGAATTAATTGTTCGAAGTAATTCTCAGAGAATGCGTTGAGTACAATTTCACACGGTGCTTTATGCGTACCTCCTGATTTGAAAATATAATTTCGCCAACAGATCGAGGGTAAATTAAAATCACCACCTACTATTATCGTGTGAGTCGGGTACGTTTTTGTAATTAGACTCAGGTTTTCTTTGAACCTTTCTGCTATTGTATCGTCAGAGTTGGGAGGAAGGTAAAAGGAACCTATTATTAACTTCTTACCATTTCCGGGTACAACCTCTACCCATAATAGCTCACACGAACTATCAACTTCAACTTCGCTACATGAAATACTACTTTTGACAGCGACAAACACGCCCCCACCTATTTTGTTTAATCTATCCTTTCTGAACACCGATAGATCTTTTGAAAATACTTCTTCTGAACTTATTTCCGGCTTGAGCCAACTTTCGCTGCCTATAGTGATGTGTGTTTCGGTGCTTTCTATTAACGCTTGCAGTTCTGGAACTTTCCCGACACAGCTACGACAATTTACACCTTCGCTACCGGCCACCGCCCCTCACTCCAGGGGACGGCGTGGCGAATTGTCGTGGCTTTCTATTAAGGATATAAGGATGTACACGGTGAAGCCAGTCTGACTTTAGGAGCGTGCAGATGAATGGCGACAGCGGACGCAGGGAGGAGAGGCCCTTACAACTAAATGGACACAATAGCACTTGTGCAGAGAAAGCCCTTGTCTGCAGATACCAGAGTATTCCTTTACAAAAACAGCGACAGCATCGCACATAAACCGTGGTCACCTGCAGACTGGAAGAAGACAAGCAAAGCCCTGCAGTCCACACGTGCGTGAGTGGGAGAGACTGGCTTGCAGTAAGGTAAAGGTGGGACAGACGCCGCACATTTTTTCAAATTAATTTTTAGGAATGTATAAACACGTAAATCGCAATAAAATTAGGCAAGGTTGATGGTTTGAACATTGTATTGTATTATAGATACCATCGCATTACAAAATACTTTATAACAAAGGAACATTCTTATGATGTACAATGGCTTGCAAATTTCAGTTAATCAGCAAGTGGCGGGCAAGATGCTGCAGAAGGGAGGGACAGATGGCCAATGGCAAAATACATTGAAAATTACATTCACTTTGATTTTTGTTTTTCAAGTTTATTTTTAGGTCGTCCACACAAACAACACATGTTCTCATAGAGAGTGCATGATTCGTGAAGCCACCTAGAACACCCTACACATTAAATCCAGTCACAGGTAGACGATGTTTCTTGATAAAGTTCAAGGCATTCTACACATTTGTTTTCTTAGAAATGTAACTCATCGGAGGAACTGCCGTGTAGGGAAATATCAACGTCTTCTTCTTCTGAAACTGAGTCTTCAAACAGACGCTACTTTGGTGGTTTTTTCTCTCTCATTTTGGGGATTTGATTTATTTTAGCTGCTACATTTTTGTGGGCAACAGCTTTTCCTTTCTTGTTTCTTTCGATGATTTTTTTTTTCTTTTCGTTGCTATAAAGTCGTCGGATGTTATATTTGTTGCTGATTGCTATCTTTTGGATTGATTTCTCTGAGGCAGTGTAGGAACAGGTGATATCTGTTCTATCTATTTTGATGGAGTCTCTCCATGAGATGTTACTGAGTTGTCATTTACACAGCAGCTTCCTTGATCAGTTGGTCTAATGCGTTTTCTCGGCATTTTTCTGTAAAACAAAAAAGTATGGACTACTGTTAGCATTGCAAGCACTGCGGCATCTGTCCCACAGTAATGGTGCGTCGTCTGTCCGTTTTCGTGGGGTCAGATGCCGCACCCCTATATTCAGCAAAGATGTCGGAAGAAGCCATTACTCGACCGACATAACCTACAATGTTTCTACTGCACAATCTAAATACAAGATATAATCTACTAGGCGCGTATCTATTAGTACATACTATTAAAAAAGGAATTGTAAAACATTTCCTTGACTTACTTTGGCCTCGAAATTCGATTTTCTTAAATTTCTCCTCAATTTTCCGCTCCTGAACTACAAAAACTTGGGAGTAAACTGATCTCACCAGCCGTTACAACAACAATGGGCGTCGCGCGCACAACGATGTGTGCTGACGAATTTCTTGGAAGTGTGGCGTCTGACCCCCCGCGTTATCTGTCCCACTTTTACCTTATAGATAAAATGGTTCCACGAAAACAATGTTTCTGGTCAGGGACAAAGACCCTGATTATGGCATACTAGACAGGCCTAACACAGACAGCAGCCACAAAGAACTGTTTTTAGAACGAAGAAGGAATGAAGAAGATAAAGACAACACGCTTGAAACGAGGGAAATACGCCTGTTCGCAACTCTCATCTCAGCCCACAGAAAATTTCCATCAGGGACTGAGAGGCGTGGTCGTGAAAACGGCTATCAGCTATTGGATGACATTGCAAAACCAACCCATCAATCACAAAGCCAAAGAGACAAAAAATTAGAGGAAAAGCTGTAGCTGGGGAAGAGAGAGGACTTGGTGAGAAACCACGGAAGAAAACTTGTTCCGTGGCTGGAAAATCTAGAGGACGTGCTGGAAGCTGCCGCCTTAGCAGACGAAGGACTTCAACGTCTTCGCTCTGGTGTCGCGCAGTACCACACAGCCGCAGAGCCGCGGAGCGCAGGGCAGGACGAGAGCTATGCCGCCGTGACCGCCACCGCCACCGCCACCGCCGCGTAGCCACACCACACTCCGCCGATCCATTGCCTGACGCCCACGTTTAGTGAAACGAAATTACCTCCCCCTTCCTTGTTCATATCTGAGTCGTGTCCATGCCCAGGCAAATCGGCCCTGAGAACTTACTGTTTTGCAAGTCTTAAAATAAAACTTAATTTCTTGTGGTAATCCTCTGTACAAGCTGTTTATTTCTCAAATCAATCCCTTGAATCAAATGTCCCTACCAGCCTAGTTCCATAATTAATCATTATATTTTTATTTAATTTGAGTGCAGTGTGGGAGTTACTCAGGGATAGGTCTCATTTACCACAAGATACATACTCTTATCTCCACCAAAAGGAGCTCGGCGGAGGGTACTCAGTATCACTATTAGTTACTAGCATTACTCTTCATATAGAACGAGGGAAAAAGAAATAATTGTATGCATCCGTACGACCCCTAATCTCTCTAATCTTCTCCTTGTGGTCTTTACGCGAAATGTAGGTTGGCGGCAGTAGAATCGTTTTGCAGTCCGCCTCAAATTCAATTCATATAAATTCCTTCAACAGTGATTCTCGAAAAGAACATCGCCTTCCCTCCAGCAACTCCCACTTGAGATCCCAAAGCATTTCAGTAACACTTGCGCACTGATCGAATCTACCAGTTACAGACCTAGCCGCCCGCCTCTGAACTGTCTGTATGTCCTCAATTGGGGGTCCCAAACACTTGACAATACTCAAAAGGTGTCGTACAAGCAATTTATATGCGGTCTCCTATACCGACGAATCATAACTTCCCAAAATTCACTCAATAAAACGAAGTCGATCTATCAGACAGTCAGACAGTCAGGCAGCCCTGACATCACTGGCAGCTCCTGCAACAAGGTGTAAAATTGTTGCAGAATGTCACAGGGTTCTGGTGGAGCTAGGGGAAAGCAATAGAGTAAACCTATTGTGGGTCCCTGGCCACTCGGGGATCAGTGGCAACGAACATGCCGACAGATTAGCCAGGATGGGGGCAGAGACCCCATTCATTGGACCGGAACCTGTCCTGACAATCACCAAGGCAATGATAAAATTGGAGCTACGTAACTGGCTCAGAAGACAGCACGTAGAATATTGGACCAAAGTCTATCAACAAAAACATGGCAAGGTAATGATGCCAAAGCCATGTTTTAAAAGAAGCTGTGCAATCCTGGGCCTGAACAGGAGAGAGATTAGACTCATGGTTGGATTGCTGACAGGCCATGGGAATTTCAAAAAACACCTACATACAATGGGAATAACAGAAGAGGACCCTAAATGTAGGATTTGTGATGACGGTGATGAAACTGCATCACATCTAATCTTCGAATGCATTGCATTGGAGAGTAAAAGGCACAGAACATTTGGGATAACCAGACCCGAAGAAATTGTGTCTAATAAAGAACTGGTAAAGGGGCTCCTTGCACTGTTCAAGGGCATTGGTAGGCTTTACTAGATAAACAGGGAGCGATACCGCAAAATAAACTTAGTTTCGGTGCGGGCAGTGGCGGGTTGGACCAAGACTGTTTCTGCTCCCCTGAGAAAATCAAATCAAATCAAATCATCCTCCATCCTACTGTAGTCATTCAATGGTAAGACCGTCATCAAAAATCATCCGCAGATTCCTATTCCCTCTGCCCGCAGGATCCGTTATACAGACAGAAAATAATAGCTGTCGTATCACACTTCGCTGGGGCATCGCTGACGATACCCTAGTCTCTGAGGAACACTCCCCATTGAGGACAACGTACTGGATTCTATTATTTAAGTAATCTTAGAGCCAATCACTTACCTGGGTATCTATTCCATAAGCTCGTACTTTCGTTAGCAGTCTGCGCCAAACGCAAAATCGAGAAATATGCCTGTTGCCCTTCGTCCATAGCACGCAACATGTCATGAGAAACAAAAAAATAATAATAATAAAAATAAAAGCTGGGTTTAGCAAGATCGATGCTTCCTAAAGCCGTGCTTATTCTATAGCAAACTAATGTTAATGATATAGGTATGTAATTTCGTGGGTCCGTTGTGTTTCCTTTCTTATACACGGGAGTTACCTGTGACTTTTCCCAGTCTCTTGGTACTCTGCGCTTGATCAAAGAGTCGCAATAAATGAAAGCTAGGTAAGGGGCCAATGCCGCCGAGTAAGTGACTGGATAGAGACCTTTGATCGCCTTACCGACTTTACATAGGACCAGATTTTTTTTTCGGGTTCTCGGCAACATCTTTTTTTGCTAAGGCATTCGCCACGCAGGATACGCTCACACACTGTTTATAAAACACCCTCTCCATGAAAATATTCATACATCAGCTAAATTTGAACAAGACAGTGACAAAGTCTGTTGTAAGGTCCCCTATTGTTTTCATATAAAGTGTGCAAAACAAAATCAATATTAGAATAAAATCATAGATTTTGCCTTCCTCTTGTTTTCATGTTGTCGAGTGCAAAATTACTTTCATGATCGGAGTAAAACTGTAGGTATGTAACGAAGTGTATGCCGCATCCATCATGCGATTTTTTATATAGGCACTGACTTCCCCTTATTTTCAGTGGCAATTATGCAAAATTTCATCTTGATTCGGATAGAACTGTTCATTTGTATGAATTGCAAACAAAAATCACACAAAGAGACAATCTTATTTAAAAATGAGAAAAGTAAGCTATAGAAATAAGACTGTCCGTTAGTGTGATTGTTTGTTTGCAATTCATACAAAACAACAGTTTTATTTCGATCCACATGAAATTTCTACATGAGAAACATAAGATCCACCCTCATGAAGAACAGTCATTTCTGAGGGGGGCGGGGTCTTGCGTGACTCAACGATACAGATAGCCGTACCATAAAGTGCATCAACAGAGGAGGGGTATCTGTGAAGAGGCCAGACAAACGTGTGGTTCCTTAAGAGGGGCAGCAGTAACTACAGGGGCAACAACTCTGGATAATTGAAAGAGCTGGTCTTGTAACATCAGCTAACATGCCTTTGCCATAAAGTTACTGAAAAGTTTGAAAGCCAAGAAAAACTGCAGTCGTTAATATTTCCGAGGACATGTAACTCTACTTTGTCGTCTTGGGTAAACTATTTCGGACGTAAAATAGTTCCCCATTCGGATATCCGGGCGGGGACGCCGTCATCAAGAAAAACAAAACAGGAATGCTACGGATAGGAGCGTGGAATGTTGTATCCCATAAACGGATACGTATGTTAGAAAATTTGAAAAGAGAAATGGATAGGATAAAGTTAGATATGGAGGAGATTAGTGAAGTACGGTGGCAGGATGAACAGAATTTCTGGTCAGGTGCGTAGAGGTTTATAAATACAAAATAAGTTGGTGGTAACGCCGGAGTAGGTCTGATAATGAATATAATGCGGGTAAACTACTATGAGCAGTGCAGTGATGGCATTATTCTAGTCAAATACGAAGCCAGCAACAACCACAGTAGTACAAGTTTATATCCAACTAGCTCTGCCGATGATGATGAGATCGAAGAAACGTATGAGGAGATAAAAGAAATTACTCAGACAGTTAAGGGAGAGGAAAACTTGATTGTGATGGGGGACAGGAATACGGTAGTAGGAATGACTTTATAATGGCAAGGCAAAGCTTTAGCAACCAGGTTTTAGACTATAAGACATATCCATGGGCAGATATAGACTCTGAGCGTAACTTATTAGTCATGAACTGTAGATTAAAACGGTGGAAAGTAGAAGAAAAAGAGTAGCTCTGAGAGATAGAGTAGTGAAGTCCGCAGAGGATCATATAGAGAGAAGGACAAGGCCTAATAGAAATCCTTGGATAACACAGGATATACTTAAATGATGAAAATAGAAAATATAAAAATGCAGCAAGTGAAGCAGGGAAAATGAGATTGACAGGAAGTGCAGACTGACTAAGCAGGAATGGCCAGAGGAGAAATGCAAACCGTAGAAGAATGAGATACAGCCTACAGGAAAATAAAAGAGACATTTGACGACTAGAAACCCAGCGGTGTGAATATCAAGAAGTCAGATAGAAAACCAGTACTAAGCAAAGAAGGGAAAGCTGAAGGTTGAAAAGAATATATAGAGGCCCTATACAAAAGAAGTAAACTTGAAGACAGTATTCTAGAAATGGAAGAAGAAGTAGATGAAGATGAGATAGAAGAGAAGAATTTGACGGTACACTAAAATATTTGAGAAGAAACAAGGCTCCTGGATTGGTTCCGTCGGAACTGCTATTATCATTAGGAGACCCAGTCATGAAGAAATTGTTCCACCTGGTATTCAAGATGTATGAGACAGAGGGAATACCCTCAGACGCCAAGAAGGATATAGTAATTATAATTCAGAAGAAAGCAAATGCATACAAATGTGACCATTACAGAACTATCAGTTTAACAAGTCATGGTTGCAAAACACTAACAATAATTATTTTCAGACAGATGGAGAAACTGGTGAAATCCGACTATGGGGAAAATCAGTTTAGATTTAAGAGAAATCTTACATCTTATAAAATATTCTGTTTGTGTGGGTGTATGTATGTGGGTATGTTCCACATCTCCTCCTAAACTACTGGACCGATTTCAACCAGTTTTGGTACACTCCAGTCACTACTCTTGATGAATTGTGGTATCGTGTTGAAGCTGCATGGGCCTCTGTAGCTGCAAACGTCATCCAAGCTCTGTTTGACTCAATGCCCAGGCGTATCAAGGTCGTTTTTACGGCCAGAGATAGTTGTTCTGGGTACTGTCTGTTCATCTATTACAAACACTTAATCTCCCAAACTACTTAACGGATTTTCATGGAGCAACATCGTTTCATAAAAGTGAGATCACGGAAAAATATTTAGATGTAGGCTATGCTTGAAGTATGGATGGCATAGTACAGCAAACAAGCGATAGAGGTGCTGTAGTGCACCAAAGAACTAAAAGACGCCGCTGCTGTTAAATACGTATGGGGTAGTACAGTAAGGAAGCGAACATCCGTGATAGAATTACCTCCGAGAATACCAACAAACATTGAACATAGTGTTACTAATTTAGCTTTGTGTATTAAATACTTGACGACATTTCTTTGGTTCTTTTGGCATGTTTCATTATGTATCAAAAACTTTATGAAGATACATCGTTTCGGAGGATAAATTTCACTTACATTTGACATCTTTATGAAGATACATCGTATCGGACAATGACTTTTTCTTACATTTGACATATTGGCTAGAACAACTGAATTTATTGAAGCGATCCAACAAGGATTTTTACTGACTAAGGTCTGGAACCCTAAAGCCATGATACGCACATACCCTTCTTTAACAACCGTTGCAAAGCACGAGCATATAAGCTAGTTTTTATATAAAAAGAACGAAGGGATCGGGCTGAGCTGCAATATCCGCCACGTGACTTCTGACATTTTAGTCTTCCCACGCGCGTATCGTAATATTATGCCACCGCTGGAGAGAAAAAAAGACGGCCGTCGTATTATTACATCGCACAGCAGTAGACGTTCTTCTGTTCCACGCGCGCAGTTAGGGTTCCGGCTAAAAGCTTTAGTGCTTTTAGTTCATCACTTTGGCGGTAGGTCACAAGACATAACAGAAACAGCGGTATATCGGTATGTAGTTCCAAAACAATTCGCATGTAGTTATCATTTGTTTCTTAAGCTGCTGGTGTTCGTTTACCGTTGTATGTGGTACTAGTATCATTGCTGTTTTCTTTGTGATGAAGAATGGCCACTTGGTCTAAGTCACAATGCTACAGATCGCGGTACCGCTCCGAGTCGGAGGGTTCGAGTCCTCCCTCGGGCAGTGGTATAAGTGTGTGTATTGTGTGTGTATCTGTGTGTGTGTGTGTGTGTGTGTGTGTGTGTGTGTGTGTGTGTGTGTGTATGTGTGTATGTGGGTGGGTGAGTGAGTGTTTGTGTATGTGTTGTTCTTAGCATAATTTACTGTCAGTAGTTGGTAAGTTTAGGGACGGATGATCTAAGCAATTTGCAAACGTTTACAAACATGTGGACACTTGATAGCTGATATCATCAACATCATCATTAGAGACTGATTATGGCTTTCAGCGTTCAGTCTGGAGCATAGTACCTCTAATAAAATTCCTCCATGATCCCCTATTCAATGCTAACATTGATGCCTCGTCTGATGTTATGCCTTTCACTTCAAAATCATTCTGCACCGAATCGAAGTACTTTCTTCTTGGTCTACCTCGACTCCCCTTACCCTCCGCTGCCGAGCTCATAAATCTCTTAGGTAACATTGCTTTCCCCATGCGTGTAACATGACCCCAACATCTCTGTCTGTTTGCTCTAACTGCTTCATCTATGGTGCTCATTCCCTGTTTTTCTTTGATTTCCTCATTATGGACACCATCCTACCATTGTTTCAACTATTAGTACCTGCAATCATTCTTGCTACTTGCATATCTGTAACCTCTGCCTTATGAATAAGATAACCTGTATCCAACCAACTTTCACTCCCATACAACAAAGGTGGTCGAAAGATAGAGCGGTGCACCGCTAACTTAGTCTTGGTACTTACTTAATTCTTGCAGAAGAGAGTAGATCTTAGTTGAGCACTTACTCAATTAGCTTTGCTGCACCTCGATTCCAGTTCTTTCGCTATGTTGCCATCCTGTGAGAAAATACATCCCAGGTACTTGAAACTGTCTACCTGTTCTAACGTTGTTCCTCCTATTTGGCACTGAATCTGTTTAAATCTCTTTCCCACATACATTACTTTCGGTTTGGAGATGCAGATCTTCATACCATAATCCTTACACCTCTGATCGAGCTCTGAAATATTAGTTTGCAATCTTTCAATCGAATCGGCCATTACAACTAAGTCATCCGCATATGCGAGACTGCTTATTTTGTTTTCACCTATTTTAATCCCGCTCTGCCACTCTACTGTTTTCAACATATGACCCATGAATATTATGAACAACAGTGGTGATAGGTTACAGCCTTGTCTTACCCCTGAAACAACCCTGAACCATGAGCTTAATTTGCCATCTACTCTAATTGTTGCCTGACAGTCTACGTAAAGCTCTTTAATTGCCTGCAGAAGTTTGCTTTCTATACCATAATCTTGTAGAACTGATAGTAGCTTCCTCCTAGGGGCACGGTCATAAGCCTTTTCTAGATCTATGAAACATAGATACAATTCCCTGCTCCACTCATAGCACTTTTCCATTACCTGCCGTAAGCTAAAGATCTGGTCTTGACAGCCTCTAAGAGGCCTAAACCCACACTGATTTTCATCTAACTTGTCCTCAATTAATACTCACAGTCTACTTTCAACAATACCTGAGAATACTTTGACTACAACGCTAATTAAAGAGATACCTCGATAGTTGTTACAATCTTTTCTGTTTCCATGTTTGAAAATTGGTGTGATTACCGCTTTCGTCCAGTCAGACGGAACCTGTCCCTATTCCCACGCCTTCTCAATTATCCTGTGTAACCATTTGAGACCTGATATTCCACTGTATTTGACGAGTTCCGGCTTAATTTCATCCACCCCAGCCACATTATTGCACTGTAATCTACTGACCATTTTCTCCACTTTTTCAAATAAGATCGTGTTTCCATCGTCGTTGCTATCTCATTCTCCCTGAAAATCTGACACACCATTGAACGTTTTATCTACATTGAGCAATTATTCAAAATACTCCCTCCATCTGCTCAAGGCATCCACATGATTGACTAGCAGCTTTCCTGACCTGTCCAAAACACTTGTTAATTCTTTCTTCCCTCCCTTTCCAAGATTGCTAATTACGCTCCAAAATGATTTTCCCGCGGCTTGACCCAGAGTTTCTAGGTTATTTCCAAAGTCTTCCTATGATTTCTGCTTGGAGTCTGCAATTATCCGTTTGGCTTTGTTTCTTTCTTCAACATAACTCTCTCTGTCCGTCTGATTTCTAGTATTTCTAATCTGATACCTGATAAAAATGTAAAAATTCAAACATTACTGAATAATTATTTTCTGATACTTACGATGATGATTTTTCGGATTTCAGTAGTAACAATAATCATATTGTCCACTACAGTGCGATTTTCATGGGTCGATATCTTGGGTTCTGTTTAATAAAAAAAGGGGTAAACTTTTTCGGTTACCCTTTAGCCTCGTGATCATTTCTGTAGATATGAGAACTGTTCACATTTTGCTGTTTCCTTGCAGTTCAAAAATGTTCAAATGTTTGTAGAACTTATGGGACTTAACTACGGGGTCATCAGTTCCTAAGCTTACAAAATACTTATGAACTAGCTAAGACTAAGGACGGCACAAATATCCATGCCCGAGGGGGGATTCGAACCCCCGACCGTAGTGGCCGTGCAGACCGTGACGGAGCGCCTTAGTCCCCTCAGCCACCGCAGCCGGCTTCCTTGCAATACGGTGTCAAAAGTGAAATATTTTTTATGCTGCCCTACCACAATGAGGAAATCGGTTGGCTTTCGCACAATACGGAGGTATTTATATCGTTAATAAAAGACTGTAGAAACAACAATAACCAAACTTTTTGGGTACAGACACTACAAATTGTCGCACCTACTGTAGAGTCCAACAGCGCGTCTTCATAATCGTTCATTTCTCTGTGTGCAATAGTCATGGATAGCTGTGATTGCTGTGTACAGATGCGAGCTGGTACTGACACTTTGCACCCAGCTTCAGGTAGTGTTAACTTCAGATGAAAAGCTGGAGTTTGTAAGTCGTGGGGTACCGATGTTGTGGGCTGGTTGTGGGGAACGAGCAGATGTGCAGCAGGTGAATGCTCTCGCAGTCTAGCAGCCTACCACGCGTGTTCGGCTGGCAGGTCGCCCCGACGCGATGCAGCCAGTGGAAGACTTCTCGGGGGACCGATAGAGACGCCTCCCCGGTTCATCTTACCAACAGGTTTGTGGCACTAATTGTAACTGACAGTTGCTTTACCAGATGGTGTCGCTTGTTCTGAGATCATCTCTCAGCTTTGAAGTTACAACGTTTGGCGAGTAAAGGAGCCTCTTACGGATAAGGCTGTTAGGCAGGGGAAGAACGCCAATTTGCGCTTCGTGTGCATACCGTAATCATTCCAATTGAGGATCGTGTCCTCCCAAATGTCATGAATACATGCTGCAGCCAGCTGCAGGTCGTAGCTCATGTCGGGACCAACGATGTGTATCTCTTTGGATGGGAATACATTCTCTCCGGTTTTGGACGCCTATCTGAAATGGTAAGGACTTCCTATCAAGAAAGATTTCATATTGGATCACTGTGCTCGGCGACTGTGTTGTAACATATTAATGGTGAAAATCAGTCAGTCGCAAATCCTTATTTGTTATTGCATATCTAGATTTCAGTTGCTGAGAACGTAAACATGAAGAGAGAAATTTTTATGGTCGGACAACGACCGAAATCTACATCTGCAATAAAAAAATATTTGCGACTGATTGCTGTTCATCATTAACACAAAGGGTGATTGTCTTGCTTGCAAGATGAACGCAGAGCTCACTATTTCCAACAAAAAGTTGACAGAACCGACTGCAGTGAATGGTCTGAATCAGAGGCTCAGACGGTTCTGCACCATAGGGTGATGGGGATCCGGGTTCTGTTGAATAGTGAGGAGTCCACTACACGCAGAAAGCGGCTGCACTAGTGGTAGGGCTGTGTGTCTTGGACTGTGCGGGTTTTCAGGATATTTACTTTTATTTGTAAAAACGGAGGTAAGTTCGGCTGAAATTTTTAGCAAGGGACAACAGTCTTTATAAAGGATAGATTCAATAAAGTAGGCGGTGGCGTATCAAAGCCGGCCGCGGTGGCCGAGGGGACTGAGGCGCTTCAGTCACGGTCTGCACGGCCACTACGGTCGGGGGTTCGAATCCCCCCCTCGGGCATGGATGTTTTTGCCGTCCTTAGTTGTAGGTAGTTCATAAGTATTTTGTAAGTTTAGGGACTGATGACCCCGTAGTTAAGTCACTTAAGCTTAACAAACATTTGAACATTTTGGCGTATCAAAATTGAAGTAAATATTTCCTGAGATTTGGTATGGATAGAGGATATACCTGACAATCGGGGCCGGCCGCAGTGGCCGAGTGGTCTGCGGCGCGCCAGTCACGTACTGCACGGCCACAAGGGTCGGGGGTTCCAATTCCCCCCCCCCCCCCCCCCCGGGGGCATGATATTTGTGTCATCCTTAGTATTAGCTAGTTCATAAGTAGTTTTTAAGTTTAAGGACTGATGAGCCCGTAGTTAAATCACATAAGCTCTACAAACATTTGAACATTTCTGACAACCGGGATAACTTAATAATTGGTTCTCTTTACCTATTCTGTGACTCAGGCTGTGGTTTTGCTTTCGTCTTTTGGTTTGGTGTTGTAACGATTGGATTAAGTACCGCTTATGGAATTGAATTAACTTCGGAATATCTGTAAAAATTACATTTTTAAAAATGATATCAGACTAGAGGAAGGAAGTACCGGATAAAAAAAAAAAAAAAAAAAAAAAAAAATACCAGCGGTAGTCATTGTAGAAGTTAAGGCGATACCTGAAAGCAGCACTACAAAAGAAATTCGGCGAATAGTTATCTTTACATGTAGGATGAGGCGTGGATCAACGGTAGACATTGTTTTGTGCTGGGTTAGGGAAGTAAAATATCCGCCGAACATCGATGCTCGGTTATCTTATGCTTCGCGTAACAGTCTCACCTTGGGGTTAAGTTATTGATACAATAGGGGAATAAAATCACAAAATATCGGACTTCGCTGAATAAAGACATTAACTGCAGATTCTGAAAATCAAATCAATATAAATTTTATGTAGGAAAGAGTTGAGTACGAACCAGACTTATACAATCGCGAAACGAATCGTAACGATGATCAAGCATCTTTTTACGATTGATCGCAGCTTGCTGAAAACAAATAATAAAAAATTATTAGGAATAGGACAAGGTTATTTTGAATTAAGTGTGTTTGAAATAAAACTGGGGGGTTTATTAGAATTAAAATAAATAATTAATAATGCTGACACATTTTAGTAGCAGTGAGTATGAAGAGGCATCCGATCAGTATAAGAGTTCAGAATATAAAGACGAAGAGCGCTTTCATTCTCTTTCCAGGCTGGTTGAAAAAATTGATAACCGAAAAACAAAAGTCAGAGGATTATCTTGAAGTGAGAACGGACACGCAAGCGACAAGCGTTGTAGATATAATTTTAGTAAAAATATTTAATGTAATGCTACAAGGCGATTCGATTGCAGAAATATTTAAAGAAATCTCGAATCAAATTTGACAACGTACACAACGCAAATTATTGTAAATGGTAGTGACTTACTCTCGATATGTTGAAATAAAAAATACATCTTGAAAATTACTTCATTAATCCAGTAGAGTAGTAAACATATTTGTCCTCCTTGCAGCAAATAATTAGGAGCTAATAAACACCATCAAATCAGATTCAGGGATTAGTGTAGTTGTCGTAGCGAGACTAAATTATTAAATTCCCAAATCCTGAAAATGAATATATATATATATATATATATATATATATATATATATATATATATGCAGGGTGTTTCACTAAGTGTGTTTGCCTCTGTAACTTATAAAATAATAGGTGACGGGAAATTTTAATGCGGTAGGTCAATACAAGAAATGTTACACTTTCTGCGGAGCTATGAACATAGTTTATTGTATCATTTTCCAAAGCGTTACAGCACAAAGATATAATTTTTAATGGAACAATAGTTTTTTCTATCGTGCATTGGATTCGTTGAAACCAGATGCGTCCAAATCAATTTAAACTACATTCCTATCACTGATAGTTTGGGAGCTACAACCCTTCAAAGTTTCAAGAGTAGATACCACAAACGCTGCGCATAATGCAATGCGCCTTCTAAATGTGGTGCGGCCGAGTTGTAACGCCGCCGGTGTCACGGAGCGAGGAACTTCCTCGATGCGCTGTTAGACCGCCGACTGTCGCCGAACACAGCCGTATACCCGACAGTTGAAGCCACACAAACAACCGGGGCTCAATATACCACAGTTACTGACATCGGATGACGATGGCATACACGAACAAGAGTACGTTGACATGTTTCTGATGCTCGGCGAGTGCCGACACGATGCCACTGAAGCAGCCACGGCGTATGCCGTGAGATATCCTAGGCGAAGATCCCCGGCAGCCATTACGTTCTTACGTGCCGAACAACGACTTCGGGAAACAGGCAGCTTGGTAATGCGCCGCAGTAACAGACGAAGACCTGCAAGAAATGAGGTGTTTGTTTTAGCTGCACTACACCACGATCCTCATGTCAGCTTACGATCCGTTGCTGCAGTTGCTGGTATGAGTCTCACATCTATGTGGCGTATAGTACACGGCCACAGGTTTCACTCGTACTGCTTGACATTGACCCAGGAGCTGCATGGGAACGATTTCCGTGCAATAGTGACATTCTGTGAGTAGGCCATGCGTAATTTCACGCTGGAGTCTTTACAAAGTGTTATGTGCCCTGATGAGTTCACGTCACAAATTATAGTGCAGTGAATCGCCATAACATGCACTACTGGGCCGCAGACAATTCTCGGTGGGTACGACCTGTCGACCGTCAACGTAGGTGGTCTATTAACGTTTGGTGTGGAATCCTTGGGGATGAAATCATCGGTCCACACTATTTCAAAAAAAAAGTGTTCAAATGTTTGTATAGCTTATGGAACTTAACTACGGGGTCATCAGTCCCTAAACTTACAAACTACTTATGAACTAGCTAATCCTAAGGACGGCACAAATATCCATGCCCGAGGGGGGATTCGAACCCTCGACCGTAGTGGCCGTTCAGACCGTGACTGGAGTGCCTTAGTCCCCTCGGCCACCGCGGCCGGCCACACTACTTCCCAGGTACACTGACAGGTGAGTTATATCGCGCTTTTATAGCCGACAGTTTGGATGGTCTCCTTGAACGTGTGTGTCTATACACGAGAGTCCATATGTGGATGCAGCACGATGGTCACCCAGCCCATTTTGCGCGTGCTGTTGTGGAAGAATTAAACAACAGGTTTGCAGGAAGATGGTTGGGACGCTGTGGTTCTCATTCATGGCCCACAAGGTCGCCCGATTTAACACCAGTAGATTTCGTTTTGTGGGGATATCTAAAGGATCGTGTTTATGTCACTGAGCCCACATCCCCGATGATCTAAAACGGCGTATCGAGAACGCATGCCGCTCCGTCACACCGGCGATGTTACATCTCGTCCGCAGACCCTTTCGACGGCGCATTGCATTATGCATTGAGGAACATGGACACACATTTGAACATCTCATGTAAATCAACTCCCACCGCCATAACATCCATCACCCACCACACAGCCATGTATTATGGACAGCGTGTGGTATCTGCCCCTTAAACTTTGAAGGGCTGTAGCTCCCAAACTAACAGTGATAGGAATGTAGTTTAAATTGATTTGGACGCAGCTGGTTTCAACGATTCCAATACACGATAGAAAAAACTGTTGTTCCATTTAAAAAATTATATCTTTGTGCTGTAACTCTTTGGAAAATGAAACACTAAACTATGTTCATAGCTCCGCAGAAAGTGTAACATTTCTTGTGTTGACCTACCGCATTAAAATTTCCCGTCACCTATTATTTTATAAGTTACAGAGGCAAACACCCTGTACATTCAAAAAAGCAGTGAAAGTTTGCTTAACTCTTTCTTGAATGAGAGTCTACAGTCTTTCGAAACTAACAATGTGAGTGTAGATCTCATGTGAGTTAAATTCAAAGAAATTGTATCGAGGGAATAGCCGTGCGCTCGAAGGCGCCTTGCTGCGAAGTGCGCTGCCGTTCTCCGTCGGAGGTTTGAGTCCTCCTTCGGGCATGGGTGTGTATGTTGACCTTAGCGTAAGTTACCACAGCAGTTATGTCCCATAGCTTTACGAACATTTGAGAGAGTTATATCAGGGGCTGACCCACCCTCCCTCGTGGTACATAAAGCAAGTTCGATCACTATTGCAGAAGCAATGAAAACGGCATGTCAAACTTAAACAAACATTAATTCCCGAAGAATGGCAATCTCCTACGGAAACTCGAAATCTAAAGCAGAGCAGAAAGGGAGATACTTCTAACTCTATCTCGTAGTTTATTATGAAATTCAAAGAATTTCTATCACATGCAGCAGCGAATCGAGGGGTTCGAGAGGCTGCCGGGCTGCAGCCCCCCTTCCCCCCCCCCCCCTCCGGAGCCCTATGTCTCTCAATAAATAAATAAATCCGTAAAACTAAGAGGGACAGAAATGTGAAATGGTCTTAGCACTCACCACAATAAAATGACAAACAAAAGATAAGAAATTACCGTTCCTACACTACGATACAATATTTTCATGACCAGTCTCTGCATCGCGCGGCCTCCCATGTCGGAGGTTCGAATCCTCCCTCGGGCACGGATGTTTGTGTCGTCATCAGTATAAGTTAGTTCATGAGTTTAAGAACTGATGACTACGCAGTTAAGTCCCACAAGCTTTACAAACATTTGCACATTTTGAACTAGTCCCTGCTACCCCCCCTCCCACCAGACCAAAATCCTAGATATTGCCCTGGTCATACGAAAAGTTCACCTGCGGAACAACTTAATCAATAACTTCGTTATACGACAGCAGTGGTGAGTGCTGCTAAAGCAGAAATGCTTAACACAGCTTTCCGAAATTCCTTCACAAAAGGAGATGAAGTAAATTCCCAAGAAATCGAATGAAGAAGAGCTGGCACCAGTCTTAATTGAGAAGTACATATCTTTTTGTGTAGTAAAGCAATTTAAATACCTTAGTAAAAGCAAGTCTCCTGGTCCAGATTGTATACCAATTAGGTTCATTGCAGAGTACGTTGATGCAATAACTCAGTACCTACTTAGCATATACCACTGCTCGCTTAGCGAACGTACCGTACCCAATGACTGGAAAGCTGCACAGGATCATTAGTCAAGAAACGCTGTAGGAGTGACCCGAAAAAATAGAGGCCCATATTACTGACGTCGGTTTGCAGCAGAATTTTAGAACATATACTTTTTACAAACATTAGCAACTACCTCGAAGTGAACGACCCATTGACTCGTAGTCAACATTGATTCAAGAAGTATCGATCTTTTGAAACGAAGTTTGTTTTTACTCACATGAAGTGATGAGTGCTATCGACAAAAATCTCAAATCGCTTTCATATTTCCAGATTTCCAGAAGGCTTTTGACACTGTATCTCACAAGCGGTTTCTAATCAGATTGCGCGCTTGCAATTGGATTCGTTATTTCGCGTCAGAAAGGGCGCAGAACGTAGTAATTGACATAAAGTCATCAAGTTAAACGGGAGTGATATCTGCCGTCCCGCAGGGAGTGTTATAGCACACCTACTGTTTCTCATATTTATATACGATTAATGAAACAATCTGCTCAGACTGTTCGCGCCAGATGCTGTTGTTTATTGGTCAGTATAGTCAACCGAAGATCAAAAGCATCTGAGAAATGATTTAGATAAGATATTTGCATGTTGCTACGATGTTTACTACGTTTACAACGATGTTGCAGAGGTGTGACTTCCATGGCCACATCTGTAAGATTTCCTGTCGCTTCCTCCCAGTTGTTTGGTACTTGCGATGTTTCATTATATTCTATCTTATTATGTTCAAACATACCAAGTTCAATATTTTCGGGTGCTTGTTATGATTATGTAGACTTCTTCCAAGAATGAAATGCACTTTGATTTGGGAAATGTAATCGTCCCATGTTACATTGACTCCTTTTGTGACATTGACATTCTCAATTTCCTTGAAATTTCCTCGATATGTTGCTACATGATCCAGTTGAAATTCCCTCAACATGGGGTTTGGTGATACCAAAGTTTTCCCTTTAGATGGCTTTACTTTGAAGTGGGGCAGGCATAATCTCCAGGTAAGTCATTTTTCATAGGTTCATCAATCTCCATATCTGTCAGTCCTTTTCTGAGCAGGGTACTCTCTCACTATTGCATGATATTTCATTTCTTGACTCAGCTGAGCACTGAAATCTTCCATAAGGATAATAGGTTTTTTATCCTAATTTTCTAATCCATCCCAAAAGTCTTCTACTTTATCATGATTAGTTCTGCTTTCATTATTAAGAGGTGCATTGGCATTTATTATCGTATACTTTTTGTTGCCAGATATCATTGTCAAGAGTGATAGTCTGGAGTTTGCACTCTTGCAATCAATTATAGAGTTCAAGAGTTATTTATTGACATCGCTTTGTTGTTTTATAAATGTAATAAACAGGGAATAGTTTACACGTTTTTGTTAAGTAAATAAATCTGCTAGCAAGTAAACATGTCGTCGAAAGCCAAGTTTCCGTTACCCAGTTTCTAGCTTCATTTGAATTCGTTGCCAGCCTCGGGTAATGTAGCAGTAATAGAATTGTCTGCACCAGTGACTTATAGCGACGGACGTACGTAAAGGGCGTCTTTGTGACGGAAGATTAGTTCTCGCTGGGTGCAGAATACGTAATGAACGCGTTTCCCATTTCTAAGAACTTGTGGAGTACTTAATTAACAGGAGTACCTTGACGTCAGTAAGACTTGTGGCTGGCGTGTTCTACAGGGAGAAGACACGTTAATGTCATTAGCACTGGAGCTCAGAAACTGCATTGCATTCTGACCCATCTCTGATCAGACACAGTTAAGTAAGCTGTTGAGATCTTATACACAAATTTCAAGTAAGTGTTGGTTCTGGGTATAACAGTTCGTAATAAAATTTGTAAATACACGTATTCTAAAACGAAGTCTCTCTCTATCTCTCTCTCTCTCTCTCTCTCTCTCTCTCTCTCTCTCTCTCTCTCTCTCTCTGCTAGTTAACCTCAAAACTACTGAAACGACTTTCACAAAGTTATCATTGAAGGTTTAAATGTAATAATTTACAAAGGTGTGAAGCAGTGTGTATGGCGAGCAAAATTCCTCAAAATATAGTACTTACTCTTAGGAACAGCTATGAAAATATTCCCTGAGTTGACCGTATATGGGTCTATTGTTTCACAGTACAACGTTAGCAGGTTTCGGCTTTCAGTCTTCAACAACGTACAAGGCAGGACATTAGAAACTTCTGAAGACCGAACTTCGCACTTGAAGTTGAGGAGAAATACAGTTATAATAGGGGTAGAATACGTACTACTACAGACGGTCCAATAAGGCATGTTCTACAATGAATTAAGATCCAAAAGTTGATTACAGAAATAATCCGAGAATATCTTCAAAGTCTCCTATTGTTTGACACTAATGTTCAGCTTTCAGATGGGAATAAAATACTTCCAGTAGAATGAAAACGAGGTACCTTTTAATCTTAGGAACATACTTGACACAAAAAGCTGATATAACACAAGGACGGGAAAAATCTAGACTTATATGTTCTACTCTTTTTTCAGAATCTGGGCTAGTGCAGCATAATTCTCTGTATTAAGAAGAAAAGGAAGCAGTCACTGTAGGTACTACTACTTCCTATAAATAGCGCCATTACTGACTTAGAAGCAATATTTTCAACGCCAGATAACTGTTCACTTTTTGCAATGGCTTAAAGTTTGATAACATATACGCACCAAATGTAAGGAAGAAAATTACGATGTAATATCCTTTTGAATACAGACACGTGGCAGCAATACTTGTGGATTGCTAATCCTTTCTGGAAAATTATTAATGTCTCTCTTTAAAAGCAATCGCGTATTTAATTGGGTCCCGATTTCCATGTACCCTCAACTGATGGAACTTTCTCTAGAATCAGCGATAGTAAAAAGGAGAAAGTTAAGCAACTTTTAGGCGTACGGCTGTCAAAGGAGGATTCTTGTAATATATTTAGATTATCCATTACGGATGTTTCAGAACCCGTGACTTATTTTCAATATGATTTAAGAAAACTGCCGCACTCACTTTTTCTTGAAATGATATTTATTCCATTATGGAATAACGTGACGTACCCCAAGCTATGTCATGGGGAGTCATAGGAAGGCTGGAAGCGGTACAGATGCAGAGGGAGTGGCTGCAGCTGTTGGAGTGTCCCAAAGTGTAATTTCCGGGTCCTGGACACGATTTCAGACAACAGAAACCGTTAACTCTTTCAGTCTTGGTGGTTAGTGTTACTAACCACCTCTTTTCGATCACGGTACTTCTATTCCACGCCATCTAGCGATAAACGGTTGAATTAGTATGTCCGTTTGGACTGTGCTTCAAAACAAATGACAGATTCCGGGTACATTGCATGTCAGTGCATACCAGTTGCATTGAATATAGCGCTAACGTACATTGTCTCGAGTGTCTGATAAAAACATCAATTAAGCGGGTATGTAACATGTTTTCTATAATGTATTTTATTGAACGTATTCTCATAGACCTATTTTGTGTGTGTTGGCATGCAGGTACAGTTACTTTTGTGTTTTCACTGAGTAGTTACAAAGGGAATGTAAGCAAACTGGGAACTACAGTCCTCTTCACGCCCAGACCTCGACAAGCTGATGCTGAAAGTCTTCCGGAGAGAAGTATATCGGGGCCTACTGGCACCAGCATATGTCAGAGAGAAACACAAGCCGGATTAACTGAACAGCAGCCGTAATTCCGCGGTCTCATCTCCAGGACCTGCATTTATAAAACGCCACAAACCTACTGTCCTACAGGAAATTCGTCTAGAATCCAGTCACCATAACCTGTAAGGAGCACATCAAGAAAATGCTGCAATTGTACCACTAAAATATCTCCCGCGCTTACTGTATGGCAGTGTAGTACACGTAAACTGCCTCTTTTCTTACGCAATGGTAAAACATGTTTTGCAGATTTTCATGAAAAATAATTTGCTTTTGTTAGTTTTCTACGTTTGTAATGATGATTCGTCTAATAAATAACGTCCACAATCATCCTAGTATTATTTATAGCAATAGTCATGGTGGTTAGCGTTAGTGACCACCTCAGTCCTTGAAAGCCTGAATACCTATATTATGGTTCTTCTATTGTCTGTGATATTTCAGTTGTAACAGTTGCTTCAATTAACAGACATTGATAATTATTTTCCTATTGTACAAGTGTGAACAGACATTGGTGATTATGTTTCTGCTGTAAACGTGTGACTGAAAGAGTTAAACGAAGGCAAGGCCAAGGTTAACATCAGCAGGAGATGACCGTTATCTCCGGTTAACTGCCCGTCGATACAGGAGGCTGAATTGAAGTCAGCTACAATGCACCCTCCAGGCAATAACAATATCAACATAAAGAGTCCGAAATCACCTCCGGAAATATGGCCTCGTTACACGGAGGTCTTTGCTGTGTGTCCCTGTAAAACCAAGACCCCGATTAGCCTACAGAAACTGGGAGGAGGAACACCAAGATTGGAGTCGTAAGAGTTAGCGCCGGGCTGTGTTCACGGATAAGTCAGTATTTCGTTTCCAGGCCGACTAATGTCGTTCTCTTGTCTGGAGAGAACGAGGAACTCGGAACAAACCTGCTGACGTGCAGGAAACATCACCATATCATGGTTGTGGACGAATGGAGTGGGCAGGAGTCAGTATTGACGGTCACATGGACCACTATGTCATTCAGAATGGCGCTTTGACTGTTTAGTGGTATAGAGACGAGATCTTTCGACCTTTCGTTAAGCCTTACACTGGTGCCATAGGAGATGGTTTCCTTCTGGAGGACGATGACTCTCGTACCCACAGAGCTGCATTTGTGGACTACATGCTTTAAGATGAGGGAATTGGATGGTATCGTCAGCTTGTTCACCGGACATAAATCCAATTGAGGATGTCTGGGATACACTTGGCAGATACATTGCAGCAGAGCAGCACCTCTCCAACTGCTGGATATTGCCCTCATGGAAGAATGGCGAGCAGCTGTGGAGTGGCCGAGGGCTCTAAGCCGCCTTGCTGCGTGTTTGTTTGCCCTCGGTGATTCGTGTCGTCCATCGGATATGGCAATGTGTTAGATTTACAAACAATTTTTGACGAATGGTCGAGGATCCCTCAAGAGCTGACAGATAACATCATATGGTCCATGCCACGTAACTGTGCAACTCAGCTGACCGTCCGAGTTGATCACATACCATATTATAGGGTAACGAGAATGACTTTTTCACTATTACGGCAGCCCCATGGTACCGATCCCTAAGGAAACGCCATGTAAATTTCAAGTAAAGAGACAGCAAAACATCGTACTCTGTCACATACAAATTACAGTTGTGACCAATATCTGAATAAGATAAACTACCAAATGTATATTTTGTATGATATCTCACCTGATTCTCTAATTGTTTTGAGCAGTTTATTAACTCGTTCAAACCTTAACACTTCGGGACGATTGACTGGTCATGTATTTTCACTTGGGCCTGACTTATTTTGTGACGTAAATTGTATCTTATGATATATACCAGGGAAAAAATTTTATGGCACGACATCAGTATAATTTTGACGTCACGCCACAGTGGCGTGCGCAGGCCGCTAGGATCGATAGTGGCGTTATGGTGGCAAACCCGCATAACAAACAACCAGCAACGAATCTCCATCTACATCGCAAATTATTGTTTTCCAGTTCGATTTATATTTTTAACGGTACGTTTCATTTTCTGATCTATCTTGTACCGTTACTATTTCCCGAGTTTTAGAAAATTGGGGACACGTAATAATCGATGTAAAGAATCTATTTATTAAACAAGAAAATAGTTATTTATAAAAACAATTGTAAGTACATGACGAAAAGACTGTAATTGAAAGAAAATCACTTCCACTCATATACATCTTCATTCAAAACAAACCTACATTTCAAAACTCCAATGGATATAAACGAGAATGAAAACATATTGACAATATGTACATAAAAAGGTAAAGCAGTCAACAATCCGAAGATTGATTTGAACACCACAGTGCTTTACTAGGCATGGTCCTGTTTGGAGGTGGTATGCCGTTGCCTTCCGTCCTTCGAACTGACCAAGCCAGTTATAGGGGGATCTACAGTTTAACGTGGGTTCCGTACCACGGTGCTACTCGGTATTTTTCACATGAGTAATACTGCCAGAGGTGAAAGAAGTGGAAAGTTACAGATAAAAATCCTGGGACTCGACGGGGATCGAACCCGCGATCTTTGGATTTGTAGTCTGGCACTGTACCACTGTGCAACCGAGACGCAGATAATTTATCTAAATCTACAAGAACAAAGAAACAGAATTATACTATAGGACATACAAGTCCAGGACGTAATCAGAGGTGTTTCGACCCCCTCCCCTATTTCGTTAAAAAGCCCAGGTCCAGGCTACCTCTGAAAAAAAAAATCTTCATTATGTCCCCGGGAAATTGGTCTTATGAGATAACATACCTTTTATAACGAAAAATATTCAAATGGTGGTGTAATGAAGATGAATATTCGAAGAGCTGGATAAAATCAGTTGACACTTTAACTCACGGACGAACCAGCCTCAATGACAGCAAACTGTTTACTGAGGGCCTGGCGAGAGTGTTCATTTTTACCTGCAAGCCGGACCAAGCCTATGAGCCTTGATCACGTGAGGGTTCGGTGACGCCACAAAGAGGAGTGCCATCCGGGAGACAAGGCGGCCCTCACGCCTCAGTGGCGTAAGGCGTCACGAACGTGTTAATGAGAGAGTATGTACGTAGAGAGAATATTGAAGTTATCTTTCAGCTAAAAGACGAACAAATGAGTCCAAGCAGGGACAGTACGTCACAGCGAAAGTGTTCCTGTGTGCGTATAGTTCTATATGCGTTTGCAAACCTATAAACTCGTTAGCGTTTGCGAACCCGTACTCGTCGTGACGACAAAATTCATAATCTACTAAGATGGTGGCCACTTCCGCACACTAGTACTTCGTCAATCGATATCTTCAAACACCAGTGAGGAACAGCGCGAGAAGGGTTCTGTCGTTGCAGTATACGCACACCGAAAAAATTAGAGACTTGTAGCCAAACTCACAAGAGAAACCAGTAATACTGATTGAGCCCGTGCAGCCTGATTTCACACTTCTTTGGCTGCCGACCTGCGTTGGCGGCAAAAAGAGGGACGGCCAAGTGGTGTCCCTCGTACGGGAAGACGCCACCTCCAAAGATTCAAAGTAACGGTTGGAACACATTTTGTTGCTGTTCGCCAGATTGCGAATAGTAAGTATAATTAATTGCGGACTCGACAAAATACTCCTCGGCCATTGTGACAGGTTGCTGTGGCTTAAGTGCCGATTAATTTTATCGACTTTGTCAATTTCAATCGGGCCAGAACTCTGCAAAGGTGGCTCATGGCCGCGGTGGAGTAGCCGAGCGGTCTAACGCGTCGCGCTGCGGAGCGCGCGGTTGCTCGCCGTGGAGGTTCGAGTTCAAATGTTTGTATAGTTTATGGGACTTAACTACGGGGTCATCAGTCCCTAAACTTACAAACTACTTATAAACTACTTACGAACTAGGACGGCACAAATATCCATGCCCGAGGGGGATACGAACCCCCGACCGTAGTGGCCGTGCAGACCGTGACTGGAGCGCCTCAGTCCCCTCGGCCACCGCAGCCGGCGAGGTTAGAGTCCTCCCTGGGGCATGGGTGTGTGTGTGTTGTCCTTAGGGTAGTTTACCTAGGTTTAAATAGTTTGTAAGCTACGGACTGATGACCACGCAGTTTGGTCCGATAGATTTACAAACATTTGAACATTTTTGTGGCTCATGGCACCTTTGTGAGGCCTGGGAAAGGTCTCAGCTCTACATTATTCAAGTGGTAGCTCTGTAATTTTAACACTTGTCTGTACCTGCTTTCTTTGTTTATTTTTGTTAGATATAAAATGTAGAATGGAAAAAAGAAGAGAAGTTTGTTGACAACGGTTATTAGTTTACATGTTAGGAAGTCTGAAGGCATTTGTCTTGATTGTAGTCTTGTAATGGAGTTAAATGCAGACGATAAGGAGTACAGTCAGACGCTTTTGCGGTTCGATGCTGCAGGAGAGTGCGGAAGATTAGCTGGATAGATCACGTAACTAACAAGGAAGAACTGAACAGAATGCGGGAAAAAATAAATTTCTAGCATATCGTGACCAAAAGAAGGGACCGATTGATTCTGAACATTTTGAGACATCGAGGACTCGTTAATTTAGCTTGGAGGAAGTGTGGTAGATTAAAAACGCAGATGGAGACCGAGAGACAAATGACGCAAACAGGTTCAAAAGAAGGTAGGTTGCCGTTCGCATTCAGGGATAACGAGACTTGCGCAGTGTAGGGTACAGTTTAGGGTTGCCTCAAACCAGTCTTTGCGCTGAAAATTACAACTCCAAACACAATTTTATCGGTTAGGCCCTCGACAGCTGAGTGTGTTCTTTACCAATGAAGCAAAGTGTACAAATCACACTAAGGTAAATTTGTCATAAAATGAAATTCTAGAAAACCGAAAATATACACTGTCATGTAGAACATCAGAAACTGTGGAGCGTAAATGTATGGTGAGGCATCATCAGAAATTCGTGTCGGACCTTACTTCATCCCAGGCCTTCCAAATAGAAATTTGCAGACTCGCTTTATTTCGAATATTCTGTCGGCTTTCCTAGACGATGTACCACGGCATATTTGATAGTCTATATGGTTGCAACACGACGGTTATCCAACTCATTCGTACCGTGTTGCAACGCAAAAACTGCATGAAAAGTTATCTATGAGTTGGATAGTATCAAATACCACCGTAAAACGGGTTGCGAAGTTCCTCGACGTGACTCTTCTTGTTCTGTTCCTTTGAGGACCATTGAAAGGTGCAGTGCATGAGGAAGTGGCAGCTACGCCAAGCGGGCCGCGGTGGCCGAGGGGACTGAGGCGCTCCAGTCACGGTCTGCACGGCCACTACGGTCGGGGGTTCGAATCCCCCCTTGGGCATAGATATTTGTGCCGTCCTTAGTATAAGGTAGATCATAAGTAGTTTGTAAGTTTAGGGACTGATGACCCCGTAGTTAAGTCCCATAAGCTTAACAAACATTTGAACATTTTTTTGAGCTACGCCAAACGATATTGTCGTAGCACCGCCAGTGGATACTATACGGTATCATCTGCTTTAATTACACGTATTGCATGTTGATCTTTTTTTGTGAACGGTATGTCTTTTTTTCTTTATTGTTATTTTTAAATTGGCATATACACGCCAGTTGGCTGGCAGCATAATTCAGTGCTGCTCTTCAGCCGAGAGAACATAAAACATGGGAATGAAGACTTAAAACATGAAATGCAGTTAAAATAATGCTGAATTAAAATATAGATAAGAAGACAAACTCGAAGTATTTACATTTTTCAAATGTTTGTTAAGCTTAATGGACTTACCTGCGTGGTCATCAGTCCCTAAACTTACAAACTACTTATGAACTACTTACGAACTAGGACGGCACAAATATCCATGCCCGAGGGGTGATTCGAACCCCCGACCGTAGTGGCCGTGCAGACCGTGACTGAAGCGTCTCAGTCCCCCCTTTTTTCTTTTTTTTTCGTTTTTTATTTTGTTTTTGCGTTTTTTTATTTTTTTTTTAAATAAAACAAATTAAAATGAAATTCCATCCCCACACGCAATTTCTCCAATGAGGATTTTTTTTAATAAAGTAAGAAAAAAAAATACCATCCTTAATACTGTCTCCCACCGGGATTTTATTTAAATAAATTGTAGGTAAGGAATTAATTTCATTTATTTGTTTTGCCTTCCTTCAGGTCATTGGAGTCACATGGCCAACATATTGTATTTTCTTTGGAACATTTAAATAAATATAATTAAAAAGAATAATACGAAATATATTAAATCGAACTTAATATATGCTTCTGGAAGGATGACAGAAGAGTGATGTCCTCTTCTGATATCGGAAATAAACATTCTTCGGGCCCGACTCTCCGCAAAGGGGACCCGGGTATGTCTTCGCGTAAATAATTCTTCCTCCATGTTCGATTTTGGTCCGAATTATTGTTCGTTTTAATCGTCTTCTCTTACCCGTATCGACCCAGTTACGGGGGGCACCTTGATGTGTTGCGTAAGTATTTGGCCAGGTGTGGTGATTGGTCCTGTTCTGCGTTCGTTTCATCGACTTGATCGTGTTGCTTTATACGTCGTGTCAAGAGTAATAGAAAAACTACTTGGTTAGCAATAGGAATATGTTAAATAACTTCTAGATCCGTGTAGGAGACTGGGCTCCGCACCTTTCAGCTCCTATCTCCAGGAAGGTTCCAACTGTGGGGCGGATTGGTAAAAATGCTTCCTAAGTAGTTAGCAAAGACAGACCGGTACTTTGCGTGCAGTCTCATAATGTCGTGTCGTGTTAGTAAGAAAGTCCAGAAATCTATCACGTCCTTGGGTCCTTCTTGCAAAAGATAATGAGTGGCCATGCCCTTTATCCAGGTGACTGCATGCATCTTCGATGATGGGAAATAAGTCGCATCCGGATGGAGTATCATCTTCGTGGTAATCATGTTTGTTGGTACCCGGAGATAAAGGGCTAATATCTGTTGGACTAGGTGCCATACGGCCGCCGCCTCGCCGCAGAGCAGACGGTGTTCGTCGGTGTCGTCTTCGTTGCACCTCAGGCAGAGCGGGGAGTCCACCAGGGAGATGGCGTGGAGTCTGTGACGCGTCGGATATTTACCACTGACAAAGGTATACCAAATGCTGCTCGTTTCTGCGGTGAAGTATGGTTGGTGCACTGAGCGCCATACCGTCGTCCACGTAACCTCTGGTTGGCGGCCTTCGACGGCGTTCCGTGGATGTGTTCTCATTAACAGTTGGTAAATATCGCGCGTAGCGGGAGCTCTGGTACGAGGAAAGTCGTGATGAATATAACTATATTCAAGCAAAAAGAATTTGATGTGTGAGAGCGCTGGTACTATGTGGGCAAGGAAGATCGGCGGGTGGCGTGAAGTAGGTGCAATTTCATCGACCAACAGACTCGTAATACTATGGAGTCTGTGATTCCAGAGCTTAACGATTGTACGCATATAAAGCGCCGTCGCGCGTGCCAGGACGTTGACCAAGGCTAGACCCCCTCTCCGCTTAGGGAGTGTGAGGGTGTCGTACTTGACCTTGAAGATGTGACCGTTACTGACAAAGTAACCAAAGGCTGCTTGGATCTCTCGTGCCATCGCTCTAGGAATTGGTAAAATTTGTGCAATGTGTGTTATACGGGATGCCATATAGATGTTTATGAATTTCACCTTCTGTATCATGTCCATCGCTCGCAACAACTGACTTCGAACTCCAGTCCTGATGTTCTGAAGTAGTCGCCGAAAGTTCATGGCTGTGGTACGACGGATGTCTGGACTGAAAATTATTCCCAGGCAGCGGAGAGTCTCTGTAGTTCTGAATGGGGCTACGCTTCCATCTGGGAGTGCCTGTCCAATGTTCATCGCGCAGGATTTGGCTATATTCATATGGCTACCCGCTCCGCTGCCATATTTCTCGATCAATCGCGTCGCCTCCTGAACCTCCTCTTTGGTAAGTACGATGAAGACGAGATCGTCTGCGTAGGCGCGGCAATTGAATGTATGTCCCCGCAGGGTGATCCCTGATAACAGACTTTGCAAGTCACAGAGAAGGGGTTCTAAGGCGATGCCATACAGGTTCGTTGACAGAGGACAACCCTGTCGTACTGATCGTGCGATTGGTACTGGTTCTGACGTTCGTCCATTGACCATCACCGTCGATGAAGCTCCACGAAGGAGGCGCATAATTACGAGGACAAAGGCGGGAGGAAAAGCCATCCGTTCCATGACCTTTGCGAGGAAATTGTGGCTCACGCGTTCGTAGGCGTGGTCGAAGTCGATAGAAATCATGGCTCCCTGCAGTCGACAGACTGTTGCCGTGGCGATGATGTCTCTGTAGTCAGATAGTGTTGTTTGTATGTTGGTGTCTCCACCCAAGGACGTCTGTGCGGGTGAAAGGACTTGATACAGGACTCGCCTGAGTCGCATCGCGAGTATCCGTGAAAAAATTTTGAAATCGGAGTTGAGCAACATTATCGGCCGATAGCTGTCAGGTCGTCTGCCTCCGGCGGGTTTTGGTATCGGAATAATTATGCCTTCCAGAAATTCTGGCGGTGGTGAGGTTGTATTGGACAGTATCTCCTGATACATCTCTCTCCATCCTGGGAGCATCAAGTCTTGAAAGGTTCTATAGAATTCTAAAGGCAGTCCGTCTGGTCCTGGCGATCGGTTAAGAGCTCCCTTGGCGAGTGCATCAGTGACATCTTCAGTAGAAATGTTGTCTAAAAGAGATTCCGCCGCCTGAACATCAAGGGTACGATGGATCGTCCGTGGTACCTCTCTCAATGCCACCGCGTTAGGCTCTTCTTCACGATAGAAGTGGCGGTAATGAGCTGCGAAGGCCTTTGCAATGTCCGCCTGTGAGTTCAGTCGGCGATCGTCAGGTAAATCTAAAGAGGAAATCAGCGCTTGTCGACGGCGTCTGAGGTTTGAGACAACGTGATGCATGGAGGGTGTTTCGCCATTGATGTTGTCGTGACAGCGCGCTCGAACCACGACACCCTCCAATTGGCGCCGAGTGAGGGCCAAAATCTTTGCCTTGACACGTTGGGCTTCGACATGACGTTCTGGCGACGGTGGACGTTCCATAAGGTCCCGCAGGATCATGTAATAAAATTCTGTCGTCTGTCGGTGCCAATGCATACGTTCCTTGCCATACCGGAGCAAAGTGCGGCGTAAGGCAGGCTTTACACAGTGTACCCACCACATTAGAGTGGACGAGTATTTTGTGAGGCGTCTTTCGCAGGATTCCCACGTATCCTTCACCCTGTCTCGACATTCCGGTTCCTTTAAATAGGCGATGTTGAGTTTCCATTGGCCCCCACTGCGCCATATTGTTTGACGTCGAAGGTTTATCGTGCACACGAAAACACTATGGTCTGAGAAGGCTGCACGCCATCTTTCGGCGTTTAAGACGTCCGAAGTGAGCGGAGAAGACACGTGGATGCGATCCAATCGACTGCCCGAGTGACTCGTGACATGCGTAAATCCCGGACGTTGTCCGTGCACCACTTCCCAGGTATCTGCGAGACTGAGTCTTTGCACCAAGTGTCGGAGTTCGGGACAGGTGGTAAGATTAGGATATTGGTCCTTCTTCGACAGAACACAGTTGAAATCTCCACCAACAATGATGTTCTCATAACGTCCCAGAAAAAGCGGTGTAATGGCTTCAGAGTAAAACTGGGATCGTTCACGTCGTTTTCCTGTACGGGAGGGCGCGTAGATATTGACCAGCCTGATATTGACCCAGCCCTCGTGATGACGGCAGGTAAGTGATGTCTTCGACTGCCATGCCATCTCGAACGACGATCGCAGCTCCCGCCTCTCCGTTGGTAGTTGGGGTTACATATGCGGTATAACCATATAAATCGGGCCAGGTGTCCGTCCGTAGCTCTTGGAACAGCGCAATGTCAATGTCCGCAGCTCGTAGTGTGTCGCGTAACAATTGAAGTTTTGGTTGGGAGCCAATGGTATTCAAATTAATTGTGGCGATCCTATATGCTTGTACGTTGTCCCGCACGTTCATGTGCGTAGAAACGGAAGTCGTTGGGCGCTGCGTGTTTCCTGCTTATTACTCATGCCCGGTTTTCCGGGCCATCCTGTGGCATTTCTTCATCTGGTGGTACTTCGTCTCCCCAGGAAACGGGGGCAGATCCAGTCATAGTCGATACGCGAGTAGCTGCTCTCATCCCGGTATCCTTTTTGGTTTCTCGAGAAGCATCGGCATCCGGGTCTTCAGAACGCTGTTGTGTTCCAGAGGCACTCGGTAAATCGTCCTGCACGTGGTGGGCACTGTCAGCTGCGCTGGAGACATCGTCCTGGGAATCCTCTGGTGCGAGCGGGACAGATTCGTCCTGTAGTCGTGATTCCGACTCTGTTGCCGATGATTTCCTCCTCTTCTTGCGTCGTTGTGGTGACTTCTGTTTCCGAGGATGTAGTTCTGAATCAGATGACGGAATGGAATTGCGACGATCAGGGACGAAAGCGGCTGTGGGCACGACCATGGCGTCAATTTCCATGCCAGTGTCTCGTTTGTCGACATCTTCGTCCCGTATCGGAACCTCCGAGCGAGGGATCGGTTGTCTTTGGTACTCGCCGGCCTCATCTCGTCCAGTCGTTGCAGGTTGTGAAAGGTCTTGTGGGAGTTCTTGAGCTAGATCTTGAACTGGCGTCTGAAGTTCTTCCGGTCTCATTGCCGCTGCATAGGTTAGTGGCAGAGTTGTTATGGGCTGCGGAAGTGTGACATCATCGCTCCGAAGTTGTGGAATCCTGCGTTGGGGACATTCGTTTCTCACGTGTCCCTCTTTACCGCATCCGGAACAGGTCTTCGGTTGCCCGTCATATATAACAATGGCCCGGCAGCCGCCGATGTAGAGGTAGGACGGGACGTGTTTCTTTAGCTCTACGCTCACTTGCCGCACGCCGTTCAGGACTGGATATGTACTGAAGTGTATCCATTTCTCTGCTACGTGTCCGTGTAGTGTTCCGTAAGGGCGGAGCGCCGCCATCACTTCTTCTGCTGGCATTTCGAACGGAAGTTCGAAAACTCGGACCGTACGTAAAGCTAGGCCGACATGTTCAACTGCTACTGGGCCGATGTGTCCGTCCGAATGCCGGAATTTAAGGCCATCTTTTGTCCGTGCAAGTATTCTGTCGCAGGCTGCATCGGATTTCAATTTGACGTACACTACACTGCTAACGATCGAGAAGTGTATTCCAATCATGTCCTCACAGGGGATCTTCACTTCCTCACGTAGGAACTGTTCGATTTCCAGTGCTTTTGGTCGTACATATTCGTTCGAGAGGGTGAACTTCAGTGTGATTTTGCGGTACGAGTTGGCCATTCTAGTGTTGATCGTAATACAAGCGACAAGCGCTGCGAAGGTAAACAACCGCGGAACACGCGCTACGGCGAGGAGGTAAACAGTACCTTCCGCGCCGTTACACTGCCCGAGGCAGACTCAAGAAACATTCTGGAAAGGTAAATTACAAAGAAATAAATTTTTTGCGGGTGGACGGGATTGAACCGATGACCTTCAGCACCGCAGTCAGTTACGTAATCCCCTGAGCCACGCTGGCGGCCGGTGCCACCGCGGCCGGCGCATGTGAAGTGACTTGTGTTGTATTTGTCTACTTTTAGTCTTACGAGGGAGATAATATTAGTGTATATTTGCTGGATATCAATGAAAATTACATGCCGTGGTGGAGTACCGAGCGGTCTAAAGCGTCTCCCTGCAGAGCGCGCAGTTTCTGACCGTGGAGGTTCGAGTCCTCCCTGGGGCTTGGGTGTGTGTGTGTTTGTCCTTAGATTAGTTTACCTAGGTTTAAGTAGTTTGTAAGCTACGGACTGATGATTACGCAGTTTGGTCCGATAGATTTACAAACATTTGAACATTTGAAAATTACATAAATATTACGAGGTAACTTAGTGGGAACTATGTTTCCCACTGAACTTGTGTAAAGTGCAGTGTGTTTGGCTGTACAATCGGCATCGTAGTTATTCTTATAATATTGGCAGTTGTCAATGCCAACTTTTTATGGAAGAGGAAAGCCCGTTCATTTTCAAACACCGGAAAGAGGCGTGTCTGGAGTTCCAGATGGAGCTAGTCTAGCTAAAGTTGAACACATCTGGCAACAGAAGGTACTACAAACCGAAGGTGTCACCAATGTAGAACAAAAGCAAAGAAAAAGAGGACAAAAATAATGTTTAGCAACTGCCATGTACCTTCGTGTGTAGTACCATGCTTCGCTGGGTTCCACACTACGTCACGTTAGTGAACTCAATGGACAATATGAACTAATACAAAAGTAAATCAAATGTTTGATATAGTTTTTGTACTAAAAACTAAAGGAGTTACATTTTTTTAATTATCAATTTCATTTACTCCAAATGTCGGTGGGAACAATAGTTCCCACTATTTTTTTTTGTACCTGTAGGCTAAACAAAAGGAAAGCACACTATAGAAAAACGCTGTTACGGTCGAAACGATGGCTTTTTTTCCCCGCGGAAACTGCTCTTCTGCATTAACTGACTAACAATGTAGAAACAAAACCACTTTTGCGCGTCTGTTAACAGTCTATATATAGTTAGCAAACTCTAAAACAAATAGTAGCACACGTTAGAAGTGAGAACACGAATTACCACTGAACTTCTAGCGAAAACAAATAAGTGGAAACTATAGTTCCCACTGGTCACTGTAGGGTTTAACATGGGTGTCCCTGTGACATATCGTTAACAGTGCATCGTGTTGTGGACAAAGTGCTTCGGTGTAGTTTTATTTGCGTCCGCCGTTTACAGATAAGTGTTGCATCGTTCAGTTTTACACGGTGTCTCCGTGTCCTCTTCGTCTTGTTTATGAGTCATACTGCAGGTTTTTAACGTCACATTGGCTCATTGTATTAACTGGATGTATGTTTTATTCCTCTGTCAGAAATGTAAAAGCCGCGGCGGAGCGGCGGAGCGCATTGAGGCGCTATGCTACGATGCGCGAGGCTGTTCTCCATCGGGGGTTCGAATCCCCCCTCGGGCATATAGTTTTTGTACTAAAAACTAAAGGACTTACATTTTTTTTTTAAATTATCAAATTCATTTACTCCAAATGTCGATGGGAACAATAGTTCCCACAAATGTTTTTTTATACCTGTAGACTAAACTCTCACTTTCAAGTTTTAAACTATGAATTTATGTATGGCTTCTTAGCCTAATAAAGTATTCATATAAAATCTAAAACTTCTGGAAATAATTTGGTCACTAAAGGGTTAAATTACGCGTAACATCTACATAGTTACTCTGCAAATCACATTTAATTGCCTGTCAGAGGGTTCATTAACCACTTTTCTCTACCGTTCCATTCTCTAATAACGTGCGGGAAGGAAGAACTCCTAAATCGTTCCTTTTCGATCTGATTTCTCCTATTTTATTGGGATGGTCATGTCTTCCTAATTAGATAGGTGCTAGCAAAATATTTTCACATTCAGAAGTAAAAGTCGGTGATGGAAACATCGCAAACAGATCACGCCGCAATGAATAACGTCTTTCTTTTAATGATTTCCACCCAAATTCGTGCAACATTTCCGTGACGCTTCCCCCCCCCCCCCCCCGTAACGTGATAGAACAAAACGAGCTTCTCTGAACCTTCTCAATATCTTCCGTCAGTTCCACCTGGTGAGGGTACCACAAGTACTGCAGAAGAGGATGCACAACTGTGATTTAGACAGTGTCCTTGGTGGAGCTGGTGCATCTTCGAAGCGTTCTTCCAATGAAACGTAACCTTTGGTTCGACTTCCCCACAATATTTTCTATGTGTTCTCTCCAGTTTAATTGTTCGCAATTGTAACTCCTAGGTATTTGGTAGAATTTAGGACCTTAAGGTTTGACTGATTTATCGCGTAATTGAAGTTCAGCGGATTTCTTTTAGTGGTCATGTGTATTACTTCACACTTTTCTTTATTTAGTTGCCAATTGCCAATATTCGCACCATGTAGAAATTTTGTCTAAATCGCTTTGCAGTTGCTTTTGATCCTCTGTTGACTTCACTAACCGCGAACAGTCTAAGGGAGCTATACAGATTGTCTCCTAAATCGTTTATAAACACGAGGAAGAGTAGGGGACCAATAACGCTTCCCTGTGGAACGCTAGATATCACTTCTGTTTTACTCGATGACTTACCGTCAATTACAACGAACTGTGTCCTTTCTGATAGGAAATAGTGAATCCAACCGCACAATTGGGGAGATATTCCATATGCACGCAATTTCATTAGAAGCCGCTTGTAGGGTACAGTGTCAAAAGCCTTTCGGAAATCCAGAAATATGGAATCGATTTGAGATCCCTTGTCGATGGCACCTATTACTTCATGTGAATAAATGGCAAGCTGTGTTTCGCAAGAGCGACACTTTCTGAATCCGTGTTGACTATTAGTTAATAGGTCGTTCTCTTCGAGGTAGTACATAATATTCGAACAAAGTATATGTTCCAAAATCCTACTGCAAATCGACGTCAATGAGATAGGCCTGTAATTTTGGGGATCACTCCTATTGCCTTTCTTGAATATTGGAGTAACTTGGGCAACTTTTTAGTCTTTGGGTACGTATCTTTCAAATTCAAATGTTCAAATGTTTGTTAAGCTTATGGGACTTAACTACGGGGTCATCAGTCCCTAAACTTACAAACTACTTATGAACTACTTACGAACTAGGACGGCACAAATATCCATGCCCGAGGGGGGATTCGAACCCCCGACCGTAGTGGCCGTGCTGACCGTGACTGGAGCGCCTCAGTCACCTCGGCCACCGCGGCCGGCTACGTATCTTTCGCCGGGTGATCGGTTGTAAATTATAACTGAGTACGGAGCTATTGGATCAGCATACTCTGAGAGGAAGCTAGTTGCTATACAATCTGGCCCGGAAGATCTGATTTTGTTTAGTGACTTAATTTGTTTTACTACTCCAGGAACATCTACTTCTAAGTTTCGCATGCTGGCAGATGTTCTTTGATTGAATACTGACAACCTTTGTGGTTTGCAAGCCCTCGCCAAATGTTTCCCGAAACATCCTTTGGTGAAATCCATACAGGGGTCTGTTTCCAGGCTTGTTCAGTCTGGTCGCTCGGTAGTCTTTGTTTGGACCCCAGGCCACATCGGCATTCCTGGAAACGAACGTGTGGATAGCTGGCTAAGCAGGCTACTTCCTCCAGTCCATTGGCTATTGGTCTTCCAGAGAGCGATCTCCGACTGGAGTTCCATCGGAAGATCCGTAGCCTGTGGGATTACGAGTGGGCTAATTCTGCTCACCCCAACAAGCTTCGTACGGTGAAGCTCTCTACGGTCGCATGGAAGTCCTCACTGCGGTCGTTTCGTAGGGAATCTGTTGTTCTCTGTCGCCTACGAATCGGCCACACATGGCTGACGCATGGCCACCTTCTTTGGCGGGAGGACGCACCAAAGTGTGACTGTGGCGCCCCCTTGACAGTGCTCCACATTCTGGTGGATAGTCCACTTTTAGTTGCCTTGCGACAATCCTTTAATTTGCCAGTTGCGCTTTCTTTTATGCTAGGAGACGATGCTGCTATGGTTGAACGTGTTTTAGATTTTATTCGCGCAGCTGGTTTTTATCATGTGATTTAATGGTGGCGTGTTTTCTTCTTCGTTTTTACTTGTATCCTTTCCCCATATTTACCAATGATTTTTACTCTTTGACCAGTTAATGCATTTCCTCAGGAACACCTAACACACTGTTTTATCCCTTAGAACGGAACAAGGGACAGATAACCGTTGCTGTTTAGTCCCTTCAAAAATCCAACAACAACAAGTAACCTGCTTTCCAGAAAGGAGGAATTTTTCCGTGGGGCCGTTTCCCTTTCTGTGACGCCCAGGTCGAGCTTGTTCGGAGCCCACCGATGCGAGCGACGGTTTCCCTCTCGACAAGAAGTACCGCTCCGCAGGGCCATCCGTCATGTCGGCGGCAACAGGCGGCCGGTCCGACGCGCTGCCTGATTTATGTCGCCAGGGGCGCTGCCGTCGCGCCGGCACGACGGTGGGCGAATATTCGCAGAGGGCCGCGAACAAGTTTACGGCGGAGTGCTGGCTGGCGCCGGCCTTGTTTGCAGGCCGCCCGCACTAAGTGCTTCATTACGGCCCGAGGAAAAGACGGCGAGCCCGGCCCCGAGAGAGTAGAGAGCAAAAGAGAGCCCGAGGACACGGTGACAAATGGGTCGCCGCTAGGTGGCAGCGCCGGCACTGCCTCAAGATTATCTCCCCTCTGACGCTGCGGCCCCTCTTTCGCTTTTACGGCAGCCGCGAGAGGGCGGGGCAATGTATTAAGCTTAATGGCTGCCTCGATTCTGTGACCCGTGCCTCAGAAACTCTTTAACAACGCCGTCTAGCGTTGTTGACCTCCTATACTACAAGTCTAACGTTTCGTGGCGTATGACGTACTGCGCTTGCAATTTTGTATCACGGAAATAGGTACACTAGCGTACAACAACCGTATTTGGCCTGAATAAAGAAACTCTCCTTTTTCACTTCTCAACAAAATTGAGTCAATCACAGGTCACTGTCCGTTTGGTACTTCTGTATAGTAATATAGACTATTTTGATTCTCAAGTGTTTTTTTAATATTCATGTAAAAGTCAGTCTGGATCGAAAATTCTTTTATATTTTCTTTTGTAAGCCGTTTCATCCACTTACATGACCATCTTCAGGGCACAACTGTAAAAATATCTTTATTGAAATGTTTGTGACTATATTTCATTCTGCAGCCAAAACAACACATCTCATACGAATAGTGTTTGCAATCAAATGTTTGTATAGCTTACGGGACTTAACTACAGGGTCATCAGTCCCTAAACTTACAAACTACTTATGAAATAACTAACACTAAGGACAGCACAAATATCCATGCCCAAGGGTGGGATTCGAACCCCCGACCGTAGTGGCCGTGCAGACCGTGACTGGAGCGCCTCAGTCCCCTCGGCCACCGCGGCCGGCAATAGTGTTTGTATGTGTTATTAGGTAGCAATCTCCCATTGTGCATTATGATGGTAGAGGCTTGTTAACGATAAGGTGATAGGAGATATGGGAGTTGAAAGTTATCGACTTATATAAAATCCTATGTATGGGTGTTCAATATTTTGCTCTTCAGCAAAAACTACACAATGGAGAACGGACTCTCTGGGTTGCTGTAGTACAAAGTCTCCCAATGTACACCATAGCAGTTCCCTGTCGAGATAGGGTGGAATATGTAATGGTTGAAAGTCGTCAGCTTATATAAAATTCGAACTGGAGACCCCTGTTGACCTTTGACACTATAATACCAAAGAGGTTATATACACCGAAACATGATGCACAATTTTCTTCACTTGTTTTTCTGCAACAAGCGTAAAGAAAAATAAATGCATATTGAAGTTTGAAAAGTAAACTACCAAGAAAGATGCCAGAGCTTAAGAAAGAAATTTCGCGTTCTCAAACTGTTTCTGAAAGACAAAAAACGGCGCTGAAAAGTGAAGCTACAGACGATAGAAACTTGAAATTTGTAGACATTTTTTATCTTACACTGTAGTTATCAGCGATTTTTCGATTTTCCCGTTCCTAAGGCGGTGAAATAGGGGATGAATGGTTTTTAGACAATACTTTGCTATTCAGGCAATTTTGAAGCAAGAAATACAAAACTTCAGATTTAGATTTTTGATTGGAATTTTAAAAACACGTGTTTCGATATTTTTGGAAACAAAATCGTTATGCTGGTGGAATAAGGGAAAATCTTTTGTGGGTGCTACTATTTTGATTCCATAAATCCGAAAATTTGGATTTGGGACCTTAGTTAGAATTTAAAAATAAAATGTGTTTCGGGATGCATGGAATTCTGCCATCAATGGTGCAGTAGAGAGTGCCAAGTTGTATCAAAATACTTGATTAAGTAAGCATTTATATAGCTAAATCCATGAAAATTTGTATTTAGAAGTAGAAACAACCAATGCAGACCATTAGGTCTACACTTGCGAAGCAGCAGGAATTAAGGAAACAGGCTGGTATAATATAGTAGTAGAGGGATAAATTATTTCTAAAGCAAGTATTTAAAATAAGAATAAAATATACCAAAAATGTACAATAAGTGGCCGGAAGCGCTTTCCAAAGAAATAAATAAAAGAATTTGTGATCTAGACTGACTTTTAAATGAATCAATAATTAAAATCTGCTTTAATACGGGATATTCTGAAAAATAGTTGCTTTTTAATGTACTATAACGATTTGCAAAAACTGGGGTTTTATTCAAAACTCTCCTTTTTCAACACTGCTAATGCTACAAAACTGTCCTTTTCACATTAAGATACATTTCATGAAAACTATTCTTTTCCATGGGTGATTGAATGTGTATGTTAAAGAATTTGAAGCAAAACTGTACTTTTCAATCTCCAACAATTTTCTGTCTGTGTGGGTTCTATTTTGCTTTGCAAAGGTGAAAAAAGTGATGAAAAGTTTTCATAAAAGTGTAACAAGCTACCACTATATTAGCTGACAGCTCGCATTGTTGATCATTGGAATATTTGTAAGGACAGGATTCTGTAGCCATTTGATAGGTGTTGGTTATTTTTCCTACTTCCTGTATCTGTCCTCTCTCTACTATCATGTTTTATACTTAATTACATATTATTATATCAATCAGTATTTATTTTTATTGCTTTTTATCTTCTTATTGCCTGTAATTTTACCTCTGATAGAGGGAATGGGTGTTTTAGCTTTATTTTATTAAATTCAGTTCTTATATAAACTACATTTCATTTATTCTGCTGTCTGGCTTGCTGCAGAAACTTGGCTGCGAGTGGAAGGGACGCTCTCCATGTTAACATTACTTGCGGGCAAGGCACGAGCGGTCAGCCTTGAGTCCGGGGCTGTTTTCAAAGGAGGACTGGGGGTTGGCGACTGGTCTGGTCAGTGTCATTGGTCGTATACCACGCTCCGCTCTCCACCTATCTCGTCCGCCGGCGGAATTTATACAATGGGCGCTTGTGGCTGTATGTCTGCGACCGGTGTGGCGCCTTCGGTTTAACGATATGCAGCGGGCACTGAGGCGATGACGCCGTTTGATCTTCACGGGACTTGGTATCTTCCGTCTGTTAACTTGGCGGAATACCGAGAATTTGGACGTTACTTATATTGCTGGAAACACAAGGCTGGGTTAGAAAAGAAAGAAGAGTGCGCTCCAAGGAGTGGGTGGGTCCCACAGAGAGCTGCATACAGCGGTGCCCTGCTGGCGCCAGCTGATTATTTTATTGCAGATTTTCTAAGAATCTAGCTGGACTACGTGACCAAGCGTGGGTGCTCCGGCAAGATGGGGGAGGAATGTGCCTTTAGTTGGCGGGAAAGCGCGCCATTGGCTGTGGCTGTCCTCACAGATATCGTATTTTTTGGCGAGGAGCAGAGTGAGGGCGAGAAACGGTGGACACTCTTGTGAGAACCGGCGATCGGGAAGGTCCTACAGCATGGTGCTAACCTGCCGTCGTGTAGCGAAATTTTTCTAAGTGTTCAGTTTGGACTTTTATTTTCCACCGCTTTGGTCAGTCGGTAACTTTGATTATTTTCATAGTGTTGGTCTATTGGTACCACATTTTAAACTTCCATCTCGTGTGGCATCGCCACCTGCGACCACAGTTAGTCTAGCTTACTGTAGACACGATTATTTGGTTATCGTGTGTCGCTTCCACAAGCACATACAACAGAGGTAAATATTGCCATTCCTCATCTTTCGCGCAATTTGTATTTCACGTTTAGCGCCGCCCGCCGCTGACCCTGGTGATTGCCAACGACGCTGATGCTGCTGCGATTTCTCCATGACTCCTATATATCCTTGGGTATAGCTGGTACTATTTCCGTTCCATCTTAAATTTTAATTCCTGTAACTACAACCCTTTCACCTGTTTTGTGCGAAGTTTTATATATTTTCTATACAGAGCAACTCAAATTATTTTTTATCTTTAATTGCAAACACACACATACCACTGTACCAAACACATTAAATTCCTAATGAAACATAACGTTTTACTCAGAAACGTGATTTTAGACACCCTAGTGATCTCTCTCTTGGAAAAAAGTTTGTTGTTACTGTCAAAGATTTGATGCCAGCAGCAAAAATTTCAAGTGGACATATTCTCTGAACTGAATGGTTTCAGATATAGAAAACATTAATGCACATTGTTATTTTCTTTGTTATTCGGTTATATAGTCATTGTTTTCCATGTGCCAAAATAGTGTAGATGCATAATTTGATACAGGACACTTGTCTACCGCCGGCCGCGGTGGCCGAGGGGACTAAGGCGCTTCAGTCACGGTCTGCACGGTCACTACGGTTGGGGGTTCGAATCCCCCCATGAGCATGGATATTTGAGCCGTTCTAGTTCGTAAGTAGTTCATAAGTAGTTTGTAAGTTTAGGGACTGATGACCCCATAGTTAATTCCCATAAGCTGTACAAACATTTAAACTTGTCTACTAAGTCAGGAAACTGTGTGATATGGGCTTACAAAATCTATCTAAGCAACCGAGAATGCACATTGCCCAAGACTGTCTCTCTTGCTCCCTTTATGCAAACTACAAGTCTTCGAGAAAAACTGAGTTGGATTCTTATCGGGGAAATTTTATACAGTTTAATTTTGTACAGTAACGCGTTTTTGCTACAGACTGCAGATGTCCTGTTATTAAGAAAAAACATATAACATTAAATAAATACGTTTCATTTCGAATACTATTTGGAATAGGACATTTGTCTATATGACGATTTCTGTAGCTTCAGATGAACGTTTCTGTAACCGAGCTGCAAGCTTTATTGCAACACAGGAGTTGAGAGAGAAGAGTGATGCATAGAGTCACTTTGTTGGCACCATGCAGTTCGCCAGAGCTGTGGGGGAAACCATGAGCAGCGTGCCATAGGTGCGGCTCGGCAAGCAAGTAGAGTCGGGAGAGTGGTGGGGAGAGGTGATCCTGTAAACCATTTAACTCAGCGACTCAGTTGGCAATCCGATCACTGGAGTCATGCAGAGCAGTGAGGCAGTGGGATTCGGGAACTGTGCGATCTCCGAATCCTGCTGCTGGCGCGACTCACTGACTCTCGACTCATAGATTCTCAACTCGCAGTATGGTGGCACTGCACGTGTTTAGGCACGTTTTTATACTTGCACATGGTCTGTAGCACTTTTATTTTGTCGCTTGGGAAACTTCTTAAGCACAAGGCATGGGGTGTTGTTGTAGCTCATTGCTGTCACCAGAGAGACTTTTTGGATCAGATGAGCTACTACTCTTTTTTTCACATTCATCCATGACTCACAAGGATCTGGCTGTTTGAATCAGTTCAGGAGTGGATTGCCCATCTCTACTCGTCAGTAATCGTCTTGTTTTATAATCCGTAGCTTGTTTTGGCTGCAAACTAGTTGCATTCATGACCTCTATCTATAGATATAGTCCTATTTAAAAATTGTATTAAGTGTTCTTTTAAATCATGTTCGAACATTGTATATGTTGTCAGTGACAACTGGTCACAGACTTTGATTTTTATTAGGCTGTATTATCTATATTGTCAAATGTAATCATGTATTTCAGAATTGTTTTACCTCATTAAAACCCCTCACATATTTCGTTATGTTTTCATGCATATTAATGTATCATTGTGAGATCTTGACTTGTCGCCATTCGACGGTTAGGATAGGCCCAGTTAATTTTTCTGTGTTTCTATATAAAATACAGTGGCGACCAATTATAAAGGTAAATTTATAAAAAACTAACTTATTAGATATTAAAATAAATCTGCACATATGCAAATTATGTGTTTTGCTTTAATTTATCAGATGTCATGTTTAACGATCAATGAACAGTCACACCTAACCCCAACACCACGACAACTCACGAAATATACACATTTCACATTTAAATAAGGTTCTTCAAGGTGTGAGACCGCATTGTCATTGTATAAACCGTCTGACGTGTTGGATGCAGTAGACGAATTAAAACGATGCTGGTGTGTGGACTGATATATGTCTGTCACACCTGTTTCAAATGGAAAACGACACCAATCGGACACCAATCGGAGGTTCCAGTCTTCCCTCAGGCATATAAAGTCTAAGGACTCGTAATCACAGCACCAGACATTTACAAACATTTGAACATATTCAAAATGGTCACGAACTGATCTTTATACCAGTGTCGATGGAAAAGTTTCGTGGTCTATGTGTGACGCTGAAACGCCATTTAACTGCGTACCTGGTGAGGGTAATAAACAGGCGACATGTCCATACTTTGTCGTTAATCATTGGTGAATTTCATGCCATGTGTTTAGTGAGTAGTAAACATATCTCAGACAGGCGAACAAAATACGCGGATGTCCACATTTGAGAGAGGATATCTAGTTGGGTTCATAGAAGAAAGTTGGATTAGGGGTATATATGTAGCTGTTCAAATAAAAAGGTACGAAACATCTTAACAACCAAACCGGTTGAAATTTGATTGCGTCTCTTTGGGATAACGTAGCACGATGTCTAGGGACGCGAAGTATGTGTCGTTACCTTCTCCTAAAAACTTAAAGGCTGTGCCCTCAGCAGGCAAGGTGATGCTCACCGGCTTTTTCGACGTCCGAGGTCCGATATTCATGGAATTCCTCGAGTACGGAAAAACATTAACAGTGACGTGTCTTGTGAGACACTCCGTAGCCATACGGTGGGAACGATTCTGCTCCATGATAACGCGTATCCACACGTCTCCAAGGTCACACAAAGTGTGCTGGTCAAGTTCATGTGTGAGCAGCTTGGGCATCCGACCTACAGCCCGGACATATTGCATCGTGACTTCCATCTGTTTGGTCCGCTAAAGAAAAAATGATAAAAATCTCAAAGGGAAGCGTTTCAACTAGCCATAGCAGTTTCGGGAACGGGGACTCCTTCGGCTCATTATAGAGTGGGACAGTTTTGCTCAGGCGTTTAGTGATTACTTTTGAATAAGGACTTCAATTATATCCACAGTGTCGTTTCGTACCTATTTCTTTTAACACTCCTCGTAGAGGTAAATATAGAAGAGCATAAGACCTGATATTTCTACAGCTCAGTTTCCTATTTTTATAACGAAATTTCTTTATTTAATTCTCTCCATAATTAATAGACTGGGCATACAGATGATAAATGTGTAGATTGAAGGAAAGTACCAGCAGATGTGTTTAGATTTTTCTTGTGACAGTTACGCAACGGGAGCCTGAAGATGGTGTGTATATAGCATCGAAACCGGTCGCTTAATTAATTTAAAAATCTAAATACAGTTGCCGGTCCCTTCCTTCAATTTACGCATTCTTTTATGGATGCTACGACGGTAAGGTACTGTATGTAAATTTTTGTTATACCAACATAACATACCATATACGACAAAAGTACTATGAAACTAATATCAAACACACCAGCTGAGTACTTGTTGGCTCTAGTCTTAAGTTAGTGCGTCTCTCCTTCCCTTTTCTTTTTCTGTTCACCTTCTCTATCCCTTTTTCTTTGTCTGTCTTCTTCTCTTCTCTATCTTCTCAACTCCCTTCTCTCTGTTCATTTCCTCTTACCGCTGTTTCGGGCTGTCTGCACCTTCTCCTTTTTCATCCAGTGGCCTCCTCCGCTCCTTGTGGAACTTCTTCTTAATCTACTCGGTCCATTGCCCCCGTAATCTGTCAAACATGACATAATTCTCTAAACTTCAACGGTGATCATTACAAGGTACCCTCCTCCATGTGCCGTATGATATCTTAGGCAAATGACAATGTTCTTTCTGTTTTGTAGGTTAAGTGTGCAAAATTTCATCAATATCGGAATAAAACCGTAGATTTGATCGAAATGCCGTCTGCCATGCATCATACAAAATTTTCGTCGTCGTTGGCTTTCCTCTTGTTTTGGTTGCAGCCTCAATAAAAATACTACCAAACACGAGGCACACGCGTGTCAATGTTTATGACATGTGTCCTAAACTTTATAGTACAAAAAATTAGGACGATGTTTACAATAGAGGGAGTGTAATGTGAACTAAATGCGTTGTAAATCTTAATAGTAAAGTCCAAATTTCAAATTAATGTCTACTAACTAGGACGATGTTTACCTTGACGTCAGCGGCGGCTTGGCCACACATTCGTAATTACCTGGCAAGCGGCTTGTTGGTGGGACCCATGTTTTGTTTTTATAGCTTATGGGACTTAACTACGGGGTCATCAGTCCCTAAACTTACAAACTACTTACGAACTAGCTAATCCTAAGGACGGCACAAATATCCATGCCCGAGGGGGGATTCGAACCACCGACCGTAGTGGACATTTTTGCTTATAATAAATTAATAAAATTCAGCAACCAGTTGCTTGTGATTATTTATTTTAGACGACCGGTTTCGGGCGCTTGATTGCCCTTCTTCTGGTCTATTTTAGTATTGTTTGCTTCTATTATCGTCTACTTTCAATCGCGTTGGTATGAGCCATCCTTTCTGATATTTCCTGTATATAAAGAAGAGTCAGCTTTTTTGTAATTCATACTAATCTACAGTTCTATTCTGATCTTGATAAAATTTGGCACACGTAACCTTTGAAAGGATAGTAATATCGGTAATTATTTATTAACGAGGGGAAGGAAGAAGGATAAGGAAGAAAAGGATGGCGACAACTGGCAATATGACTCTAACCCGGGTCTCCCGCGCTCGTCTTCCGTACGTCTCAAACTTCCACAAGTTGCAAGCTACGGCTATAGCGCCTCTCTCGTTCATTCCATTACGGATTCCCGTGCGCGGTCGAACGTATGATCGCAATTGCGGTGAAGTAAATGAACCAAACGCCGTCTTCGCGTGTAAAAACGCATTATAATATTTGTGTGGTATCAGTTCTTTAGGACACGTCTGAAAGCACAGACACCACACAAGTAAAATGAATAGTTTCGCCAGCTGCATAAAATTTCGAGTGGTGTATAGCGGTGGGTGCTTCACACTTTCTCGGTTTGTCATCTTCAGTAAATTTTGCACATTTCACCTTCAAAACAAGAGGGTGGTCACAGCTCAAACAAAATTTCTTAAGCTTGCAAAGGACTTCGACACCGTTTGTCCAATTACTATGAAAGTTGCCACACGCAAATAATTTTTAAACTCCGCAAATCATCTCGTCGTGCATGGCAGAAGATACCTTCCGATGAACTTCGACACCGTTTCGCAATTCTTCATGAAAGTTAGCAGATATGTGTAATTTTTTTCGGACAGTGGTGGGTGCAGACGGAGTGAGAGAGAGATGAAGAGTGAGAAGAAGGGTAGGAGGAGGAGAGGGGAAGATAGGAGGGGAGTGACGGGCGGACTGAATGAGCTCAAAACTTGTTCCATGACACAGTTACGTGTATTGTAGTTGATAAGGTAATAAAGGTAACTATTTGAAACAAGTCCCAAATACAAGTTGAAACAAGCGAAATAAAACTTGATAACCATCATAGGACACATATTAAATCAAAAAGAAAATTTGGAAAACTCAAATTTCGAATCCACATTTACAAAGGAACTACTAATAGATGAGATAAAACACATATCCAAAGTGAAGAAAACTCAGATCAACTCGAGAACAAAAGATCCTAATAAAACTAAACAGAGATTACAACGAAATGAAGTCAGTGAACAGTCAGGTAAAAAGGATAGTCCTTTCCTTATGGGAGAATCAGAAAGCATCAATAGAACCATATTTAATTAATCAATGATTCTACCATGAGATACCAAAGTGAGATACGAAAACTTCAAAGATTCCTCAAAGATACCATCGCAGAAACTTCACCAAAATATGTGGAACAAAGGAACTCTCAGCTACCAGCCTAAGCAGTTTATCAAAAATTCAGTTACATAACAGTTCAGTTAGTCTAATTATTAATACCACCTAGCTACACACATGCACTGCAATACTCAATGCCTTACGTAACGATGACTCACCACATAAAACATAATATTCAAACAGCGAAAATAACGTTCGATGTACTCAACGGCCACAGAATTATTATAACAAATATTAAATGATAAAGCATTCGCCGTAAAAATCTTTTGCATTTATTGTCGCAAATTGATTTCAGTTGCTGAGTAACCATTGATGCAGAAATTAATTATAACGTCACTCATAGATATAACGTATTTCAGCAAAGTGCAGGATAAACATTTTAGATGTCAGGTGTAAATTGAACTGAGCTAGCTCAGTTTAATAAACACCTAACAACTAAAATGATTGTCCTACACTATCTTGATATTGTAATACAGAATTCGTCAAATCCATTTGTAATGTTATAATTAATGTAACATTCCATATGAATTTCTGCACCTGCACTGAAGATGGTTACCTAGTAACTGAAATTGATTTGTGACAATAAATGCAAAGAAATTTTACAGCCAGTACTGCTTCATTTAACATTTATAATAAAAAGGAATCTCATATTTTTGGAAACATTTTAGTTTCATTTATTGGGTAACAGCACTCGTATTTAAATTTATATATAAAGAACAGTCTAGAGTGCAAATTTTTTTTCCGACTGGTTTCGGTCTTCTCTTAGACTATCTTCAGGAAATATAGCTCTGAAATATATCAGCTACATTTAGCGGACTTTCAGCAATATACATTAGTGTCAAACTTAAACTAAATTAATAAAGAGAAATAACTCTATGTTATACCCATTGATGTTGTGGAGCTGGCAGGGAACTTGGAGCCTTCAAGTGTGTTACTGCTGGCTGAAGCAAGGTTTGCTGTTCTTAAATAGGTGAGGCTCCACCCCTTTGCCAGCTCCGCCCGTCTTTGATAGCCAATGAAAAAACTACATAGATGAATTAGCCAAAAGTATAAAATTATAATTAGCCACAAATTTCTTTTTCAATTTCTAAAATAAAATTGTTGTAGTTATCTTTCTGATATTAAAATAAAGATTAAAACATTAAAATACTGACGATAACTTGTATCAGGTTCTTATTAATATTTTCAAAGATATTCTATGAGTGGTACTACAGTGCTGTATGTAATTTTACTGGTACTAAAAATATTAACTATAAAATTTATTTAAGATACACGGAAAAACAATTCTGGATATGATACCTGGAGTCGTTGTCATTGAATATTGTGTAAAAACTATTGTTTCTTGATAAGGTACAAAGAACGGTTGATTTTACGTTTTACAATGCTATTGTAACAAAGTAAGGCAAAGGGGATGTATTTTATATACATATGAAAAGTCCATGATATATTGTATAAAGCTTTAGGTTGTCATTAAAAAATATATGCTGTGTTGTAACATTGTAAAATATTAGCAATGAGGTGTCAAAAACAGAACAAGTTACAATTCAAATGGCGTCATGAATAAAAAGTAACTGTTTCTTAATAGAATAAAGGATAGAATTAAAATATTCACTCAAGTTAAGGGTCATCAGAATGATCTTAAGCCCGCCGCGGTGGCCGAGGGGACTAAGGCGCTCCAGTCACGGTCTTCACGGCCACTACGGTCGGGGGTTCGAATCCCCCCTCGGGCATGGATATTTGTGCCGTCCTTAGTATAAGGTAGTAGATAAGTAGTTTGTAAGTTTAGGGACTGATGACCCCGTAGTTAAGTCCCATAGACTATACAAACAAACAATGATCTTAAATTTGTTTGTATAGTGCCTTGGAAGGTCACTTTTGTTTAAAAGTGGCTAAGTTCATCTATGTAGTTATCTCATTGGCTATCAAAGATGGGTGGAGCTGGCGAAAGGGTGGAGCCTCAACTATTTAAGAGAAGCAAACCTTGCTACAGCCAGCAGTAACGCACTTGAAGCCTCCAAGTTTCCTGCCAGCTCCACAACATCAATGGGTATAACATCGTTTTATTTCTCTTTATTAATTTACTTTAAGTTTGACACTAATATATATTGCTGAAAGTCCTCTAAATGTAGCTGATATATTTCAGAGCTATATTTCCTGAAGATGGTCCTTAGAAGACCGAAACTAGTAGGGAAAAAATTTTTTTTTGCACTCTAGACTGTTCTTTATATATAAAAAGTAGTCTGTTTTTCAACGTTCGACTCACTACAATAGTGTGTGTGTGGCGGGAGGGAGGGGAGTACAGTTAAGGGGAAGGATGTGTGCTGACAAAGTTGGAATATATGAACACAGAGAGGGTATAGTAGGAATTGACTAGAAAGATGAAAAAAGAGGAGCAGGTCTAACAGAACACTGGGAACAAATAAATATCGGGTCAACGCTGGGTATCTAGCTAGTATAAAATAAAAGTAGTAGTTTGTACCATAATCGAAGGCAGTAGACGCACTCTCTAGAACGTGTATCTGTTACCGAAATATTGAAATGTGAGCGGACCGTAATCTGTGCGCGGCATCGGCAGCGTCCGTTCAGCGGGCAGGAGAGTGAGTGAGCCGACAGAGCGCGCCTCTCAATTATGGAACAAGTGCGCGCGCATGCAGGGGTAGGCGAGCGGTGCCTGGCATCCACGCGCGTTCCGCAGTGAATAGCTGGCCGCGTACGAATGGCCAGAATTCTGGGCACGTCAAAGGCGGCCGGCCGACCGCTGCAGATGCAAAGAAGAGTCGGCACAGGAGGTGGGCACGCGCCCATACCAAGAGTTGCGCCTCAGTCCAGGCGGCCGGCGCTCTGCCGGAATGTAAAGGCACCGTCCAGGCAGGCGGCTGGCGCTGGCTGGCTTTGAAGTCCTGGCGACCAACAGGATGTGTGTGTGTGAGAGAGAGAGAGGGAAAGAGAGAGAGAGAGAGAGAGAGAGAGAGAGAGAGAGACCCAGTGGGGGGAGGGGAGGGAGGGAGAGAGAGAGAGAGAGAGAGAGAGAGAGAGAGAGACCCATTGGGGGGGGGGGAGGGAGGGAGAGAGAGAAAGAGACAGGGACGCAAAACGCCCACCAAGCGGCTACTCTTCACAGAAGTAATGAAAGAAATCGGCTCCTCGGCTCAGCAACTGAATCGCAAACTCGTCTACTGTTCATTTACAGCGCAGTTTTCGTCATGTGCGACTCGTTAAGTAGTTTGCTGATGCTTCGCAATTCTGAGACTTTCACAGACACTAACAATGTAAACAGCTCCACTTAATGCTTTGAAACCTTCTTTTCTTTATATACATGTGGCGTCTGTTCCGAAAGAACAGACGTCACTTCTGATCCTGCAGTTGTTATTATTTAATATTCACAGAATGAATGACATCAACTGCGATTGGGCAAATCTGAAAATGTGTACCCAGCGGGGATTCGAACCCGGGTCTCCTGCTTTCTAGGCAGTTGCGCTGACCCCTACACCACTGGGGAGACAGTGATCACCGCACCTGCAAGGACTACCTAAGCACGCCTCCCGTCAGATACAAATTCCCATCTTCGACCTGCCCACAGTACTCAAACTCGTAGTTATGAAACTAATTCCCGTATATAATATGCCGATGATGGGCAATGATCCTATCGTTAGCGGGGAGGGGTGGGCAAGTTTGAAGCCCTTACTCTTACGGGAATTAGTATCATAACTACGAGTTTGAGTACTGTGGGCAGGGCGAAGCTGGGAATTTGTATCTGACGGGAGGCGTGCTTAGGTAGTCCTTGCAGGTGCGGTGATGACTGTGTCCCCAGTGGTGTAGGGGTCAGCGCAACAGCCTAGAAAGCAGGAGACCCGGGTTCGAATCCCGGCTGGGTACACATCTTCAGCTTTGCCCAATCGCAGTTGATGTCAGATATTCTGTGAATATACTTCTTTTCTTTCTTTGTTCATCTTTCGCTTTTGTCCTGCAACGCACAAGCTCGGCGCGGTTAAATCGGATTTGTCGTGGTTAATAACCTTCCGATAGGCGCGCTTTCTAGGAGGTTCACGCTTATTTTGAAGATACCTCTTGATAGGAAACGTTAGAGAGACACAAACATCAAATTTGTATATTAAAAGAGAAGGCTTACAAAAATAGGGGGATTTCATACTCACCCTCATTCCGAGAAATGGATACGAAACTTGTCGCCTCGTATATGACACATACGTGCGCCTGTCGGAGGGTTAAGTGGTGGACGGATGTTCTTCCTGCCACCAACCATCAGCCCTTTACTAACACCCCCCTCCCCAACCCAACTCTCCGCGGGACGGAAATATGTATACCCCAACGGTCTGCGTATCCTATTCACATTATAAATGGAAACTTTTTACCGCATCACGCAAAAACTACTGCACGGATTTGGATGAAATTTTACATGAAGATCTGAATTAGCACATACACTTTAAAAGTATGTTGTACAACTTATTGGGATTTTGATGGAAAAATAAATACATAATAGCCTTACCAAGGCCACAGTAGCAGTACATATATACCAGGATGTTTTGTGTTGCAATACGATTACAGAAGTCACGCTTCCAAGCTAAGTTTTGTCGTTGTGTGTTTCATGTACAGCTACAGTAACATTTATGTTATTTTTGTTATTCTCGTAATTTCGTATTGGTAAAAGATTCTCGAATACTACCAATATGGATTACACTGACATTTAATTACAACAAATCTGCAAATTTGCGTTTACGCAACGCCCATTTACATTTCTTGTAACATATGAAGTAAGTACGTTCATACATTTAAGAAAACAGAAATATTATCTTAGAATAAAATCATCTCTAAACTCTGTTACAATGTAAATCACACTCGTGATAATATATTTTATAGTGTAGTTTATGTATTCCATTGGGATATTCTTAAATATATTCTATTATTATTTTTATTGAATCCATCATTGCTGGTAGAATGGGGACTGCGGTTGTTCAAGAGTATGTAGGAAGTGGGATACCAACAACCGTTTGTTTAATAGAAATATTTATTGTTTCACTACCAGTTTCAGCATTCCATTATGCCATCTTCAGGTCCCTGTGTATTAAACAAACCTACTCAAGTGAATAAGGCAAAAACATTAAAATATAAAAAAATATATATAAAAAATAAAAGTATTGTATGGTAGGACACTGAAAATATAATATGGGTATGAAATCACTATTCAATAACACACAAAGAATACGTGCAAACATAGTAAACTTTAACACGCAATTATTATTATTAGTATAATTTTTATAATTAATCGTACAATAGCGTCATTTAGAATCCCAAAGCCGACAAAGGAAATTATAGTGTACGACTAAAGAGAGTCGTTTTTGGTGATGAAAACATTGCCATGTTTGTAGCATGTTGTTGTTATGGTCTTCAGTCCGGAGACTGGTTTGATGCAGTTCTCCACCCTACTGTATCCTGAGCAAGCCTTTTCATCTCCTCATAACAACGACAACCCACATCCACTTGAATCTGCTTACTATACGCGTCTCTTGGTCTCCCTCTGCGATTTTTACCCCACACACTTCCCTCCAATGCTAAATTTACGATTCCTCTATGTCTAAGAATGTGTCCTACCAAACGATCCCTTCATTTAGTCAGGGTATGCCAAAAATTCCTTTTCTCACCAAGTCTGTTAAGTATCTCTTCATTAGTTATGCGATCTACCCACCTAATCTTCAGCATTTTTCTGTAGCACCACATTTCCAAAGCCTCTATCCTCTTCCTGTCCGCACTGCATAAACACTAAATAAGCTAGGCCAGCCCAAAATATACACATGAATCATACACTCAAAGGAGGGAGACATCGAACATACTTGTTATGGTCACTTAGAATATACGTGACTAATAAGTCATAAAATAAAAATGTATAAAAACTAAAATATATAAAAAAAATCACAGAAAACATCTCACTAAAATATCACAACAAGAGGACGAGTAAAGGTAAGAGGTAAGGAAAAACTGTGAGATGGACATTATTACCTAGTGCATGGTACATATTCCGACTGACATATGTAGTAATGAACTACTTATAGAAACAATGCAATATTCTAACATTAAGACAACGAAGGACAAACAAACATATGTAATTGAAAAAAATACCAAAAATGATCCTAAAATTACAACCATGTATATAAATGTACCTGGACAATGCAAATATTAAAAGCCATACGTTGGTATTATAACCATAGTGACTAACTAAAATTGTGAAGATGAGTAACGGCTACCAAATAGGGTATCAATGTAACATATACAAAACATATGGGAGGACAAATAATACTGTCATCGTAACGACAGTGATAAGGTAAAAGACGATGTCATTAAAATTAAACATTACTGCAATGCAGAAAGTAAATCATTGTCTAACGTATTCATTTCATAATGGGAACTAAAATCAGCGATATACTGTTATAAACTTACATTACCCACCCCCATTATCAGGGAAACCTCAGACAACGAAAGCACAAAAAATAAAACATGTTGTAACTGACTATAATGAAACAGAACTTGTACAACAACACATCACAGGAAACTCACATTAATCCATGTGCTGTAAACCACGATCAGTCTACATAGTCAGCAGATCGGTATAAACCAACAACTCAACAGCAAGATTCACATATAATCTCACAAACTGGTTTGCAATATCCTTTATGCGAGTGTGTGAGATCATATGTGGATCTTGCTGTTGTTTTTTCATTGACATAATTTTAATTCTGGATCATCTTAAGGATCATGTAATTATGTCCACAACGCTTTTCGTGTATCTTGGTGGATACGTTATAAAATTTTTGAAGGTCCTCTTCAAAGTCAAACCTTGATTTAGAAGAGATGTAAAGCTTACACAGAAGAGAAAACGGGCAGCCAGCAAGAACAACTCTCCGTCCCACGTGGGCCTCGAAAGGCCCCTCGGGTACCGACCCGCCGCCGTGTCATCCTCCGCCCGATGGCGTCACCGGATATGGAGGAGGACGTGGTCAGCGCCCCGTACTCCCGGCCGCTGTATCAGTTTTCGTGTCAGGAGCCGCTACTTCTCAATCAAGTAGCTCCTCAGTTGGCGCCACATGGGATGAGTGAGCCCTGCTAACCAACAGCGCTTGGCCTACCCGCACGGGCACCCATCCAAGTTCTAGCCAAACCCGACAGTGCTTAACTTAGGTGATATAATGGGAACTGGTGTACCCACTGTGGTACGGCCATTGACAAACCACCAAGAAACTACAACTAAATTCTGATTAGGAGGAACGTGCTCTCAGTATGTCCAGTAGCAGATTATTATCTAGAGAATGGTATCACTGATGGAGAAGAAAGGAGAGGTAGAACTATTCTTCCACTGTAGATCTAGGAAACTTGGTGTTAGTAACCTTTGCAACAAAGAAGCCCTGCACACTTTACATTGGGAAAGTTACCTTGAAAAATGGACAGGACTGTGACGTTATTAAATTTAGAAGAAAAGTAACATCTAGGGTTACTTCCCTCTGGCCCAAGCTATGATGTAACTGTGAAATATCAGATAGTGGCATTGAGGTGGTTTAGCCAAAAACATGTAGGGTGGACAGGAGATTTTTTGCTTGGCGTGTCATTTTCAAACATTAACTGAAATAATGTAATATTGTACTTTACAAAATATTTCACAACTTAAATTTTAATTGTTTTTCTTGTGGTCATCAGTTCGCAGACTGGTTTGATGCAGCTCTCCACCCTACTCTACCCCGAGCAAGCCTCTTCTTCTCCCAATAAGAACGCCAACCTACATCAATTTGTAGCTGCTTAATGTAACAATATTTACCCCACACACTTCCCTCTAATTCTAAATTGACAATTTCTTGGTCTCTCAGAATGTGTCCCGCCAACCCATCCCTTCTCTTAGTCCTGCCAGGTTCTTATTTTGTCCCCATTTCTGTTCTTTACCTCCTCGTTAGTTACGTGTTCTACCCATCTAATCTGCAGCATTCGTCTGTGGCACCACATTTCAACAGCTTCGATTATCTCTCTGTCTGAACTCCTTACCGTCCACCGTTAACTCCCGTACATTTGCAAATATTTCCTAACATTTAAATTAAAACTGGATGTCAGCAAATTTCGCTTCTTCAGAAATGCTTTCCTTCCCATAGCCGTTCAGCATTTTATCTCTTCCTTACTTCGGCCATCAGAAGTTATCTTGCTACCCAAATAACGTATATATTAACTAATATGTAAATTTATATTACATGTTATCAAATCTCTTCTTTTGAGGAGAGATCTTCTTGTACTGCCTGTCTGTAATTTTCATCGTCATTAATTCCTCAATAATTTTACTACTAAAATAGTTAAGTAAGATTACTATTTCTGGTAAATAATTTCATTTTTTTATTAGTTCATCATCCCTGACATATTTCGCCTATACTGTATTCCGCTTTTTTACTTTTTCTTATATTCTTTTTACAACCTACTCGCAAGACGAATGAAAAAAAAAGTGGGAGAATCAGATCGCAGGGAAGATTAATTTGAATTTAGGAGAAACATAGGAATACATGAGGAAATATTCACATTAAGACATATCTCAGAAGCGATCAGCGAGATAAAGATAGTGTAAGACAAACCTACGTCGTCCGTTTTTGTAGATTTGGAGAAAGCTATTGATAATGTTGACTCGAATACACTCTTTTAAACTTTGAATGTAGTCAGGGTAAAATAGAAGAAACGAAAATGTATATTTGAGTTACGCAAAAACCAAATGGGAATAAATGGGACGCGATGGTTGGTAGCGGAGTAAGGCAGGGTGGTAGTCTTCCCCAATGTTTTTTCAGTCTGTATATTGAGCAAGATGTAAAGGAAAGCAAGGAGAAATTTGCTTTATGCCTATAACATGAAAAAAGCACTGTCGTATTTCACGAGCAACTTTAGGTTTTCCTGTAGTTTCTTGATTTTTTTGCAAACATGTCCGACAAAAATAATGAATTAAAATAGGGAGAACCAGTTTTGACCGCATTGAAACCTTTATTTTTTATTTTTTTATTACAAATCGATTTCAGTCAGTGTCTGACCATCTTCAATGCAGCAAAAAAAAAAAAAAAAAAAAAAAAAAAAAAAAAAAAAAAAAAAAAAAAAAAAAAAAAAAATTACAAAATAAGCCCCTACACGTGAAGTCATTACGAAATTAAGAAACTTAATAAACTATATGCGCAAGTACAAGTCATCACAATATGAAGAGAAAAGTACAACATAGTTTCATACCTAAGGTCCAAGCCCTGTGGACCCAAAAATACTCGCATTTTGCATGTTAACATAACATAAGAAGAACATATAGCGGATGTCAATCATAAACTGATTTCTTAGGTGAAAACTTAGTTTCGTGTTTGCGGATAACACCCAGCGCCCTGTATAGAAATTTTAAGTTACAATAAGCCATATTTTTTGAAGACATAGGATACAAAACGTAACCTGAGATACAGGATATGGTCAGCAAAGAATTTTTTTTTTTTTTTTTTTTAAACCGTAGTGTATGAAACAAAGTCTAAAACTAATTACATTGTGCAGTGTTGCCCTTTATAACAGTATGTAAAAAGTGCCATAAATTAAGGAGTAAAAATTGCAAAAATATATAGACATAAATTACATAAGTAGGAGGAGTCCATGATTTGCAAATGAAGTAATATTCATTACAACTAAGAAAAACAGAATACGAAAAAACGGGCCAAGAGCACCCTCTGTCAAACTGATCAATAACTTAATACAAGAGTTGTCATAGCCCTCTAAGAAAATACAAGATCTGAAAAGGTCTCTTCAGTATAGAAAACGATGCAAATGTACGTAAATCGTAAATAAAGAAAATGCTACTTAAGTCAAGAAACCCCCATTGTATCTTTAAACAGAATACCAAAGTGTACTATCAGTACATTGTGAATAATAATAACAAAAACGTGAAAAACTATTAACAGAAAGTATGTCAACTTTTTTTTATCTTCACAAATTTCTTTAAACATAATATCCTGAGGCATCTTATAATACGGCAATAAACCGACATCAGCATTTTCAGTTATAAGAAAAAAGTCTTGTAATTTACAAAATAAGTAGCGATGGCAACACAATGCTGAAACGAATAACTAAAGTACTGTCATGCTCTGCACCAGACTCCAGATGGAGTCATCTACATGTAAAAATAATAAAAATATGAATAACACAAAATCATGTACGATTCGATTACGACTCTACTTTTGTGAACTCAAGACGTAATACTATTTTATATTTGACTTTAGCTTTGACAAACATACTCTTTTACGAAACTTTACTTTTTTATTATTTCTCCTGTATTATCATCACCCTTTTTCGTTAAAATATCGTCGCCTGTCTTGCAGTGGTAGTTTATTGCCATGGAGTGGCCAAACGTTCCAGGGCGAGATGCGGAGCGCGCCGCTGCTTGCCGTCGGAGTTTCGAGTTCTGCCTCATTTGTAAATTTTGGTAGTTCATCCTCTTTTTCAAGTTTATTTTCTTTGCCTGTAGTGGTTAATCAAATAACAGTGTCAAATCGCCGTTATTTTTGCCAAATATCTGTGAAACGACGCGAGATATCAACGAAAAATTAGAGAACATAGTTCCAGAGAATTTTTTCCCCTGCAAATTCGTTTATTCAATTTTCATGTCAGATGAACGGTTAAGTCGTTATTTTCATTTACATTTCGAGCTATTAAAAGGCAATCGAAATCGCAAATACCGTAACCTAAAATGGGTCAAAACGAACATTAACAATAGCGGATCAACAGCTATTGTAGTCTCAGGCGAGAACCGTGTGCTAGCTAGGTGGGCTGCCTGCGCGTTTCCAGCAAATTCGCTCCGAAATATATCGGGATGTAACTGACGTCTTGCGATGCAATCAACACTATTGTTTATGTGATTCGTCATACTGTAGATTGCTGACGGAATAATATAGGGCGTTCATTTAAAAAAACACTCTGGTTTGCGTTAAAAAAAAACTAATATGGTTTCGTTTTAGAATGTATCAAAATATTTACATTCAAGTGGTCCTTCCTTACGTTGATACCGGTGAAGATAGTTCTACAATAGCTGTTGTTGTTCCAGAGATTTTTGGGTGGTCAAGGTAAATGGAACACCCTGTATATCGCTGGTCTCGGCTTAGGTGAACAAATGACATCGCTACATCAATGCTCCTACTCGTGTCATGAAACAAACAAAACAAAGAAGACATTATGTTGAAAATATTAATTACAATATGATAAGGCAAAACGTAGTTTTTTATTGTATTTTAGCCGAAAAATTGTGTTGAAAGTAGTTCGGGGAAACCATCAAACATACTTGTTACACCACAATAGCGAAAAGCCAATATTATCCCTTTTGCTCTATACGAATCAGCAGTGAGTGAGGTGCTTTCAATTATCTAGTTCAAATTAACTTTTAGGATCCCCTACGGAAGAAGACGTGCCTGTCCAAAGTTGAAATAATTGAATGACCCCTGTCTAAAGATGACAGAAATTGTTTTCAAAATCGAGACCACTCAATTAACTTCATTTGAAAATGGCTCTAATGATGATCATAAGTTTGACAGTATATGGCATAGATAAATGCCACTGCAGTTGCTTCTTGAGTGTCATATTTGGAATTGGTGGCAAACTACCTTTAGTCTTTCTTCTTGCCTTCAGATTTGCCTTCCTCCCTATGTTGTCATATTCCTCACAATACCGTCGGCGTAATTGTGTCGGGATATAAATGCAGGATTGTATCGTCAAGAAGACCGGCTCTTGATCAAAGTACGCAAAATCGGCATCTTCGCCTGTATCTCTTTAATATATTGCTGTACTGAACTTTGCCACCAGTGGCTCTCAGTTAGTAGTTTACAAAGACTTATTTCTGTATCAGTCCCACTCAAACACTTGTAACTTACATCGCACGTGCAAAGTATGTAGTACAAAGATTCCACTATTTAAGATTATCACTACTTGGTAACAGTCAAAGATACTATTAGTACAGAAACAAAGGAAAAATTCAAATATTGGTAAACCTAAGAGACCAAAATACTTTAGTTAGCGGAACCCAGACTTAGAAAATAATTAAACTAACATATACTAAAGAGAAAACACATACATCCATGCTCGAAAAGAGGACTCGAATCACCGACGGGAGGACCGCGCAAACCGTGAAGTGATACCCCAAACTTCACGGCTATTCCCGTGCAGCCAGACAAGATAATTCGCCGCTTTTGATTCACTATTATGTTACTGAATCGTCTATGCTCAATTCGGGTATGAGTGTGAAACTCACAGTATTATCAAATTTTTTTTTGACGCTGCCAACAGGAAAACGTACTACTCAGTTGCTGGTTACGTAACTAGAGGCTGCGTTTCTATTGGCTGACTCCACTCTTACCTCGATTCAAAAACTCGAAACTGCCAAAGCTTTGTTACTTATTGATCAATTTTTATTTATTTATTTTTCTGGTTTCTTTTTCCGCAAAATGTTCCACCATGAGTCATAGCTACCGAGGTCTCGGCACCATGCTGTGTTGACTGACAAACTACACGTATACGTTTCACTGCTTCATTTACGCCTCTAGACAAAGATATACCTATTATAGAGATAGTATACAGCGTATTTATTTAATCCTGAAAACAGTAGTAAATGTGTATCGTGATTTAACCTTAACATTGCGTGTTTTAACTACAGTACGTCATTTGAGCTTTTAGAGGAAGACCAACGCAACAGGTTTTGCTGCATCTTTGGCACGTTTTATTAAGTTGCAGCAGAAGTCGCTCTTCACTGTCAGAGAAACCTTTGAATTTATTCCTTATGAAAGGTAAAGCAGCGATTTAGTATGCATGTTGAAACAGCTGAGGAATGCAGACGTTTCCTCACAATATAAAAAAAAAAAAAAAAAAAAAAAAAAAAGAAAAAAGAAAAGCAGCGTAAAAGTATAGCTCAAACTCTCAGCAAGGATTATCGAGTAAACGTGTCTGAAACTAGAGGTTTAGCTGAATAACACAAATTTTTATTGGCGTACGAATTCCGCCTTTATTCATGGAAAGCTACTTATCTTTCTTCACATTTTCAGCGTGATGTATTCAGGTTAGAATCAACTCTGGCATATTCTATTGATATACTCGTTATTATGCCACTGTTTCAGTATAAATTTATACCAACAGTTTTCGTGGATAAAGGCCTTTATATCTTCCACTTCCTTTTTGATGCTGTTTTTCTCCTGATTTAACGATGAGATACTATGTTCTCCTAACAAAATGTTCAAATGCCTGTAAATCTATCGGACCAAACTTAGTGATCATCAGTCCGTACCTTACAAACTACTTAAACCTATGTAAACTAACCTAAGGACAAACACACACACCCATGCCCCAGGGAGGACTCGAACCTCCACGGCGAGCAACCGCGCGCTCCGCAGCGAGACGCTTTAGACCGCTCGCTACTCCACCGCGGCTTCTCCTAACACTATGAATTAACCGTTTGTTATGATGCTATGTTGTGGATGGTTTTGTAGGCCATCGAATGTTATCACTAACTATTGAGTGAACTGAGTAGCCATGATAACACACGAGTCCCTGCCGGGATCCGAACCCGGGCCGCCGGCATAATAGTCAGTGATCATGCAGACTGAGCTACTGAGGCGGTCGACTGTTTGCACCAATGGGTTTGCCTGTATTTAATACATTCTTGTTTTCTACTATGACTTTCTGGATCTGGTATTGTTCCCGAAATGGTAAAACTAGTGATTTTAAAACTTTTCCCTTGTGACCCTGTCTTCACGAGGAAAATATAATCTGACCCTAATTTTATGAATGATGGTAATCATATTTTACATACTTTCTTTGCCTCTGTTTTAACGATCTAAGTTTAGAACGACTTTACGTGATAGAAATATAGTATATTGGAACTAAAATGAAAAATAAATTGTTTGTCCTATACTTCAGGAACTTTGAAATGAAGAATATTTATATGTCTACAAACAAAGGTCATAAGAACATTAGAAATTTAAATTACGAAATCCGTGTAATGTGTGAGCTTTATCTTGAGAAGAAAGTTTCTCGAGAAGTAGTGTAATAGCAGAAACAGTCACTCGAATTTATTTGCTTACGTTTAGCTTTCACAGGCAGTTCTATTTCTCAACCTGGGAAGCCAATCTCGCACAAATATGTTGTAGCAGTATGAATCATGATCTTCACCGCATTTTGCCCCGCTTTGAGAATTTCTCCTTCACATGTATGTATCAAAAACTCTAACAAAATCAAATCTTTAAATTTACTCTCGAGTGAAACATCACAAGTGAACTCAATAAGTTGTTCTTACTTATCTACAATCAGAGATGATAGAGCCAGAAAAGTTTATGGCAACTAAATTTAGCAATATCGCGTCTTACTTCTTGACGTGAACTTTTAGTGTTGCATTAGGATGGGGAAGGGAAGTTTTTGTCTCCAATGAATCTAACACATTACCTGGGAGTAACACAGAGGGACCATCAACTGTTAAACTCTAAAATTGTGTTTCCACATGTAGATTTAACCAGTAGAGAATAAATTGTTAATTAGAAAGAAGATTTTAAAAATGAAAGAAAAATTCTAAAGTCTCTCATTATTGTAACAGTTAGAAGAAAATACCGACATACAATATAAATATATCAGGCAATCGAAGAAATCCGAAATGAAGAAATTAAATATGGGATTTAAAAAAAATTGATATATATGTAGAGTATAAGTTAAAAATATAGAAGATATTTTAAGAAGCTAAATACACAAATGAATGATAGCCTTCTTTGTCAGTTATACGTAAAAAACCTGACAACTTGATAGAAGCTGTAAATTCGAAAAATTAAATGATCAAAAACGAAGCGCTTCAAATTATGTTTTTAGTTCAAATAGCAAAATTCTGTGTTTGTTTGTGTGTATATCTGTGTGTGTAAAAGTGAGAGAGTTTGTGGGTCAGAAGGCTGATATGTCCTGATTTCCGTAGGGGTGTATGTGTGTGTGGGGGGTGAGGAGTTGTGTTTTCTTTTATGTATTTATATTATGTGTTAGGTTTTGGGAGAGGATGGAGGTTGGAGTAGTTTGTCAACTGTACGTTTTATTTGTTTAAGTAGTATTATGGCAACAACAAAACTACAGTCCTTCCCTCCACACACACACACACACACAGCGACAAAATAAATATTCAGAAACACACATACACCCACACATCAATAAGACTTGCTAATCTAAATTTCTCTACAGGTGCTATTCAATGGTTCTACTCGTACCTCACCACTCGTAAACAATGTGTAATAACTGCAAAAAATTGGTCACGATGGAGGGATGTCGTATCAGAGATTCCACAAGGATCTGTACTGGGACCTTTACTTTTCTCACTATAAGTTCTGTCCCATTGTAAATATCACCCATACGCTGATGACCTTCAGTTGTATCTGAGTGTAAGCCCTAAAAACCTAAGCGCAGCCATCCTGCATGTAAATGCAGACTTATTTTCACTGTCAAGATGAGCACATAGCATTAGCTTGAAACTGAATCCCTCAAAACCGTAGACAATTTGAGTGGCCCATAAAAGACTCGTTACTCCACAGATCAGAGGATCTCTTCCACCTATAATTTTTCTCACCATATGCGTTTCGTTTTAATGACAATAAAACATCTTCAGGAGTATGTTATAATAGAAATCTACAGTTTGTTTTGATATGTCTGGTATATGTGTCATACCAAGCCTACTGTCTAAAACATCGTGAAATACAGTTATGAGAATAAAAAAATAGAAAACATTGTTACAGTTGACCGCTGGAGATGCTTTGAAATATTTCGAAAGGTATCTGTTCTTAATTAGACTTATTTTTACTGTTGCAAAACACAGTAATCCTATACGAACTGTGTAACTATAACTGAAGAAGAGGCGTAGAAACGAAAAGAAATAAGTTAATTAATCTATTTGCATACTTGGCATTCTTCAGATTCAACTTATGTACTATAACAAACCTACAGTAAGACAGATGTTCTAATGGGTAGTTCGGGCTAAATGAAAAGCTTTTCACTTCATGGTCCTATCCCGAGTTGGAAGCGAGTACAAAGTTTCTCTCCACCGCTCTCCCCCGCAGTTACACGAAACCGAGATTTTGTGAGCGGCTTTCACAAAAATGTCTGTTAGGAAAAGTCAGTGGATTCGAAATCCTGCGTGTCTGGTTTTGTAGTGGAAATCAATCGCTTTTTAATTTACTTAAGAAGGCTCTTCCCACGCAGTACTTCAATGCTTATCCTTCAGTTATCCACAGACGTTAACACAGACAGTTTCGAGTATTATTAGGAGTTTTATTGTTATCAGAATATTTAGCAATTCACAAGTTCGTTTATCCACAGTATGAAGCAAACAAATAATAGGATGTCCACACCGTAAAATGTAGACCTTGGCCTGATATTTCATTGCAGCCTCTGCAATTTTCAAATATGTTCAAATGTTTGTACAGCTTATGGGGTGATCAGTCCGTAAACTTTACAAACTACTTATGAACTAGCTTATACTAAAGACGGCACAAACATCCATGCCCGAGAGGGGACACGAATCCCAGACCTCAGCGACCGTGCAGACCGTGACTGGCACGCCGCAGACCACTCAGCCACTGCAGTCGCCTCTTCAAATATTTTCCACGTCATGAACCTACACTAAAATGTAATGAAATCTCCTCCGCGCGCCTAGCAAAGTCTACACTCTCAATAATCACAACCTTACTTGCCGGCAACAATACTATCACCGTCTCCAATATCGATAGTACTGCCATCGTAAAATAAGCCTGCAACCAAAGATAAATGACAATTTCTGCATGGTGCGAAAATTGGCAATTGACACTAAATAAAGAAAAATGTGAAGTAATACACATGACCACTAAAAGAAATCCGCTGAACTTTAATTATGCGATAAATCAGTCATACCTTAAGGTCGTAGATTCTAGCAAATACCTAGGAGTTACAATTACGAACAACTTTGACTGGAGTGAACACACAGAAAATATTGTGGGGAAGGCGAACCAAAGGTTACGTTTCATCGGCAGAACGCTTCGAAGATGCACCAGCTCCACTAAAGAGACTGCCTACATCACACTTGTGCGTCCTCTCCTGGAGTACTGTTGTGGGACCCTCACCAGGTGGGACTGACGGAAGACATTGAGAAGGTTCAGAGAAGGGCAACTCGTTTTGTTTTATCACGTTACGGGGGGGGGGGGGGGCGAAAGCGTCACGGAAACTTTGCAAGAATTGGGGTGGAAATCATTAAAAGAAAGACGTTATTCATTGCGAAGCTTCAATCACCGACTTTTACTTCTGAATGTGAAAATATTTTGCTAGCACCCACCTACTTAGGGAGACATGACCATCCCAATAAAATAAGAGAAATCAGATCGAAAACGGAACGATTTAGGGGTTCTTTCTTCCCGCGCGCTATTAGAGAATGGAACGGTAGAGAAAAGTTACGAAAGTGGTTAATGAACCCTCTGCCAGGCACTTGAATGTGATTTGCAGAGTATCTATGTAGATGTAGACTAGCTTGACACTGGTCTCAAATTCGCGGTACATTTGAATATGAAATCTATACCTTCGCATAGCAGGTATCTTACACTTATACAGCCCTTGCAAACTGTAATCGTTAGACGCAGAGTGCCCTCAAATCGTAAATCATCAAATAAGCTTCTTGGACAATAGACAATTTCCCCGCAGCCCACCTCTGCCGTGGAGAGTTGCGCAACCTGCGCGCAACTTCGGGGCCTGCAGCTGGCCCCAGATTACGGACTGCTTGCCGCAGCCCGTGAACTTCAGGCCGCCGCGCCGCTAAACTTTCTTCCACTGCGCCAAAGGTCGAGAGGTGGTTGCCGGGCGCTCCCTCCAGGCTAGCGTGAAAGGCCTGTGGGGCGGCGACCTCAGTCAGCCTTCTGACAAACCGCTTCCTAAATAAAAGGGTTCCGGAAGACTGCTCCATCTGGCGACGTACCGTAAGACCTTTGGAAAAATATCATCTACACAACTGCGAAAATAGCAAGGGCAGGAATGTATGAAAACTACCATACAGACAAGGTACTAAAAATGGACCTCCTTGAACAATTAGAGATTTTCATCCATAAACATAAATCACCACACACGATTCTAAATGAACAGACAGAATTAGCAAACACCTCATTCTTTCAGAATTTTGAAGACTCTTTAAAATTGAAGAATTAGACAATCATTCACAAATTCCCACTCCCCCCCCTTCTACACATACACACACAAAAATTTTTCTCCTTGCAGTTACAGTCTCTCTTTCGCCCTCTTTCACTTCACCCCACTCTACCCCACCCCTTTCACCACCGTCCACACTACTCCCTAACAAAGCCTAAAATTATTTTTGTAATTTTCGAATCAACGAACAACACACAAATTCAAATGTCTTATATGCCACCTAAAACAACACATGTGACGCATGTAAACAGATGTTAAAGTAATCATAAAATCAATACTCATAGTATAAACGTAACTATCATTCTGAAATCATATTATATACATATATTAACTTTGTAATACATCTTTTGTTCTTATTTAATCTAAATTGGCATCTTATTTATATCCTATAATAAGATAAGCTTTTGTCAGTCTTTGGTTTCACATGATAGCTCTTAACCTGTGGTATAAATATACTCTTTGGTTTGTTTACAATCTGAAAGACGTGGTAGTGGCTGTGCGGTCGTAATGTGTGAAGTGTTTTTTAATTTTACCACTTGAAAGTCGTGGGAGTTGCTCTGGTGTGCTGATGGAAGGGCAGGTTTGTGAAACGCTATCCAAAAGCGGAACAAATATGGACAAATTAAATGTGAAATGCATAACTGTAACAAACAGCTTGAAGACGAACTTCTATTGTAATTATTCCGTGTAGCATACCAAAATTAGTGTCTACTTTTTTCTCGCTTTCTGCCCTGCCCAGATACAAATGTAATTTGCACTAAATGTATACCATATGATGATGAGCCGCTAGGCAGCTTGAAACCTGTCATGGTCTAACGAATCTTCATTAAGAAGAAAAAAGGCGACTGGTTGCAGTAATTTCTGAAACCTACCATACAGTCAGCTTAATAGCTCTGCAACCAAGCTACTGAAGAGAATAATGTAAAAAAACTGGAAATAATAATTATATATTTTTGACGATGTTACGGCGTTCAATGAAGGAAATAAATCAGTTGTAACTTCACTGTACTAGGTTTAGATGGAATACCAAAGTGCGACGAAAGAAAATTTGTGCCCGACCGGGATTTGAATTGTATACAACCCGAGGCTGGGCTCCTGGCGACAATTAATTGTGTCTCGATACCTCATGGTATGTTCTGCCTGATCCGGGAATGCAGGTTTCAGGCAGCGAGCATTACAGAAGAAATAGGCTGTGGTAATAGGAAAGAGACAGCGTGGCGAATGGAGATTTTGGTGTAGCGGGAGACGTGCAGGGAAGAGTCCTCTGCAGTGGGGCTGGTCACTGTGGCCTCGGTGGCGGAGTGGTCAACTCGTCTGCCTCGTAAGCAGGAGATGCCGGGTTCGAATCCCGGCCGGGCACAAAGTTTCATTCGCCGCACTTTGGTATTCCATCTAAACCTAGTACAGTGAAGCCATAACTGAGCGGAAATAATAATGTTTCACTTTGGAAAGCCGCGACCGCGGTGAAATGGCCAAGCACTCTAAAGCGCCTTGCTGCAGAGCGTGCGGTTGCTCCTCGTCGGAGGTTCGCGTCCTCCCTTGGGCATGGGTATGTGTTGTACTTCGGTTGCTTTCTTAATTTAACCCTTTCGTTCCCAGTGGTGTTCCTCGACAACAACATATTACAAGCTGAATTATATCGTATTTTGTGTATCAATCCTTGAAGTTGCATTTTTGTTGATGAACATAATGCTTCTATTACGACTTTTTGCCGCTTGGTACGGCGTGTAGCCACGTCTGAGGAATTCATCTGTCCATATTGAAGGTTGTATTGCGTTGCCGTCTGTACGTGGCTGAGAGTGTGAGAATGAGTGTGGTTCCAGCAGTGAATTGTCTTGTCTTTGGTACTGTGGCGAAGATTTTGTTAGCATTATTGATCTGGCAGTGTTAATTATCAACACAATAACGTCCGAGTAATAAAATACCTCCATACAAACGTCTGTGTTCTGCATGAAATGTATGAAAAAAAATCAATAGTTCGACCAAAAATTTTAAAACACATATTTTGATGTTTCCTGCACTGTATTAATACAGAAAACTCTGAATTTTAATTTTTACAAAGCTGATTTGGTAATTTGGCGCTGAAAGGGTTAATTTAAGTAGTTTGTAAGCCTAGGGACTGATTACTTCAGTAATTAAATGCCAGAGATTTACAAACATTTGATTTGGAAAGCCGCCCAGGAGTCATTCCTGACATCTACATTCTGTGAGGTTATTTTTGTGAGGGTTGTCTGTGGAGAAGCTTATATTTACACTAACATTCACTATACTAAGTTCAGCTTTTTCTAGGAGATGATAAAAATTCGTCCACAGTCCCCACCTGCATATGATTACTTTAAAACACAACTACAATTGAGAAGAAGGGTGCATTTGTCCTAAATAACACTTTGTTTAAAATTATTAAGTAGTCTGTTTATTTATCAGATCAAAAACACTGTCACCGGTAAAAGCACTGTATGTTGGCGTACCTAATATAGCTCGTGAGCCCCAGATAAAAATTTGCTTTGCCGAAAATATTCTAATAAGCCTTCCAGGCCACTGTTCACAGCATAAACAATGAATAAAACGTTCCATTAGTCTGTGCCTGACCGCGAATACTTTGTCTTTATATACACAGTTTATTAGACAAAAACGATGTCCAACAACAGATCGAATGAATGTAAATGTTTATGATGATTCAGTTAACACTTCCTGATAAGATGCACTTTTGCAATCGGTTTGCAACGGAAATGTATTGAAGTCACAGTGCCTAAATTTCACACGCTGCACTCTTCAAATTTTATGTAGCACACGGCAACTCGAGAAGAAATCTTGCAAGTTTAACCGCACTCGATAAATCTTTCTAAGTTCGACCGCACTTTTACACTCTGAAAACTTTTAGTCTCACTCCTCCGAAGGTCGCGGCACAGACCGGCGTAGCTTCGCCGTCGCGAACGCTAGCCAAACACGGACTACCCACGTGGGCCCACCGACCAGGCTTTATACCTGTCCACCGGAGAAGCCCATACGTCTCGAACTTCCCCAATTCCACCCCTCGCCAACGTAAAACGCGTCTGCTAAGTGTACCGTACATTTAATACAAACACAAAATACATCTTTAAACACTTACACTAAACACAAACATGAAATTGATTATTGTAATTAATATTTCATTTCATTACTTCTCATTTCTCCTATGGAGCGATTAAATACAAATTGATTATTTAAAGAAATAAAACATGCTTATGTAGATTTGATCAATGTGATTTTATGGTATAGTTATTTTATAATACCGCACCTATGAACAAACACTGCCATGCTGGTTGTGTATCTGTCTTGTACTTTACGTTATTAACAAATTTATAAAATAGTATTAGTAAATAAGGTTTTCTGTGATCAATATTATCTTACGTCGACTGCAAGCATATCAGGTGATGCACCTTGTTGAGACCTGTTGTGTGAGTCCTCGCTCACCTCTGTTCCTTAAATGGTTTACAAGTTATGAAATTTTAACTAAACACTAAATTGCCGTATATTCAGTCTATTAAAACTTTTTACATGTCCTTTTAGCAGGGACGTCTGTGCGTTACTAGGCATGTCATATGAAACCCTTTCGGAAACTGTGTCGCACTTCTCTGTCTTAACTGTGTTTTATTTTTTAAATTTAACTTTATCATACACAATAAACTGTCGACTCACTCGTCTGGTGGATTTCCTCTGACACACACACACACACACACCTGCTCTCCGCTGCCCAGCCCACTATGAGCTCGAGCTTCACGGCTGTTTAACGTGATTTTTCCAAATTACAGATTTATACAGATAAGGCATCCTCATCAATATCACCTGTATACATAGATATAATGCTACTAAAATTAATAAAAGAAAAGGTGTAACAATTTTGTGCATTGGGAAGGTCAGTGTTTGCGTTGCGGAGAAATTTATCAAGATTGATCTCTCCAATCATAATGATTTAGTACTATTCGTTGGGCGGTACTGTCACAATCCATTATTTGCAAGCTTACTCACACAGTGTGGCGGAAAGTACTTTATGTCCCATTGTCACTTCCATCTCTATTCCAGACAATCAAACGTACAGGCCATAAAACAAATAACCAAACATTACAATTACGATCAACTTTGATTGGAAAGTGTTGTAGCGTCGCTGTTCGCCACAACGCCGGCCGTCCATGCAAGTCGCCGTGCCACTACGAGATACGATATATAGTTCTATTGTACTTCGGCTGCTGGAGGCGCCCGCAGTCCCTTTTTTCTTGCTTCGCGCGCCGGCCAGTAGGAAGAAGGGGACTCGCCCATATACAACGGCGCACCACAGCAACACCGTTCAGAGTGATACGGAGTTCTACAGTTCTACATTTTCGATCCAGGACTTCAACAGAAAAGTTTCATCAAGAGCGAGCAGTCTGTCAGAGCACAATCGGGAACCGTTACTATTGCCTTGCAGAACTGTATACTAGCTAGGAAGAATTTGTACCAACACAAGCACATTAAAGTTACGGAAATTTCATCTGTAATCTCTATCTATATAAAAGCGAAAGGATACCCAATCACTGCCTCACTCACTCACTGACTAAACACGAAATCTGAAAAACTACTTCACCTATAAAGTTGAAGTTTGGCAGGAATGTAGGTAGAAGAGGTCAGCTAAGAAAGGATTTTGTGATAGGTGCGATATTTCAGGAAATATGACGTCATAAACAATGATAACTTTTCCGTCTTGCGGCACATGATAGTGTGACTTTATCAGGACTGATGACTCCGTAGTTAAGTCCCATCAGCTCTACAAACAAACGGCATTTGAGTTTATCAGTTTACTATATGACAAAGAGTTCTTTTAACGACTTGCATCAAAATTTAAAAATAATTTCAGACCTTCATGAAACTTTTTCTCGTTGACAGCTATAGCAAAATGATTAAAGCAGAAAAGTTTCTCGCTTACTACTTTTCCGCTGTTCACGGGGTAAAACTACGGCATTCGGTATTACGTTGAAATTTATAATTTATACAGTACAAATTGTAGCCGTAGGAAAATTTACGTACAGTATACACATATATCGCTGACTGTACCTTCGAAATTGTATCATAGTGCGACACGTATTTTATGAGATATGAGCACATAAACGGTTACCTTATTAAAAAAAAAAAAAAAAAAAAAAAAAAAAAAAAAAAAAAAAAAAAAAAAAAAAAAAAAAAAAAAAAACACAACCGCTATCACACACCAACTTCAAATCTATTACATCTTTACTACCAATAGTGCCGGCCGCGGTGGCCGAGGTGACTGAGGCGCTCCAGTCACGGTCAGCACGGTCACTACGGTCGGGGGTTCGAATCCCCCCTCGGGCATGGATATTTGTGCCGTCCTAGTTCATAAGTAGTTTGTAAGTTTAGGGACTGATGACCCCGTAGTTAAGTCCCATAAGCTTAACAAACATTTGAACATTTGAACTACCAATAGTACTCACAACAGGTTTTACAGACATACACCACTTCTACAAATGAATATATACCTGAAAAATTATACGATTGTAGAACATATAACTCAATAAATATGAGATCATACATACCGCGATGGGTAAAAACTTTTCACATCAGGCACCACGTTTTATTACATTTATTATTTACTGCTAAGACACTTCTGTATACCAATGAGGTTAAGGAAATTTCTGAAATATGACACTGCTGTTGAGAACTTTGAACTGTGAAGCGCATACCGCTGTAGGAAGAAGCAATCGACTTCTATAGATCTACAAGGAAAGGAAGAGAACGAAAGACTGTAATCCGACGAATACCCATTATTTCTGATAGGTCTGGCTTTTAACTTTAAGAGACTACAGTTTGCAGTGATACTTGCATTTTAATTATGATTAATAAATCACAGGGCAATCTACACAATAATGTGGAGTGTATTTGAAAATCTCCATGTTTCTCACAGGGACAGCTTTCTGTCGCTTGCTCAGGGGTGGGCTTACCACAGAAAATATTCATATTAGATCCTGGGCAAGTCACAAGAAATGTGGTTTATAGTCAGGAAGGAAGGAAGATTAGTGTTTATCACCCAGTCGACAGCGTGGTCATTAGAAGCGGAGCTTACGCTCGGATTGTTTGATTACGGATGTGGCAGAAAATTGGTCATGTCCTTTGCAAGGACCCAACCCGGAATATGCCTGGAGAAGTTAAGGAAAAATACGGGAAAAAAATCTGGATGCCGAAAGTGGATTTGAACCACCGTCCTCACGAATTCGAGTCCAGTGTGTTACCACTGCGTCACCTAGCTCGGTGTTGCTTATAGTCAAGTTGTGAATTAAATAAATGTATGAATGTTACTTATAATTTGTATTCCGATTTCTATGTTTGTTTGGATACTGTACTTGAAATTTTGTACATTATGTAAGAAACCTTATTTAATAAATATTGTCTGATAAATATAACATGCTTTAAAAAAAAAAGAGATGGTCAGAGACAGAAGAGATAGGAGAAGTACTAATTCAACACTTGACTAGGCTAAATAAATAAATACCCGGGCAACGTCGGGTTTTCAGCTAGTATAAGTATTTGTGGACTAATCAGTTCTTTTAATTACAGACATATGTCCACATCCTTGTTCTTCACGCTCCACCTCATGAACCTATGCGTCCCCGAGACACAACAGAAAGAATACATAGAAAATATTGTAGGGGTGGCGAACAAATTGCTACTTTCATTATCAGAACATTTAGATGTAACAGTCCTGCTAAGCAAACTGCCTACATGACACCTGTCCGTCTTATTTTCCAGTATTGCTGCACACTGTAGGATTCCAACCAAGTGAGATTGACAGAGGATGTAGAGAAAGTTCAGAGAATCGTAGCACGTTTTTTATTAACGCGCGCCAGGAGAGAGTATCACAGAAATGATGCACGAGTTTGGGTGGAAATCATTAACCTAAGGGCGGTATTCGTTGTGGCGAGATCCAGTAGCGAAATTTCTTTCACCAAAAGTTTCATCCGAACATATTTTGTTATGTTGTTTACATATGTTTGTTATGCTTATGGGACTTAACTACGGGGTCATCAGTCCCTATACTTACAAACTACTTATGAACTACTTACGAACTAGGACGGCACAAATATCCATGCCCGAGGGGGTATTCGAACCCCCGACCGTAGTGACCGTGCTGACCGCATATTTTGTTAGCAGCCACCTACTCAGGGAAACACATTACAATAATACAATATGAGAAATCTGATCAAGAACGGAAAGATGTAGGTGTTTTCTTTTTCCCGGGTATTATTAGAAAATGGAAAGATAGAGAAATATTATAATACCGGACCGCTGATCTTTCTGTCAGGCACTTAAATGTGTATTTATTTATTTATTTTTTCAGGATAAATATGTGGATCTGATGTCGCGTATGGTTGGCGGGAAACACGATTCTCAGTATGTTCCTGTGTTGGCTCGTATCTCTTTTATTTTATAATTGTCGTCTATTCGGAAGATGTACGTAGGAGGAAGCATTCGATTGGTTGACTCCTCGATAAACGTACGCTCTCGAAACTTTGACAGATGCCCTAGCAAACCGCTTGATAATGGAAGGAAGAGTGAAGGAAAATGAAGATACGTTCGAAGGAGTTTCATCCTAGCAAAAATATGTTTCGATGGTGTAAAATGCTGAAAAGTAGGTGTCAACCATAGGGATGAACAGGAAGCACAATGTACTCGGACGTAAACGCGATTGACCACAGTTGCGCGGCTTGCTGTGTCACAGCCAGTGCCGCCATCATGGAGTTATCTATCTGAAGATGGTCTGCATTAGACCGAAACCGCTTATGAAACAGAAATAATAACTTTTGCGATTTCGATTGTTTTCAATTTTAACTGTAACTATTGCATCAAAATCGCTGTTTTATCGTCGTATGCTTTCTAAAATTACATATACACAAATATTTAAGATGTGCAACGATTGCTTCAAACACTTTGGAATACATTAAAATAAAAATTAAGATAAAAGTGATTAGTATCAGAAAATAAAATTAGCAAATAAAATCACAAAAGTCGGCCTCAGAACAATGTATTAATTGTTTACAACCGAAAAAGTATGAAGCAGGTTATCTCAAATGCCCGTGAAAACCTTTTGTGTCTTTTCAAATATTCAAATGTTTGTAAAGTTTATGGGACTTAACTGCGGGGTCATCAGTCCCTAAACTTACAAACTATTTTGAACTACCTCATACTAAAGACAGCACAACCATCCATACCCGAGGGGGGATTTGAACACCCAACGGGGAGCGGCCTCGCACATCGTAGCATAGTGCCTCAATGCGCTCAGCCGCTTCGCTGCGGCTTTGTGTCTTTTACTTTCATTCGTGTTTAACATATACGTTTCGCGATTAGACTTTCAGTTCGCACAATTTCAGACATCTGTAGATTCAAGAGCAAGCGAAATTTACGATTCCTAATCACACATAATTCTAGGAACGAAATCAAAGAGTACAATAGCCATAGCTCGTAGGTTTATTTATTAGCCCTCTACAGGATTCTTCTAGAGGTTTAATTACGACCAAATCCACAGATATCTCATTTGTTTCCATTAATGCACCGGGTATTGGCTGGGGTAATCCGCACTGCATTACATTACAAGAGCGCTTCGCTTTAACTGTTCATTCTCTTGGTGCGCATTCATTGCGCTCACCTTCTGTGTGAAACTACGAATGAGAACGGATTTCGCATCTGTAGCCTCTGTTTTACCGTTACAATTGTATTTCCAATATAGCAGTTGCATTATTAACTATCGCTAGTGAAATGTAGGTGGTCAATACGTCAAGCGCATGTTTTCTGTAAAGTTAGATGCATCAGAGATGCTGTTAATCTGCACCTACGCTCCCCAATGAAATTTTGAGTATTAATGTTTTCACACAAAGGCTATTCCCTAAATACTCCTGTAATTTTTTATTTATTTTGTCCTTGTACATGGAAAACTATTTTAACCAGCCTCCGAATATTTCTTCCTTACCTTTGTTTCATTTATTTAAATAAAACTTTAGGAGGGGAAGATATATATATATACTTCACTTTTGCTTATTTGTGTTTAGTTTTATTTTTCTCCGAAGATCAGTTTCATCCGAAGCCTAATTATTTACGATTTTAGTGCTTTTTCGCATATTTATCAATTCCACTTAACATTGTCGGTTTGTTTTCGTTACTGTTTTTAAACTGAAGATCTGCTTGGTTACTCTGGTGGGTATATATGTTCATACAACTGAAGTTTTCATTTCGTCATTACATTACCTCCTCCATCTTCAAACACTGCTCTTTGTTTTTTCTTAATTTGGGTTCCAAATTTTCTTAAGAATTTTTCTTTAAATTTTCTTCAAGTTTGTCAAGTTTACAGTCTTATTAAATTGCTTGCGTTGCATTCAGTGCTTTAGATATTATCACCGTTCGACGAGTCTTAGTTTTGTGCTCCAGAACAATATTTTTATAACCTATGTTTTTTGTGTTATGATAGGTTCAATTTGAACTTCTTACTTTAGATTAAGGTCACTTTACTATGCAATGAATGCAGTTTTTTATAAACCATCATGTTACGCAAGACGTAATGGAAGAACAAGACTCCATTGTCATAGAATGTGTCAGAACATGAAATTGTAGAGGTAAAGAAGAGACAGAAAAAAATAACCCAAGGGAATCTTGTGCGGACGGCAAGCCGTACATGCTAAGTAAATATAATCAACGTAATACAGGAATTAGCCATATTTTTTAAATTTTGCAATGAGTTCCTCGACTGAACAGAAAGAGTGATCCAGGAGGAAACTTTTCATTTTGAACGTGCGGGGATTACCTCTAAGATTTTGTAATTCTTGTGGCAGCTCATTGAAAATGGACGCAGCAGAATACGGTATGCCCTCCTACACAAGGGTGAAGTAGGTATGCTCCAAATGCAGACTGGATTTCTGTTTAGTATTAACTGAGTGAAAGTGACCAACCCTTGTTAACAATAACTAACGATGAAGGCCAGAATTCAAAGACTATTGACCAGGGATGGATGTTCGTGAGATATCACTATATATAGCCTGATCTGCCCTTTCTGAGTCATCCCTCCCTCGCCACAAAATAAAATCTTTTTAAATCAGAACAGACACCGCCCAAAAATAGCTACGTTACAAACAAAAGAAAGAAAAAGCACCGTAGACTATTTATCGAGTTGAAATATCACATGTTCAAAATACTGTTTTAATGATAAATAAAGTAGTATTTAGCCTTAAACAAGATCCTGAATATGGGCTACCGCTGACAGGGGAGAGATGGGTAATACTGTATACTGAAGGTATTTTTTGAAATATTTGTTAGTTTTGGAGATTAACTGAAAATGGAGAACATCTTAGTTTGTCAAGCAATCAATTTCCTACATGTTTATGGTTCCATATTTGGTATATTAAATCAATTGGCATGTCCACAGGTATTTTGAAAAAAATATTACATTGCACGGTATTTCCCCAAGTGGTGCGGTAACACCGTGCAGTGTAAGGCATGATACAATATACCTCACAAAACGGCAAAACTACTGTAACAATAAACCAAATGAAATAAATAGAACTTTAGAATTTATCTGCATTTCAAAATTGTAAATATCACAACTTATTAACGTCGTGGCAGAGAGGAAAAAAATGAAACATAATTTCACTGATAAAATAACATTGAAACATAATGGACTCCATTACTTGTCTCGCTTTGCATTTAGCGCCTACTTTAACAGTAGTAGTCAGTGTCACATCCACTACACTTTGAATGGACCACTGAAAATATTGCATCTTACGCCGTATTGCCCCTTGACATCGTGACCCACAATTTATAATTCTAAGCCATCGATCACGATGTTCAACTGCTAAGATTTGATATTTAAGATAAGGTCAAGAAATGCACAAATCAATCACGCTACTTTTAATAGTTTTACTATCACTATACTTTACTTACCTCTACATACAAGATCTGCTGATTTTATAACAAAACAGTCGAAATAAAATGAAACCAATTGCCGAAAACGACTGTGCCATTAAAAGCTCACAACATCTCTGGATCTTATTGTTTTTCCTTTCGCCATGCGCAAGCATTATGCAGTGCTCTTTAGGCCTTCTAGGTAACCGGAGACAGAGATGCAAGATATTTCCCTCGATGAAAAGCGTAGCCCTTCTCTCCTCTAACCTATCTGCATGACCAGCAATATGAACTGCTAACTCACACCAATAATATGCTCATACTGGGTAGCCAAAATGTCTGTTTTTGGTGAAATATGTGTCACAAACTGTGGAAACTGTTACTGTTATTTAGGATCAATTTGTTTTATACAAACCAAGAACATTTCAATACTTGACACCTTGTCAACTTCACCGCCAATTTAGTGTCTTCAGAATACAGAAATACATTAGAATTTCCTATTATGCTACAATGAATATCATAAATAACAGCCGCCCTAAAATTATTCATAGGTCACACGCCAACTTAACTGTACCTCAGTGCATGTCTTAACTACTCACAACTATTCAAAACTTTTGCCTGTTCTTTCAGTAAGATGAGAAGCGATTGAGAGCTACTCCATTATTCCATTATAATCTTTTTGCAGTAGTAGTTTGTGTTTTGTGACTAATACAATCAAATGCCTTTGTTAAATCAAACAAGACGCCTACCGTTCACAACCTTTTATTCAATTCATCTAATCTAGTGCTTCTTGGGGAAAATTACACAAAATATATATTCTGATCTCTCACTATTCTCTTGTGCTCTTATCGTCTTACGCATTTTACTACACTACATTCCGTTCCTAGAAAGTACGTTTGCAAAATAGCACTCAGTGTAGTCCTTTATGGACAGATGGTAAACTGAAAAAGAGCAGATGTGAATCTTATCGCAAAGAATGTGTATGATAAGGCATGTGCTGAAATACTTGTGAATTTCTCACGTATGTAGAGGTGTAAGACGATGTTTGACAGCTTTTTGGACATAAATATTTATAATGAAAACGTGTTTTAGCCGTAAGGAAGTTGTTCTGTTATTGTGCCACAGAAGCAGCCAAGGAAGTTCTTTAATTGCATTCCATTATTTATTTGTGTTATTACTTACTGGTTTCATTTGTTATTTCTTACTTAGTCTCTTTCGTTATATAAGTCTGAGACAATATTCTTGAAGTAGGTGCATTTTATAAGTTGTTATATCCCACTCTTTTTTGTATTAGGTTTCTTCCATCTGTTTTAAAATGATTGTCATTTCTTACTGTAAAGTCTCAGACTCTTGTATCTTACATTCGTAACTGCGTCATTTCATTTGCACAAATGGGGTAGATTATGGAAACTGAATCTCACGTTGCCTAAGTAAATTAGGATGTCGCGATTAAAAAAAAAAAAAAAAAAAAAAAAAAAAAAAAAAAAAAAAAAATGTTTGTGATATTTCATTATGTGTGGCAAACTGTATTAGCTTTTTTTCTGTGATGTCACCATCTGTGGCTACTATACTCGTCTGTTAGCCACTCAAGTGTTTAGGTCTTGCATGAAAAATATAAAAATTCTTCTTGTTTTGTATATGATTTCTCTTATCATGATTATCATTTCTCCCCATGTATGTGGTGACAAAAAAAAATGCATTGCTGAATGAAATGTCTCTGGAAGGAATAACGGCTTTCTTTTAATAATTTCCACCACAGTTCGTCCATCATCTTCGTGACATAGCCACTGTGTCGATATAACACAAAACAAGCTGTCCTAAACCTTTTATCTCTTTTCTTTGGCATTTACACCTGGAGAGAATCCCATACCCTACAGCATACTGCAAAAGAGGACGTAAAACACTTGTGTTAGGCAGTCTCCTTAGTAGGACTTTGCATCGTCGACTGATCAAATAGTGAAACGCAGCATTAGGTTCGCATTCCCCACTACAATTTCCACGTGTTTATTCCAATTTAAGTTATTTTTAATTGTAATTCGTCGCTATTTTGTTGGATTTTCGGACATGAGATTAGACTGTTTTTATGATATCTTTTAGTGATTATTTACGGTAAATTGCCAATTTTCATACCACACAGACATCTAAATCGTTGTGCTGTTCGTTTTGAACCTTTGGTGCCTTTAGTAGAGGATAAACGACCGATATACCTAGAAATTTGGAATTAATTTGCGACCTCTTGTCTTTAGGACTCCATCTCTTAGTGTGATTAAAGAGGAAGGTGTTGTTCATAAGAACGATAATAATTTCGTGTAGCTCATTGGCCTGGTGTAAGTCTTTCAATTGGACGCCACTTCCAGTTATCCAACCGGGGAAAGGGGACCTACAGCTTAACGTTGAATCCGAACCACGTGTCTTTTCTGGCGACTACTCACATCGTTTCTTTAGAGTGACTTTATGCTCAGTCCTAGCCGGTCTGTTGAAATTACCTTGCACTGTTTTCTACCGAGATAATAGAAACTGATGCCGTTTCTGACTAACGGAACGAAGTGACATTTTTGTGGTCGCGTCTTTTCAACTTCCGTTGTTTGCCTTTGACGACTCCAAGAGATTCATCAGCCACCTTTATAATATTTATCTCCCATTCCATTCTAGAATAGCGCGCGGGAAGAAAGTACACCTGAATCTCCGTTCGAGCTCTGATTTCTCGTATTTTATTCTGATGAACTTTTCTACCTATGTAAATGGGAGTCAACAATATTTTTTCGCATTCGAAGGAGACTGTTAGCGATTGGAGTTTCATAAGTAGCCCACGCCGCAGCGATAAGCGCCGTTGTTGTAATGATCCCCATCCCAGATCCTGTATCATTTACGTAACGCTGTCTCCCCTGTATCATGACAATACCAAACGAGCTGCCCTTCTTTTCACTCTTTCAAAGTCGTCCATCAAACCAATCTGATACGGATCCTACACTGGGCAGCGATACTTCAAAAAAGGACGGACAAGCGTAGTGTATGCAGTTTCTTTAGTTCTGTTGCATCTTTTTGATATGTGCCTTTAGATACGCCGCAGAATTGTGATACGCCGCAAAATTGTCGGGGCAGAGATCCTAATTTTCTCTTGGAGCACGCTTGTGAGTAAAGCAGCACGCGAGCGTAAGCTAGATCTTTGGTTTCCGGCAACGGTGGGCGGCAGTGCATCGATTCGGAGATCGGGTCGATTACGTGGGGTGTTTTTCCTCTATGGAGGAGGCTAGCGAGAACGGCGAGGGGGCAACGGTGAGCGACCGGAGTGGACACGGAAGTGAGTAGCCAGCACGATCGTGTCAAAATGTTCAAATGTTTGTAGAGCTTATAGGACTTTACTACGGGGCCATAAGTCCCTAAACTTACAAACTACTTATGAACTAGCTAATACTAAGGACGGCACAAATATCCATGCCATAGGGGAGATTCGAACCCACGACCGTAGTGGCCGTGCAGAACGTGACTGGCGCGCCGCAGACCGCTCGGCCATCGCGGCCGGCCACGATCGTGTTCATGAAGTTTGGAGCTGGCACCGGTTGCTGAGCCGGGATTAAGTTGGGACAGAATGGTTTGAATCATGGTGAGCCCTTTCGTGGAAAGCTATTGCTATTAAACTGCCCGATGACTGGACGTGAGTGTGTTAAAGTGATGGAAATGTTCTGGTGAACCTTGAAGTCTCGAGTAGACCTTTCATATTAAATGAGATTCCACTGGAGCTGTAAAACTGTGTCCGTTTGTTAGTATATGATGATCTTGAGAAATGTTGCACGGGAAGTGACCATTTAATATTGTTGTGGCCCAGTTAAGCCGCCTGACGCTTTACGACATTTCAAACTGTAAGCAGACCTCAGGACCAGCGTTTTTTTTTTTTTTTTTTTTCATTTTGAGTGTTGGAACTGTGATTTGATTTACTAGCTGCAGTAGTGATCATGTTTACCTCTTTGTCGCATGGTTTAGGTGTCAGGCGTCTCCGAGGGGTCGCAACGTAAAACAAACAAAGGGGAAAACTGATAGTGCTTCTGTCTGTTTTAGAAGCTACACTCGTCGTATTGTTAGTTGTGGCAAGTTCAAGGTGTGGCATGCGGACAGAGGAAGTAGCGACCAGACAGGAAGTGTTTGTCTCCGCTTTGGTAACATAAGTCCAGGAGGAAGATTTACTGTTAATATTGTATGTGATTAGAGCTAGTTAAACTTTCTCTTCTAGGCAAGCAGTGAGTATTGCGATCGCAGGGAAAAAGAGTGAGAGAGAGACAGAGAGAGAGAGAGAAAGGAATCTATTTACAGGACGTAAATCACTGAACTCTCTAACAGTGACGTTAATTACTATTACTGTTGATATGAAGGACGCTAGCTTTCGCACTCTTGTAATACTGCCGGCCGCGGTGGCCAAGCGGTTTGCGGCGAGCCAGTGACGTTCTGCAGGGCCAGTACGGTCGGCAGTTCAAATCCCCCCTCGGGCATGGATATTTGTGCCGTCCTTAGTGTTAGCTAGTTCATAAGTAGGTTGTAAGTTTAGGGACTGATGACCCCGTAGTTAAGTCCCTTATGCTCTACAAACTTTTGAACATTATAGTAATACTGGTTTCACAAGGTGTAGTTTATTTGCCATCAATGTAATGAATTCCTTTTAAATTTCATGTAATGTATGTAATTGTGGGTGCGTTTAATATCGCAACCTACTAAAAGCTTTTTACTGAAAAATTTTGGTTAATTTAAATGATTGGTGTTAGTGTTCAGGGGAAATTTGTTAATTAATCATCTGTCATTTTCCAACTACTGCGTAAGGGCGATTGTATATAATTCTCTGAGATTAATATGCCAACTTACTAAAAGCATTTGGTTACAATTTTGGCAATTATTTGTGTTAAGGGGACATTTATGTTATTCATCTATCGTTTTCTAATAAACTGCTCAAGGACGAACGAATGTAATTCTGGGTGTTTCAATGTTGGCAATAAAAAGTTGCTGCAAACTCAGGCGCTTCCACTCCAAGCTAACCCGCCCAAGGGTTAACCGTGCTAAGGCAAGTGGTATCTGACAGTAAAACGCAGTCTCTGGTTCGCCTTTCCCAAAACATTATCTTCATATTCTTTCGAGTTTAAGCGTGAAGTAATAGTAATTCCTAAGTATTTTGTGCCTTCACTTTTGATTTATCTTGTAAACAAAGTTTAACGGATTTCTTTGCGTACTTATGTGAATGAATTCACACTTCTCATTATTTAGAGTTAATTGCCAATTTTTACACCGTAATAATATCTCATTTTGATCTTTCGGCAGTTGGTTTTGATCTAGATATTTCTAGATGGTAAATGACGGCGTCATTTGCAAACAACCTAAGAGAGCTGCTTAGATTTTCTCCCAAATCGTTTATGTAAATAAGGAACAATAGAGGACCAATAAATCTATCCTTTGGAACGACAGATATCACTTTTGTTTTAGTCGATGCCTTACCATCGAGTACTACAAACTGTCCTCTCTGACAAGAAATCCCGTATCGAGTCGCAAATTTGGGGTGATAATCTCGCAATTAGATTAAAATACGTTTGTAAGGTACGTGAAAAGTCTTCTGGAAATCAAGAAATACGGAATCAATTTGAGATCAATTGTCGATAGCACTCATCACTTTGTGTGAGTAAAGAGCTAGTCACGTTTCCCAAGAATGATATTTTCTAAATCCGTGTTGACCTTGCGTCAATAGTTCATTCTGTTCCAGATAATTCATAGTATTTGAATACAGGATATGTTCCAAAACCCTGCTGCATATTGACGTCAATCAAATACGCCTGTAGTTCAGTGGGTTACTCCTATTGCCTTTCTTGATTATATGTGTGACCTGTGCAACTTTATAGTCGTTTGGTACAGATCCTTCTTTGAGTGAACGGTTATATATGGCTGTTAAGTAAGGAAGTATCGCTTCAGCATAATCAAATAGAAATCTAAAAATTTCTGTGTAGGATCGCCAATGCTGGGGATTTTGTTTCCGTTTAAGTTTCACATGCCTTTTCCGACAGTACGTGTTTTGTGAACGAAGGGGATCACCTCCTTCTTTTATTAATTTGTTTGGTATAAAACTGTAAATTGTTGTCGATTTCACTTCTTTGACTTGGTACCACATCTGGTCTGCACGTTTAGTGTTAGGAAATAGTTGAAACTGTCTTTCAAGAAGCAATGTATTGTAGTTCTGCTTTCCTGCACAAATATACTTTTCGTATATTTTTGTTAACTTTGGGACTTTCGATATTCAATCTCGCTACAATAGCTCGGTGTACACTAACACCTGTAACCGTTCTAATGCCCGTTATGAGCTCAAGATTATTTCTTACTAAGAGATCAAGTGTGCTTTGAGATCCATTTATAATTCTAGTTGACTCATGAACTAATTGTTCAAAGTAATTCTCAGAGAATGCTTTGAGTACATTTCGCTCGATGTTTTATGCGCACCTACTGATTTGAAAATATAATTTCGCCAACAGATTGAGGGTGAGTTAAAATCACAGCCTATTATTATTGTGTGAGTCGGGTATGTGTTTGCAATTAGACACAGGTTTTCTCTCAACCTTTCTGGTATTGTATCGTCAGATTCGGGAGGCCGGCAAAAGGGAACCAATTAACTTTTTAAGCTAACTCACAAGAACCATTAACTTCAACTTCACTACCCGATAGACTACTTTTGACGCGACAAACACGCCTCCACCTATTTCGTTTAATCCATCCTTTCTGAACATAGATCTTTTGCAAAAACTTCTGCTGAACGTATTTCCGGCTTGAGCCAACTTTCACTGCCTACAGTAATGTGTATTTCGGTGCTTTCTAGTAACGCTTGGAGGTTTGGTACATTCCCGACACAGCTACGACAATTTACAACTATTATACCGATAGTTTCGATATGTATATTTCTTTTGTGATTGACCTGCACCCTTTGAGACAGACCCATTTAGTATTTCCCCAAAGCCCCCTACTCCAAAAATCCGCGCAATCTGTATTGTACTCAGAGATGGTTTCAACTCTAAGTTTATTCTGCTTCTACTATTTACAATTCTACAATGTCCCATGCAAACTGCAGACTCCGTCTTCAAGGGGCCGTAGACATGGATCCTCTTGGGCGACGTCTTCTGCGGTGATTCTTCTTCTCAGAGATCTTCCGTCTTCGGAATTCTGCGTGACTTGGCGTGCGGCCTTCTGGCTGGTAATTAAATATGCTGGCGGAGTGGTACCGTTCCTCAGTCGGCCGCGACGGCATCTGCAGGAAAAAAGTGCGAGATTAATTCGTGAACATTCTGCTTGCAAATGCCGGCTGCGGATAGGCTTCCGGCCGACGCGTGTTGTGCTTTACTGCTCGCTGCACAGGCGTTACTACAACGAACAGTACACAATCCACGCCACACAACCCCCGCTACCAGTGCAGCCGTTTCTTGCATGTAGTGGACTCATGACCTATTCAGCGGAACGCGGAACCCCACCAGCCGATGGCGCATGGATGTTTGTGCCGTCTTTAGTATAAGCTAGTTCATAAGTAGTTTGCAAGTTTAGGGACGGACGATACCTTACTTAAGTCCCATAAGCTATACAAACATTTGAACATTTGAGCCATACCACAGCCTGGGGATGTTTACTACGACGATAACCCCTATGCAATAGCTCCTTACTCAGTTTGACAGTCTCAGTATTCAATATGAAAGTTTATAACGTATTTTTAGTCGTTGATGTGTCATTAGTTACATGTATCATAAATCGGTCGGAGGGTGACTTTCGTGATTGCATCCTTAATGTGCTGTTCCATGAAAGGGCTTTCTGCGAGTTATGTTACCAAAAAGTGTGAGAATTGTGTGTGGCAAATCAAAATGGCGTCTGTCACATGGAAACATCGAGTGAATGTCTGTGCCCAACGATATGCAAAGGCGAGTGTGTTGGCAAATGTGCTTTTAGCAGGGTACCTACTGATTCGTCAGACATGACATTATTATGACTTACCACCTGAGGTTGATTAGTGACACACTGATAGCTGAATCCCTTCAATGGCTCTCAGTACTATGCAATATCGGCCCTTCTGGTGTAAGACGCGAGGAAGCATTAATGAGAGAGCATTACAAGTTCTTACCCACTCGCAAGCTTCCTATTTGGCAAGACCTTCCGACACAGGTAAGCCGATTGAAATCGCAAAAACTACCTCCTAAAACAGCAGTCCAACTATATGAGAGTAACTTCTCACTTAAATCCAACTGGACAAGAACTTGGGATTCGTTTAATGCAGAAAACAACTGGATAGACGATTCCTGAACCTACCTGGGACGGAATGGTCTTCGAACAACCGCTTACGTGCCAGTGTTGGTCGGTGAAATATTGCAAATTCAAATGGGAACAGGCAAATGATCAATCATTTGACTGTGGAGCTGACTTACAAACTACGGCACGCATAGTTGCTATCTGTCCATTACGTTATTTGCAGGAGAGATGACCGTATTCCATATATACAGGATGTTCCTAAATGATACCGACAAACTTCGTGGAGTGGTGGATGACGGCTTGAGAAACAAAATAAGGAACCCATGTCCCGTATCACCCAACGGCGCTACTGAGCGTCAAAATTATAAGTTACAGACCGCGGGCAGGTCTGTAACATGTGGTTTTCGATATTCAGGGTTTGCGAGTGATTGCACCGATCGCCGGTGGAGAATATGGAGCTAGCAGCTGTAAGGCCAGGCCCTGTTTCCTATGAGCGCAATGCTCTCTTGTTTGATGGCTGATGGTGACATAATTGGGCTTCCCCAAATGTTCAAATGTTTGTAAATCTGTCGGACCAAACTGCGTGGTCATCAGTCCGTAGCTTACAAACTACTTAACCTAAGGTAAACTAACCTAAAGACAAACACAGACACCCATGCCCTAGGGAGGACTCGAAGTTCCGACGGCGAGCAACCGCGCACATCGCAGCGCTCGGCTACTCCACCGCGGCTGGGTTTCTCCCCATGGTTTATTGCCTCTTAAAACCTCCAACACAATCTCCGATGTTGTACGCTGTAGCATAGTATAATGGATGTAACAAACAGAGAATGACAGAGGTACTATGTTGTGTTTTGTACACTAACGTCGTCTTGTGCAGCAGCCATCACCATCCACGCTGCTGGAGTGTACTGCGATCGGCCACATGATATGAAGAACGAAGAACAGTAGCTATTTCGTGATGTCGACGCCTTTATTGTATTTAACAGATGGATACCATAAATGCAAGGAAATGAAGAGAAGCAATACGTGTAGACACCAGCAACTCGGTGGATGACGTTTCCGAGACGGGTTTCCTACCTCATTTGGTTCCTCAAGCCTTCTCTAGCACCCCACGACGTTTGTCGGTATCATTTAGGAACACCCTGTATATATAATTTTGCTGACATTAATATACACAGAGCCTCTTTAGGCTTTTATAGAGGGTGCATAAGACTGACGTCTCGTCTGACGCTATCCGGATTCTCTGCTCGCCAGCCACATTAGTCCGCGCTCAGGCTTGTATCTATTGTTAGTCACGGTCAATGCCGTTATGACGTCAATTCCCAGGTCGAAACTCAGGGCTAATGTCATAGCGACCGACTGTCAGCGGGAAAGAAATTTTTGCTTCGGATATAAGAACTCCAATGCAGTTCTGAATGTAATCCTGTACCGTCGAGGCGGCCCAGTCTTTGAGCAAGTTTTCCTCGAAAAACACACAAGCAGTTTTATTGTGAGCAGCATTCCACACTCCTAGCATGTGAGAAGCCTCTTGCTCCAGCCCAACGTTCTTCTACTGCCCAGGGCATCCTTCTCGCATAAATACGAAATCGAGCAATTAATGAATAAAATAAGAGAAGTAACAACTCACAAACACCACTCTCCTTATAAAGTACATTAACAAAACAAGAGAAATAAAACATCACTAATTACCACCATTTTTAACATTAAAATATAAACGGTTGTATTATCTTATTGAAATCGGACATTATGGATGTATACGTTTTTCAGTTCCTGTAAAAGCGTAACAAAGCATTTAATTTGTAGAAAATTGTCAGCAATCAGTCGCAAATCTAGCTTTGTGTAATCAGTATCAATGCTTAAAAGAAACGGTTAAAATATGTAAACCTTTTCGACTTCCAGGTTGGAGGTTACGTTCATACGGATCAGTTTTGTTTCCAGTATTGATAATGATCACACAGTGATCGAAGTCTTGACCTGAATAAACAAATTACTTCCAGTTGATTGCTGACAATTATCTAAAATTAAAAAAAGTCGTTGAGCCCAGGTAACACAATAGATTTATGCCTGATAAAACATTTCATAAGAAACGTTGAGGAAACTGCTTGTAAAACTGATACTTCGTCTTCTACTCCTGTGTAAAGTACAAACTAAAAAAACTCACAATACAACGAAAACATCTGCAGTTCTGCCCGCGATAGGCAAAGGTTCCAGGTTCGAGTCCCGGTTCCAGCACACAATTTTAATCTGCCAGGAAGTTTCATCTGCAGTTCTGTTGCTTGTAAAGAAAAATACTGTTAATACATTTCAAATAGGGGAAGAACAAGTGTAATCATCGCATTAATATTTGGAATTGCAGAGAACTAGCGCTAACTGTACTAGTAAAGGAGTAATAAGAAAATGAAGACGTGTTATTGTTAAAACCTACGCTTCAAAATAAAAGTTTGTGTAGCTTATGGGACTTAACTACGGGGTCATCAGTCCCTAAACTTACAAACTACTTATGAACTAGCTAACACTAAGGACGGCACAAATATCCATGCCCGAGGGGGGATTCGAACCCCCGACCGTAATGGCCATGTAGACCGTGCCTGGCGCGACGCAGTCCCCTCGGTCACCCTACGCTTGATTTTCGCTACAGGGGATAATAAGTACAACTCTAAGATTCATTTGACGTTGCTCATAAAGACCAAAACTGTTTCCTGCCCCGAGTCAGGTGTCTTAGATGTTGGTTTCAGCCATAGACCAAAGATAACATAGACAGCTCGTGTCCCTATCTCTTCCGTGTTGTTGTTCGAAACCAACGTTTAAAATTACCCCGAGTCACGTGACAGTTTTCCTCATTTTGAGCTGAAATCAAGCATTTAATTTAACAGTAAAACGACTTCTCTAATTCCTATCAAACATTTAATAGTAAAAGTTGTGCAATGTCTCCAAAATTACGAATATTATGAGATGATTACCATTTTTACATGTGATCAGGTGAAACGTAAGCCTATTGACAGTTCATTTTACAAGAAAGATAATTCAAATACTCAGTGTTTTTATTGCAGTGTTTCTTGCTTTTATTTTTGTAATAATGACAGCAATTACCTAAGGGACGACTCTTAAATGAGTTTATATCTCTACAAATGGATTATAGTGCAGATCTGCTTTAATAGTGCTGTACTCAGCAAAAGATTAACTTAAGACTATTGGTTATACCCTTAAAACCAGTTCTAAACGTTGCGTGCACCCATCACTTTACTTTAATGCAAAATATCCAATATTTTGTTTGTTTTAAGTTTTGGGGATCACTCTGTGTGCAGAAGTCATGAAAAACAAATTCTTTTACTGTATAAAATCATCAAAAATGAATTCGGTTTTTATAAAAGCATAATAACACATTTCGCACGCATTGTTGGAAACTCATAAGAAAGCTAATGCTGATTGTGAAACATATTTTTCGTGCTTTACTTTTGTGGAAGGCACCAACTATACGACTTTCAGTACAATGTCGTCATGCTTTCAGTACAGTCTAACAGTAGCGACACCCACCGTTGTGAAAGTTGTTACCAACTGACTGTTGCAACGACACTAGCACTCGCAAGGTGCCGCAAGAGAAATGTTTGTATGTAATTACTTTTCTAAGTAATTAACCAAATAGTTTCTGTAATTTTTGCGTTCCAAACATTAGTAAAATATCGAGAGTCATAAATAATTGTGAAATAAATTTAAAAATAGCCGAATTTCCCATATTCAGTGATATAAACAACAACTTACTCTAGAGGAAATACTTACTAATATGTGTACATTTTGTAGTCTACTCTGCTGAAAGTAAGAGACTATAAACAAACGAGAAACATTAATTTCTGTTGTGGTCTGTTCTTATACGACAGGCACTTTCATTGACGTGTAAATATTCGATGTGTAGTCTAATGATCCGAACATTTTGCCAATTGACTCATTTTTCTTATAAACGTATATACTTTTGAGTGTAATTAATTTTCCTTATAAAAGGAATTCTTGCGTTTTGTGGTTCAGATGTAGCAACAAGTGTGGAATTGGTTTCTGCAATGTAGGGAAACACTTTTTTTTTTTTTTTTTTGCTGTCTTGTGAGGCTTTTCATTCAGTTACAGCAGTAATGGCTGAACTAGTACATTAAATAATAGGTATGGAATTGCAGTGAAGAAATGTTACCGTTTCTGAGTAGAAATCTGACGTGTTCCGGCAGTCAGTTGAGTTTTTGTTGAATATTAGCCAATTTTTTAATCTTAATAGAAAATTAAATTCTTGGTTAAAAAGTCGTAGACTTCAAGATAATCTTAAATAAACTGTCCAGCAAAGTACCGTTTCATACCTTCCAATGGTTCTTAAGAGACGTAATAGAGACAAATGTGGTGTTATTGTCTTGTTCTTGCAATTTTTATGACACTACGTACGTTCCCTGTCGTGAAAAGTAGGTTAAAATCAGTTTAAACGATACTGTTCACACTCGACCGATATCGTAAATAGAAACGTACCTCGCCAGCCGCTTGGAGCGCTGCTGTCGTGACGTATAACAAAAATCTCTGGGAGTGTCGTGACTGCTAAGCCGATTTCCACAGGCATGAATTTCTTACACATGCATTCCCCCATCACCACTCGCGACAGTCAAAATACTCACGGAAACACCAAACTTGTATACTGTCATGCTATCTTACGCGTAAGTTACGAAAGTTCATTCGCGTTTAATTTCCTTGCACGATGTCGCTGTCCCCACCATCGCTTACGAGCTTCAGCAACTGTCGATAGGTGGATCTGCTTTCATTCTGGCCTTGCTCCTTCGACAGAACGGAACACGGATCTAGCATTAATGTTTGTTTATGTACTTGAAGAGTTTGCATAACACCAAAATAATGACATTTGTCTTTAGGTAAGGAAATGAATACTTCGTAAAGTGACAAACTTTTCATAAACAATGTGATGTGGATATCAATTTAGAATTGTGCTGCTTGTTATAAACATTTATACATAGAGTAAGACACCAACATTTGATGTGACGAAACGAATTTGAAAACATTGAAACAGTGTTAACTTGCTATCGTTCGTAGTATTGCATAAAAGTTAATATTGTAAACGTATATTCTGTTTCAGTATAGGCCTAATAATAATTCATCATTGACCGTAAACATTTCGATCAAATGAAAATTTATATGTGGCTTTGGGGATTTAAAAGTAGGCCTACGTTGATCACCATAAAAATCTTATGTGAATATAATAGGGTTCAAATTGCCATTAACATTGTGTAAAGATTATTTTGTAAAGTAGATGCAAGATTCCTTAGAGAATTAAGTATTGAATCGGCATTTTCGGCACTTCTTACCTATCATAAATTAGACTAATCCTTAAAGAATGAACTACTGAGACAGAAACCTTACTTTCCACTTATTACTGCTGCAAGTAGTACCGATATAAACATTCTTTTCTGATGTATCTTCTGTTAATTGTAGATAACATACAGTAAAAAAAGTGTTCAGAATGTATGTACTGCAGTATATCCAGTAGCCAATGACCTTGCAAATTAATACGAGCTGGTATGGTATCTTACATTCGTGTCTTGTATAGTATCAGAAATATGGCTCAAAAGGTGTCCAAAATTGGATTAAATGTCAAGTAGCGGCGACACTGTGCTTTGTTGGCAGCGAAATGTACGCTTTGCGAGTGTAATTTACTGATTATACAAGTGTAAATGCAAGACCCTGCACACCACAGAGCAGGAACAGCATTCATTATTTATTTCATGGCCAAAGCGTAAGATTTGCCCCTCATTCTGATTGTGACAGTTTTTATACAGCCATTACCGACGTCATCGCTGACATTAGCACGTTACATTGACACTGCCATTACTAAAAGCTGATTCGCAATTTATTTTACCATCCCCAAACACTTTCTACGAAATTCCCACTTCTATATTCGGCTGTAGTACATCTGCTTGTATTTTTTTTTTTTTTTTTTTTTTTTTTTTTTTTTTTTTTTTTTTTTTTTTTTTTTGTCAACTTCTGTATAATCTCCACAGCTAAAATGTATACAGCTCCCGCACGAAAAATTACACTAGGAGCCATCTTGAAAGTCGTGTAAATAGCATTTCCTACATCGGCGTGAGGAAACCCTTACATGTATACAGGTAACGGTTGTGGGGGGAATACGTGTGTAAGAAATTCATGCCTGTGGAAACCTGGCCTTAGACTGTGGTCCGCACTGTATAGACGTTTTAGAGCTTTTCCCAATGGTAACAGCTAGAATATCTGGCCGGAAAGGCTGCTTTTGTTCGGGAAATAAGCTCACGTCACGGGATTAGGGTCCGCAATGAAACCTGCAGCAAGAATAACAACAGCAGGTGGCGTCGTGTTCCAGTGCCCTCTTCACGCCGCCGGCGCAGGGTCAATGTCGGAAGCCCGTGCGCGCCTTTGTGCAGCTTCCGGCCCGGCCAGCCGTGGCGACACGCGACACTCGCAGCTCACCCCCTCCCCCCCCCCCCCCCCCCCCCAGTACTCATACGCGGCGCCGCTGAGCGGCACTTGAGGCGGATCGCTGAGACGACGCAACCCGAGCCCAGCCGCTCGCCTCTTCCCCTGCTACCGCCTGCGCTATGACGCGTGAAAGCGACACCGACCGGCGAAAACTCAATTCCGCTCGCGACAGAGGCCACTCCGCGAAGGTGCTTCTCCCCACTCGTCACCTCATCAGTGGAAGAGGCTTGCTGCAGTCATTAGATGTCGTGTGCTCGGAGTGTTCATTATCCCATTTGGTCCATTAGCCCACCTGGCCATTACATCGTTATTGCTTCTTTACAGAGGTTGGCCGAACAGTAACAATCAGTTACAATATGACTTTAAGATTAATCATTTGACCAGTATAACAGATTATCCAATGCAGAAATTTAACCCTCTATTGCACAAAAATAATCAAAGTAAGAATTTTCCAGTAACAATATTGGAATTATACTTCATGGAGCTCTTGAATGTAAAATATATGATCATAAATTTTCTAGTAGGCATATATATAGGGTGTTACAAGAAGGCACGGCCAAACTTTCAGGAAACATTCCTCACACACAAAGAAAGAAAATACGTTATATGGACATGTGTCCGGAAACGCTTAATTTCTATGTTAGAGTTCATTGTAGTATTTACGGATGAGTCTTCATTCCAATGTGATCAAATTGTAAATTTTCACAATGAACAAGAGTGGGCTGACGAGAATCCCCACGTAATTGTGCAATCGCGTCATCAACACAGATTTTCCGTGAACGTTCGGGCAGGAATTGTTGGTGATGTTATTCCACCTACGCTCACTGGAGCACGTTATTATGATTTCGTACGGGATAGCCGAGCGATCTAAAGCGTCTCCCTGCGGAGCGCGCGGTTGCTCGCCGTGGAGGTTCGAGTCCTCCCTGGGGCATGGGTGTGTGTGTGTGTGTGTTTGTCCGCAGGTTAGTTTAGCTAGGTTTAAGTAGTTTGTAACCTACGGACTGATGACAACGCAGTTTGGTCCGATAGATTTACAGACATTTGAACATACCGGATACTCTACCTGTGCTGCTAGAACATGTGCCTTTACAAGTACGACACAACATGTGGTTCATGCACGATGGAGCTCCTGCACAATTCATTCGACGTGTTCGTACGCTTCTCAAAAACAGATTCGGTGACCGATGGATTGGTAGAGGGGGACCAATTCCATTTCCTCCACGTTCTCCTGACCTCAACCCTCTTGACTTTCATTTATGGGGGCAGTTGAAAGCTCTTGTCTACGCAACCCCGGTACCAAATGTAGAGACTCTTCGTGCTCGTATTGTGGACGGCTGTGATACAATACGCCATTCTCCAGGGATGCATCAGCGCATCAGGGATTCCATGCGACGGAGGGTGGATGCATGTATCCTCGCTAATGGAGACATTTTGAACATTTCCTGAAACAAAGTGTTTGAAGTCACGCTAGTACGTTTTGTTGCTGTGTGTTTCCATTCCGTGATTAATGTGAGTTGAACAGAAGTAATAAAATGAGCTTTAACATGAAAGTTTGGCCGTATCTTTTTGTAACAACCTGTATATTTTGGAAAATGTCAGTTCATATGCCGGCCGCGGTGGCCGAGGGGACTGAGGCGCTCCAGTCACGGTCTGCATGGCCACTACGGTCGGAGGTTAGGATCCCCCCTCGGGCATGGATATTTGTGCCGTCCTTAGGATAAGGTAGTTGATAAGTAGTTTGTAAGTTTAGGGACTGATGACCCCGTAGTTAAGTCCCATACGCTTAACAAACATTTGAACATTTTTTTTGTCACTTCATATATTCAAATAAACACTGCGCACATACGGATGTTGCGAGGAATTACATATTAGTTAGAAGAAGGTACTAAACTTTCTTAAGAATTAAAAACATTAGAAAGGCTGGGTATACATCAGTTGGCAAAATGTTACTGCTTTGCAATTACATTCTTCCCTAATTTATACACTGTAAAATTGTAAGAACAATTTCAATCTGGTACAAAACACAAATACGTATCGCATTTTGTACACATTACTTTTGTCATGTTTGACATGTAGTATATTTGAATTTGGCAGGTTTTCCACAGTAGTTAGGCCAGTGATCGATTCGGTCCTCCCTGATATCAGTATTTGTTGTACTTGGCTGCTAGTGTTCTATCTAGCGACTATCTCTTGGATGATTTTCCTGATCAGCGTAAGGATTCACCAATATCAAACTTGGAATCAAACAAATCCATCTGGGTTTTCTCGTCAATACTATTTTCAATACAGGCGCTCTTGTAAATTAGCCATGCAACAACCATATGTAATATGTACTACTGAGACGCTTGTGCGGACTTCTACACGTTATGTCTATCGTCTAATAAGACGGAAGAAATCGTTGGCAGTTCCATACTTATACATATCTACCTTACCTCCGAGAAAATTGATTCACCCGTCCCACGTTATCGGCGTGCGCACAATCAGGAGAAACACAATCACGTGTGAGCGAGCAGACTTAAGTAACGCTCTCACTATGTCTTCGAGAAAGGAGCAACGGAGCTGGATCAAGACTAAATGTGCCAGAGGTCGTACAACATTACAGTGTCATCAAGGTCTTCAAGAGGCGAGAGGCGAATCGGCATTCCCGTACAGAACAGTGGCACGTTGGGTAAAATCCTTCAACGAACGATGGTGTTATCCTAATGCATTACGTTCGTCCTTGGTAGACCTTCGCAGCTCCAATCGTCATGTGCAGACACTACAGGGTCAAATTTCAATATGCACAGCAAGTACGACTACAATAAGCGACCGAGTGAGGTGGTTCTAATCTACTTCCAACCATCCAGATTTAGATTTTCCATGATTTCCCTAAATCACTCAATGCCAGGACGGTTCCTTTCAAAGGGCAAAGGGAACAGCTAATTTCCTTTCCCATCCTTACAAAAAAAAAAAAAAATAAGCTCCGGCTATAATGACCATGCAACGAGCATAAATTTCATAGATTGGCGGGCGATAGGTCCGCTATGTTAGAGACAAATTTAACTGGCGTCCGCCATTTTATTTGAGGTATTAGCTGACAGCTGGTATGCCACACCGACTCGAGATTTTTATCTAATTACAGCTCCACGATTTAAATAAAGATTGACTATTAAATACGGATGTGTATCAAGTATCATCAGACTTTTTCGTAGCTCCGAAATTCACGAGTATGGTAGTAGATTTCCTAAATATTCGGTAATGAAATGTCACGAACATTTCAGTATTACAGTTCCAGTTAGAACTATAACAGATAGCTGAGGTTTGCAGTAACAACGAAAGTACCGCTTCGAAAATATTTGTGTTGATTGTAATGCGAATATATGGCATAAACGAGCTGCGAAACATACAGCGAACAGTAATTGTTATGACAAACAACCACGATTTTGGATTTGCATCTGCTGTTAGTGTGTTGTAACAACTGATTTCATAAAGTCTAGTATACCTTTATCTGGATTTTACTAAACGTATTAAGTCTACAAAATTGTAAAATTGTTTTCACAGGGTTTGCTTGTGAACCTTGGTGAACGAAATTTGGGTACAAAGACGAAATTGACAACAAAATACTGCAGGGAAAAATGCGCCTGAGTCAACTGCTACAAAAGAATTTCATGTCGAAATAAGGTGTTGTTAATAACATTCCTTGTTGCCATGCTGAATCAAGTAACGTTAGGTACGTGAAATTTGAGTACAAAGACGAAAATGACAGCAGAATATTGCAATAAAAACGTGCCTTGGTCAGCTGCCACAAAAGAATTCCACATCGAAATATCATTAATAACTTTTGTTGTTTCCACATATTTGTTGCAAAGATCACAGACATATACAAGTGAAAAAATCTGGCTGTCATTACTGCTATCACGCTGTGCACTGGTTGCATGTCAACCACGTTCGATCAAGTATTGTCAACAGCAAATTAAAATACTTTTATAGAAGGTCTAGACACTCAAAAGTGCGGTTTCATCAACCACAGAAGCAGCAGAAGACGAAATATCTCAAAAAACACACCAACACTAGGTAGAAAACAGTATTTTTTATGGTGTGTACTAGAAGTACTTGTTTTATCATTTCGATTTGTGCATTTAAATGCTGAACACACTTTAGGCACATTTCAGCAGCAAAAATAGTACAGGCAATACTAACTACATTATATACAACTCTTCCAGCTCAACAAAAACATACGATAGACAGACTACTCTCAAGTGTTCTGACCACCGTAAATATGGTGGCCGAGTTTACACAGGTTGCCGCAAAGAGCGCTGTAGCTCTTGTGTTAGCCACACTGTGAAATTTAAGCTCGTTGTGACCACCATATCGACGGGACGTTAATCTGCTTCCCTGTTTTCTTTCCTTCTTACTGCTACAACCGGGTAGTACTCCTCACTATGAAGGTCAGAGGAATGCGTTGCCATGAATGGACGCCACGTGGGGCACCGCCTATAAACACGAGTTTATCTCGGAAGTATATGTTGTCGGACCAATGTTTATTGGACTGATATTTTGTTTTGTTTTAGGGAGTACTACTAACTCTCAAAGTGTTGGACACTTTTTTTAACCCTTGTATTTGGCTTCTGGATCATTACAGCCCCTGTTCTGCTTCTCTGGCCATTCAAATACGAAGCAGATACTAGATATCGTTAGTCATTAGTGATTACCGGTGTGTGCAGTAATTACTTCCACCAACGCTACTGTATTATTAATTCGCGGCGCGAGCACTGCAAATAGAAATTCTCTATAATTACATTTCCTTTGTACATCCATATGCACAGCATGAAGTAGCTCTGTATTCAGAGCGTTACCATACATGCGTAAGCTACTATTTAGCCATATCAAATGTAATACCATTGCATTTTCTTGCGATATTGACCATAGTTGTGTCTTGCTTTACTTGTGCTTGTAATGTGCAGTTGGGAAATTGCCGTCAAACATATATAGTGAATATTGAATGATGATGATGATAACTGTTATTCTGAATCTCAAAATCTTCTATAAATGTGAATGTAAGTAAACCACCGTCCATTATGATTCGACAACATTGAGGTAAGGCCTTCCGCAACAATTTTGAGGTAAAGTTAACATTACTCTGTGACACCGAAGTAAACCAGACTCCCGTTACCAGAAAGGAAAATTATAATTTAGAAAGCAGATCAAATTTAAATTTGTGGCACGGAGGAACATGAAACATTAAATATCGACGAATAGTTTGGTTCTCTCCCTGTATATTTCGGCACCAACCTAGCGGATAACACCTCTCTCGATAGTGACATCGCTGACAACAGAATGGCAGCGCATAATTTTAATTAACTATAATTATAAGAAAAGGTTATAAAGGTCGTAAAAGTGATACCTACTCTTACATCTACATCTACACGGGATACTCTGCATATCACATTTAAGTGCCTGGCAGTGGGTTCATCGAACCACCATTATACTATTTATCTCCCATTCCATTCTCGAATAGCGCACGGGAAGAAAGAACTGAATCTCTTCATTGGAGCTCTGATTTCTCGTATTTTATTCTGATGCTCATTTCTACCTATGTAAGTGGGAGTCAACAATATATTTTTTGCATTCGGAGGAGAATGTTCGCGATTGGAGTTTCGTATGTAGCCCATGCCGCAGAGATAAGCGCCGTTGTTCTAATGAGTCCCATTCCAGATCCTGTATCATTTCCTAACGCTACCTCCCCTGTATCGTGACAATACATAACGAGCTGCCCTTCTCTGGAGTCTTTCGATGCCCTCCGTCAAACCCACCTGATGCGGATCCCACACTGGGCAGCAATACCCCAAAAATGGACGGACAAGCGTAGTATATGCAGTTTCTTGAGTAGTTCTGTTGCATGTTTTAAGGGTTCTGCCAATAAGACGCAGTTTATGGTTCGCCTTTCCCACGACATTATCTGTGTGTTTTTTCCAGTTTAAGTCTGAAGTAATAGTAATTACTAGGTATTTTTTGGAGTTTACAGCCTTCACTTTTGATTGATTTATCGTGTGAACAAAGTTTAACGGATTTCTTTTCGTACTCATGTGGACGACTTCACACTTCTCATTATTTAAAGTCAATTGCCAATTTTTACACCACAGTGATATCTTATTTCGATCATTTTGTCGTTGGTTTTGATCTTCAGATAATTTTAGTAGACGGTAAATGACGGCGTCATCTACAATCAACCTAAGACAGCTGCTTAGATTTTCTCCCAAATCGTTTATATAAATAAGTAACAGCAGAGGATCAATAACACTACGCTGTGGAACGCCCTATATCACTTCTGTTTTTGTCGATGCCTTACCATCGATTACTACGAACTGTGTCATCTCTGACAGGAAATCGCCTATCCAATCGCAAATTTGGGGCAATATACCATAACCACGCATTTTGATTAAAAGCCATTTGCGTCAAAAGCCTTCTGGAAATCAAGAAATACGGAATCGATTTGCGAACCCTTGTCGATAGCGCTCATCACTTCGTGTGAATAAAGAGCTAATTGCCGGCCGCGGTGGCCGAGGAGCCTAAGGCGCTCCAGTCACGGTCTGCACGGCCACCACGGTCGGGGGTTCGAACCCCCCTCGGGCATGGATATTTGTGCCGTCCTAGTTCGTAAGTACTTCATAAGTAGTTTGTAAGTTTAGGGACTGATGACCCCGTAGTTAAGTCCCAAAGACTCTACAAACATTGAAAGAGCTAATTGTTTTTCGCATGAACGACATTTACTAAATCCGTGTTGATCTTGGGTCCATAGATCATTCTGTTCGAGATAATTCATAATATTTGAATACAGTATATGATCCAAAACTCTGCTGCAAATTGACGTCAATGAAACAGGCCTGTAATTTAGTGAGTTACTCCTACTGCCTTTCTTGAATATAGGTGTGACCTATGCAACTTTCCAATCTTTTGGTACAGATCCTTCTTTGAGAGAGCGGTTGTATATGGCTGTTAAGTAAGGGGGCTGTCGCTTCAGCATAATCAGATAGAAATCTAATGGGTATACAGTCCAGACCAGAAGACTTGTTCTTATTAAGTGATTTTAGTTGCTGCACTACTCTACTTCTACGTTACTCATTACGTCCTCTGTTCGTAATTCGAAATCTAGAATATTGGTTTCGTCTTTTTTTGGTGAATGTGTTTCTAAAACTATGTTTAGTAACTCTGCTTTAGTAGCGCTGTCATCGTCAGCATCGCCATTACTATCAAACAGTGAGGCTATTGTTTGTGTTTTGCCCCTAGTATATTTAACATATGACCAAAATCTCTTTCGATTTTCAGTCCAATTTCGGGAAAGAGATTGGTTGTGATAAGTATTGTAGGCATCTCGCACTGAGATCCACGCTAAATTTCGAGCTTCTGTGTAGGAACGCCAATCCTGGGGATTTTGTGTTCGTTTAAATTTAGTATGCCTTTCCCGTTGCTTTTGCATCAGTCTCCTGACCTCTTTTGCGTACCAAGGGGGATCACCACCCTCTTTCATTAATTTATTTGGTATAAAACTGTCAATTGCTGTCGATTCCACTTCTTTGAATTTGAGCCACATCTAGTCTACACCAACGTTTAGTGTTAGAAACGAGTGGAAGCTGTCTTTCAAGAAGCAATGTATTTTATTTATATCTGCTTTCCTGAACAAATATAATTTTAATTTATTTTTGGTAACTTGGGAACTTTCGATATTCAATCTCGCTATGAGAGCTCTGTGTTCACTAATGTCTGTATCCGTTTTGATGCTCGTTATGAGCTCAGCATTATTTTATGCTAAGGGATCAAGTGTGTTTTCAGATCCATTTACAATTCTAGTTGGTTAATGAACTAATTGTTCGAAGTAATTCTCAGAGAATGAGTCGAGTACAGTTTGGCACGATGTTTGTTGGTACCTCCTGATTTGTAAGTATACTTTAGCCAACAGATTAGGGGTAAATTAAAATCACCGCCTACTATTATCGTGTGAGTCGGGTACGTTTTTGTAATTAGACTCATTCTTACGATTTTCAGGTACAACGTCTATCCAATGCAATACACGACACAATCAAGTAACAATAACTAATGAAAATTTCAGTAAGAAAAACTATCTACCGAAAATTAAAGACCACAACTCTATGACTTTCACTGAATTGAACTGTATTGTAACAAACGGTCAAAAATCATGGCGAAAATTTTACAGGAAAAACTTTAAGTTTTTGAAACATATCCATTGCCGACGTCAGGAATTACGTTACAAAATGGCTGAAGGGAGATTATTTTTATGACGGTAACGTATTGAAAACCAAAATTAGCATTACAGTGGCCCTTGTGTCTATCTTTTGAAACAACTGGAAGACTTAATAACAACTAACTCTAGCTTTATACTACTGGCGCCCCAGCGCCCAAAGGCAAAAGATCGTCGTTGCGGCGCTCGAAGATATTACACTCACTGGCGTATATTAAGTAGACAGGCAAAGTCGCTGGTTTTAGTGAAGCCTATCACTGGAAGCCTGACACCATCTTACATACACAAAAATCAGAAAGTTTGTGTATGTTAATTAGACAACTTCTGAACTAAAATGACGTGTTAGATTTCTCGCGCTGTTTTCAAATGTTTAAAAGTTTGTAAATCTATCGGACTCAACTGCGTGGCCATTAGTCAGTAGCTTACAAACTACTTAAACTAAGATAAACTAACCTAAGGACAACACAAACACCCATGCCCGAGGAGGGACTCGAACCCCCGACGGCGATCGGCCACGCGCACCGCAGCAGGGCACCCCAGAACGCAAGGCTAATCCGTCGCGACTCGTGCAGTTTTAAACAGGTTCTGAAATTGAGCTAATATATTTGCTTACTTGCTTAATTTAACACACGAATTGGAAAATCGTGTTATAAAATGAACATTATGATACATATTCCCACATTTAAAGCAGACAGCAGTTTGCGCGAGAACACTCCAATGAATACGGACACTAGTTATCAACAACAGACAGCCATATGTGCGACCAGAAACTCTTTTATAGCATGCATAATATTCTAGAAAAAGAAAAACTGGAGACAGATTATCAAATACAGTAACACCACTGAAGATACTTCTCATTACCATTATGTAGATGTTAACATTATAAAGGTGGGGTACTTTTTAATCCTATTTTAAGACTATTATATCTGTAGCTTAGGCGCTGTTAACTAGCCCTTTGTGGTAGTAATATGGGAACGACTGCGTCAGTGACTGCAATGATACTGCATACGGTATTGCCAGGCAAGTTAATATATTTCTGTAATTAAACTTTAATACAAAGGCCATACATTACACTGACGTATCTAAGAAAATAGCTTCCTATATATAGGGGAGAGTGGGGCACATTGAACAACAAAAGTTATTTCTCTATGTTATTCATCCAATAATTTTATTACAGAGTTGTGATTTTCTGTTTTTACAGTTTAATCATTCAACTATCAAATGGCGTTATATAATTGTTCTATGAGTAATTTCTTTCTAGCTACATGTTGTTGAAGAAAAACTGGTATATGGCTAAGTGTCCCACATGCGAGGTACAACGAACCGCTTAAAAAGTTTGTTAGGATAACATATTTAGTAGACAAGATAAATTTTAAATGTATTTTTAAGTTAATGTACACAGACATTCCACTTATACTTCATTAAACCTGTAGGCACAGAGTCTATTTTTTTAATCATCGAACATCACTGGACTGGAAGCTAATTTCAAATATAAAGTACGTCTTTTGGCTCTTTGTCATACCATCCTTAATCGGTTTTGGATGCACGTAATGTTGTTGCTAGCTGAAACAAATGCTTTATCATTTACCTACTAACAAAAATGGTACATGATAATCTCCAGAGTCATCCATTGGATTCTAAATATTGACTACATAGTAAACTGGCATTTTGCTTTTAGTTCAGATTTGGTAAAAAAGAAAACATCTGTATCTGATAATTTATCCAATTTGTCAAAGTTGTATACAGATTCAACAGACTCATCCAGGATGTAATTGCTCTCTTCATAATGAACCTCACTATTTTCTACATTAGTTTCCTGCTCAAGAAGATGCCGATTTACCTTTTTATTAGGATTTTTTTGTGCCGTGTAACAAATTTTTATGTGGTATATCATTAGGGGCACAATGAACCATGGCTTATCATGCCCCGGGAGAACTTGGTTCAATGTGCCAGAACAGTACATATTTCAAACAAAGCTCAAATGAAGTTATATACGAGGTGTGTCTACAAAGTAAGTTCCGTTTGGTTATATAAAACAAACGTGTACAGATACAGAAAATAATATTTATTGTACAAAAATCTACAATTTCTAAACTACTTTTTTACATAGCTTCCGAAATTTTTAGGCACTTGTCATAACGTGGTACAAGTTTAATCTTCTCTTCAATTGTGTTACCCAGGTCATCAGTAACCACAGACGGGACTCCACTTCGTTCTTCATCGTGAACCTGATCACGTCCTACATTTAACAGTCTGACCCAACTTCTAACCATTGAATCACTCATAGCATTTTGTCTTTAAGTCTCGCAGATTTGCCGATGAAATTCCTTTGCATTTAGAAAACTAATCACATATCTGTTTTCACGCGCAGCGGAATTTTCAATTACGGCTGCCATTATAAAAAAGCACTACATAGCATGTAGGCAGTAGCGATCTGAAATTGGCATACATGTCATCATGAGTCAGAGTAACTGCCCCGCATGCTCGGAACTGCGATCGTAGCGCTGCTGCGGATGGAAATAGAAACGGAACTTACTTAGTGAACGACCATCGTATGAACATTCTTAATATTTGAAGGAAGGTATACATGATTAAATACTATACTCATATTGTTAAAATGACAGTTTCTGTGTACTTCATGGAATCCTTTGTCAACAAATTTTAATCTATCTAATTCTTCGAAAATTACTTCACTGTAGCGAAAATATCGTAACACCAGCAGAAAACGATCGGCGGAACTAGATCTAGCAGAAAACAAATGGAAGTCGGTAGAGCAGTACTACTAACATACGCACAGAGAAAAAAAAATAATTTGCCACCTTTTACTGAAATAATGCCACATGATTCATTGTGCCCCGCGGTTCAAGTGTCCCACACACCCCTTAAATACTTAATACCAATTTATATCTATCATTTCTCATCGGTGTTTTTTGTGGATACGCCATGTCTCACGTATTTCTTATCCAAAATTAGTGATTGAAGTATCATTTTCAAGGTTTCGTTTTCTACTCATGATGAAAAATACATAGATAGTTTAAAGTTATTGTTTTCACAAAAAAAAAACACATTATTTTGAAAAAAAATGTACTGATCGTACAATCTAAGTTGGTACACGTCGAAAGATAGTAAATGGGACTTGTATTTACGGTTACTCCCATCAGCCACCGCGCCACTTAGTTTGCGCGGTCCTTATAAAAGCACTGTAGTAGGTCAGGCTTTATTCCATGGTGGAAAGTGTGCTCAAAGACAGTACTTTGTCTTGTAGAAATTTCCAGCAATCAGTCGTAAGTATTATTTATTGGCTGATCTAGATTTCGACCACTGTGTGGTCATTATCTATGCTTGAATAACGATTAAAATACATAAGACATCTCAACCTCCAACATAGAGGTCGAGTTGTTTTGTGTATTTTAATCGTTTTTAAGCATGGATAATGACGACACAGTGGTCAAAATCTATATCTGCCAATAAATAAAACTTCCGACTGATTTCTGGAAATTTCTACAATACAAAACTGTAGAAGGTGTCATCTATTGACAAACTGTTTAACTAGCATGAACAAAGGCTATCGCAGTTGTTTAGATTCTTTATGCAAGCCAAAGTCTTTCTTTGATACAAGCATAGTTTATCACATGATTTCATTTAAACACGTCGATGTAAAGCATAGTTGCCGGCCGCGATGGCCGAGGGGAATGCGGCGCGTCATTTACTGTCTGCACGGCCACTACGGTCGGGGGTTCAAATCCTCCCTCGGGCATAGATATTTGTGCCGTCCTTAGTGTTAGTTATGTCATAAGTAGTTTGTAAGTTTAGGGACTCATGACCCCGTAGTTAAGTCCCATAAGCTATACAAACATTTGAACATATAAAGCATAGTTTATCACACGATTTCGGTTATAAACGTCGATGTAGCGACGAAAGATACACAAACAATTTAACAGGCACGACAGCTGCTGCAGTTGTCTAGATTCTTTACGCAAGTGTACTTGCTTTCAAAGAAAAAATTCTATAATTATATTATTTAGAAATCTTAACGCTTTATCAGGGATTAATCAATGGTGCAAGATTAGTGGTGACTCACTTAGGCGAGTACATCATCACTGCTAAATTCACTGACTGCGATAAAACTGTGCTAATACTCCGCATTAACCACACTCCTTCTGATCCAACTATGCCTTTCCAAATGATAAGAAGACAATTCCCAATACAAGGAGTCATACGTGGATGTTTGACGAGATCGCTCATTCAGTGATATTTATGTTCGTAGTAAAGACACATACAGCCAAAAAGTAAACGATAATCACGTGGTAACTTCTAACATTCTTTTCGAAGAATATGTGTAAAATAAACAGGTTTTCAAAAAATAAAATAAACATGAAAAAATCAATATAAGATTTTATTTTATATTTTAATTTTAAACATGTCTGCAGTTCAGTCAACACAGTTTCAGCCGACCAGTTGCATAAAAATGGTTTACATGCATAAACCTTGACCTAGGTTTCGGCAAAATTAATTTTGCCACCTTAGGAAGTATTACCTAATAAAATATAATACACAAATATGAATAATAGTAAAATACAAAAGCGTTTCTAGAATAAGAAATCAAAATTACAGCATAGGTGAGAATGTACTTACATAAAGCTACATTAAAATAGTTGTTAAATAAAATGTGGCTGACTCCATGTCAATAGAATAAAAAGTAAAATTTAAAACAATGTCTACATCATAAAATTGTGGAGCACGTGCTCACACAGGTCGAGTGAGCACTGCGTACTGGCAGAGGCGTAGGAGCCCTAGTGACGTGCGCCCGCACTAGGTGGCGCCAAGAGGGCTGATGGGCGTGCGCGCAGTCGCGGACGCGAATGAATTTGACAAGAAGAAAACTGTGTGTAATATGATACTGACAGAAAACAGATAAGACAAAGAAAGATGGGAAATCATATGAGAAATAACGTGCAAAGAAATCTGGAGCCGAGTCATGTGCATGGCAGAATATATATACGTGCATACACGCAAAAATTGAAGATAGAAATGTTAGGAAATATTCAGTGGCCAGACATAGTGCATGAACTATGAATAAAAAGCACGCACCAGGTGGGAGGGAACGGGATAACCATTGTGCATCAGAATATTAGAAAACTATAAACAAGTGCTCCACTAGAATTCTGAGGACAATAAACACCATGCAGGAACAAGTACGCCAAGCCATGCAGGTACTTACCAAACACCCGACACCAATACACCAAGACAACAGCCAAGCAATGTGGAGAATTCAGAACGAAGGTTCACTCGCGCACAATGAAATAGTACTTCGCTTCCATAACGTGTCAAGCTAGTGGCTTAGGCTCATGATAAACTATCAGAAAGAAACGCACTTGGTTTAAGACCACAAAGTGCGGTGTACAGATGGAAGTTAAAGTTTCCCTAGGTACTTACCCTACCAGGAACCAAGAAGCGAATGAATAGCTCTCTTTACCACTGCCTAGCCGTTACCGAGGAGGGATAGTGGAGGGGAGCCCAGAGAGCGTCACCATTCGTCAGGCAGGTAACCTGACCAACCCCCAGCCAAGGAGGTTAAGAGCAAGTTACATTAGGAATCTTTGCTAAGACTGTGTTCTGCTCAGCAGTTGGCAAACCTACTTCTCTCCCAGAGACATTCAACACCCAGAGTTTGGAAGAAACGATGACACAAAACAGAGAAAGCGCCTAGCACAAAGTTTCATTCATTCTGTGGAAGCCAAGGCCAGTGGGAGCACATCACAGTACACACTAATAGATATTTGGGGCCTCATGTACAACATAGACACTTAGAATTTTACATACAGATAAAACTAAATCAGTATATAATGCCTGGTATCTCGTATATTGCGAGTGGAGTGTCTTGCTACACTCAAAAAATGTCTGAAGCGTCAACATTTGTTCATGGGGAGTCAATTAAATGGAACACGTTATGTGGACGTGTTTCAACATATTCTCAGATGAAGAGACTTGCACAGGACAGGGTAGCGTGGAGAGCTGCATCAAACCAGTCTTCGGACTGAAGACCACAACAAAAACAACAGCGATGTTATACGTTCCTTATGCAGTGTAACAATGGAATGGCTACAGAAAGACTGAGAGCATCGTGCTGAGTGTAGAAGTGGTGGGCGGTGTGGGGTGGGTTGGCAATTGATTCGGGCTGTGCGCGAGTCGGCCGTAATAAGACGGAAGGGCGTGGCCGCTACCTGCGGGCGGGGCCCAGGGCTTATCTGGGCAGGCCGGCCGTCAGCGGCTGTGGTGGTATCGGCAGCCGGCGCGCCGCTCCCTCTACTACCCTCTGCTCTCCTCTCCTCTCCTGTCCTCTCCACCACACTCCACCACACTCCACTCCGTCCACCGGCGGCCGTGGCCGGGGCCGAGTCTGCTCGTTAGCGAGCACGACAAGGGCGCGCACCACACATTCGGCTCAGCTCAGCTCACCTCAGTAGGGCTCTCAGGCCACGGTGGGCTGGCGTCTCTGAGTGGCCAGTAACCGACAGGCGCCTCTTATTACGTTGGAATACCTCAGGCGCCCATAACTCTCCACAACGAATCTCATTTTCCGAGAAAGCTCTCGAGATATCAAGTGCGTAGTTGAGTCTGTAGTAAAGCTCATTCGAAGCTCTTGTGTTAACAGTTTATAACGTCTGTGGTGTCGCACAAGTATGAAGTGCGCGCCACGTACTTTCGCCGCGCGCCGCCATGCACGCACGGAGCGGCGTTCTTACGACGTCAGCCACGAGCGCCCTCTGCTGCAACTCCGCTCGTGGCCACGACTGCTGCATCGGCCACTTGGGAATCAGATAGGCACCAGTTACGACTTGGCTATGGGATAGGCACTAGGAATCATCAGTAGGCAGGCCTCTATCTAAACTATGTATCAACATTCTGTGAAGTTTGGAAAGTAGGAGACGAAGTACTGGCGAAAGTAAAGTTGTGAGGCGGCATCGTGAGTCGTGTCGGGATAGCACAGTCGGTAGTGCGCTTGCCCGCGAAAGCCATAGGTCCCAGGTTCGAGTTCCGGTTCCGGCACACAATTTTAATCTGCCAGGAAGTTTCATATCAGCGCACACTCCGCTGCAGAGTGAAGTTTCATTCCGAAAACATCCCTTAGGCTGTGGCTAAGCCATGTCTCCACCATATCCTTTCTTCCAGGAGTGCTAGTCTTGCGTGTTTGCAGGAGAGCTTCTGTGAAGTTTGGAAAGTAGGAGGCGAGGTACTGGCGGAAGTAAAGTTGTGAGGCGGCATCGTGAGTCGTGTCGGGATAGCACAGTCGGTAGTGCGCTTGCCCGCGAAAGGCATAGTTCCCAGGTTCGAGTCCCGGTTCCAGCACACAATTTTAATCTCAAATCAAAATGTTCAAATGTTTGTATAGCTTATGGGACTTAACTACGGGGTCATCAGTCCCTAAACTTACAAACTACTTATGAACTAGCTAATTCTAAGGACGGCACAAATATCCATGCCCGAGGGGGGATTCGAGCCCCCGACCGTAGTGGCCGTGCAGACCGTGACTGGAGCGCCTCAGTCCCCTCGGCCACCACGGCCGGCAATTTTAATCTGCCAGGAAGTTTCATATCAGCGCACACTCCGCTGCAGAGTGATGTTTCCTTCTGGGAACATTCTACTAGTCTGCTGCTTTCCAAGTTAAGTAATGTATTATGTCTTTGAAATATATATCTTGTTCTAATTTAGCCTAGTGTTTCTCGTTTCTGCTGTCCCACTGGCTGGTCACTTCCGTACCTGCACACGCGTGCATCCTGTTTTCCTGTGTCGGTCTCTCTCTACTCGGCCACCGACACCCAGGACAACCGGCGGAAACGAGACACAAAAGTGGCGACGAGGCTGGGACACAAAAACGTCACAGCTGCGTCCACCTAATCCTCGACGGGCGAAGGTGCCGTTATTCTATTTGCTGTTTAGTTAATCCTTATTATTCCAATGGTATGACTGTATAGGATGCGGACAATTACTGGATGATCCATAAGAATAAACTTTGTTCACTTCCTTTATTACGGAACGCCAAATGTTAATAACCCCTTCTTTAAATACACTGATTAAATAACCGCGTGCCACTACGATAAATGTCTACAATTCCATACTGAAACATTTATTTATTTATTACTATTATTTCAGACTTAAATTGGAAAGAACACGTAGATAATATTGTGGGAAAAGCGAACCAGAGACTGCGTTTTATTGGCAGAACCCTTAAAACATGCAACAGAACTAGAAAAGAAACTGCATACACTACGCTTGTGCGTCCATTTTTGGAGTATTGCAGCCCAGTGTGGGATCCTTACCAGGTGGGTTTGACGGAGGACATCGAAAGAGTCCAAAGAAGGGCAGCTCGTTTCGTATTGTCACGATACAGGGGAGACAGCGTTACGGAAATGATACAGAATCTGGGATGGGAATCATTACAACAACGGCGATTATCGCTGCGGCGTGGGCTACTTACGAAACTCAAATCGCCAACATTCTCCTCCGAATGCGAAAATATATTGTTGACTCCCACTTCCATAGGTAGAAATGATCATCAGAATAAAATACGAGAAATCAGAGCTCGAACAGTGAGATTCACGTATTCTTTCTTCCCGCGCGCTATTCGAGAATGGAATGGGCGATTAATAGTATAATTTTGGTTCGATGAAACCTCTGCCAGGCATTTAAATGCAGAGTATCCCATGTAGATGTAGATTTCAATACGCAATTACAACCGAAACTCATATGCGAGACGACTGATGGGCATAACTTTAGCCACAGCTAAACGCGGGTTACGGACGCACTGTCAACATGCTACTTTCCCGCTCTGCGGTCGGCGGGAGACTGCCGCACACCGGCCAACAAACAAGAAACCTAAGCATTGTCGCCCAGCAGCTATCGCTGCACGCCAACGATAACTATCGTTCGACCAAAACGTACCAAAGAGGTTACTAAGCTAAAACCCTGTATCCTCACAAGTTGTGACAAGGAAAAATACGAGGCGCGTCCGGAAAGTAAGTTCCGTTTGGTAAATAAAAGGAAATTGTACACAGATACAGAAGAAATTTTTATTGCGAGAATTCTAGAACTTTTAAACTACTTTTCCACATTACTGCCGAAATTTTGTAGGCATTTGTCATAGCGTGCCACAAGTTTTTGCATGCATCCTTCACAGAAGGTTGCCGCCTGCGTATTCAACCATGTGGTAAGAGCTCTTTATCATCGTTGAAGTGCTGACCACCAAGGACAGATTTTAAGTGTAAGAAGAGATGAAAGTCGCTAGGAGAGAGGTCCGAGCTGTATGGAGGATGATCAAACAGGTCCCATTGAAATTTCCGTAAGAATTGTTTGGTCACATTGGGTATGTGAGGTCAGGCATTATCGTGAAAAAAAAAATCTTTTGACAGTAATTCTCTTCTTACACCTAAAATCTGTCCTTGTTGGACAACACTTCAACGATGATGACGAGCTGAAAGAACATGTTACCACATGGTTGAAGACACAGGCGACAACATTCTATGAAAAAGGCACACAAAACCTTATGCCATGCTATGACAATTGCCTACAAAATTTCGGAAGCTATATAGAAAAGTAGTTAAACAGTTGTAGATTTTTGTTCAATCAATATCTTTTCTGTATCTGTACCCGTTCGTTTTATATAACCAAACGGAACTTACTTTCTGGACGCGCCTCGTATTAACCGCTAATGACTTACCTTTGGCACTACTACAGATGTGTTATGGCCATGTAGCTTAGTTGTATGTTGGTGTCATTAGCAACATGACACGAAAATAAATATATTTGTCTTTTATAATTTTTTCAGCAATCAATCGTAAGTATTAATTTATTCACAGATCTAGATTTCCACCATTCTGTGGGCATTATCAATGCTAAAATAAATACAAAAGAACAGTTAGATAAAATACATGTCATGTTATAAACCAGTGGTAGAAGGTTTCTGTTATAGTCAGTGATAAAATACATACTTCAAAATAAAACGATTAAAATAAGTAAAACATTTCGACCTACATGTTGGATTTAAGTGTCTTCATAGTAGATGGAATTGGGACGCAGCTCATTAGATTATATAGATGGATGAAAATACCGGCAGCGGGTATGAAAATTCGTTAATAAATTTTGTGCGACCGGTTTCGGTGCTTTACTACACCATCTTCAGGCTCCCGTTGTGTAAATGTTATTAAAAGCACATTTGAAATGGGTAGCCATTAAAACCGGTAGACGTAAATTTCTTGTTCAGTTCATGTTACACCCTCAACGAAAACTGATGAATTCAGTGTATATATTCAGTGTATACACTCACTTCATCAGTCGTCGTCATACTCCGCCTGCACTTATTAGTATAGCTACAATTTGTAAAACTAACGCTATTTGATTTTGTGATATTGATCACGAACAAGATTATTCACAGGTGATCAAAAAAAAAAAAATATTTTAAACTGTTACTGTATATACATTATACCAAAAAACAGTTTAAGACATGAGGTAGTATACATTATTACCACCAATCCTGTATAAATGGGAAATCACATTTATTAATACAGAAAAATTTTTAAAGTAAAAATACCTATTAAAATTATAATAAAATATGACCATTACTATAATAAACATACCACAAATACAATTTTGATGTATAAACGTTTAAAGAGAACGCCACAGTCGCCAATGACGAATGTTGACGTCAGGTGTGTAAAAATTGTAACAGTTGCATTAGTATGAACATAACTTCCAACATGGAGGTTTTATTTAAGATATGTATTTTATCACTGATTATAACTGAAACCTTGTACAACTGGTTTATAACTTGCCATGTATTTTATCAAAATATCTTGCATTCCTTCACTACTTGCTTAATGTACAGATCGAACAACATTAGGGAAAGGCTACACCCTGTCTTACTTCCATCCCATTCTCTGTGTCCCTTTCATGCCCTTAGAATCGAATAAGCGCTGTATGGTTTTTGTATTGGTTGAATATAACTCGTCGCTCCCTACATTTTACGCCTGTTACCTTCAGAATTTGAAAGAGTTTATTCCACTCGACATTGCCAAAAGCTTCCTCCAAATCTACAAATGCTAAAATCGTAGGTTTGCCTTTCCTTAGCCTATCTTCTAAGATAAGTCGTAATGTGAGTATTGCTTCCCGTGTTCCTACATTTCTTCTAAATCCAAACTGATCTATCCCAAAGTTTTCCCATTCGTCTCTAAATAATTCGGGTTTGTATTTTGCAAGTATGACTTGTTAAACTGATAGTTCTGTAATTATCACATATGTCTGCACTTGCTTTCTTTGGAATTGGAATTACTATATTCTTCATGTAGCCGAAGGATATTTCCCCTGTCTAATACGTCTTGCATACCAGGTGGAACAATTTCTTCATGACTGGCTCACCTATCGATATCAGCAGTTCAGACAGAATATCTTCTATTTTAGGGGACTTGTTTCGACTCAAATCTGTCAGCGCTCTGTCAAATTCTTCTCTCAGTATTGTATCTCCTACCTCCTCTTCGTCTTCCATTTCTTGAATACTACCTTGAAGTTTATTTCCTTTGTACAGGCCCTGTATATATTCCATCGACATTTCAGCTTTCCCCTCTTTGCTTTGTACTAGTTTTCCGTCTGATTTGTTGATTTTCATACAGCTGCTTTTCTTGTCTCCAAATATCTGTTTTATTTTCCTGTAGGCGGTATCTGTCTTTCCCCTTGTTATATATTCTTCTATGTTTCTTCATTAGTCCTCTAGCCACTCCAGCTTAACCAGTCTGCACTTCCTGTCGATCTCATTTTTCAAACATTTGTAGTCCCTTTTGCCTGCTTCACTTGATGCATTTTTATATTTTCTCCTCTCATCAATTAAGTCCAGTATATACTGTGTTATCCAGGATTTCTATTAGGCCTTGTCCTTCTGCCTATATAATCCTCTACTGCTTTCACCACTCGATCTCTCAGAGCTACCTATTCTTCTTCTACTGTATCACGTTCCCAGTTTCAGCCAATCTTTGCGTAATGCTTGCTCTGAAATCCTCAACCACCTTTGGTTCCTTTAGTTTGACCAGGTTCCATCTCCTTTTCTTCCCTTTTGCAGTCTCTTAAGTTTTAATCTACAGTTCATTACCAATAAGTTATTTTTAAAGTTTATATATTCCCCTGGGTATGTCTTACAGTTTAAAACCTGGTTCCTAAATCTATTCCTTACCATTATAAAGTCAATCTGGTACCGTCCAGTCTCTCCTGGTCTCTTCGACGCATACAGCCTTCTTTCTTGACGTTTAAACTAAGTGTTGGTGGTCATTAACATGTGCTCTGCACAAAATTCTACCAAGCGATCTCCTCTTTCATTTCTTTTCCCCAGTCCATATTCTCCTACAACATTTCCTTCTCTTCCTTTTCCTACTACTGAGTTTCAGGCCCTCATCAAAATCAAGTTTTCGTCTCCCATAATTTTCTGAATAATTTCTTTCATCTCCTCACACATTTCTTCGATGTCATCATTGGGAGAGCTAGTTAGCATATAAACCTGTACTAATGTGGTCGGAGTTGGTTTTGTGTCTATCTTTGCTATGATAATGCGTTCACTATTCTGGTCATAATAACTTACCCTCATTCCTATTTTCTTATGCATTATCAGACCTACTGCTGCGTTACTTGACCAGAAATCCTGTTCATCCTGCCACCAAACTTCACTAATCCTCACCATACCTAACTTTAACCCATCGCTTTCTCTTTTCAAATTTTCTCACTTACCTACGCGATTGAGGGCTGGAACATTTCACACTCCGATCCGTAGAATGCCTGTTTCGTTTTTCCTAATGACGACAACCTCCTGAGTAATCCCCGCCCGGAGATTCGAATGGAGGAGTATTTTACCTCAGGAATATTTTACCCAAGAAGACGCCATCATATATTCATAAAGTAGAGCTGTATGTCCTCAGGAAAAGTAATGGCTGTAGCTTTCCCTTGCATTCAGCCGATCGCAGTAACTGCACGGCAAAGCCATGTTAGTTGATGTTACAAGGCCCCTGTAACTCCTGAAAAGGCTGCTGTCCCTCTTCAGGAACCACACGTTTGTCTGGCCTCTCCACAGATACCCCTCCGCTTTGGTTTCACCTACGGTACGTCTATCTGTATCGTCGAGGCATGCAAGTCACCCCACCTCGGCAATGTCTGTGGTTCATGGGGCTGGAATCATTGCACAATTTCAAAATGAAACTATTGTGATCTGCATTTATTCAGATTCAGACACTCTAGCAGGATCACAATCAAAATATATGTCGCTCATACTTTAAAGATATGATATTTAGTAAGTAACAGTGGTCTGCATTGACTCTGACAGACACATGAGTGTCATAAAACCTAGACAGACATGATTTTACATTTAAGAATAAAAACATATAAAGACAATACTATAAAGGACAAATATGACGTGAACATAACAGCATTTGAAAAGGAATCAATATGATATGAACATTAATTGTTCACAGAAACATTGAAAGAGGGCTTTATTTATTTTATTTTATTTTGGTCTTTTTTTTTTTTTTTTTTTTTTTTTTTTTTTTTTTTTTTTTTTTTTTTTTTTTTTTTAATTCCTGATTAGTAAGTTTAGTGAATAAGGGAATTAAAATACAGAACGGAGGTCTTCTGCTTAGAGCAGATAGACACACCCATTTGATATGGTACTGTCAACAATAGATTCCTTTCTGAGACATGGCCTGGCTTAGTGCTTCAGGTGTTGTATCGGTGGATTAAAACGACTTAACGCCTGTGAGGAAACTAAGGCTGTTTGAAGTGGCTCTCTTTAAGGCAAGAGTCGACCCACTCAGTGTTCGTTTATCAGCAGAGGGTCTGCCGCGACGGAATGCTTCTGCACTGACATCTGTCAGTCAAGCCACGGGGCGAGGGTTCGCGCCCTGCGTCAGCATAGCTGCGCTCAGTAGCCCGGCATCTGCTGCTGCCATTCATTCGTCTGTCTCTCGACCTCCATCGCAGCCTGCCTCCCGAAGAGTTGGGGTGTTAACGCGCTCAGCGACTTAATGACACTTATCCTGCCTTCCTGTTTGTCTCATACAAGCTAACTCATGTCTCTGTACATTTTGTTGCTTACGTTTCAGTACTTCAGTCTACCTATGAGATACACATCGCGCGCTGATGACCTAGCTGTTGAGCGCCCTACAACACCAATCATGATCATCATTAAGACATGCACAAAACAACTACAGTTGAAGTGACTGTATATTTCAGTACGAGGCGCGTCCAGAAAGTAAGTTCCGTTTCAATTTATCTCCGCTGCAGCGCTGCGACTGCTGTTCCGCCACATGCGATCTAGACGATGCGTATCAAGGAGAAGAACGTGCGCAATTTGGAGATCGCTGTCAGTTACGTACGCTTTGTTGTGCTTGTTTGAAATGTCGGCGTTGATTGAAAATCCCGCCGCCTGTGAAATCAGGTCGGTGATTCGGTTTCTGAATGCGGGGAAAGTGAAACCAAGTGATATTTATCGGCAAATTTGCTATGTTTTCGGACCAAATTTGATGAGTGATTCGATGGTGAGAAGATGGGTCCGACAGTTCAATGGCGGGCGTAGTGATGTGCACGATGAAGAACGAAGTGGGCGTCCAGCTTTGGTTACAGAAGAACTGGTAAACACGATTGATGATAAGATCCAGGAAAACCGTAGGCTTACAATTAGTTTTCTCGCTATGGACGACGAGCTGAAGGAAATTGTTTCCAACTGGTTGAAGACACGGGCGGCAGATTTCTATGAAGAAGGTATACAAAACCTGGTAGTTTAAGAGTTTTAGAATTTTGTGCAATAAAAAATTATTCTGTATCTGTGTACAATTTCATTTTACTACCAAACGGAACTTACTTTCTGGACGCGCCTCGTATTTTTCCTTGTCACAACTTGTGAGGATACAGAGTTTTAGCTTAGTAACCTCTTTGGTACGTTTTGGTCAAACGATAGTTATCGTTGGCGTGCAGCGATAGGTGCTGGTCGACAATGCTTAGGTTGGAACGTTTCTTGTTTGTTGGCCGGTGTGCGGCAGTCTCCCGCCGACCGCAGAGCGAGAAAGTAGCATGTTGACAGTGCGTCCGTAACCCGCGTTTAGCTGTGGCTAAAGTTTTGCCCATCAGTCGTCTCGCATATGAGTTTCGGTTGTAATTGCGTATCTACATGGGATACTCTGCATTTAAATGCCTGGCAGAGGTTTCATCGAACCAAAATTATACTATTAATCTCCCATTCCATTCTCGAATAGCGCGCGGGAAGAAAGAATACCTGAACCAACACGTATTTTGGTATTAAAACAAAATTATTTACAATGTCCACGATTGCAGAAACATAAAAATCTATCACGTAATATGTTTTATTAACTTTATATCAACATCTTTTTGGTGTTAAAATTCTTTACAGTTTCACAATTTCTCTTGATTGAAAAGAAATTATATGTATATATAGTTTTAACTGTGGCCACTTGATCAAAATGTATACACCTATATTTGTGGGGCAGGAGTTATCAGAGTTGAAGGGTATGGAAGTGATACAGATGTTTGGAAGGGTGTAAGACAGGGTTGAAGCATTTTCCCAATGTTATTTAATTTGTACATTCAGCAAGCTATGAAGGAAAGCAAGGAGAAATATGGAGAAGTAATTTAAGTTCAGGGTGAAGAAATAAAAACCTTCCGATTTGCTGATGACATTGTAATTCTGTCAGAGGCAGCAAAGGACCTGGAGAAGCAATTGAACGGAATGGACAGTGGGTTGAATGGAGCATATAAAATGAACATTAACAAGAGCAAGACAAGGATAATGGAATGCAGTATTAGAAAATCAGGCGATGCTGAAGGAATTGAATTAGGTAGCTAGTCAATAAAGGTGATAAATGAGTTTTGTTATTTGAGCAGTAAAATAACAAATGATGGTCGCAGTACAGAGGATGTAAAATTCACAATTTCAGTCGGAAGAAAAGCGTTTTTGAAAAAGAGAAATTTGTTAACATCGAATGTTATTTTAAGCGTAAGGAAGTCTTTTCTGAAGGCATTTGTATGGAGTGTTGCCTTGTATGGAAGTGAAACTTTGGACGATAAACAGTGTAGACAGAAATGTGGCGCTACAGAAGAATGTTGAAGATTAGGTGGGTGGATCGCGTCACTAATGAGGAAGTACTGAACAGAATTGGGGAGAAAAGGAATTTCTGGCATTGGTAGGACACATTCTTAGACATCAAGGAATTATGAACTTAGCGTTGGAGGGAAGTGTGTGGGGTAAAAATCGCAGAGGGAGACCAAGAGATGAATGTAGTAAGTAAATCCAAATTGATGTAGGTTGCCGTTCTTATGAGGGAATGAAGAGACTTTGCCGACCGCGGTGGCCGAGGGGACTGAGGCGCTCCAGTCACGGTCTGCACGGCAACTACGGTCGGGGGTTCGAATCCCCCCTCGGGTATGGATATTTGTGCCGTCCTTAGTATTAGCTAGTTCGTAAGTAGTTTGAAAGTTTAGGGACTGATGCCCCAGTAGTTAAGTACCATAAGCTATACAAACATTTGAGCATTTTTTGTAGTGTTTTCCAGCGGCACTAGTCATCCCAGAAAAAAGAATTAAAGCCCCGCCCTACTTTTTATTCTTTTCTTTTAATTTTGAGGACTGGTATGAGCTCATCGTCTCCAGATTGTTATCTTTAATGTCTATCCTTCTCACCCTGCCTTCTGAAATTTAACCGTTTTTTATTTACCTTTTGAACAATAAACAAAATTATTAGTGACAAAATACACAAATTACACGTTAATGTTAGGCTGGTATTACATGTCGTTCTTACTTCGACTAACTTTTTGATTCCTTGGGCAGACACCGCTCTTGCACATTGCATTAAGCCTCTCTCAATACCAAATAAATAACTATATTTTGCAACTGCGAATTGTCCACTATAACTACATTTGTACGTTGTTTAGCCGGGACTGGCAGGGAGAACAAACCACAATTAAAAGCAAACAAGACATACAAAATTGCCACCAAGGCACGCTAAACGTAGAGGCTGTCTATTATCAAGTCCAACGAATACTTGTTACTGTTTCTAAAATCAAACAAAGGTGTTCAGGTGTGTTTGAATGGTGATGCCTCTATTTTAATCTACTCTGTCACTTTATATTTAGCTGATATTTTACTGGCCGTTTGAGGTAGACTTCAGACAAAGTTTCAGTACAGAACAAAAAAATACTTTGCATGAGTACGAGTTGTTCTTCGTTCAGTGTAATGAGTACCTGGACCATCATGTCAAAAATAATGGTTCCACGTTGTTTCTACGCTAACCTACTAATTTATCAAGCTAGAGGGAGAACTCGAACCTCCGACTAGAACTGCCGCCCAGTCCGTAGCATGACGCCTTAGACCACACGGCCATTCCGCACGGTTATTATAGATAACCCTGTGAGGCCTGTCTTTCTGGTGTATAATGCTCACGAAATTAAGTATGAATGATTACCTGCCAGTACCTACTAAGCGTGATATTTAATTGTGTTTATATCAATAATCTTCATCTTTACGTATTTATTTACAAGTGAGAGATCTCATGACTGCCGACTTTTTCTACAAATGCTTCAAGTTTGCTTTCTTAATGCACCCCCTATGATTTTCCCGACTTGTTGCATTCTCTTACATGACTTCATCCGAAGCATTCTGCGGGTTTACGCTCAGTCTTTCCTGCAGCGGAAGACAGTTTTGTGGTGTAATCTCGTGACTTGACAGTCTGGTTTCGGCTGACGAGTTTAAACACTTTGTTATGTAGCTGAGCATTGCTTGACACGTCTCCACGTCTTTGGAATTAGTTCCCGAAATTATTTCGGTTAGCATCCCAATTTTTCAACTGGATATTGTAAGTTTAGAACGTCTCGCCATTGTACTGTTGTTAGTTTACATAGCACTTATTCTGTTTGGTTTTGATTGCATAACTTATTGTTACAGTTATTTCCGCGGGTAGGGTCTGATGTAGTTACCCACTGTTTTCGCTTATTTCTGGCTTGTTCTTCTTTCACCACGAATTTTACTTCATTTAAAATTGCCCGAAACGCTCTAAGATCATCTCGGCACTTTCCCATCAGTATTTATTAATACGGAAGAGGGAGCTTAGTGAAATATCGCCATCACTATGACCACATACAGTGTCCAAAATTGGTTTTTCTTAGAAAATTGGGCCAAGAAATTTGCAGCACTCCCCCGATGTCTCCATGTTATAGTGCATTATCAACTCATGTACTATAAGTTCCTCTGTAGTTTTCGACCAGTAATGCCAGAGAAATGCCAAAGATAGCTTGAATCACATTTAAAATAGGTATCCGAAGCATGCTGTTATAATCAGTGGCGACTTTAATTAACCCTCGATATGTTGGCATAATTACGTATTCAAAACCGGCGGCAAATATAAAACATCGTCCTAACTAGTTCTGAATGCTTTTTCTGAAAACTACTTCGAATAGTTAGTTCATGAACCCACTAGAATAGTAAGTGGTTGCGAAAATACCCTTGATCTCCTAGCAACAAATAATCCTGAGCTAGCAAAGAGCATCAAAACAGATACAGGGATTAGCGAACATCGAGTTGTAGTAGCGAGACTGAATGTCGAAATGCCCAAATGTACCAAAAATAAACGAAAAATATATCTATTCAATAAAGCAGATAAAAATTCGCTTCACGCTTTCCTGAGTGATAGTCTCCAGTCTGTCAAAACTAAAAATACGAGTGTAGATCAGTTGTGGCTTACTTTCAAAGACATAATATCAGTAACAATCGAGAGATTTATACCAAATGAATTAGTAAAAGAGGGGGCTGACCCCCCGTGGTACACAAAACAGGTCCGATCACTGTTGCAGAAACAAAGAAAAACGCATGAAAAATTTAAAAAGACACATAATCCACAAGACTGGCAATCTTTTACTGAAACTCACAACCTAGCGCGTACTTCAATGCGAGAAGCCTAATGTAGTTACCACAACGAAATCCTGTCTCGTAATCTTGCAGGAAATCCAAAGAAATTCTGCTCATATGTGAAGTACACTAGCGGGAAAACACAAACAATACCTTCACTACGCGATAGCAATGGTAATACTACCGATGACAGTACTGCTAAGGCAGAAGTACTAAACACAGATTTCCGAAATTCGTTCACCAAAGAAGACAAAGTGAACACTCCAGTATTCAATCCAAGAACAGCTACCAGCATGTGAAACTTAGAAGTAGATGTTCCTGGAGTAGTAAAACAATTTAAGTTGCCCAAGTGACTCCAATATTCAAGAAAGGCAATAGGAGTGATCCCCAAAATTACAGGCCTATCTCATTGACGTCGATTTGCAGTAGGATTTCGGAACATATACTTGGTTCGGATATTATGAACTACCTGGAAGAGAACGACCTATTAACCAGCACGGATTCAGAAAGTATCACTCTTGCGAAACACAGCTTGCCCTTTATTCACATGAAGCGTTAAGTGCCATCGACAAGGGATCTCAAATCGATTCCATATTTCTGGATTTCAGGAAGGCTTTTGACACTGTACTCCACAAGCGGCTTCTTTTGAAATTGCGTGCTTATGGAATATCTCCCCAGTTGTGCGGTTGGATTCATGATTTCCTATCTGAAAGAACACAGTTCGTTGTAATTGACGGTAAGTCATCGAGTAAAACAGAAGTGATATCTGGCATTCCACAGGGAAGCGTTATAGGTCCCCTACTCTTCCTCGTGTTTATAAAAGATTTAGGAGACAATCTGAATAGCTCCCTTAGATTGTTCGCGGATGATGCTGTCGTTTATCGGTTAGTGAAGTCAACAGAGGAGCAAAAGCAACTGCAAAGCGATTTAGACCAAATTTCTGCATGGTGCGAAAATTGGCAATTGACACTAAATAAAGAAAAGTGTGAAGTAATACACATGACCACTAAAAGAAATTCGCTGAACTTCAATTACGCGATAAATCAGTCAAGCCTTAAGGTCGTAGATTCTACCAAATACCTTGGAATTACAATTACGAACAACTTTGACTGGAGAGAACACAGAAAATATTGTGGGGAAGACGAACCAAAGGTTACGTTTCATTGGCAGAACGCTCCGAAGATGCGCCAGCTCCAACAAAGAGACTGGCTACATCACACTTGCGCGTCTTCTCCTGGAGTACTGTTGCCCCTTGTGGAATTCTCACCAGGTGGGACTGACGGAAGACATTGAGAAGGTTCAGAGAAGGGCAGCTCGTTTTGTTCTACCACGTTACGGGAGGGTAAGCGTCACGGAAATGTTGCACGAATTGGGGTGGAAATCATTAAAAGAAAGACGTTATTCATTGCGGCGTGATCTGTTTGCGAAGTTTCAATCACCGACTTTTAGTTCTGAATGTGAAAATATTTTGCTAGCACCCACCTACTTAGAGAGACATGACTATCCCAATAAAATAATAGAAATCAGATCGAAAACGGAACGATTTAGGTGTTGTTTCTTCCCGCGCGCTATTGGAGAATGGAACGGTAGAGAAAAGTTATGAAAGTGGTTAATTAACCCTCTGCCAGGCACTTGTGATTTGCAGAGTATCTATGTAGATGTAGATGAAACGCGGTCTTCAACTCCTGTCACCACTCCTAAGCGAGAACGAAATCTATTTTTTTTTTCTAGTGGTCCAGCTGGTACGGTAGTATTTCCTCGGGAAGTTGTCCAGAGAAGGCACGTAGGTGGAGTGTATTTCTGTCCTCTTTGTGATACTGAAAACCTTCGGATTGTTAGAAAACTCTCATGATCGAATGCGACCTCATTTTGCCGTCTATTTTTGTCGCCCATGCTACTCTGTACATGCGGATGCACGGCCATACCTTTTCCGGAATCCATCGGATGCGGTGGCGCACTCACGCTTGTTAGGCGTGTGTTACACCAGTGCAGAGGAACGCAGTTTGTACTTTGCTGTGGTTCCTGTTCGTTCATTCCCTCACGCACCGGTTCCGTGTCTTGTCTGTGTAATTCACGCAGAACTTCGTTTCCTCCAGACATTACAGTTAAGCGCGGTATTTCTGCTGTCAGTATATCGTGATTCTCACCAGTTATGGATGCGGCCCTTCGTCTTTCTTCGCTCAACTATGGAGTGACGATAACATCGTTACTGCACATGCCACTATGGCTGTGTGTGTTGGACGTTTTCCTATCCGCTACTTAACAAAGAATATTTTCGAAGAGTTGCATAACTCTTCCAAAGCTTTATCTAAGTGTCTAAACTTTGCTGTTAGATCATCATCCATTATCATCTGTATTGAACCCTCCGTCGTTTGTAGTCCTAGTTTTTTAATGCTACTTTGCATCTTACTATATGATGTTGCAGTTAATTGTGACGTCAGTGGTGTCGCATTGTCAAGGAGGACAAAAATATTATCCGCCTGCAGGACTCGAGCCCTCGATTCTTTCAATACGAATCCGATCTCTTACCTCTGAGACAAGCACCGTTTCCTAAACACATTCTGAGAGGGGCAATAGATAAGTTGCTTATCGTGACAATCTGTTTCGAAATTCCTTTTGTGGACTAAATGCTTGGCCATCTCAAGTTCACACATGGGGCACTTTCATGTTTCAGCACGCCCTACAAGTACCGTACATTTGGACAAATTTGGCGATGACGACCAGGCGTTACCTCCTGGTCAAATCTGATACTTTCTCACGTGTCTGCTATTTTTTACACTGATGCCGACTGTAATCTTAAATAGATTGTGACTTCATGCCGATTGAACGTGGAGGGACAATGGGTGGAATATCAACGGCAGTGTCGTACCTCAGCTTAACACACTAAATCACGAAAACCATTTTGTAAAGACCTTATACATGTGGTGTGAATTCTCATCCGGTTAATTGAAACGGAAAGCCAGGAGAAAATTTCTGAAATGGCAACGGACCATACATATCAAATGAAGTGGCGCAGCCGGCTGCGATAGCCGAGCCGTCTGCGGCGCGCCAGTCACGTTCTGCTTGGCCACTACGGTCGGGGGTTAGAATCCCCACTCGGGCATGGATATTTGTGCCGTCCTTAGTATTAGCTAGTTTATAAGTAGTTTGTAAGTTTAGGGACTGATGACCCTGCAGTTAAGTCCCATAAGCTCTACAAACATTTGAACATTTTTGAAGTGGCGCAAAACTGGATGTGCTGTGTTCTTAAGAAAATGTTCAGATGTTTGTAAATCTATCGGACTTAACTGCGTGGTCATCAGTCCGTAGCTTACAAACTTCTTAAACTAAGGTAAACTAACCAAACGACAACACAAACATCCATGCCCGAGAGGGGATTCGAACCATAGACGGCGGACGGCCGCGTGTACCGCAGGACGGGGCTCCAATGCGGCCGGCTGACACGCCGCGACTGTTCTTAAGAGTTACTGGAGTTAGAGGGGAGGGACGTAGACAAAATAGGCCAAAAATGATAAATTTGATAACAGATAGTTCTGCAGTAAGTTACAAATACCTCTCAAATTCCAACTACAAATGATAAAAATGCTGTATTGTTTCAATCACTCCGCAGCGCCACGCCCACTTTTCTAGACGACACTCTTCTTATTGGGTCATTCTACGTCGAGTGTCCCAGCTTAGACCAATGTCCCAGCTCGACCATCTTCAATTGTAATGTAATTTGTACAGTATGTAGATGATGGCTCGACATTAACGCATGCAAAATATCAGGCTCACTTGTAACCTGGTTCACATACTAGAACCATTTATGTGGAGACCACTTTCACAGACACCGAAAAGTCGCGAAAAAATCTACAAGTCTAACCTTCCACTGTTCCTAATGTAAAACAGCAAGACACTTGGTTTATGGTACATTGGTACAACGTTTTGTGCTCTACACACAAATGATGCAGACAGAGTTCAAAAAGCAACGCATTTGGAATAATCTCAGTTCAAAACGGACATAGTTTAAGGAGGTATAAGTAGTGGAGAAACAGCGCTACAGACCTAGTCTTTTGTCAAACTATTGTCTGTCTGCGTGTTTACTATATCACCAATTTGGACCTGGCTTGTGTGTTTAATTCCTGTGCTACGACCATGTGAATATACTAACAACCATGAATGTGTCAAACTTTGCATACGTTCATTCCAGGCCCTCAGGTACATACTGTACAAAATTCATCAAAATTGAAGATGGTCGAGCTGGGAGCCCTTGGACACTTCAAGTGGAATCCTATTTGCCACATGGAAATGGATGAAATTAAAAAGGTACAGTGTGTGGGGTACATTCACCAGATATATTATGGCAAAGCAATCAGGAAAAATACTGGAAATTTGAAGGCATTGCAAAAAGTATGGGCAGTGGATTTTCACAAGTTGTCAACTAATGAGAAGCAGATACATCAATTGTGTGATATATCTCGTTGCAAATATAAGCAGGCAAAAACAGAAAACAAAACCTATTCACATAAACACTGTCTTCCTGAAGAAATCCTAAACACCATAAAGCCAACATTCCAGTTTCTACCTCATCCAAATTTATTAAATAAATGTTCCCAGCCGCGGTGGAGCAGCCGAGCGCATTGAGGCGCTATGCTACGATACGTGATGCCGTTTCCCGTCGGGGGTTCGAATCCCCCCTCGGTCATGTATGTTTGTGCCGTCTTTAGTATAAGCTAATTCATAAGTAGTTTGTAAGTTAAGTTCCATAAGCTTTACAAACATTTGAACATTTGAAATGTTTCCATGGCGGAACACAAAACCCGAATGATAGCTTTAACAGTCTCGTTTGGAAGAATTGCCCATGAACAACATTTAGCTCATCTACTGTTATTAAAATTGCAACATATGATGCATGTCTCGTGTTTAATGATGGTAACATTGGACTGGACTAGGATTCGCTGCAGGTTACTTCACCGAGAAGCTATCGAAGAAAATTCTTACTCTGCGTACTGCTAGATCTGAACTCTCTGAAGGATTTAGCCAAAAGGGAATGCCAGAAACATCATATAAAAAGGAAGCAGAAACACAAAGAGCAAGAATGTATGATTATGGTCAACATTAAGGTACTACTTTTGAAATATTTTAGGTGCATTTCCCGTAACTTTATTTTTAGTGTATAACGGACATTTTCCCCTGAACTACTGGAGAGAGAAATGTGAAATTTTCCGCAGAGTTTGTTCATAGTATAACACAACTGCCTGTGGTGTAAATTTTTATACGTATTTCTGTCCAAATTATTTAAATTTCTGAGAATTGAAATTGCTTTGTTTCGAACGCATACTTTTCTAAAATAAATTGTAAGAGTTCTATAACTGATATTAAAAAAACTATTCCATACATTTGCTTATACGATTAGAAAGAACTATCTACCACAATCTGAAAGTTGTAAGTAAAGTAATTTTTGCGAAAATGTTCCTTGTGTGATGACATGAATTACGAAGATTTAGAACAATGCGATTCTCAAAGTTTTTGAGAAGAAAAAATTGAAAATATTCCAGAATGTAGCCCATAACATAATTACCTCACGTGCAAAATTTGTTTCTATTATCTTTCAAACAACAAAAAGTCTGTTATATTATGTAAACACGTTCATTTTCCCCTGCGTCCCACCTTAAGGGAAGCAAATGTAAGGGGCGAGGCTGACGGTGGGCGAGTGTCTTCGTTGCGACTGGCGGCACGGCGTCGGTGACGCCAGTGAGCGATGCTCTATTCATGGGACACGGGGCAGCTCGCGCCGCCGCGCTCAGGGATGCATGGGCCCTGGCACCCCAAAGGTTGCCGACTGCCTTCCTTCGCCGGGAGGTGGCGCCCACTCGGCTTGCAAGTCGTCCGGTTGTGTTGTTCAACACATGCGGTCTTACTTCCCTCCTCCCGTCCAATCTGCAATATCTGGTTGATTATTGTTTGCAACTCGAAACTTCGGGATACATGTTGTGGTGTCGCACAAGTACAAAGTGCGCGCCACTTACTTTCGCCGCGCGCCGCCATGCATGCACGGCGCGGCGTTCTTCCGACGACAGCCACGAGCGCCCTCTGCTGGAACGCCGCTCGTGGCCACCACTGAAGGATCGTTCACTTCGCACTTCCACTTCGGACTGAGATAGCAACGAGTTAGGACCTTCGTAATCCGATAGGCACGAGTGAAGACTTTGCTAGTGTCCAGGCACTAGGCAGGCCTCTAACAACTATGTATCAACATTCTGCAGTACTATGTAAAAGTTAAGTATTGTTACATTCTGTGCAATATATCTCTTTCTAATTTACTCGAGTGTTTATAGTTTCTGGCTGCTCCCCTCCGTACCTGCACCAGCGTGTCGGTCTCATTCCACTCGGCCACCGACACCTACAACGAGGCTGGGACACAAAAGCGGCGACGAAGTCGGGACACAAAAGTGGCGACGAGGATGGGATACAAAAGTGGCGACGAGGAGTGATAGAACCTTGGACCAGCCCGCTTACAGCAGCCAGACAGCAGCAGTCGGAGCACGCAGAAATTGCTCCCGCCCACCCACCCTTAATATAAAAATTTTGGGGAAAGATATTTTGTTACGTGTTTTGTGGACTTTTTTGTTGCAGAGAGAGCCCTTCTTTCATATTGCATTTGTGTTTTGTTATAATTTACTTGTATGCGCGGCGCCTAATCGGTCAGCATGGCCACTACCCCGAACCCAAACTTAATGGAAATTATTCAGTTACAGACGGCGCAAATCTCACAACTTCTCAACGCAGTGGCGCAGTTGACAACTCAGCCGTCGCATCAGCAGCCCACACCTGCCGCCGCACCGCTTCCGACGTTCCGCCAGTACAACGAACGTGAGGAAGAATGGAGCGACTACTTCGGACAGTTTCAAGAACTCGTCGCGGCTCATCAAATTACAGGTCAGAAAGTGAAGCATCTGCTATTATCTGTGGTGGGCCCCAAAACCTTCGTATTACTGCAGAAACTATTCCCGCAAGCATCTCCTCGTGATGTAGACTTTGAACAAATTGTAGATGCACTGAATGCTCATTATGAGAGAAAAGTTCTTGTAGCCGCTGCACGATACCGATTTTTCAGACTTAAAAAATTACCGCAGCAGTCACACCAAGAGTGGATTACGGAATTGAAGGGCTTAACCCGCCAATGTAAATTTACTTGTTCTTGTGGACTTTCGTATAGTGACGTGATGTTGAGGGATGCGATTACGCAGAATATTCAGGACCCCAGAATTAGAGCAGCAATTCTGAAACAGTCTGACCCCTCATTAGACAGTGTACTGCAGCTTATAGAAGCGCATGATACTTTTGACTTAGCTGATGTAGAAATGCAAAGCCATAGTGTAAATTCAGTGCGCCGCAACGGACGCTTTCCTAGCCGTAGTTCTCAGTATAGCACTAGTGATTCTTATTTTTCTACCGGCCGTGCTGAACAGACAGTGAACAGTAGTAGCCAGTGTAAAAGTGCGACACAAAGGTCGCCCCGTCGTGTTAGAAACAGTGATTTGAATAACGGGCGCCAACGCTCATTTCAGAAAAATGTACGTAAATCTTGCCCCCAGTGTGTGTCTCGCCACAAGCGTGCTCATTGCCCTAGTCGCAACGCAACCTGTTATCAATGTGGCAAATCAGGACATGTGCAGTCTGTGTGTATGCAAATTAAAAACTCAACGAACAGTAACGTTAGAAACAGTGCTTCGCAAAGTGCGAGAACAGTTCATTCTGTAAATGTTATACGGGCTGTAGAATTGAACAGTGCTTTCCTTGGATCTCAATTGCAAGAAAGTAGTTCTGCGCCTATGGCAAAACTATATAGTGCACCACGTAGCAAGCGCCGACGAGCGCGTAAAACAATGCAACGGAAACGGGTTCGGGACAAGCAAAATGACTATGAACAGTGCATTCCTGTAGTGAAAATGGTGCCTTCTGCAACTGCTCCTTGTAATAGTGCCCAGTACTGTGTAGCTAGTGACAGTAGACTTGTTGTAGATACTGAAAGTAATTTTAGTGCAGTAGCCAGCGGCCCGCGCATACGCAGCAAACAAACCGTAGCAGACGTTGCCCACATTCGCGCACCTGTCGAGCGCCGCAAGCAAAAACTGTTTGTGACTCTCTTCATAGAAAATAAGACGGTGCAATTTCAGCTCGACACTGGTTCCGCTGTTACCTTAATAAATAAAGATACTTATGAACTTCTGGGTTCGCCAAAATTGTCGCCGTCACAGCAAGTGTTAACAGCTTATACAGGTGAAAATATTCCCGTGCTAGGAACATGTAGCCTGCCCGCCTCTTTTCAAGGTGTAACAAAAACAGTTGCTTTTGTAGTTCTTCAGGCCAAATCGACACAGAACATTTTTGGACTAGATGCTTTTGACTTGTTTGGTTTATCAATTCAAAGAGATGTGCTTCAAATTTCGTCAATAGTGCCTCAGGATAAAATTAATGCATTGTGTGACAAATACAGTGACTTGTTTTCGCCGGAACTAGGTTGTGCAAAAGACTTCGTGGCACATGTAACTTTAAAAGAATCTGCAGTTCCAAAATTTCATAAAGCTAGACCAGTGCCTATCGCATTGCGTGATACAGTTGCCGAAGAACTTAAACGTTGGCAAGATAGTGGGGTGATTTCTCCTGTTTCTGCGAGTCAGTGGGCCTCGCCTATAGTAATTATACCCAAGCCGTCAGGAAAACTTCGTCTCTGTGCGGACTTCAAATCAACAGTGAACAGTCAAACAATTGTAGACACTTATCCCTTGCCCAGACCTGACGAACTAATGGACAAGTTAGGACAGTCTCGTTTCTTTTCCAAGATTGATTTAGCAGAGGCATACTTACAGATTCCGCTCGATGACGAGTCAAAAAAGTTTTTCGTCATTAATACTCACATGGGCCTTTTTCAATTTCAACGCCTACCCTTTGGCAGTTCTTCCGCCCCCGCAATTTTTCAGCGTTTTTTGGAACAGCTGACAGTTTCTGTACCGTGTTGTTCGAACTATTTAGATGATATTGTGGTATCCGGACGTACAGTTGAAGAACATTTAGCAAACCTGGAGTGCCTTTTCAAAGTTTTGACTGCAGCTGGTCTACGTTGCAATAAAGCAAAGTGTTCGTTTTTTCAAACTGAAATAGAGTACCTAGGCCATGTGATTAATGCCCAAGGAATTCATCCCTTACAGTCACATCTTCGAGCAATCAAAGACTTGCCTCCTCCTAAGAATGTGCATGAATTGCAAGCAGTGATGGGAAAGCTTAACTATTATTTCAGATTTATTCCCAATGCCTCTCAGATTGCAGCTCCACTGCATCGCTTACGTAGGAAGAATGTTCCTTTTGTATGGTCTAAAGATTGTCAGGTTGCCTTTGACAAACTAAAGTCTGCACTACTCAGTGATGCATGTTTGATTCCCTTTGACCCACAGAAGCCTGTAGTGTTAGCAGTTGACGCCTCGTCGTACGGTGTGGGCGCAGTTCTGTCACATCGTATTGGATGTCATGATCGTCCTATTGCCTTTGCATCCAAGCTACTGACGCCGACGCAACAGAATTACAGTCAGATAGAAAAGGAGGCCTTAGCAATCATTTACGGCGTCACAAAGTTTCATCATTATCTGTATGGCAGAAAATTCTATTTGTTGACAGACCACAAGCCTCTCACGTCGTTGTTCTCACCCACAAAGCCGATTCCGCCACGTACGGCACAAAAGCTTCAGAGATGGTCCTTGATATTGTCAAATTATCAGTATGAGATTTTGTACCGACCTACCACTAAACATGCCAACGCGGACACACTTTCCCGACTTCCGGTTGGCCAGGATGTATCATTTGATTCTTCAGAAATGGCATGTTGTCAGATAGACTCCAGAGATGCTTCCGCTGTCGCAGACTTTCCTTTGAACTCTCGTCGGGTTGCACAGGAAACAGCTGCGGATGCAGACCTAAGTGTGGTAGCACGTTTTGTTCGCTCAGGGTGGCCTGCCAGAGCCAAAGACATTGATCAGCCTCTGGTTCGACGTTATTTTGCACAACGTCATGCATTATCTTTAAGTCAGGGTGTACTGTTGTTGCATACCGACAACGACCAAGCAAGAGTGATTGTTCCTCGTTCCCTGCAACGAGAAGTGTTACGCCTCCTGCATCAAGGACATTGGGGCATTGTTAGGACAAAGCAACTGGCCAGACGTTATTGTACCTGGGTTGGTATGGACGCTCAGATAGAGAGCATGACATCACAGTGTACAGTTTGTGCGGAGCATCAGGCGGCTCCTCCACAGCGTTTCTCAGACTGGCCACGCCCCAAGGGACCATGGCAACGTTTACACATTGACTTTGCCGGACCTTTCTGGAACACGCGCTGGTTAATTGTTGTAGACGCTTTCAGCAAGTTTCCTTTTGTGATTGCCATGAACTCAACGACGGCTTCTAGTACAATCTGTGCCTTAACATCAGTGTTTTGCATCGAAGGCTTGCCTGAAACTATCGTCAGTGACAATGGACCTCAGTTTGTTAGTGCGGAATTTCAACAATTTTGTCGTGTGAATGGTATTCAGCATATTACCACTGCACCTTTTCACCCTCAGTCCAATGGTGAAGCAGAACGTTTCGTTCGAACATTCAAGTCTCACATGGAGAAGATGAAAGGTCAGCACTCCAGGCAGCAAGCTCTTCAAATTTTCCTCTCTACGTATCGGTGCATGCCACGTGACGGCCCGTCTCCTGCCGAGCTGCTACACGGCCGCCGTCACCACACTCTCCTTCACCTGCTGCAGCCTTCCACGCACCGAGTCGGTTCGTATGGCGCTACGCGTTTTCAGGTTTCTACGCCGGTGCTGTACAGGGTGTTTGCTGGAAACAAGAAGAAACTATGGATGCCGGGCACCATTCAGCGCGTGCTCGGGCGCAATATGTATATTGTACGTTCTTCCACAGGGTCGGAGCTGCGGCGCCACGCAAACCAATTGCGCTTGCACAGGCCGCGAGATCCTGTCTCCGGTTTCTTGATTCCAGACCCAGTTCACCGCCAGGGAGCACAGCCACATCGTTCGTCCCCGGACTACGAGATCCCTATGGACGTCGACGTACATCCGACGCAGTCGTCGCCGCCGCTGTCGCCGCCGCAGATGACAGCGTCACCGAGAGGGGCTCCGGGACTGTGCGCTGTGCGGGCCCCCCCAGCTTGGGCCACGCACCTCAGAAGAAGATGACCTGCTCCCTCTGGGCGGGGGCGGGCGCCCTTCCCCAGGTTTCGGCGGGTTCCCTGGAGGATCGCAAGGCGGATGCCGGGGCGCGGACGGCGTCTCGATCCCGGCCTCCGCTACGACGCCCGTCCCACCAGTAACGCCCCCGCCCAGGCCCTCCTCCCAGTGCCGTCGCCGTGGCCCTCAGCCCTACGCCACGACGGCGTGGCGGTTTGGGGGGGAGGGGTGTGGTGTCGCACAAGTACAAAGTGCGCGCCACTTACTTTCGCCGCGCGCCGCCATGCATGCACGGCGCGGCGTTCTTCCGACGACAGCCACGAGCGCCCTCTGCTGGAACGCCGCTCGTGGCCACCACTGAAGGATCGTTCACTTCGCACTTCCACTTCGGACTGAGATAGCAACGAGTTAGGACCTTCGTAATCCGATAGGCACGAGTGAAGACTTTGCTAGTGTCCAGGCACTAGGCAGGCCTCTAACAACTATGTATCAACATTCTGCAGTACTATGTAAAAGTTAAGTATTGTTACATTCTGTGCAATATATCTCTTTCTAATTTACTCGAGTGTTTATAGTTTCTGGCTGCTCCCCTCCGTACCTGCACCAGCGTGTCGGTCTCATTCCACTCGGCCACCGACACCTACAACGAGGCTGGGACACAAAAGCGGCGACGAAGTCGGGACACAAAACATGTTTCTGATTTTCTCTTCTGTATGGCGTTCAACGAGCGACAAGAGGTCCAACTGTACACTGACAACGATCCTGATGAAAGTATAAGTGAATGAAGTAATTACACTATTAATTCTCAAAAAGAATTGGAAATAAAGTTCATGAATTATAATATAATAATTTCATGTGGACGAAAAATACTGCAAAGATGTTGAATGGAAGGAGAGGTTATAAATTAAAATTTGTGTCACTTCCAGGATTCAAACCCGGGATATCCTGATTACTACGCAAGCGGTATAGCCACTAAGCCACGCTACGTAATAGATATGGCGACTTCACGGACGGCCTTAAGGGGCCTCTTCCTCCACAGCACAAACTTAAATTCGGCCTCATATTCCCCTATGTGAATGCTGAGACTCTCCAATAGCGTAACAGCACTCCAGCAATAAACGTTAGTGGGGGACGATCCTTCCTTGTACCCCAAGCACGGTACATAAGGCAGAACTCAAGTGTGCGTTGTGGAGGGAGACGTTCTCTAAAACAGTCCATGGAATCGACGTATTCGTTAAAAAGCGAGGGCTTAGTGGTTATTGCGCTTTTACAGTAAGCTGGAATGTCGGGGATCAAATCCCGGCCACAGCACAAATTTTAATTCATTGGCTCTCCTTCATTTCTAGATCTCTGATATACTGTGGTAAAAAACGTTTCTCGACATTATCATCTTATCTGTTTTTCTAAATTGTGCATATCGTGACATAATAGGGTAGGTTACATGAATAGTGTAAGTTACATGAATAAGAAAAAAAGAAACAGTTTTAGCATCTGTAATAAATAAATGACGTCTACTAATGACATTAAGTTTCAGAATAACATGCCGCGGTGGAGCGGCCGAGAGCATTGAGGCGCTGTGCTACGATGCACGAGGCCCTTCCCCGTCGGGGGTTCGAATCCTCCATAGGGCATGGATATTTGTGTCGTCTTTAGTATAAGATAGTTCATAAGTAGTTTGTAAGTTTATGGACTGATGACCCCGCAGTTAAGTGCCATAAGATATACAAACATTGGAACATTTTTTTGAACAGTATAGTACTCTTAATTATAAAAATAACGAAATACTCTGTAATTTAATGTGGCACAAGGGATCCTAAGTAAAAAGGGTATGAAGACAAGTGACAAACATGTAATTGACTATTAGCAGGATGTTGCACAGAAATTCATAAGATCTCAGTCTACACGAATCAGTTTATAATTTGAAATTTATTGACACCACCAAATTACAAGTTGGCATTTAAATTGACTGTAGCACTTGATTCTATATCTCCGTATTTTACTGTTTTTAGTGACCAGCTTTATCAGTGATTAATTGCTTATGTCGATCTGGCCTCTAATTTCTTATACGTTGCAAGAGTTATTTGCATCCAAAGCTTTCCTGTAGTGCTAGTACCTTTCAATCTTGATTATTCAGTCAGCTAATTGGCTTATTGGCTTATCTTACATTGTTCATGTCCATTATTATCAGATCTTCTGTTTACAACATAAATCAATCAAATGTGAAGGCCGTAAACTCCACAAAATACCTAGGAATCACTATTACTTCAGACTTAAACTGGAAAGAACACGTAGATAATATCGTGGGAAAGGCGAACCAGAGACTGCGTTTTATTGGCAGAACCCTTAAAAGATGCAACAGAACTACTAAAGAAACTGCATACACTGCGCTTGTCCGTCCATTTTTGGAGTATTGCAGCCCAGTGTGGGATCCTTATCAGGTGGGTTTGACGGAGGACATCGAAAGAGTCCAAAGAAGGGCAGCTCGTTTCGTATTGTCACGATACAGGGGAGACAGCGTTACGGAAATGATACAGGATCTGGGATGGGAATCATTACAACAACGGCGCTTATCGCTGAGGCGTGGGTTACTTGCTAAATTCAAATCGCCAACATTCTCCTCCGAATGCGAAAATATATTGTTGACTCCCACTTACATAGGTAGAAATGATCATCAAAATAAAATACGAGAAATCAGGGCTCGAACAGAGAGATTCAGGTGTTCTTTCTTCCCCCGCGCTATTCGAGAATGGAATGGGAGATAAATAGTATAATTGTGGTTCGATGAACCCTCTGCCAGGCACTTAAATGTGATTTGCAGAGTATCCCATGTAGATGTAGATGTAGATGTAGAAGTTGTGATGGCTATTTTCGTAGTTACAACTTATTGTATGTTCTGGTGTGAAAATTTTTGCCTGGTAGTTTCCGGATTTACTGACTGACATTATGACATACTCGTGGGTATATGCCTGCCCCATCATATTTGTTTGGTTTGTCTGCTGTTTGAAAATGTGATTGAAGTGAGTTTCTTGTTCTGTAAGCAGTGTATAATCATTGTTTATTTAGTATAGATGCTATTGTGTCCATTGATTTCTTATTCTAAGCAAAGGTGCACAATTTATTTCAGTAAATTGTGTCACAAGCTCTACTGTTCCTAGTAGCTGAGTTTACTGTATAGTCAATGTTACTAGTAGGATTTTGTGCTGTTCATCTACTAAGAGTTTTATTATTTTTCTTTAGTGGTATTCTGATTCTTTGGTCAAGTCTACCTACAATTTAGGTGCTTTAATCATTGTTTTCAGTTATGAGTTGTATATACATTGCCTTTCATAATTTTCTTTGCTTAGTGGAACAATGTTCAGTATTTGTAGAATGTGCCGTAGAGCCATAATTTTTGATTCTGAAGTTAGATGTGCATCATTCTATTTGTTACTTTTGGTTTTCTCAAGATGACAAATGTATGCTTATTGTTGTCCGTCTTTAGTTATATATTCAGGAAATCTATTTGGTTTTGGTTTCGTTTTCCGTTGTGAATTGCATGCTTTTGTGAATAATATTTATGTCTGTATGGCGCGGTTCTAATATCTCTCTGTTGATTCGTCAACCATACAAATTATATTATCTAAACATTTGTACCAGTTAGAAATTTGTAATATTTCTCTATGTGGTTCATAAACATATTTCCCCATGTACATTATACTGGGAACTTCATTGGCAGTCATTCATTTTGTGAGTAAAATGGTTTTTCAAAATGGAAGTAATTTCTAGAGGTGCGTACATGTAGAATTTCGAATATTTTCTCTAATATTGTCTGTAGGCAGGTTGTAAGCCAACAGGTTTTCTGCTATTAGTTGTATCTATGTTGGGTATTGGGGTATACAATGGACATGAAATTTTAAAAATCAAATTTGAGCTTTTCAATAAAATGATACACTATTATAGGGATTATAACTGATAACAAGAAAATGTAAAACGAATCTAACAAGAGTGTGGGTTCGAATTTGCTACAAGACACAGAAATACTTATTAATATGATCACACACTCAGGTGAGGTACTAAATGAGCAAAAGTGGTTTAAATAGTAGGAATTTTTAATTAACTAAATACTTTTTTGTAGGATTTCTCTGACAGGTGTATGTCGTTAGTACTTTATGATTATTTGAAGTAGCTTAATATTTTGGGACACAGGAAACATAGAAATGTCCTCTATGAAGACAATTATTTAAGTTTTGATGCCGATGGTTTTCAGCTTATTTTCTATCTATTTTGGGTACTCATACTTAAGATATCTGTGGATTATTTGCTATTTTATTATTAAAAAGGTAACTTTACTACGAAATTTAGATATCGTTTTGCATATTTTTAAATTTTCAGTCAAGCCATGTTACGTATCTTTTCGAGTCTTCAGTGCGTATTTTCAACCTGTTGTTTATTACAGTGTGATTCTGATGTGCCATGTAAACTGTTTCTACACAAAATATTTTCGTAAGTAGTACTGTATGTCACGTCGTTGACTAATTTTGTTTTTAAATGTTCTGAGATGTATTTTAATGGTTTTTTCTTACTTCTATTGCAGGCACTAGATGGTGCTCCTCGATCGAAACTGTTAGTGAATAAATAGAATCTGTTGAAGCAATAAATGTGCAACGAGTTTCATAATAGTATATCAACTGAGCAATAGCTGCTGATCATCTTAACATTAAGAAGGCCCCGAAGAAACACTTAAAAGCTAAATTCGCGCTCAGACTCTCCGTGGCCAAAAGACAGTGTTCAGTAAATAACATACAAACCACTAATTTTTCACTTCAGTATACACGATGTTTCCAAAATCATTTACAAAATATAACGGCAGTTTCCTTACACAAAAAAACAACAAAAGAGACAAAAAACCATACAATGTGTTTTCCGGAAATTACTATTTATCCGTGCTCCTGTTTGAATGACAGTATCGTCGTCATTCGTTCGTCTTCAGCGTGTCTCAGCTGGACATGTACCATTAGAGCACGTTATCTTAGTGCTTCGGTCATACACGTCATGATAAACATGTCGTTAACCAGCAGACGTGATTTTTAAATACTGACGGGGAAATGGTAGCAGTTACATTAATCATACAGACCTTGGTGCTGTGTAATGTCGCATTGCTGAGACATGATTCGTAGCAACAATGACTATTGATTGGAAAAGATTATTTGATTTTCGTAAGCTTGGTCGGAAGACCTTCTACAGAATAACGTTCTACATGTTTCCGAAAAAGAAAAAAAATATTCAAATGTTTGTAGAGCTTATGGGACTTAACTATGAGGTCATCAGTCCCTAAACTTACAAACTACTTATGAATTAGCTAATCCTAAGGACGGCACAAATATCCATGCCCGAGGGGGGATTCGATCCCCCGACCGTAGTGGCCGTGCAGACCGTGACTGGCGTGCCGCAGTCCTCTCGGCCACCGCGGCCGGCGTCGAAAATGAGGCAAGTATGTGGTACATTGCCGTATGCCTGGTGATCAGGCGCAACATTGTTCCACAAACTGTCACTCTGTTGAGTTTTGTTTTACAGGCGGACCATCGGTTGGGAAAGATGACATAGAATATTTCCGAAACCAAGAATAATTGATCGATCGCAGTCATTATGGAGAACAGTTCATACACCAGTATGAGTTTAAGATTAAAGTGTGAGACGAAACGCAGTTGTTTTGGGGAAGGGAATACGTTCTTTCAGTACGTTTTACAGGTGCCGTTTACAGGAAACTTATTCATTAAACTGCAAGACTTGCCAGAAGATGTAGCCATTCAAATAAGAAAAGTTGGGTTTATTCGTGGAGATGGAGCTCCAGCTCATTCCCGTCTCACAGTTCGAGAAGCACTGGCAGGTAGCACAGTGAATGGATAGGTAGAGCACAAGTTCCACGGCCTATACGCTTCCCTGATCTCAGCCCCTTAAATTATTATTACCGAGTGAGGCGACGCAATGGTTACACACTGGAATCTCATTCGGCAACAAGGTGGTTCAAATACACCTCCGGCCATTCAGATACAGTGTTTCCGTGATTTTCGTGAATCGTTGCAGCCAAATATCGCAAATGGTTCCTTTGAAAGGCCACTGGCGATGAACTTTCTCATTCTGACCCAAAAATTCAAAGTCTGGTCTGCCTCTTGATGGCCACGGTATCGACAGGACGTTAAAACCTAACCTTCGTTCGTTCGTGATTGAAGTATCGGAAAACACTCGAAACTTCAAGGAGAGTTTTAAAATGTGCGACAGTTCTTTATTAAACGATTTGTTAGGGGAATCGGAATTCGTTTTCTGGTACGGGCTTAAGAGTACCGCAGCATGCTTCCTGTACTGCGGTGGAACGGTGTGCATCACAGGAAATGGAGATCTTGCATGGGTCACGAGGACGGTACGATCCTCAAACAACCTCAATCTGCACGCCACGCCGATAAGGTTCATAGTTGTGACAGAACTGATGTTAGTTAACAGGCAACTTCTGGGAACCAGCCGCAACTCATTTGTATACGACTTATCCTAGCAAGGTAGAATCTGTGTTGATCGTTTCCCTAACTGTTCTTTGGGTCACCATGCGCTCCTGCCTGTTTTCCCTGCCCCCAATGTTCGGCTGGTCTATGGGCATAATTAACACTGAAACGACCTAGAGACGTATGGGAAGACCTCCTTGGTCATCTACGAGATAGATAATGTGTTCATTGTTATGAAACATGTGGAAGGTTTTTTTAAAAGCTAGCTAACCTGAGGATGCTCCGCTGTTGGCTGTTGCTCAGTCTGATATTAAATGAAGAGGAAATAAATTATTCTCAGCGAGAATATGTTAGTCAAATCAATATCTGCTTGTGCATTTAAAAACGACGTTTTCTTAGAAATTGTAAAGTTTGGGATTAGATAAAATATTGTGTTTATACACTTTCTACGTAAACGTAGCGATCAGAAGGTTTAACAAATGTGGAACGCCGGCCGCGGTGGCCGAGGGGACTCCAGTAACGGTCTGCACGGCCACTACGGTCGGGGGTTCGAATCCCCCCTCGGGCATGGATATGTGTGCCGTCCTTAGTATTAGCTAGTTCATAAGTAGTTTGTAATTTTAGGGACTGATGACCCCGTAGTTGAGTCCCATAAGCTATACAAATATTTGAACATTTTTTGGAATGTGGAACATGTGACGAGAAATTAGGATAAAAACAATCGTTTCCTACACCCATTGTTTTCCTCTATCTACCTCCTTCCCCTCCTCCTATCCTCCTCCTCCACCTACTCCTCTCCCTCTTTCTCCTCTTCTGCCGAAAATGGTGACAAATGTACACTTGTTGAAAACGTCCAAAATACTAATACAGATTAAATATTTTAAAATAGTCACCAATAGTCAAAGGAACACAGGGATGAAATATCAGTGAAACGAAGGCGTGGGAAAAAAGTAAAATGACGTTCAACACGAGTGGATGAAATTTTCCGAACACTAGTATTTAAATGATTGTCAGTAGTCTTACATACTTTTCAACTTAAAGATAATAGCTGCATCATACCATGATTATCATTGGTGTGGTATTTTATATCTAGGCTAGATCTGTCAACAAATATGCCGATTTTTGTAATCATTAATGTACGTTTAATTTCCGGAAGGAATCCACAGCGCTGAGCAGACGATTTTTCGTAGTGTAAACCACCGTAATATCTAGCGAAAGCACGAGAATGTAGAGTGAATTTCATGCGAAGAGACAGCGAGAATACCATTCAGCAGAATACGGTCGGATTAGAAGCTGCGCGGACAATAGCACAGATGTGACAATGGAATGAATGTAACCGAATTACCGTTCGTTCCACAATGTAGCCCCTGTGCTCTGAGTATTGATCTCTGCTAATATTTTTTGTGGAAACACATTACGCGCTAATTAGTCATCATTTTCTACACTGAATAGGCCACATTTCCTGCCCGAAAAATCTGATAACGTCACGGCGGAGAAAAGTAATGAATTTATCCCTCCAGTCTGCCAAGCGACAATAGATCGTTTTATGGCTAATGCTCATACAGCACGAATGACTAAACGAAGAGTGCATCACTTGTTAATTTTAGACCCCCCCACAAATAACATTCTATGTCAGATGTATTAACTATGCGGTTGTTTTGTAGTGTTACAGCGTAGAAACACTTTTTGCGGTGTGTGTATATCATTAATAATTGATCCTTTGAGTAAATGATAGATCACAAATTTTTCTGAGGTTATGTGGATGGTAATTGAAACTATCAAATACGTCTTTCTTTATCTTGTCGAGGATTTTGGAACATATCCTGTGTTCAAACATTATTATGGAAAACCTCGAACGGAACGGATCAATACGGATTTAGAAGAGTATCTTTCTTCCGAAACACGACAAGCTCTTCACTCACATATGAGATGCATGCTATCGACAAAGGATATGAATTGATTACATATATCTAGATTTTTCAGAAGATTTCCGAAACCGTACCTCACCAACGGTTTTAAATCAAACTGTGTAGTTACGAAATTTCGTGTCATATTTGTGATCTAAATTGGGGACTTCTTGTCAAAGACGGCGTAGTGGAGAGGCATCGACTAATTCATAAGTAATATATGGCGTTCTCCACTTAGCGTTGTTGGTCTTCCACTGTTTCGTATCTACATAACCGACCCAAGGAGTCCTGTTTCGTTGTTTGCAGGTGATTCAGTCATTTATTGTCTAGCAGAGACATCTGAAGTTCAAAACCAACTGCAGTAAGTTTTAAATAAGAGATCTGCATGGTGGGAAATTTGGCAATTGACTGTATATGATGAAAAGTGTGAAGTCGTTGAGTTTTTCATTGTGATGAAAATATCTCCTTACGAGATTTCGATCGCCAATATTGTTGACTCCCACCTACATATGTAGAAGTGATCATCATAGTGAAATACGAAAATCAGAGCTCGAACAGAGAGATTTAGATGTTCTTCTTCAAACGCGCTATTCGAGAATGGAATAGTGGATAAATAGTGTGATTGGGTTTAGATGTACACTCTGCCGGGCACTTACAGATGTGAGTTGTAGAGTAAACCATGCCGATGTGGATGACATTGTAGACAGAGTACTTCTAATTGATAACTGACAATTTCTATGTGAATGCGTAAATATGCTTGATCCCTCGAGGGAATCGGCGCGGAATGGCCGCATGGTGTTAGGCACCATGCTACGGACTGGGCGGCCGTTCCCACCGGAGGTTCGAGTCCTCCAGCGTGTGTGTGTGTGTGTGTGTGTGTGTGTGTGTGTGTGTGTGTGTGTGTGTGTGTGGTGGGGGGATGTCCTTCTTAGAACTCGTATAAGTTAGTTTAAGTAGTTTGTAAGCCTAGTGACTGATGACCATAACAGTTTGGTCCAATATGTTTACAAACATCTCAACAAGTGATCCTTGCGGGAATCCAGTGAAGACTGCTAGCAAGATATACTACTGGGGGCCTACATCGTCGTGTGCTGTAAGTTGAGAATTTATGCAGGACAGGACACGTGCCTGGACAGCCTTGGACAAGGAAACATCGTGAGGTGCTTACGTCGCCGAGCTACGTGAGCGGAGGACATTTCATCGCGTTCTCCAGATTTACGTTTTGCGGTGTGGTTTTCTTCAGATTTGCAAGTAATATCGACAATGTACCAAGCAAACACCGTGCACTGCGTTAGATGATGTGCCAAACCTTTGAATTCCATGAGTGGCGTTTTGAGACGTTAGAAATACCGAATAATTAGTAGACATATTTCAAGTATATTTCGTGTTGTTTTCGTTACTTTTGAGTCTGTAACGATGAAGACTGTGCCAAGTATATACAGAAAAATGGTCGTGTCCGTAAATTTAAACACGCAGATGGCAGTGTGAGTAATGTACAAAAAGTACCTTCTGGACATGAAAAACGGACTGTTCGTGCATTCAGTATAATGCCTCAATGTCCAAAGGTGATGAAAAACAAATCAAATGTTTATAAACCGAAAGGACATACTGCTATGGCTATCAGTCCCCAGGCTTACAAACTATTTAAACTAACTGATGATAAGAACAACACACACATCCATGCCCGAAGGAGAACTCGAGGGGCCGTTCCTCGTCAAGGGTTCAAATCTTTCCTCGAGCATGAATATTTGTGTTGTCTGCACTACTTGAAAGCCAAGCGCCCTTTTTCTTAACGCCCTGAGTACAAAATCAACTATTTTATTCTTTAATTCCCTCCACCAGAAACCCAGGGCGTTAGCATTGATCTCTCCTGACCGGCAGTTATGATTCAGAACGCTTCGAATAATAGAATGTATGACCCAAAATTATAATGTGGCCTCTAATTGTCCCCTGATTAAATCAATTATATTGAGCAACTGATAACGGCGGTTCTCAATCGTAGCTACTGGTTTGAACTTGGCCGGTATCGTCGTACTTCATATTTTAATCTCTGCCACATATTCATTACTGTGAAACCCCTATCCATTTGAGTTACTGATTATCTAAACACATATACACTTGTGGTAGGGGGCAATAAGTATTGGGCGGTGATAAGAATGAATAAGAAGATGGGGAAATTAATCGTGACTTACACAATTTATTACTTCCAACACAATGAAATAATCAAGGTACTGGATGCACAGGACGTTTCATTTATTTAGTGCCGTAGAAATCCCTTTAGTCTGTGGGAGTGGGTATAAACGAAAACTCTCCAATGAAACATCATTCACCCTTGTTGCATGCACATACCTTTACAAAAGTAAATACTACGATCTCTACTGATATTTGCATTGCAAGACATCAAAATAATGGTCCGCCCGAAAAAATTAGCATAGAGGCTCTTAATCTTAGCCAAGAAACTAAATACAAATTCCGTGCTTTCCAATGATACCGCGAAACACAACAAAAATAAATCTTACAAAACGTAGGAGAAAGGAGGGAAAAAAAGCTCTTCTCCGTTAAACAAAATTAATTAAAATACGGGAAGTGCTACAAGATCAATGTAATGAGAGCTAGCCAAGCAACGAGGAATCGCAGACATTACCTCTTAGAAAGAAACAGGCAAAAATATTGATAATCTCGAGACAGAAATTAGGCACTCCGGTATGGAACCTTAATATTGATTCAATGAAGCTGACTGCCCGGGATATTGAGCTTATTAAGCACAGAATGAAGGAAAATAGTCAATGGCGGGAACCCTCGTCAATCTTTTAAGTCCTCATGAAAAATCTACTGAATTTTCGTGCATCACACGTCGTTTCATGCTTTGAACCCACGCAGTTTATTGTAGGGGAATGATCATCGCTATTTAGCCGTATATTAAGCTGCTGGGGCATGGAGCTGATGGCTCATGACCCCCATCAAACCTTTTGTGAAAATACGTAGACGAAAAGGACATTGTGGACAGAATTGTACAGGATGGGTTCGAGAGGTGGAGGCGGGGTATAATTTCCGTGAGGGGTTTGGGGAGTGATTGAAAAAATCTTGAGTACACGCAGCAGGATTCGTCTCCAGAAAAAGGTATATTTCCGATTAAGGGATACATGAGCTGGTTCTTAAGGCCTGACGGGTGGCACCAGTGGTAGATAGGAGTTTAGCATTGTGCTAGGAGAGTGCGGGTGCTAGCCCGGCGGGCTGCAGAGCGGGGAGATCATGCTGCTCGGTCGAGAGTTGAACGCGGAATCAATCATGGACTCGCTGCCCGTCTTGCAGCTAGCGGACACCGAATTTAGGACGTTACACGCTCTAGTCCCTGATTTGGCTGAAACTTTTGGTAGTTCCACGTTCTGGGCTCTGTTTGGCTGGCGCTCTTTGGTGGGTGCTCGGTACCAGCAGTTTGTTCAGCAGTTTTGGGGCCGGTAGTTGCTGCAAGTGCTGGTCAGAGGATTGCCAAACTAGGGTCGATGGCACCGGGCGCGCGGTGTTGAAAAGCACGGCTGGCGGCCGGAATTGGAGACAGGGCAGCACGTGGGCGCACGGAAGGTGCTTGTTGCCTTGGTGAACGTTATCTTAGTACGGAAATTTCACTTATACTTCAAAAGGAAATTAAATACCACTAAAAGTGCCAAGAATATTTTGAATACTCGCTACTCCTACGTGCCACTGGTGTACAGAATTATCGAAGACCGGAAAACGTGGGAATGCATGTCCAACTTCTTCGTTATAAAGAATGAAGGAAAAATGTAACGCAGACATCGTAAATTATTTTGAATAAGAAACACATGTACTTGTTGATTAAGCCCAATTCCTTGATATTGACCCATAAATTCAATATTAACACCTGAAGCTGATGGCTCATGCCCCATTCAAAATTCGTTACAACTGCAAGTCTCTCAAAATACTGAATTCATATTTCTAAAATACACAAAATCTCGCCCCACATTTGATCTCACAGATGAGTGGCGATAATTACAGTATTATATACCGAATTATTCAAATGAATCGTCACAATTAGACCAAATTTCTGAATATCATATCAGACTCACGACTGCTCTCTACGGGTAAACTCTGCCTAACGTGGCTGACCTCTCACTCCAACCGCTTTCGCGTTCAAATTGCTAGGCGGAGGTCTCCCATTGGCTGGAATCGCAACGGTTCCGCCGTCAACCTGACCACCCCCAAAGATTCGCAAACTGCCGGCTAGCATTCGCTGGTTCTACAAGAAACGTTTCTGCCGATCGCTCGGAAAGCAAAGATTGGCTATCCTACTCAGGACGAGCTATTTCTGCCTACCTGCTACCAACTCTGTTTTCACAGCACCTCAGGCGCGCGCACACACACACACACACACACACACAAACACACACACACACACACACACACACACACACACACACACACACACACATTCATTCATTCAAGGAGGGAGAGATGGGAGCTGCGGAGCCTGGGTCTTTGATCATTTCTTCATCGATAGCATATCCGTGTTCACTGGCGTCTATCCCTAACCTGAACTGCATAAAAACGTGTACCAAAAGATCTTCTTAGCTTATACAATGATTAACTGACTTATCCATCCTGTTGTCATTAATTAAATTGAATAAAATCAAGAGAAAAATTAATGAAGCGATGTAACAGTACCGGTTCACGCTATACGCAGCAGGGATTTGGGTGCGCATTCCACCATTAAATTGCGGGTTCATAACTGCTTGCTTCTCAATCAAGAGGATCCGTGCTTGTTTAATTTTTCACGAAAATCCTCTTCGGAGAGATAACTCGTATTCATTTTCCATTTTGATACAGGACGCACTGATGGACATTCCTGCTGTTCAATGGTAATAACGAAGCCACACTGATTGCTCATTCAAACACGGTTCATACTGTATAGCAGGTTTCAACTGTTGGTTAACGTACTAGCGATCGAACCTGCTGGCTCCTTCATTGAGAAATGCGTGAACTGGTTAGGGGTGGGAAAAATACGCGCCTAGTATCCAGAACGCCCGTAACATTTAATAGGCCAGCTAACTCTGCACATTTTATTCGTGTATGATAGTGGTCAACGTTTCATACAACAGAAAATCTCCGCCTAAAATTATTGGTCTGGTAGTAGCTAATAGTAGCTAATAAGAGAAATATATCTGGATTGAAAATGTCGGACCTTGCGCTTCATCAGTTGGTCGGCGACGGTACGTAGATATTAACAAAATGTATTCCATTGGTTGTGTATGCTATGGCGTGATAGGTAGATAGAAGCTGAACAACAGTGGGCAGCAGCCACGGTTTATATGGAATAGCAGTTAGTGCTATCATAATTTTTTGTATAAAGGAAAACAATTTCCTGAACGAGTCTGCGACCTGCTTGTTTCAATAAGAATAAAAACCTACTAGATCGCTAAAATTATATTTATTGATTACGATGTTTCGGCATCTGCCATCATTAAATCTAGGTAGATATTTAATTATTATTCTTATTTTAAAAAGCTATCATAACTGTAAATGACTTAATGCCCGGTAAAAATTTTTTTGTTGGAAGCAGGTTTGTGCAGGCTACCAGCAGGCATTATATAGATTGATTTTGCAAATACGTTTGGACCACAGGTGATGCGGAAAAATCTCACAGAGCCAAATCCATCATCATTATTAATAAATAGACAACAAAGCCGATTGTCGTTTCTCACTCAGTTTTTCAAGGTTGCCCTCAGTTGGTGTTGTTGATTGTGATGGCGATTGATCTGCTATAGGAAACAGAACTATAGGCCTCACGATAGATGGTGTTCCAATTCACCACACCACTCTCTTATGTGCAGCCTATGCTGTTGACTTCGGTGTTTTATTAGTGTGGACTCAAGATGTGGAGTGCATTGGTCTACTCATGTGGTCATGCCAGCAGGAATCAGGTTTTGCGCCCAATGCCATGAAAACTGTAGGTCCTGATTGGAAGAAAAATGTATAGTGTTGTAGTATCGCATCGTTAGTAGTCACAAAATCTTGGCTCTCGATATTGTAGCATGCTCCCATTGATGCAGGCTCGAATGTGAGAATGGATACTTCTGACTTTTAAGTGCCTCTGTCAGAATTCTTTGACACGCAAGCTACATCATCGTAAAGTCGGCCTTTATTTACTCAAAGGCTTGGTATGTGGCACAGGTTTTTAGTGTGCCGAGGCCCATTGCCATATCGATCGCACATTTGGGGTATCGGGTTTTATGGAGAAATGGTTGAGACCTCAGTCGCGTGGGAGTAGCCGAGAGGTCTTGAGCGCCACGTTACGGCTCGCGCGGCCTCCCGCATGGGAGGTTCGAGTCCTCCTTCGGGCATGGATGTATGTGTTGTCCTTAGTTTAACTTAGTTTAAGTAGTTTGTGACACTAGGGACTAATGACCAACGTAGTTTGCTGCCATAGAATTAAAAACATTTGAACTTTTTTTTCTAGACCTGGAATTTATATTGAAACAAACAAGACAGAGTGGAATGGCTGGGGTGGGGGTTGTAAAACAATAGATACTTCAATTAATTTATGAACAAATGTGACGACGAAGTTGACAGTTCAAGTAAAATTGAGAACATTGAGAACGGGTTAAGCCCACGCTTTAAAACAATAAATGAAATACACAGAATTTAATAGCAAATCAGGTGGGATGCCAGAAAGTACTGAAAACTTTTAAAAAAGATTTCTTTTTTTTTACTTTAACGCCTAAGAGCATGCATAAAAATTATAAGACTGTAATAATTGTAAGGCAACAAAATAAGACATAAGAAGCCATGTGACAAAACTTTACAGGAAAGAGAACACGTCACAATTAAATATTAAAACCACAGATAAAATCAGTTCAAAATACATAAAATAACACTGTGCAAATGGGTAGAACACCTCCCCAAGGACTACACGTAAATGCTACATGAAATTCGCTGCATATGGTTAGCAGTAACAACCATTAAACACCAACCCAATAGGACTAATGTGAGAGGCAGTAGCCAGTTATTCTTAGTAAGACGACGGCCAGCAGTACAGTTAAAATTTATCAAACAAACGCGCGCGCGAGACAGAGACCTTTCAAGGTTGAGGGGCGGCGGTTATTAAGAAATTCAAAATTGAAACTGCCATAATTCAAGCACTTCCGAGACACCAATCGACAGAACACTGCCGCAAAGTACGTGCATGACCGGACAGGTAACTGATTGTGAGCAGCTACAAAGCAATAAATACCCTGGTTACACTAAATGAAATCACTCAACAGAAACAACAAAGGCGCTTCTACATGCTATGATGTGGCATTAAGCATTATGACTCAACGCCGAGACGGAACTTAGGCGCAAATGGTAACCACACTACCGATAGCCACAATATGGCAACTTAACTTATGAGGTCCGAGTGGCGGAAATACCGTTGTCTCACTTCAATGTGGAAAGGTCGTACCATCAACATAGCACGATCGATTGCGCAACCGTGTTGCCGAAAGGAATATCCCAAAAATTCCCCATGGACTACAGAACCAGCCACATCCCTTAGTGAGGTGTGAATTCCATCAAAGTCTTGGTGGCGAAGGACAGAGCAACACAACATATTCATAAGTGCCTCCCCCCCCCCCACACTCACACACGAAAAGGTCTGGCCCACCAGCCACATTCCTCGTTTGGCTCTACACTGGACTCCTCTCTTGTCATGCCAGGATACGACATCAACTGCCACAAACACCATCAGCAAAACTGACTGCACAGCGCGAGGTGGCCCGCATACACTTTGCTCCACTCCGCATGTCGGACTGCCTCACTCCTACACTGAACAGAACAACGTGGGACCTTCTTGGCTGGCACGATCATCGATAGCAACAACAGCGCCATCGGTGGCAGCAGACGCACTCGCAATCGATTATAACAAGTCATGAAACTGTTCTTGTGCAAAAGGTAACCATAAAAGGCACTGTAAAATTGATCGTTATAAGAAGTGCGGCATATCGACAACTGTAGGAACGTGCGCCTGTGATGATGTCAGCATCTGGTTGTAAAATGTTGAAATATTTGTTAAGTTTATGGGACTTAACTGCGGGGTCACCAGTCCCTAAACGTACTACTTATAAACTAAGTTTTTAGTAAAGACACCAAAAACATCCAAGCCCGAGGGAGGATTCGAACCCCCGGCGGGGAACGGACTCGCAGCATCGGAGCATAGCGCATCAATGCGCTCGGCAACTCCACTGCGGCACCATCATCTGGCATACATCAAGGACTAATAACAACATTGGAGTTATATTCTCCATAAGGCAGTAGATTGGCGTAGAGCGTCAACTATACGTTACTCTAAGAGGATGAAAGTAGGCAGCTATATGCCGCAGAAAATTATTTATGGATTTTTCTGTGATATTTTTGTGAATCTGAACATGTATTTGCCTTACGGCTTTATTTTGTGTGAAAATTCATCTGTTATGTGCTTCGACAATCTCAGTTGATGCTTGTAATACAAGGAGGTTAGAACACAGGGAGACGCCCTTACGCAAAAAAAGTGAAGCCTGTATCCGCCATATTGGTAAGTTTTGGAGAATTTTTCGTATTGCAGAACTAACGTTTTACGTCACTTAAAATAGGAATGAAACGTCCGACGGTTTTGCCTTTAAAAATTAAATTTTCATTTTTTTTTTCTTTTTTTACTATGGGACTTAACTACGGGGTCATCAGTCCCTAAACTTACAAACTATTTATGAACTACTTACGAACTAGGACGGCACAAATATCCATGCCCGAGGGGGGATTCGAACCCCCGACCGTAGTGGCCGTGCAGATAGTGACTGGAGCGTCTCATTCCCCTCGGCCACCGCGGCCGGCTTTTCAAATATATTATGATAAATATATATTACTATTTATTCAAGAATGTATACTGTTCTTTGTACTGGCTGTCAGTTCAAAGCCTTAACAGTAAGAGGGCCGACTTAACGCATAGTTTTAACGGAGGAGTAGTATTCCAAAACTGACCAAGATGGCAGACTGGTTTCAACTGACGTATGTGCTCGGCATAGATAATGCCATCTCCCTACATTCTAACCTCCTTATTGTAACTATTGCACCTTACTCTTTTTGTAACTGCGATGTAGCATCTGCGCTACAGCAGCATCTTTGACCGCTGAGACGGGCAGTGGACGGTAGGCTAGTTGAGAGAGTCGAGTGGAAGCTAGGCTAGAGTTGAGTCGTATGATAGTCACCGTGTTGTACGGTTCGGTTCGTCGCCTACGAGTCACTTGCCGAGTTTGATTGATTGGATTATGTATCTATGAATGTATCCCGTCAGAGGGTGATGAAATTTCATTTGATATTTGAAAAGGAATTTTGTATTAAGAGGACGAGAGTGTTTGTATGGAAGGATATTGTACAAACCCATTGTAATCATTATTATTCACGAGTCAACAACAAAGGTATGCTTCTTTAGCAAAAACAAATAATTTAATGAGTACTAATTTTCTTATTTCAGCTCAACCTAGTCCCCCATTTTCCGGATTGTGACATTTTTCTATTTTTGTTGCATGTTACGTGTTGAGTTTGAGATTTTCTTTAAATGTAAATGTTGAAGTGCCAGTAAAGTTCTTGCCACTGAAATCTAATTTCCACAAATAGTGCTCACAGATTATTTTATAAGTATAAAATTACAGGTGGACTGACGCAGAGTCGCAGCTCCCATTGTTTCATTTTTGTGTATAGAAAATAGTATTATATGACCTAATTAATTTAGTACGTTGGGCATTTATGTTTGGAAAGACTGATGATTTTATAGAGAGTTTACAGGGCTATATGTGTTTCATATTTGTTGACAAACGGGAAGCAAAGAAATAATGCTGTTCCCGCTTTGTGCTAGATTTTTGTAAGTTCAATTTGTGACAGTCGCTCACTAGATTCATTCAGGCAGATTTAATTAGAGCTTTCAAATAGCAACCTTCAAACTAGAAACTTTCACCAGTTTTATATTCTGTCCCACTTGCTTGATTTAGAAACTTTCAATAAGAAACTTTCAATAAGAAACTTTCACCTCACTCTGAATTAGAAACTTTCAAGGATGCCCACCATCCTATAAATTTGAATCACCTATACTATGTGAACTGGAAGCAAGACTGGACTAATGACGGTCATCCACTGTTACCCATAGATGTTCGCTCTTGGTTGTTTAGGCTAATTAACAATAAATAGCAACCAATCAATGTTTAGCGGACATCAGCGGTTAGTGGTCATCCATTTTGTCCTCTTCTCCTGGAAGGCGTGGCCACCTCAGCATTATATAAGCACCATCTTTCAGTGTCAGCATGTCAGCAAAGTGTGCGACTTGGATCGTGAGATGGTATCGCTAATTAAAAGGATAATCCCCGCCACCGTTGACTGTCCAACCCATCCTCACACCTGACTTCAAGCCATTTCCTCGGACGAAACTTAATCCGACAGTGTGGCACCTTGACCATACAGTTTATGCTGCAATTGAGCTTAACCACAATGATGCGTTACCATAAATGTTGATTCACTTTATTGTGTTGAAGTGACAGTAACTCAATTTTGTTTCCACATTTAAGAGAATAGGTACTTTACAAATACTTTTGCGCAGTTTATCCAATGTGTTTAATGAAGACGGGCATGGAGGTGTCTCGCTACGAATACGTTGAACATGTGTGATGGTATCGTACAGTTAACAACTACGTTGTATCGTCAGCAACACGAAAATCTTCAAAATTTCAGACTTTCAGTTGTAGCTGATTGTGACTTTTCAAAAATGGGTTTCTTTTTTGTAAGAAGGTTCTTTTCTTTACGACGCAGGAACTGCATAAGTTTCATTTGAAGGAAAAAATGATTTTCTCTCACATAGGAGATGCGTTTTGATTTGTACTTATGCTATTATTGTTAGGACTTTCTGGGTACGAAGAACACTTTTCATTTCCTTGCTGATCAATGTGTACGTCCTCATCATCCTGCGGACATACAAAACAATGGAAGTTTGGAGCTAAAAACACGAGATACTGCTTTGAAGCTTGGCAAAAAAAAAAAAAAAAAAAAAAAAAAAAAATGAAAGAGAGAGAGAGAAGAACACGTTTCATGGACAGTGTAAGGCAGGACTATAAGGGAGAAAAAAACTAGAAATGATTGGTTAAGGTGACTGCTGGCTCGAAGCGGTAGATCCATGTTCGAATCCACGTCTAGCACAAATTTTGAATCTAGCCATTGAATTTATTTCAGTGCACTGAAATGGTCGAGATGTTCAAATATTCAGGATTCATTTTTAAAATGGTCACTTTATTCTAGTTTATGAAACTCAATAAATAGATTTTTATAATATAATTGAGGCTTATCCTCAAGTATATTACAATTGAGGTATTTTTCATAACCTCAGCAATGAGTGATTCAAAGCCTATGACTGAACCTGAGGCACCTACTTGGTTTCAATGTCTCCCAGTGGTCGCATTTGATACGTGTCTCACACAATAGATCAGAACTCTAAGCTAGATCGCAAATTTCCTTTGTAAGCGGTTTCTTTGCAGCGTAACTCTACCTTTTCAATATATTATCAATGATTCCGTCTGAGACTACGGCATCAGTTCATTTCATAACCATAGAAATTATTGCATCAAAATATTTGCGTAAGTGGATTGATTCCAAGTGTGCTACTGGTTATTGGGTTTTTTAGTTATACAATGTGCACATTCTGAAGGTTTAAATCACTTCGAAAGCTTGTCAGTATCCAACTAAATAGCAGTGCGCCATCTTTCAATCACAGAGATTCATGTAAATTGTCCTGATATTTGCCTGTCTGCATGCGTTACACCTACATATGTCACGTCACTCACTGTCCCTACAAGACACCATTGATCGTCATCCAGTATCGAATTTTGCTTGTTCATCCATTCGTTCGTAAATCGTAGTTCGTGAATCGTGAATAACTTCAGTTCTGCAGCTACATCATATGTGGCTTTCTCGATACAATATGAGAAAAGAATCACTTGGATTTCACATGATCTACGTTCCACTCCCCATCGATGGTTCGAATCCTCTCTCGGGCATTGATCTTTCTGCAGACTTCAATGTAAGATAGTTCATAAGTAGTTTGTAAGTTTAGGGACTGATGACCCCGCAGATAAGTCCCATAAGCTTCACAAACATTTGAAGACTTATAACCCGAGAAGATGTCTTCAATGGATAACTTTTATTTTAGTACCGGTACTCTTCGTTTCAAGTGCCTTACCACCTTAGAATGTGTGTGGACATGAAGTTTTCTATCACTTACAGACTTTAATACAACCAGCATTTTTTTTTAATTTAGAGAAAAATCTTTCGACGAGATTCTAATATGATAAAAAATTAACGCACGGCTCTTTTGATCTGCAGAAACACGTTTTATTCATTATTTTTCTTCTCTCTATATACAGTGCTATGTTTACATGGGATGAAGCCTGAAAGACGGGGTGTATGCTCAAAGAAATGGAGATATAACGTTAAAGGGGTGTAACAATAAATTCAGAAACGCGTTCCGTGTTAATGTTCTTTGTGTGCGTGTGTGTGTGTGTGTGTGTGTGTGTGTGTGTGTTGGTGAGGTACTTGGATAGATGGAAGGGGTAGGGGAAGCCTGGACTGGCAAGGCAAGTTAACAGCGATTGCTCGTCTGAGTGCGTGGTCAGAAGAACAACTTGCAACGAGCTTCCACGCGAAACACTGCTGGCCGCTTTTGTGTTTTATTTCTTTCCTTTGTACAGCCGTATAAAGGCTCCGCGTTGCCAGTAAAGGATTAAATGTAGTGGAAACCGTACGCGGGCTTCTTTTTAAATGGTTAACATTCATTGAATGCGGCCTTTATGCGTTGGAACAAAAGGGCGAGACGATATTATCGACCTCGTAAGAAGGATTCAGCTTGTGACGTCGGAAAAGAATACCACTGTCTAAATGCCTATTGACTGCGCACGCGTGTCGTAATGAAACAGAAAGCTTCTGACGAATAATTGTCTTTTATTACTCAATTAACATCAGTTTTTCCTTAGAAAATTGCACACTTGCACCATTTTTCGAAAGTATGTACGACAATGCATATAAAAGCCAAAGTGACCACACTAATTGACGTCAGTTGCGAAAAAAAATTACATTTTTAAAGAACTCATGAGAAACGGTCTATTTAGGTTATTTTCGCTAATGTTTGATCCATATCCTGTTCTCTGTACAAGAATACAAATGTCTACGAAGACGTCTCTACATCAGTGCTTTCCAACCAAACTTTCCCTCATGGCGACACCCTTTTATAGCTTACATTTTTCGCGACACCCTTTCACTAATATAAATACATATGGTAGAAATTAGACATGTTTAATGTTGATCCTGACTGCAGCAATTACGTACACTCATCGCAAGAAAAGAAAACATTACGAACTACGGAGATGTACAACAGAGTAACACCGCAGACAACAATACCTCACTCACACAGTAATACTTGCTTCTTCTACATGCGACCCAACTTCCGAAACACGAAAACTGAATTTCGGAAACCGTTTTTCGTGTCGGGTGTACATGTCAAGGACAGATACGGTTTTACTGGATCGATTGAAAACGGCATCTGGATATTAGCTGCTCGGATTTCTGAGTTCGGTGGAACAGTGGCTGTTCCCTTTCATTTCAATATTATCACATTATTTTCAGAAATAAAGAAGATGTATTTATAACAAGTGATGAATTATTATTTAAGATCTATTGTTAGGTTCTTGCTTCACCACGATCTCGGAAGTCCCGACATATTCGGAAAAAATGGATAAATATTTGTGACAAGTAAGAATATGAATGTCATTTCTGGTCCCAGAATCTATTACATACAAGAAACTAAGAAAAAAAATATTAACGCATACCAGGGTTCGAACCAACGATCACTGTATTTAAAATACTACTCTCCGTTAGCGCCTTGGTTGCACAGTGGTAGAGTGCCAGACTACAAATCCAAAGGTCAGTCTGGCCACTGCGGCCGCGCGGTGAGGTCGCGTGCTGCGCGTCTCGCCGTCCGTGTTGTGCGCGAGTTTGTTTACTTCCTTCGAGCGCGAGTGTTTACCTCCACGTTCACTGCAGCGACATGGCTCACCTTAGAAAGAACACCGTCAAGATCACGTTCCAAGCTGAATATCCAAGACCACGAGCTTACGAAGTAGAACAGTTTCTTCGAGACGAACTACGACTAGATCCACAGCAAATTGTTGGAATACATTTTTCGATCATTGCAAGTGTCGTCTACGTTAAGATGATTACCGAAGAAGCGTGCAGAAAAGTGGTTAGCGGAGCAGCAGCAAAACTACAATTCAGACACTCAGATGGACATATAGAAGCTGTTAATATTGAACTTGCAGGACTAGGTATAAAGACCCTCAGGGTATTTGAACTACCCTTTGAGGTAGCCACCGACCAAGTTATCTCGGCACTTACACCGTACGGAACAGTCATCAACCACGTCGCGGAGAAATGGCAGTCCTTTACGACGTATCCAGTACTCAATGGAGTACGGCAGGTCAAAATCGATCTCCGCAAACATGTCCCCTCCTACCTAAATATTGCCGGCTGCCGTGCCATTATCATGTACGAAGGACAACCAAAAACATGCTCCGGATGTGGACAAGAGGGACATGTCCGCTCTGAATGTATTCAGCGACGTATCACACAGATTCCAACGGGCGAAGAAGTACAAACAGCCCCTCCATCGATTCTGCCCATGACATACGTACAGGCGACTTTTCCCAATGCGACGGTTGGAAGTGAGCAAGATACACAACCTCCGCTGTCTGACGGACAAGTTGTCGTGGAACATGACAGCCCTCATACGAACGAGACTACAGACGGATCCGAAGACCAACTGTCAGAACAAAAAGATAATTCGGAACAAACCGAACGAATGGAAGTCGACCCAAGAGTAGTACCAACTAAAGCCTTCCTTTCGGGAAGCACTGAAAGATTGGATACACCAGAACACTCTGACTCGGAGAAGCATGTTCGAAAACAAAAATCGCCCCGCAGACACAAGAAACGCCGACGCACACCGACTGACGAATGTCTGGAGAAGACAGATACAGTCGATCATTCCGATGAGGATTGTGACGTGACACACATCACAACAGAGGCACCGAATGTTACTGCTCCCACTCTCAACACTGACAAGATAAATATTTCTATACATAACATTCCACGTGGTGATGGAAAGTACGATGGATCACCGTCCCAGCTTCCAGAAAATACGGAAGGGGAGCCCTCAGCAACCGATGTCACGAACCCACAGCCTCTTTCCAATAGCCCGTGGCACGAAGAAGTGGAAGAACAAGACATGACGGACACTTTACTTACAACAGAAAGGGATCCAACGCCCCTACACCCACTTCAGACAGAATGACTCTAAGAAAGGGTGGCATCGAGGCGATATCACTCTTTTCCACCACCCACACTGTTGCACGACATGGATTTACAGGGTGAAAAGCAGTCATACCGATTCGCGACTATCAACATCAACACAATTAGGTCGCCAGTGAAGCTGTCATTGTTACGTGACGCACTTTATGCGGCTGATATAGACGTGGCCCTACTACAAGAAGTGTACGTGCTTGGTTTCTCGGACTTATTTGGATATACTACATACATATCACATGCGTCCGATACGGGTAGCGGAGTTGCAGTACTTCTCAAAGAAGGTTTAATAGCCACTGATGTACGCTATCTACCTAATGGCAGGGGCATGGCTCTCACAGTGCAAGGGATACACCTAGTAAATGTGTACGCACCGTCGGGTACAAGCAAGAGGCGTGAACGTTCGGTCTTTTTCTCTGAGGACTTGACACAACTATGTCAGGGCAGAATCGATGATATGGTTATCGGGGGAGATTTTAACTGTACACTATCCCCGAAAGACCAAATTCCCCATCACTCACCATGTCCGGCACTCTGCGCTATCATTCGCAATCTCGATTTGGTTGACACGTGGGAAATCATGCACGCTAATAGACCTGGCTTCACGCATTTTACGGAACATTCGTCCAGCAGAATCGACAGGATATATATCTCCCGCTCTCTCATTCATGCGGTCACTGCAGCAGAATTGTGGCCGGCAGCTTTCACCAACCACACAGCATATATCTGTAACATCACGCTTGGAAGACAACGAGTGTGGAGAAGTCGTAGCCCTTGGAAACTGAACATTGCTCATCTGTCCTCGCCGGAATGTCGATCGGCAGTGTGCGAAGCGTGGAGCTGGTGCTTACGACGACGTGAAGCGTACACATCAGTCTTACAGTGGTGGTTGGAATGTGCCAAACCGAGACTTCGTCGCACATTGATGACCTTTAGTAGGGAAGCTGCTTCATGGAGACGCAGCACCACAGAGTTTTACTATGCCATACTGAGGGAGTGTTCCGTTATGCCTCCATCTCCAGAACATCAGATGATTGCCAACAGTGCGAAAGCAAAGATCGTAGCTTTGACACGTCGACACTTGGAAGGTACGATCGTTCGTACACGCCAAACAATTGGAATCAATAATGAACGACCCTCTATGTACCACATAGCAGCGGAACGGAAACGCAGGCTGAAGTCCTTAATCCGCGAGGTGACGACAGAAAATGGCGTACGTCACGACACGCAACGAGCTATCAACGACGTATTCTTCAAACACTACTCTCGCCTGTATACAGAGGAGAGATCCGATCCACAACTCATTGATGCTGTCGCTGGGTTAATACAGGACACGATCCCTCTCGAGCCCCAACAAGAATTGTTAGAATCGATCTCTGAAGACGAAGTTGTGGATGCCATTGGAAAAGGAGCACCCAACAAGACACCAGGACTGGATGGCTTACCGCTGGAATTTTATAGGACGTTTCAGGGACTTCTGGTACCTACTATGACGATTATCTGCCAAGAGCTTATGACGCCTACGATAAAACTTCCGGCTGGTTTCACGGAAGGTGTGATTATCCCGATACATAAACTACGTGGAGGATCGCACATCACAGACTACAGACCACTAACTCTGCTGAACTGTGATATGAAAATATTCACACGTTTATTGGCGGCTCGTATGCGGCGCACGGTACGTCATGTTCTATCGGCGGATCTGACATCGATGGGCGGGACCCATAATATACGCGCCGCCCTGTGTCGCTACAGAGACCTCATTGCCCTTGCCAAGTTGCGTCGCATACCGGGAGCCTTGGCGGCGATAGACTTTAGTCAAGCATTTGATCGAGTCAATCACACGTACTTAACTACTGTTCTGCGGAAAATGCAGTATCCGGATACCTTCATTGAGGTGATACTGCGTCTTCTTCGTAGTGCATCATCAAAAGTACTTGTCAACGGTAGACTGTCAAACCCCTTACCCATCCAACGCTCTGTTAGACAGGGATGCCCACTATCAACGATACTATATGCGCTGGCCTTGGAACCTTTGTTGTGTGGGCTGAGGAACCGCCTAACAGGATTGACTCTTGGAGACTATGTTTTTAGCTGCACCGCGTACGCAGATGATCTAGTGTTAACGATTCGAGACGCACAAGATGTACACAGAGCTATGGAATGGCTTACCACATATGGTAAAGCATCGCGGAGCCGCGTAAACGCACAAAAATCGGCCGCGCTGAATATTGGCACCGGGATGACACCAGAAAGCGTCGCTCCATTCAAACTGTGCGACACAATTCGCTGTCTAGGTATCGAATTCACAAATGACATCTCACGCACGGCGGTGCTTAATTACCGGAAACTATTACAAAATATTCGTGCCGGACTTATGGATCACCGTCTCCGGGCTTTGGACATACATCAACGAACTGAATTTATAAATGTATATCAAGCATCCCGACTGCCGCATATGGCGCAGACATTGCCTATGCCAAAACACATAGCAAGTAGCCTAATGGCGGCATTCGGATCATTCGTTAGTTACGGAATGATATTTAAAATAAAATACGAATCCCTCACCCTACCAAAGGAACGTGGAGGACTAGGACTTGTTAATGTTCATGACCGAGCGATATCCCTCTACGTAGGTATGCACCTCAAGTTGTGGAAGCGTAGCCCGTCCAGTCTCACGGGCCTACTGATAGAGGCTTTGGCACCGACTTCCCTCGACCCACCGGTGGAGCTGACTAACATACCGACAGTATTTTCCTATTTTGGGAGTTTTTATCTAGAATACAGCTACATTAAGAGCGTCCTACCTGTTACTCGCTTACCAATGGCCAGAGACATCTATCGCATCCTGCTGCAGCGCCGGGAACCTAATATTATGGAAATGAAACATCCGAATGTGCACTGGAGAGTGGTTTGGCGCACAGTGAATGCTCCAATGCTGGACTCCGACGTACGATCGACTTGGTACGTGACTGTCAACAATAAACAGGTGAATAGAGAGAGACTCCATAAGATTCATCTAACTGATTCGCCAATGTGCGTGAAATGCGACGTAACAGACACTGACGAGCACCGACTACTTTGCGGGCCGGCGGAAGAGATCTGGTATTTTGTGCGCCAAATCCTGGCTCTCTTTTTACGGGTGTCACCAGCTGCTGTCGATTCACGCATATTATTAAATCCGGACAATACCTACTACCCAAGGACTAAATACAATGCTGTCACGTGGATAAGAGGCCACGCAATCCATTACTTGCTTGGAAGTGGTGTCATAGGGGTGATGGATTTCTGGAACTACCTCAACGAACGTCACTGTGCAGTTTTGAAAAATCCGAAGTACGGTCAATATTTTTCGAACTTCTTGAAGAGCATCTTTCACGATCCGCCCCGCAGCTGGATCATTCATGGCAAGAGATGACAAAAAAAAAAAAAAAAAAAAAAAAAAAAAAAAACGTGAACAGATTAACGGTAACTCCAAAAATTTTCGAGAAGACATGCTATGAATATTTGGCAGCGGAAATCGCGTGGAGTGAAACGTAGAATATGCGGGCTTCAAGGATGTTGATTTCTTTTTCATACTTATTTTCTCCTATTTCTTTTCTTTTCCCAACAGAAGCCCGCCATAAACAGATGGTTTTATTTTGTTATTATTACAATCCCAAAATAAAAGAAGTTAATAAGTATATAAAAAAAAGGGGGGGACTGAGGCATAAAGAAAAAAAAGGTGACTGAGGCAAAAAAAAAAAAAAGGGGGGGACTGAGGCATAAAGAAAAAAAAAAGGTGACTGAGGCAAAAAAAAAAAAAAAAATAAAAATAAAAATAAAAAAAAGGAAAAAAAAAGAAAAAAAATGGACAGCGTGGTAGATTGCCAAGCAGGGGGCCCAGGTTCAATTCCCGGTCCGGTCGTAGATTCTCTCCGCTCGGGGACTGCGTGTTGTGTCGTCCGCCCAGATGGGGTCTAACGGCAAAAATGCCACATGATGATAATTATCATCATCATTTGGACCATTATAGGGAGAACACTGAAACCGTCTTGTGGAGAAACATGCAACCTACTTTTGTTTTGACGATCTAACGCGCCAGTTGGACAGAATCGTCATGGTACCCCTTAGGAGAACATCAAAAAAAAAAAAAAAAGGTCGCGGGTTCGATCCCCGACAGGTCCTATGTTTTTTATCTGTCACTTTCCACTTCTTTCACATCTGGCAGTATTGCTCATGTGAAAAAAAAAACCGAGTAGCACCGTGGTTCTGAACCCACGTTAAACTGTAAGTCCCCCTATAACTGGCTGGGTAAATCAGTTCGAAGGTCGGCGGAAGGCAACGGCATACCACCTCCATGCCTAGTAAAGCACTGTGGGTTGTCTTCGGATTGTTGACTGCTTTACCTTTTTACCTTACTCTCCGTTAATCACCCGGTCATACTCCATACTAAACATCGCTACTGAATAGCTTTAGTCAGTGGACAATTGTGACTGCTTTTACAACCTGTGACAGTTTTTACAGCCACTGTGTCACTGATTGACATTTAATTGTAAGAAACGCTACCGATAGTGACGTGGCTTTGATAAATCCATTAAAAAACGCTCAGGTGCAGCTATTTGAGAAGGTTCGTTCAAGCACCTGCCAGTTCCAGCAAACATGGGAAGAGCTGCCGCGGTGGAATAGCCGAGCGGTCTAAAGCGTCTCGCTGCGGAGTGCGCGGTTGCTCGCCGTGGAGGTTCGAGTCCTCCCTGGGGCATGGGTGTGTGTGTTTGTCCGTAGGTTAGTTTACCTAGGTTTAAGTAGTTTGTAAGCTACGGACTGATGACCACGCAGTTTGGTCCGATAGAATTACAAACATTTGAACATTTGGGAAGAGCTGTTAACGAGTATCAGCAGCAGCTCTGCGCATGCGCATGCTGCTGGAATCTGACAACTGGCAGCTGCTTGAAGGAACCCTGAGTGTCTACTGCTGCTGAAGCAGAGCTGCCACCTAGCGGCTTAGCCCGCGATTAATGTGCACCGATCATTCATTTAATACCTGATCTGTGGTGCACTGGATGAAGAGAAAGATGATTATCTGCTGGCGAGTCTTCAGGATAGTATGAAGAGAAGGATTTTGTGTTATTTTATGACAAGATGTTTTGGTTTAGAGTCTAAATTTGTTAGTCTCGCGACATCCTTAATACTACTACGCGACACCCCAGGGTGTCGCGACATCCAGTTTGGAAAGTTCTGCGTCTAGATAGCTTTTGACATAACAAACTCTGGAAAACGTACATGTAAAAACAGGAGATCGCTATGAAAAACTATATATTTTGTTTAAACGTGTGCATATGTGCCCTCTTTCATATGACTAGAAGATATTATCCACTGTTAAACATCAGATCTGATACTAATAGCGGAACTACTGCATCAGATTTCTGCAATGCTGACACTCATGGGTAAAAATGTTGTTTCTCAAAATTTGTTACTTGACGCTGAGTCGTTCATGATTTCTTTCCTGTGTTGTTCTTTCATTTCTGAGGTGGGGAGGGCGGGCAGCACCTAAGGCGCTGTTCAGCCTACAGAAATATAGATTTTAAGAAGAATACAAACAAAATACTAATGAGGTACAAAAGGAGACAATAGATATAACATGGCGAAAAAAATGGAAGATGAGCATCATTTAAATGGAGTAACATGTGGAAGTATTATGTAAAAAAAAAAAAAAAAAAAAAAAAAAAAAAAAAAAAAAAATACAAGGCAAAGAAAACGGAGAAACACTACATTGAAGCATGGAGTCACATGGACAGTTAAAAAACACAAACGTCCGCTGCGGGATGGCTGTTCGCAATTGCATTGAAAAGCACTGATGTGTTACAATCCGCCGAAGACACATACGATGCACATGTAGATGATAATGAATGTGATGGGTGTAGATGGGGAAGGGGGAGAAGGTGAGGGGGAAGGGGGCGAGGGAGCAAATCAGGGATGACAGGTGGGGACAGGGTGAGGAGGGGAGACAGGGCCGGGGGAAAGGAGGGGGGATGTCCACGGAAGCTGTGTGGAGCGGGAGGGGGGATTCCACAGGGACTGGCAAGAGGAGGAGGGGGGGGGGCAAAGAATGAGAGGGCAAAAATTTTCAAATGTTTGTAAAGCTTATGGGACTTAACTACGGGGTCATCAGTCCCTAAACTTACAAACTACTTATGAACTACTTACGAACTAGGACGCCACAAATATCCATGCCCGAGGGGGGATTCGAGCCCCCGACCTTAGTGGCCGTGCAGACCGTGACTGGAGCGCCTCAGTCCCCTCGGCCACCACGGCCGGCGAATGAGAGGGCCCCTCTAGGTAAGATGAAGAATGGGAGGGCCACAGCTGGTACGAGGGATTGATGTCTGGGCGAAGGGCATCATCGTCATAGATCGTTCATAGGTCGAATTTGATTATAAGAGGTAGTCTGCAAAACAGCAGTTCATTTCTTGATCATATGGAACAGCAAATTAAAAATGTAACCATCCTTTTCCACTTGAAAGTATGAGTATACGTGATGAAATAAGGAAAGAATTAGAAATTTAATACTCACTTAAGAAAATGAGTCATATTAAAAAGTAAACTGTATTTGCGAGACCAGGAATAAACAGTACACGAGCTCCTGTGTACATAGTACCAACAGACGTCCCTAGATCGTAGCACTATTGCATCAAATTAGTGCAAAGCTGACATTCATGGGGAAAAATGTCATGTAAGGAGGCCACTGATTACGTAAATATAATTCTACATGGCAACAGATAATTGTTCGCAATTCCAACAAATGTCATATGGAAAGACCGAGTATTCTGCGTGTTGTATCTTTGTTTACCATCTTTGAGAACCTAAGCAATAGCGTCATTGTCGACGCCTGTCGACAGTTTATCTGATGATGGCCTAATAAGCCAAACACTAGTTTGTAAGTAAAACAAAGCAAAACCAAAAAACAAACAAAACAATAAATCAATAAATAAAAACAATAAATAAATAAATAAAATAAAATAAAGTTGTAGAACAGGAACAGTTTGTTTGTTTCCAATCTTAAATTTTAAATTGCTATTGCTATCTCTTTTTTACTGCTGGACCATAGAAGCTAGTATGTCCTAACGTCACACTCGTTAGTGTTATTATTACTCTCCATAGTAATAGTTGTAAGAGCGTGAAGTTATCACTGAAATACGTTAAGATAGTACCTTTCGACGTCGTGTCGTGATCGAATGTTCCATTATACCCTGAGATTTAGTTAACTGTGACGTAAATTGCTCGAACAGTTTGAGTCATGTTCAAACCCAGCTCTAGGCATACCTCCCAGAAAGCGCTATTAAAGGGAATGTTCAAAACCCAGTGGCTCATTGTGATATGAAATAGGGGACATGCCGCTGAAACGTAATCATACTTCCTACAGCTATCTGAGAGAACATCAAATTTTGGCTTTTGGATTGGTGAACAACTCTTTAAATTCCTGGAGCATATCCATAGCCTCTTTATTTCTCGTGAAACAGAATCGTGTCACCCTCTGGTTTCTCTCCTTCTCTTAAATCATGAGCCTCTGCCGCGCCGTTACTAACATATCTCTCCGTCGCTCCTCTTCCACACTCCTTTCCGAGGGTAACTACCCTCAGCTTCCCCTCCCGGATGACGCCCTCCGACCTGACATATCCTTATTACCAACCATAATGCTTCCTCATATTTGTTACACCTCCTCTCCCTCCCTCCCCTACCTTTCCCTACCTCGCTTTGCTCTCCCCTCCTCACCCCTCCCTCTGGAGTCCTTGCGTCCCGTTATCCCCACCCCCCTGTCCCATTCTCCCACCCGTTCCCCTCTCTTCTCGCTCCTCTGCGCTTCCCACCCCTTTCCTGTTCCCTGCGGATTCTACGAGCAGTATTTTAACTCATGTGCCACTGTTTTTCGTTCTTGTGTTTTATGGTGTCTCATAGTAGCTGCCGAGTTGGCAGAACAAAGTGTTTCCATCATTATAAACAGAAATTTATACAACCCAAGAGTGTTTTTTCCTAGTAAGCATAGAGGTCCGGGTTCGATTCCCAGCCGCATCACAAATTTTAATACAATGCTTCACCTTTATCATTAAAGAGTTTCCATTTTTTATCATTGATCCCGTCTCGTCGCCTGTGAACTGTGTTGACGTCAGTGTTTTTATGCACCGTGGCAAATATGTGTACGTGTCAATCAGCTTTTAATGTTATTTCTTTCGCCATTCTTCACCGCTTGTATTTTAAATTCTTCTTTATTTTACCGTTTCATAAATTTATTCACATTTTAATTACATTTCTCACTCGGCTGAAGAGCGGCGTTGAAGCTGCTGCCAGCCTGCCCCTGTAGGGGGTTTAAAAATTATATATATATACAGGGGCAGGCTGACAGTATATATATATATATATATATATATATATATATATATATATTACATAAAAGTAGAACGAGAGTGTTGAGATGGTTCTTTGGTCTTTGGTCCTTTCGGAGAAATTGCCTCACGAGTTGGACCTGCCACGCCAGTCGTGCGACAATTCTGATTGCACTGGTCACCTGAAGGCCCACATCCGTAAATGAGATTCTGGTCGACCCAGCAGCACAGAACGTCCACCACGATCGTCGTATTGTAAGGGCGACAATGGCAGATCGTACAGTTACCACGGCAGAGTTAAGTGGGTTTGTGAACCCAGAAGTATTAACACGAAGAACAAAACTTTTTTTTCATTTTTATAAGAAATAGTTATGCTCACAGGAGGTAATAATGAAAATATAGTCCTATATATATATATATATATATATATATATATATATATATATATATATATATATATATATATATATATATATATATGCAAAGGCTTATTTTAATTTTGCTATAGATTGTTAACATAACACGACATACAGTGTGTTTAAAGTTACTTTTTGGATTTCATTTAGACCAAGGAGTTATTATAAGAACTGTTAATTGTGTTTTAAGTGATGCATGAGTGCAGCTGGCTTTACCCAGCTAGTGTTTTTTTTAGTTATATTTCAAATTAGGTGAGTGTTTCATTTCAATGTGATTCTCAACACGGGAATATGTAGGCCTAAGTAAAGCTGTGAATCGGGTGTCTGAGTAAAAAATAAATTTGAAATAATAATAATAGTAAATTGAACATCGCAAAGAGCGCGAAAGGAAATATGTCATACATGAATAGCACTAAATTTAAAACTTAGCATGAAACATTCACTTTATTTCAAAGTGCCTGCTATCAGAGAAACTTTATTTAGTCTTTATCTAACGAAACCTGACGTTCAAAGCTATTAAACACATTAAATATGGTGCGAGACATTAGAGGGGTAAAAAGGGAAGGTATTCCGTAACTGTTTTGGAATGCAGCTCTAAGTTACCGTAAACGTATGTAGGTGTTTAATTTATAAACAAGAAAATAAGATAATTGGAACGTATTTTAACTGTATTTCGTAAAAAGTTAGAACGGCAACATATGCCTTAATATGGAATGTAAGTGAATGTATCTTATCTCTCTAGTCATTAAGTTTCTTGGTTTCTACAGACAAATGTGATCGGGTAAATTTACTACGCTGTAATATTTCCTGCGTTAGGAAAGTATATTTAATGGCCTTAAGAGAATATTAAAAAGCGTAAGTGTTCTGTTGTCTTTAAATGTGCGCCTTCAACGTGGGATTCAAAATAGCGGATTGTTCTGCTTGTACTAGACAGTGCTCAAGCTCGAATGGTGGCATCAGAGGATGACTAGGAACATGGAATGTCATGCCGTTTGCCGATGAAAGCAAAATCGGCCACCAAACAAGTGATAGTCGATGGCGCGTCGTCGTACGTACTACATAGACCTGACAAACGCTTCTTGTAGATTTCATTCTTCTAAGAGGCACTGGTACCACGCAAGGTCTTAAAGGTCTGGGGTTCGGTAAGCAACATCTCTCGTTCATTTTTGGTGGTTACAGCGGGAACGTTGTTCACGTTTGGTTTGTGCAGAAAATTGTATGCCCCGTCCATGTGTCTTTCTTGCAACATGAAGGTGATGTATTTTTCCAATCGGACAATGTTCGTCAACACATCACATCATTAACTGCAGGCTATGCCTTGTCGATTTAGTCATGTCCCTTTATTCATTTCCATCCTCTTCAGTTTTTCGTATGATTTTAGGTCCATTTCTTCTTTGATGTTGATAAAAAAGTTTGTTTTCCTGTCTCTTTGATTTTTCCCTACAACGTTTCCTTCAAATATATTCTTTGAGAACTGATTGTGTCTCATTATATGTCCTATCATATTTCCTTTTCTTATTCCTATATAAGAGTGATCCGCAGAATTACAAGCCTATATCATTGACGTCGGTTTACAGACGGATTTTATAACAAACTCGTATACTTTCCTCAAATATTATGAACGACTTCGAAGACGACGACCTACTCACTCATAGTCAACACGGATTAAGAAAGTATAGTTTTTGTGAAACACTGTTAGCTCTTCAGTCACATGACGTGATGAGTACTGTAAACAAGAAACGTCAAATAGATTCCGTATTTCTAGAAAGCTTTTGACACTGTTCCTCACAGGCTTCTTCTAATCAAATTGCGTGCTTATGGAATATCGCCACTGTTGTGCGATTGGGTTCGTGATTTCCTGTCAGAAAGGACACAGTACATTGTAACTGACGGCAAGCCATCGAACAAAACACGAGTGATGTCTAGCGTTCCCCAGGAAGTGTTATAGGGCCCATTCTGTTATTTTTATAAACGACTAACTATAAACCCGGCGTTGCCTACACTCTCGTAGTCCACCTCCCTTTCCCTCATCCCTCTCTTTTTCTCCCATCTCTCTCTATTGGTCTTCCACCTTACCCTCTCTCGGCAAAGTTTTCTGCAATGTACCCTCTGTCATGTAGCACATAAACATTTATGTACTCAGTGATCTTCCTCTTGGTTTAAAGCTCAGGTGTCCTAAAATTCATACAGATTAGTGCAAAACTGCGCATTTTATAAAATTCCGTAAGGTAAGTACCTTCCACCATGCACCGAACAAAATCTTATACAGACAGGAACATTCCTCTTATTTTTAAGGTAGTGTGTGCAAAATTTCATGAATATTGGGGTAAAACTATAGATTTCTAAGCAATAGAAACGCAGGTTACAATTGAAAAACGCACTTTGTTGTTCTCAAATATTCCAGTTTTATTTCACACAACCCTTGTTCTGAGAATAACGAAAACAACAAAAGAAGGATCTGTGAAATCGGTCGAGCCGTTCTCAAGTTGTGGCACAAACAAGGTATTTAGGGATCCATTTTTATATTGCAAAGTACTTCCCCCTCCCCATGCACCGTATGAAACTTAAGGTAGACAGTGGGCTTCCTCTTGTCTTGAAGGTCAAGCGTGCGAAATTACGTGAAGATCGGAATGAAACTGTAGATTTCGTGAGTCTGTAGGTGAAGTATGCTCCGCCATGCACCTATCACAAAATGCTTTCTTAGATGACGTTTTCTACTTATAAACTACATTCCGGCCAAATTTCAGCTTCATAGGTGAAGTAGTTTTCGAGATTTTATGTTTAGTCAGTGAGTGAATGAGTGTCCTGTTATTCGTTGCGGCGAGATATATTTTCGAAATTTCTTTCACCAACTTTCTCTTCCGAATGCAAATATATTCTGTCAGCACCCACCTACATAAGGAGACATGTTCATTATAATAAAATAAAAGAAATCAGATTGAAAAGAGAAAGGTTTAAGTGTTCCTTTTTTCCGCGAGATATTAAAAAATGGAACTGTCGACAAATATCATAAAAGCGGATCGATGAAGTCTCTGCCATGCACTTCAGTATGAATTGCAGAGTACGTATGTAGATTAGCAGCGTTTTGCTTTCATTCACTTCTGTTAATATCTAACCATTAATTTTTATATCCACCCAGCTTGTTTTCGTCATCCTTCTCCAAATCCACATTTCCATTACGTCCACTCTCATTTTTCTGTCTTTCTCAGAGTCCACGATTCAGAACCATATGTTAAGACGTCCAAACTAAATTTTTGGCAATGTTTTCTCTAATTTCCAGGCTAAAATGGTAGTCTATGGGTAAATTATTTTTATTTTGGAAAGCTTGTATTGTTAAGGCTAATCTTAACTTTACATCAGGAATGCATTTATTAACATCAGTGACAGTATTCCCAACCTATTCTAGAACTTCATCTTCAAACTTGATATCGACTTTACTATTAAGTTTTGTCTCAGAGTTTTGTTTTCTTCCTATTTATTATTAGATTAAATTTTCTAAGTATTTCGGAAAGTATTAGTGATATGAACTCCATTCCTTTTACTGAGTCAGCAAATACTACTAAATCATCTTCAAAACGGATACTGTGTGTGTGTTTCCCGTTAATTTTAATTCCTTTCGTTATTCTTTTAAATGTCGTAGTGTATTTTTCAAAAATAAGGTATATAAATATAGGGATAATGGGCTTACTTAGCGCGAAGTACAAGATTTTTCAAAAGGGACTTTACAACTTCAAAAATTCATATTAATTTATTAAAAAGAGGTACAGAGCTGGTTTTAGTGTTGTTTCAAAGGAAAACACATCAAGTTTTTACCTTAGACTAAAATTGTGGGATGTGGCTTCCGTTGGTTATACTGCAGACATCCCATCGGTAACTGATTTCTTCCCAAACTAGCATCAACATTGCAGGTGTAACTTGCTCAGCGGCAGCGTAGATTCTTGCTCTAAGTTCCGGTAGAGTGGCTGGCAAAGGAGGTACGTGCAACATATCTTTGATGAAGCCCCAGAAGGAAAAGTCTAGCGGTGTCAGGTCTGGAGAACAGGCAGGCCATGCAATTGGCGCACCACGGCCAATCCATTCACCTGGAAAACGTTCATTGAGAAAATTCCGGATGTCAGTTAGGTAGTGTGCTGGTGCGCCGTCTTGCATGAAGTAAACATTTCGTTCTCGGTCGTCATCTATCTGTGGTATCAAAACTTATTGCAACATATCCAGGTACACTATCCCGTTGATGGTTCGTTCTTGGAACAAAAAGGGGCCGTTCATTTTCTTCTTGCTCAACGCACAAGAAACGTTCATCTTAGACCAATCAAGAGCATGTTGCTAAGTTTCATGTGAATTTTCACTGCCCCAAATCCTTCAGTTATGTGTGTTAACCTTGCCACTTAAGTGATAAGTTGACTAGTCAGAAAAGATTATGTTGTCCAAGAAATGTTCATCATCACCCACTCGGTCTAACATATCCGCACAGAAGTTCTTCCAAGCAATCTTATCAGTGTCTTTAATTGCTTGTAAAAGCGACACCCTGTACTGTTTCAAAAGCAAACGTTTTCTCAACACATGCCAAACTGTTGCATGTGGGACTTGCTGTTCACGAGATGCACGCCGGGTCGATTTCGTAGGGCTGTTGACAAAACTCTGTCTCACTTGCTCAACGACTTCGTTAGATGTGCTTGGACGAGCTGGTACTTTCTTATGTCTTATGAGCACCCTGTTTCTACAAAACATTCATGCCACTCATAAATTGTAGGTCTATAAGGAGGATCTTTAGCATACTTGGTACGACTTTCATTCTTCAAAGTTAGCACGCTCGGGTCCAGTGAAGGCAGCCATCTTTAACGTAACTGCCGCTAGCGCTTGCTGCGGTGTGATTCTCCATTAGCTAACTACGCAAGTCAAAACTTGATGTCTTATCATTTGAAACTAAAACCACCCCTGTACCTCTTTTTAATAAATATATATTAATTTCCGAAGTTTTATAGTTCCTTTTGAAATACCCTGTATATTGTTGCAACACTTGCAGCAACTTACCTGGGCCTCACGATCTCTTGACACCAACCGAGCACGTGTTCGATATGATGAGACGACCACTGACACTTGCCACTCGTCAATCCTCAACTCTTGAAGAACTACGTGAACAGCTCGAGAGCCGGCCGTGGTGGCCGAGGAGACTGAGGCGCTCCAGTCACGGTCTGCACGGCCACTACGGTCGGGGGTTCGAATCCTCCCTCGGGCATGGATATTTGTGCCGTCCTAGTTCGTAAGTAGTTCATAAGTAGTTTGTAAGTTTAGGGACTGATGACCCCGTAGTTAAGTCCCATAGACTATACAAACATTTAAATTTTAATTTTAACAGCTCGAGCATGTGTGGAATGATGTATCCCAGTATAGAAGTCAACATCTGAATGAATGAATGGGTAACAGAATCAGCTCCTATATTGCCGCCCGCGGGAGCTACTCTAAGTACTGATTTGGGTGTAATCATTTCACGTTCTCCATATGCACTGATTCAAGAATGTCTTGAGTGATCTGGAAAACACTAACAGGATTTACGAATTTTTTACTTCCGGCAGTGTGTTACCGAACTATGAGACATGAAAACTGGTGCCTTATCTGGACTTGAACCCGAATATCATGCTTCTCGCCAGTTTTGGCTACAACAGTTATGCTATCCGTGTTCTAGCGTCATCTGTCCTACGTATTAACGGCGGTATATAATGATTTGCAGATTTTGCCTTTTTTATTGCTTTATGAGTTCTATGAGTTACTGTTAATACATGTCTACATCTACATTTACATCTACATAGCTGCTCTGCAAATCACAATTAAGTGCTTGACAGAGGGTTCATTAACCACATTCATAACCAGAATGAATCTTTCACTCTGCAGCGGAGTGTGCGCTGATATGAAACTTCCTGGCAGATTAAAATTGTGTGCCGGAACCGGGACTGTGCTATCCTGACAGGACTCACGATGCCGCTTCACAACTTTACTTCCGCCAGTACTTCGCCTCCTACTTTCCAAACTTCACAGAAGCTCTCCTGCGAACCATGCAAGACTAGCACTCCTGGAAGAAAGGATATGGTGGAGACATGGGTTAGCCACAGCCTAAGGGATGTTTCCAGAATGAATGTTTCACTCTGCACGCGGAGTGTGCGCTGATATGAATCTTCCTGGCAGATTAAAATTGCTTGCCCGGGAATGGCAAAGGTCCCAGGTTCGAGTCCCGGTTCCGGCACAATTTTAATCTGCCAGAAAGTTTCACATTCATAACCTTTCTCTACCGTTCCATTCTCTAATAGCCCGCGGAAAGAAACAACACCTATATCGTTCCGTTTTCGATTAGATTTCTCTTATTTTATTGGGATGGTCATGTCTCTCTGCGTAGGTGGGTGCCAGCAATATATTTTCACATTCAGAAGTAAAAGTCAGTGATTGAAATACCGCAAATAAATCTCGCCGCAACGAATAATGTCGTTATTTTCAAATCGTGCAACATTTCCTTGACGCTTCTCCCCTCCCCACCCCCTTGAAGGCTATTAAACAAAACGAGCTGCCCTTCCCCGAACCTTCTCAATGTCTTTCGTCGGTCCCAGCTTGTGAGGGTCCCACACTGGGCAACATTTCTCCAGAAGAGGACGCACGAGTGTGATTTAGGCAGTCTCTTTGGTGGAGCTGTTGCATCTTCGTAGCGTTCTGCCAATGAAACGTAACTTTTCGTTCGCCTTCCCCACAATATTTTCTTTGTTTTCTCTCCAGTCTAAGTTGTTCGTAATTGTAACTCCTGCGTATTTGGTAGAATTTACAACCTTATCGTGTAATTGAAGTTCAGCGGATTTCATTTAGTGGTCATGTGTATTACTTCACATTTTTTCATTATTTAGTGTTAATAGCCAATTTCCGCGCAATGTAGAAATTTTGTCTAAATCTGTTTGCAGTTGCTTTTGATCTTTTCTTGACTTCACTAACCGATAAACGACAGCATCATCCGCGAACAGTCTAAGCTATACAAACATTTCAACACTTGAACAGTTTTACTTGATGACTTACCGTCAATTTCTACGAACAGTGTTCTTTCTGATAGGAAATCATGAATCCAATCGCACAATTGCGGCGATATTCTATAACCACGCAATTTCATTGGAAGCAGCTTGTGAGGTACAGTGTCAAAAGTCTTCCGGAAATCCAGAAATATCGATTCGATTTGGGATTCCTTGTCGATGGCATTTATCACTTTATGTGAACAAGGGGCAAGCTGTGTTTCGCAAGAGCGGTACTTTCTGAATTAGTGTTGAGCTACACTATTATTCTGATAATTTACCCATTTAAATTTGCCAAAATGAAATTGTGGTAAACTAGTATTAAGGTGGAAGTGTAATTTGACGATAGCTACGTACGGTTGAACATAGAGCAAATTAATAGCACCATGTAATGCTGCTTTGTGCTAGTAAATATCATCCTGTATAATTAGATACTGAATTATTCTGTTAACTGATAGAAAAGAGAAGGAATAATGTATCGCCGGAAACAGTAATTAGCTTTGGCGAGTTGGTTTAACAGTTCGGGTGGCGGAAAGAACGCAATATATTCCGATGAAACCGGCGTGAGTGCGGCTTATGCAGGGGGCTCGAACTTTCCGTAACATGAAAGCAGATTGCAGACTCAAAATAGAAGGTATCTGGGAAATTCTTGAAACGTGAAACTAAATTTAGAAACACCGAGCTATATGCCGTCTGTCTTCTTATATATTCCGTTAAAAAAGGGGAAAAAAGCTTTAGTACTTCTTTATGGAATTTTGTCAGTGAAATTAGAAACATAAATCAATTATATTGAGGACAATACAAATTTAATTCACTGCCTACATTTTTTTCAAATTAGTAGCAGGGATCCCAGCTGGAGCGCAAGGAAATGTTCTACATAATCGTGCATCCACCAGCAAACCTTGCCAGTGTCAAGGTGACGTAGGTCATTTAAAACTCTAATTATTTAAGACCTGTTACACATGCATCGTTAAGAACAGTCTACGAATATTTTATCAAATTGTATGTTTTACGAAGTCTCCCATTAACACACAAAAACCACCATTGAGTAGACTGTATTTAAAGATGGATTTGTAGGTTAGAAGCTGGGGAAATAATTGCAGGAGTAGATATATTATTAGATTGATTTCTTAACCACGCTTAAGTGGATCTTGATGTCTTACTCGTGGCGAGTAAGCGCAAGGAAGTCTTTTCTGAATGAATTTGTGTGAGAGTGAAACATGAACGAGCAATAATTCGGACAAGAAGAGGGCAGAAGCTTTTGAAATAAGGTGCTACAGAAGAATGCTGAAGAATTTGTGGGTACATCGCGTAACTTACGGAGAAGCACTGAACAGAAATGATGAGAAAAGGTATTTTTGGCATATTCTTAGACAACAAGACTTCGTTAATTTAGCACGGGAGGGAAGTGTGTGGGTTAAAAATCACAGAGCGAGACAAAGAGACGAATACAACGAGGAGATTTAAATGGATGTGTGTTGTCGTTCTTATGAGAAGATGAAGAGGCTAGCTCAGGATAAAGCAGCGTGGAAAGCTGCATTAAACCAGTCTCCGGACTGGAGACCACAACAGCAGTTCAAGTCACAAATTAGTAATATCTTGTGTCAAGGTTTCAACTGTAGTCAGTAAGCTCTGAATATATGTCTTAAGATTGGTGATGTCAGTGGTAACGGATTGTCTTATGCTTGTTAGTTTGGAGAAACGTATTCAATTTCATTCTTTACTGACCAAAGAATAGTAGTAGTTATGTGTGTTCTATGTGTGACTGTAACTGTTTTTGCACTTCCTCTGCTATGTGAGTTGACAAGTTTTGTATTGCATCAAGTGTAGCGAATCTAGTATCAGATTCTTCTTTCGTAATTATTGTCAGTGAAATGTCACGTTGTTGTCAAGCCAAGTCTTGTTGATGGGTCTCACTTTTAGATAATTTACCATATAGTTCCTTTTTTTATCAGATGTGAGACAATTTGTTTTGGGGAAGACAGCTGTTCAATTTGTTGGTATAAATTGGAAAACAATGATTCGAATCTCTCGAACCATGAAATAGGCATGCCCATCTATCCTGCAGTGCTATCTGTTTCGTGTGTATCGGTAGTCGACACTTCAGTTACATCGATTACCAGTGGTAGGCTTTCGACATTCTAACTGGCTAAATCTACACATTCTCTTATTCAGAAAAAGTGGTTCTGTCGTCTGACTCCATAGTTGCAAGTCGCCTCCGCGTCCTTTCTTACTCACGAAAAAATAAAGAATGAAATGATTTGTTTACAATCGTTGAAGTGAAGCAGCTGTAGCATAAGAGATTTTACAATTGTTTCAAAATCTTTGTAAATATGTGAGACTTACCAATGGTGGCCATCAGTCCCTAGCGTTACAAACTACTTAAACTGAATTTAAGGACAACAAATAAACCCACGCCCGAGAGAAGAGTTGAACCTCCGACTGCGAGCAGCGACGCGCTCTGCAGCTAGGCGCTTTGGAACCCTCGGCCACATCAGGGCGACTACAATTGTTTCTTGTTCTTGAAAGACGACCGTCTGTCGTCTTCCATATATTTTTTGTATATTTCTGTAAAGTTATAATTTATTTAATATCAGTAGATTATCATTTTGTTAAAACTTGAATCCCACTCTATTCAAGGCTTGAGGAATAGCATTTTTACTTCATGTGTTAAAATGTTAGTTAATATTGCTAGGTTTTTATTACTTTGTTATGTTAATAATTTTTTATTATATTAATTAATGTGGCATAAGTACGGCTTCTCCGCTACGCCACCGTCCCTGTGTGAATGTGCAGTTGTTGTGTGCGCGAGAATCTATGGCTGTTTCAATGTAGGGAGTTATTGCTCGCTTTGCGTCGTTCTCTCTGGCTTAGAGTCGATAGCTGCTGAGGTGACCAAAGAGGTTTCCACACCCTTTGGTTGAGAGCTAGTCAGCGAACCTACTCCAGGGCAAGTGTACTTGCTCTCCATCCCCACCACCGCTGTTTCTTGGATTTTCCGGCTTCTGGCAGCTTCCCGCGCCCAGGTGGCCGCTCGGCTGATCATTCTGGGCTGATCGTCTGGTGAGGTAAGGTTGGTTCTGCTCTTGTTTCTGGAAATGATAGCGTTCCATTGACTAGCACGTTTAACTTAGACTCATGAACTTAGAATTCTTTTTATTTTTAATATTTTCTCCGATCGTGTGCGGAAATGTGTTCTAGGTTTTTCAGTTCAGTGATTTCCAATAGATAAATGAGATGTGTGTGATTCTAGTTGCAGTTTGTGAACGGGCTGATATGTTAAAAACGTTTGTGATCATGTGTCGTTGCATGAACTCTGTGTAAGTACTTTCTAGCTTTGTGGGGCCCGATTTCTAATAGGTGATATGTTCATTTTTGTACAGTGCATGTAAAAATCTTCTCATCGTTTCCTTCCATTAGTGATATGTGTACCACGTGGTTGGTTCATAGAATAAAGCCTTCAGCTTCCACTCTTGTTTGTTCCATGCCCATCAGGCAAGTAACTATGCTGGTATTCTTCTGATTTCCACTAATATTTGGCGATCTTCTCTCTCCGCCTATTTTAATTTTTCTGCTCTTCTCCAACTTGTAGTACACACTCTGTCTTTTACAGTAATTCACTCTATTTTTATTTTATGACATATTAGTTCCTTATATTGTAAGTGACCAATAACAAGTATGTTGGATGTCTCCCTCCTTTGAGTGTATGTTTGAAATTCAAATGTTTGTATAGCTTATGGGACTTAACTACAGGGTCATTAGTCCCTAAGCTTACAAACTACTTATGAACTAGCTAACACCAAGGACGGCACAAATATCCATGCCTGAGGGGGGATTCGAACCCCTGACCGTAGTGGCTGTGCAGACCGTGACTGGAGCGCCTCAGTCCCCTCGACCACTGCGGCCGGCACTGATTGAAGAGTTTGTACAGCACCCCTCTATGCTGTCAAATGCTTTAGAAATAGAATATAACGCCACAATATTCCGTGTTATTAAAAGCCTGTATCGCCTCTTCAACCACTCTGAGGAGTAGCTGAATGGTTGAGTGTTGTGGCCGAAAGTCAAACTGTTCACGTGGAACTATACCTCCCAGTTGCAGTGTTCTTCTGATACGTGAGGGCAGTATCCATTCAAACAGTTTGCTTAGGGTAGGCAGCAAACAGCATGATGTTATGGATACAATACTGATTTGCAAATTAAGTTGTAAAGGGCCTGAAGACGGTGTTACTGCAATACCGAAACCGGTCGTTAAATAAAAGAACATGAATTTTACGGCTGTTGGTGGGTAAGATAATCATTTGGAATTAAAACCTTTGTATCTGGTGTAAAGTGGTGTGTGTTTTGCTATATAGCAGTAATATTAGACGCCACAAATATTCAAAATGCATTTCTTTTAATAATTCATAGAACCTCTGAAAATTGAAGAAATCTGCGTTTTCGTATACGACAATGAGAATTATGTCAACAAAATAACGAATCATGTACTTTCGTTCGCATCGCATTTCTGTGAAAGTCATCAAGACTTTTTGTAAGCTTCTGTAGCGAATTTTTTTTTCGGAGACTTCAAAGAGTGTGTGGCCATGTAATCAATTACCATATAATAAACTGAGGAACTTCCAACACCCGTAGACGCAGATGTTTTTATAAAAATATCTGTCATTTATTGTTCTGGACACAACAGCTCCGTTTTATACACATTAAGAACTTAGTGATTTCTTCTTTGATGACATCTTGCGTGCCGGCCGCGGTGGCCGAGGGGACTGAGGCGCTCCAGTCACGGTCTGCACGGCCACTATGGTCGGGGGTTCGAATCCCCCCTCGGGCATGGATATTTGTGCCGTCCTTAGTATAAGGTGGTTCATAAGTAGTTTGTAAGTTTAGGGACTGATGACCCCGTAGTTAAGTCCCATAGACTTTACAAACATTTGAACATCTTGCGTTGATTTAAAATGTAGGAGATTACAGACGAGAAAGAGAAAAACAGATAGAATATGAAAGCTTAATACTTATGCTACTGTTCAGGAACTGGTCCTTTAAGATGAAATTTCTAGCCCTTCTCTATTATCAGCCCTCGTAACACATACAAACGCTTTACACCTGAAACGGGTATGGCGATATTGAGGGTGCGCCCCTGTTATGTCCAGCCGTGGTCACGCGCCTCGCTGTGTTTACAGTCCGTCTCTCTTTTCGGTGAACGGAGTATAGAGAGAAGCCGCGGCGCTCTCGTGTGACGTCACGCACATTAGGCATCGTTCGCGTGGCTCACTGGCTGCACGCTACGGCATAGCGGGCCGTGACCGAACGGCCACCCAGTGAGCTACGCGAAAGATGCCTACTCTGTGTCACGTCGCACGAGTGCGCCACTGGTTCTCTCCAGGTGGTGTTGGCACGGTACGGCGAAGATGAGTCAAGCGTACGCTGAGTCTTACCGGCCCATTTAACGTGCAGTCAGCAACATCGCACAGGTCATCGCGCTGCACCCTACTATCTTAGCCAGGTGATACCAAAGCCTTTATACACTACAAGACATTGGAGAATACACTAAACAGATCGAAACTGGAACGGATAAGGACTACGAAAAACATTTTAAAATTAATTTCAGCATTTGAAACTGATGGAGTAAGAGGGAAGTATTTGATTTTGTTGCATGACTATTTATTAAGCATCAAACCAACATGTGTGGAGGCAGAAAGAGCCTTTTCCGCCGCTTCCTACATATGAGGTTCTATAAGAGGTAGTTTGGGAAATAAAACTATTGGTGTTAATAGTTTTTTAGGTTCATATTTAAAAAACGAGAAATGACTTCTTATTTTATATTTATCAAATTGTAACCTTTTTTACTGTTTATTTTAGTAATAAAATTAAGATGATTAGTTGAACTAAATTCTACATCTACATCTACATGGGATACTCTCCAAATCACATTTAAGTGCCTGGCAAAGGGTTCATCGAACCGCAATTTATCTCCCATTCCATTCTCGAATAGCGCATGGGAAGAAAGAACACCTGAATCTCTCTGTTCGAGCTCTGATTTCTCTTATTTTATTCTGATGATCATTTCTACCTATACAAGTGGGAGTCAAAAATATATTTACGCATTCGGAGTTTCGCAAGTAGCCCACGCCGCAGCGATAAGCGCTGTTGTTGTAATGATTCCCATCCCAGATCCTATATCATTTCCGTAACGCTGTCTCCCCTGTATCGTGACAATGCGAAACGAGCTGCCCTTCTCTGTACTCTTTCGATGTCGTCCGTCAAACCCACCTGATAAGGATCCCACACTGGGCAGCAATACTCCAAAAATGGACGGACAATCGTAGTGTATGCAGTTTCCTTTGTAGTTCTGTTGCATGTTTTAAGGGTTCTTCCAATAAAACGCAGTCTCTGGTTCGCCTTTCCCACGATATTAACTACGTGTTCTTTCCAATTTAAGTCTGAAGTAATAGTAATTCCTAGGTATTTTGTGGAGTTTACGGCCTTCACTTTTGATTGATTTATCTTGTAAACAAAGTTTAACGGATTTCTTTTCGTACTCATGTGGACGACTTCACACTTCTCATTATTTAACGTCAATTGCCAATTTTTACACCATACTGATATCTTATTCAGATCGTTCTGCAGTTGGTTTTTATCTTCAGATGATTTTACTGGTCGGTAAATCTGCAAACAAACTAATTCATATGATGTAAGTCTCTCAAAAATCCCCACTTCTGTTATTTTTAATAAATATTTTATTGTATTATTACTAAAAAATTTATTGAGTTCCCAAAGAAAAGAACCCTACCTTCACGAGATCCCTCTGGATTGAAGGCAATCCAGCAAAAATCCCGCTGAAATGAAAATAATGCTGAATTGCAATCCCTACTTGACAGCCACACGATATACCGTCAAGCCCAGAACAGAAATATGTCATGCGAGGAAATAAGCTTTTCCACATCACCGGCCGGCGAGGAAATAAACTTGTTAAACTTGTCCACATGACCGGCCGGTTTGACGCGTAAACAGACTCACTGTCTATTCGCTTTCTGCTTGTGCGCGATACCCAACACTCTCGGTTCTGAGGGAGCGAAAAAGGCGACCTCTGTAGGAAACATAACCCAGCCACGAAGGGAAGTCGACTGTCGAAGAGGCTACCATAACTCACTGGTCATACGGCAGTTGATTCTGATAGAGACCGACATCAAATTGAACCTCAAACAATTGAACATGCCTCTGTAGCCGTTTCATGAGAATTCTGGACGCAATGTGCGTCCCTCATGTTCCAGCGGGCCGGTTGAAATGCAGATGTCGGCGATAACGTATTCGTAAAGTTGTCGCATGTGCTTGAGTCCAAATTTGTCAAAGTGAGCCTATCTCTGTGCTATCGTGTCCGTTGCTGCAAACTTATTTCAGGCTTTTGCCGGTGTCCTGCACATAGTGCTAATTTTAAATACTGATGAAGCCAGGCTTTGCCATGAAGTCTTTTAACTGTGTGGCCGGCCGCGGTGGCTAAGGGGACTGAGGCGCTTCAGTCACGGTCTGCACGGCCACTACGGTCGGGGGTTCGAATCCCCCCTCGGGCATGGATATTTGTGCCTTCCTTAGTTGTAGCTAGTTCATAAGTAGTTTGTAAGCTTAGGGACTGATGACCCCGTAGATAAGTCCCACAGACTCTACAAACATTTGAACATTTGAACTCTATGTGATGTAACGTATTATTTGAAGATTATCATTACGTCCCAAAAACGGGAAACTCATTAATCAAAATAAACTAGAGGACCAGTGCGAATACTTCTCACCGTTAGTGGAATGCCAAAGAGTTGGGAAAAAATGGAAGTAAAGTTGAATTTTCACGCATAGATTTCTTCAGAATCAATCAATTCAAGTGTTTAATGAGCAAATGAAAGGGTGAATGTTGGGTTTAAAATAGCTGCGTACCTTAATTAGAACCGAAGATATCGTAAAAACAAACCGATTAAAATATTCAAAGGAAGAACAGAAGGATACCGCCTTTGAATAAAAATGAAGGATAGAGAGACTTAAGTGAATTCTGATACTTGATGACAAATCTGCGAATGAACACCTTTAGTTTAAAGCAAAAATGAAGGCAATTGGTCGGATAGAACGGCCTGACCGACTGACTTTAGTTTAAAGCAAGGACATCCCCATAATAAATATACGGGAGGACATCGCGTTTGAGTATAGAAAAAGGAAGGCAAGAGTTATGTTAATTCTGATACTTGATGACAAATCTGTGGATGAATAACTTTCGTTTAAATCAAAAATGAAGGAAATCGCCCGGATAGTTTGGTCTAGCCGGCTAACTTTAGTTTTGGTAGAGTCTTTATTATATAAGATTATTGAAACCAAGTCTGTGTTTTATTAAAAATTACATTGCATTGGTTGCTGCATGAGACAGCCAATTGGACTATAAGATATTATACGAGAATCTTGTAGTTTAACTTCCCGTCGACAGCGTGGTTGTTAGAGAGGGAGCGACAGCTCATATTAGGGAAGGATACGGACGGTATCGGTCGAGCCCTTTCCACGGAACCATCCCAATATTTTCATTAACCGAGTAACGTAAATAAAGGAACGCCCAAGTCTTGATGAGCACACTGACGTTTCGACCGTCATCGTCCAGAATGTGGTTTCAGTGTGCTGACCATCGTACAATTTATCTGTATCATAAGGCCCGATACACCTTTGAACTGCGAAAAGTAGTTAAATGAATCACGCATCTTTAGGTGAGACCGGATTTCGAAATAATCTGTCTCTACTTTAACATAGCGGAATACCTCTACACTGATGGAGTTCACTGACATTCCTTTCCCTGTTTACTTTTTCATTTCTTTTATTCATAAAACACCTTAAAATAACTTATCTAAGGACAACAACAACAACCACAACGACACACACACACACACACACACACACACACACACACACACACACACACACACACATGCCCGACGGAGGACTCGAACCTCCGACGCGAAGATTATTTTTAGACAGCCATTATCTTGTGGGAGATTGCCTCAGTCACTGCAGCCTGAATGTCACAGTAGTGTCGTTTTATAATGCCGTATTCACGACAATGTTGGAGCTCGGCAGAGGGCCACGCCGTTGCTCGGCAACAGTTAGAGGCGCGACGACAGGCGGTCAACATCAACGCGTCTTTTCCGGTCAGTAAAACCTTAAGAAAACTTTGAAAATCGCTTAACATCGCGGATCAACGGTTACAGTAGAAGGTAAGTCATCAACTAACATATAAGTTCTGCCATCTTATGACACACAAGGCGTGGTAATTTGGGTGAAGACTTGCATATCACGTCGCGCGTGGAGTGTAAGATTCGCGCGTCCAAGGAGAACAATGTTTATCGAATATCTGATTGTGGAAGAGTTCCTAACATTGACAACTAAAGACAAACTGAACGGAATGAAATGAAAAATGAAAGAATACTATTCTACTTTATATTACGGCGGTGTAGTAAAAAGATCGGTATTCTACTTACTGCTTGTCACAGACATCTTCACCTTGCACATTTCCATGTGAAGAACAGGCAATTTTTGTAATCCGAATCTGGCATAAAGGCATAAACGATTTTCTAAGAACTTTTTCATAGTACGTATTAGCGGAATTAATTACCACCACGTAAGTTTAAAGATACCAAGGCAGATTCGTTCATTACTACTTACAGCGTTATGCGACACTGCCGCGGCGGATTGGCCGTGCGCATTGAGGCGCTAAGCTCCGATGCGTGAGTCGTTCCCCGTCGGGGTTCGAATCCTCCCTCCCCCATGGCTGTTTGTGCTGTCTTTAGTATAAGTTAGTTTATAAGTAGTTTGTTAGTTCAGGGACTGATGACCCGCAGTTAAGTCCCATAAGCTTAACAAACATTTGAACTTTTTTAAAATTATTCTTATTTGATTTGATTTTTTGCGATACTCACTTGGGAACGCAGAAAAAAAATCCAATTCCCCGCTTTGACAGAGGCATTTGATATACATCGTTCACAACGCTGAAACTACTTTGATACGCAAAGCGAACTTGGGTACCGAATGATTCATCCATATTATTACAAATTATATAAAGTCCTACAATGTCTCCACGACGTGTCATTTTTGTATTCACCCATTTGTTTTAACTTCATACAACGAAATATCACGAAACCATACGCCGCGCAGGTTATTTCATGCCACGCGGGAGTAGCCGAGCGGTCTGGAACGCCACGTTATGGATCATGCAGCCTCCCGCGTCGGAGGTTCGAATCCTCCCAAGGGCATGGATATGTGTGTTGTCCTTAGGTTAGTTTAACTTAGTTTACGTAGTTTGTAACACTAGGGACTGGTGGCCAACGTAGTTTGGTCCCATAGGATTAAAAAAAAAATTGAACATTTGAATTGGTTATTTTATAAAAGCGTTGTGAATCGAAACCGGAATGGCATATACCGTTTTCATAGCTGGAACGATACGTGTATCGAAAAAGCCACTGACGAGCGATGGACGAAAGAGGAATTTATCTGAAGTTGCATTTTCATGACGCGTAATGAAAAAAATACTAACGAATGTGAAACTGCACTTAACGTCATTAGAGACACGATTTTTCAAATAGTTTACTTGTTGATACGTGATGTCTGATTTGTTTCCAATGTTGGGCTTAATAGTTTATAGCGGAGAGGGGGGGGGACGTTAATGATCTTCGGTTCCTGGGGCGTTTGCGTTGCCTATCGCCTGGGCTCCCCTCTTTTTTAGCTGTGCCTTTCACAGACTTCCATAACCATTTAATTTTCCGCGTGTGAATCCAAGATTCTTACGATGAAACAAATTGCACAGAGTGATTGACAAACTCGTGGCCTTCTTTTTTAAAAGTTTGGTAAGATTTCCATCTAACGCTTATGACTTTCATTCCTGGCAAAGTACGACGGTTGAAACTTAAATAGTGTCAAAAATGCTGTGTAGACACTATGCAAGGGAATCTACCATTGTCGCTGATAGCACACGTTGTTGCCATTCCTACCTTACCTCCGAGCAAATGGACTCGCCCGTGCCACGTCACCGGCGTGCACACAAACGAGAGAAACACAGTCTCTTGTGAGGAAGCGGTCTAACGTAACGGTGCCACTTTGTTTTCGAAACAGGAGAAGCGGAGTTGCATAAAGACCGCCAGTGCATAGTATTACTGTTCGTTTTTGGAGCATCACCTGCTACCAGCTTTGCGAAAGCAGCGGCAACACTTTCTGCGCAAATCACACCCATCATTGTGCGCGGGCGCATACATCGCAAGCTTTGGCTGCTCTGTTCGGTCGTGGGACTGGGAATTACTTTACCATCCACCATACTCCCCGGACTTAAGTCTTTGTTACTTATATTTGATTCCGAAGATGTTTCATAACTTTCCAGAGGTTTGACAAGCAGTAGACCGCTCCATTCGCACCATCGTCAGCACACACTCTGCTAACGGTATACTACGCCTTCCACTTCGTGCTCTACACAACGCTGGTGACTACTTTGAAGGACAATAACGGGTGCAAACTTAAAACGCTTTTATATCGGTTCTGAATAAATAGTTGCCACTATTTCAGTTCCAACACTCGTAATTTCTTTATAAGGGGTACAAGTGTTGCTCTAACCTTGATTGCACGTCTTCCTTTCAGTCCAATCAAAATCCCATATTTGCTCTGTCTCAATTTTAAGTTTCCGACCTTTCCCGTATTTTCTGCTTGTGATATGAGACTCGTCTAACTCGACTACTTTACCGACACCACTGATAGGAACACTCTCGTTTGTTACTATTGTGTAACAAATCTCTCGACAAAAACTAGAGTAGACATAAATTGTATTTATGTGAGTTGTTTCTGCAGCACAGGCTTATAATGTGTATTGCCGTAATCAACACGAATCAACTGTGACACTGTTTTCAAAGCTCAGTTTCATGTTGGTAAACCAGGTGTTGCTGCGATTGGATGTTTGTAAATACAATTTGTTGGTGCAATACCATTCGTACGGAAAGTCCGTGTGTGAGGTTTTCTTGGAGAGTTTCACACTCCCCTCTGTGTTACAGTCCACACATCGCCTTGAGGTTACTATTAGGCTGCAGTTCAAATTCCCAACAAAATTGTAAACAAAATTACTTGACATAGTCGGGTTTGTAGGCGATCTGATCGTTTTATAGTTTTCAAAATGCAACTTGCACTTAGTCATTATATAAAAAATACACAAGTTAAAAACATGAGAGCTTACAAAATACTCATAAAATATGTGACCAGATGGTGGTGACACAGTGCACCGAAACCGGTTGTCATTTAATAAACTATTAATGTGCGATCTTGGCTTTTCATTTTGGAAACTATTAAATTGTAAACATTTTTCTATCAAAGAAATTAGCGGAATGAGCTCACGCAATGACAATTTGAGAGGATAATTAGCACACGCAGCATAAACTAACTCCGGACAACGAAAAGTCAGATCTCCAACGTCTTTTGTTCATCGCACGTCCGACACTTTTTCGAGATATTCCCTCAAGCTGTGAGAGCTTGGATTCCCAACGTTTCTATGAAATTACCGGCGCCCGGAATGACCGCTTAAGGCGTCATACTACGAAATGGACCGTCGTTCCCGCCAGTGATTCGAGTGTGTGCGTGTCGTCCTCTGTGTAAGTTAGTGTAAGTTATTTGAGAGTCTAGGGTCTGATGACCATAGAAGTTTGGCTCAATAAGTTTAGAAACATTTAAATTAAACCAAACATAGTACGAGAAACATGTTGTAGATGAGAATTTAACATTAGCTAAAGGAAATATCTGTCTGTTCTGCAACTAACCATCTCCTAACCAGCACTTGTACGATGTCGTATTTGTAAATGGTATTTTCCCCAGCCCCCAACTTTAATTGCATATTTGAATTCAAAGTAAAATAAATTGTAATTGCCTGTTCCTGGAATTTACAACCAAAGCATTGGTTCTATATTTCATTAATGATACAAAACCTAAAACTTTTTGATTGGATGGTTAATATATTCGATTCTTATTTGAGTGTCGCAAATATGATTTTACAGTAAAATATACTTAAACATTTCAGTGTGTGGTTAGAAACTAAATTTACCGTCGTAGAGGAACAAATACGTAGATGTTATTTTCTATTCCCGTCCGGATCGTTAGTATAGGTGAGACATTTTGCCTTGCGGAATTCTGGTGGTTCCCCGCAAAACTGGTGTGCTAGACTTCGGCCAATCCTTTTGCCTCTCATTCAACTGTAATTCACAATAAACCCTGAAATTGACGAACTTCCATTTCGACATTTACTGATTAGATAAAATATGTAGACATTAAACCACTATTCAAGAAAGAGATAAAGGGATACCATCAAACTATAGACCTATTTCACTTTTGCCAACTTTCGCAAAAATTTTTAAAAAAGGTAATGTACTGAAGCTGCTCAATATCTGACCACAAATAACATACTGCTCAGAAAACGGTTTGGATTCCTGAAGGGTTCCCTTATCGAAAAAGCCATTTACACCTGCAGTGAGAATGTACTTAATTCATTATAAAATAAATTACAAGCAGCGGGTACTTTCTGTGACTTGTTAAAGGCATTTGATTGTGTGAACCACAGCATCCCTTTAAGTAAATCAGAATTCTATGCTGCCACAGGCAATGCTGGAAACTGGTTAAGGTCATACCTCACAAAGCGGAAAGAAAGGGGGGAGGGGGAGGTCAGTGCAAGGGACTCGTGAACTGAGCCTTAATTCATCATCAGATTTGGAAGAAAATACATTTGATGTGCAGCCAATATCCGTCATAGGGCTACTATTTTACCCTGAGTACATTAATGACCTCTCATCAGTTACGCTGTCGGAAGCAGAGTTCGTTTGATTGCAGATGACACAAGTACGGCATAAGTAGCATGTGGAGCATAGTTCCAGACAGGTCTGCTAGTGATATTTTCATGGACATTTATAAAAGACTTAAAGCCAAATCATTGACATTAAACATTGAAAAGGCTGACTACACGCAGTTCAGACCATATAAGAGGTTTCCATCCACCATTTTCATGAACTATGAAGAAGAGCAGACAGAAAAATTTGACAGTAATGATATCCCGGGATCACAACTCGATAATAAATTCAGTTGGGAGAACCGCACCACATAACGCAGAAACGCGTTAACAAATCTATATTTGCAGTATGAGTATTAGCAGACGGACGTGGATAAAAATATAAAGTTTGCATAATTTACTTACTTTCACTCCATGTCATACGGTGTAATATTTTGGGGTAACTCTTCAAGTCAAAGAAAAGTTTTCAAGAGTCCAAAAGCATACAATACGTATCATTTGTGAGTAAATTCACAGATATCCTGTAGAAGCATCTTCAAAGAACTGGGTGTACAAACTACTGACTCTCACCACATTTATTTCTTATTAAAAGCTGTAAATTATGTATCCAGTTTTGCAACAAACAGCTCAGATCAAACGCACAATACGAGGAACAAATCGATTTACACATGGACTTTAGTTCAAAAAGGGGCCCAATACTCGGAAACACACATTTCAATAATTTGCCAACAAACCAAAGCAAGACTTATGGGTCTCGAGGGAGTTTCTGCGATCGTCATATGAATAAAATTCTTGAATATCAGTCTCCAGATCGCTTTTATTTTCTAAAACATGACCGGTTTCGGAACAGCTGCCCATCTTCAGATCTGTTAAACAAATGTTACAACTGATTATAAGCTACTATTTACAAAGTATGATATCAAAAAGTTAAAGCAAAAACATTAAAAACATACCAAATTTTTGAAGTTACAGAGTAACCTGTCCTGTGATGAACGAATGTTCACAGTCGTTACTAAAACATAGTAGCTTCCTGAGGCTTTACATAATGTACTTAAAATCATCTGATTGGTGGGGATCATTTTTGTTAAAATTATTCTCAATAAGTAATTATTGACTTACATATAAAAGCAATTCTGAGGTCAAGGTGTAAGATAGTAGTCAAGGTATAAAATAGCAGTTACAAATGAGGTACAAAGCTGTCAAACTATAAAAGGACGTAGAAATAAGATAAAATTGGGTTCTGGATACATATAATAACATTTTAAGTGAAACTGTTATTGAGTTAAAAATAAATAAGCAATATATATATATATATATATATATATATATATATATATATATATATATATATATATATATATATATATATACAAAATAATTTAGCTGCAAAGAAAGATTATTTTAAGAAGAGCCTCAAAACTTACTGATGGCCAATTTCTACTCCATTGACGAATTTTTTATTAGAACTAAATGATGTATTGTATGTAGTCATACCATTAGTATTATTATTTCAGCCTGTAAAAATTATATACAGGGTATTTCACTAAGTGTGTTTACCTCTGTAACTTATAAAATAATAGGTGACGGGAAATTTTAATGCGGTAGGTCAACACAAGAAATGTTGCACTTTCTGCGGAGCTATGAACATAGGTTATTGTATTATTTTCCAAAGAGTTACACCACAAAGGTATAATTTTTTAAATGGAACAATAGTTTTTTTCTATCGTGTATTGGATTCGTTTAAACCAGCTGCGTCCAAATCAATTTAAACTACATTCCTATCACTGTTAGTTTGGGAGCTACAACCCTTCAAAGTTTCAGGGGCAGATACCACAAGCGCTGCGCATAATGCAATGCGCCTTCTAAATGTGGTGCGGCCGAGTCGTAACGTCGCCGGTGTCACGGAGCGAGAAGCTTCCTCGATGCGCTGTTAGACTGACGACTGTCGCCGCACACGGCCGTATACCCGACAGTTGGAGCCACACAAACAACCGGGGCTGAATATACCACAGTTACTGACATCGAATGACGATGGCATACACGAACAACGAGTACGTTGACATGTTACTGATGCTCGGCTAGTGCCGACACGATGCCACTGAAGCTTCTCGCTTCGTGACACCGGCGACGATACAACTCGACCGCACCACATTTAGAAGGCGCATTGCATTATGCGCAGCGCTTGTGGTATCTGCCCCTGAAACATTGAAGGGTTGTAGCTCCCAAACAGTGATAGGAATGTAGTTTAAATTGATTTAGACGCAGCTGGTTTCAACGAATCCAATGCACGATAGAAAAAACTATTGTTCCATTAAAATAATAATAGCTGGCCGCTGTGGCCGAGGGGACTGAGGCGCTCCAATCACGGTCTGCACGGCCACTACGGTCGGGGGTTCGAATCCTCCCTCGGGCAGGGATATTTGTGCCGTCCTAGTCCGTAAGTAGTTCGTAAGTAGTTTATAAGTAGTTTGTAAGTTTAGGGACTGATAACCCCGCAGTTAAGTCCCTTAAGCTTAACAAACAACAAAAAATTATAGCTTTGTGCTGTAACTCTTTGGAAAATGATACAATATTCTATGTTCATAGCTCCGCAGAAAGTGTAACATTTCTTGTGTTGACGTACCGCATTAATAATTCCCGTCACCTATTATTTTATAAGTTACAGAGGCAAACACACTTGGTGAAAAATCCTGTATATACTGACATGTTCCACATCCACGAGGATGTCCTGAGTGCGTATGTACGGAACGAACAGCTAACCTATTTATTTAATCGAGCGTGGAATGCATGTACGAAATAAGTGGTGAAGTATTTGCAGAAATATTTCTGATGCGTTCTGTCCCGTTCTGCGTTTAGTTGGTACTGTTACATAAAACCGCAAGAGGAAATACGGCGATGTACGGTCGATTGATTTGTTGCGCCACCTAACCGGATCATCCCTACCGATGTAGTGAGCACTGAAATCGTTTTTGGGTACAAGTAACGTTTGAACATAAAGTGTCAACATTAGAGCACAAAGGATAACATTTTACATTTTGAATGAAATATAGATATCAGATGTGCTTGCTGTTAATTGCAACAACGGGCACACTTTGTATCTGCAGCTTACAGCGCCATCTACAATGAATCCATTGTTATGGATTCAGTAAACTGAACGAATTTATTTTACGTAAAATGTGATAACGGAATAAATTTGTGTTTGTCGGAGCGGGACGGGGGGGGGGGGGGTCATTTCAAAATACAAAGTTGACACCGTCCACAAAGAAAGGTGGTTAGGAGGTGGCCAGTTTAGCATAGATATATTTCCTCGTCAGTAAGAACAACTTTTAATAGAGAAAATATTTTTTGTACGATGTATAGTGTTTGAAATATTTAGTTGTCTCAAGTTAAGGCAACACATTGCATATAGTGTTGGGAAAGACGTGTCTGCCTCCACGGTGTCTCCGAAACTTTTACATACACTTACCATATGAAATCTTATTTTAAGCATTACTAACTATGAACAACATTAAACTGTATGTTTGCTAGATAACATTTTTGCCGTTTTAATGGTAAGTGACCGCTTACGTATAATTTACTTCAGAGTAATAACTTTCGTCGCTGTGGTACTGCAGGTGGTTCCTCACTTCCAGAGCAACTGTGCCCAAAGTTTTTCTGATTTTCTCCTCAAGCTGAATCGGTAGACGTCGCTAATATTAATGAGTTAGTAATATTCGCTCCGACTTCTTTGGTCGATTGATAAAACGGGCACTAGTCTTGACATTATAACTGTCGTAGTGTAAAACTCTGCTTTCGGTGGTAGGTTCTTTCCAACAGTGGGTGAGGTATGTATGTGGCCTCTTACACCATTGTGTACAGCCTTAAATGATACTATAAGTGATACTCGTTCACTCTGTCTCTCGGTCGAGTGGCCAGCAGTAGTTGTTGTTGCAATTTCGACAGAACTCTAACGGCTGTCTCTGATGTCGAACTCTTGCTTCCATGGCATTGGCCGCAAGCAAACATAACTATTAGTATAGGGTACACTGAATGTTTACACTGAACGAATCAAGAAATTTAAACCATTCCAAAATGAATGAAATACAACACCCATGATTTATCGTGTAACGTCTCCTTTCGTTTGCGAATGCAAAGATGTAATGAACATATCATCGTCTGATGACTAAACGATTCCCGGGTATTTACCTCAGAGTGACGTCTACGTCACACCTAAGTTTGGTTATTTACGTACAATGGGAAAGTTCACTTGTCTGATAGATTTTTATTAAGTTTTCCCTTTATTTTTTACTATAATTCTTCTTCCTTTTTCAGGTGCTATGGGTCCCTCAAACTATCGACGGTCCGGTCGCATCCTTGAAGGCGTCATGTCTCTATGGTGGTATGCGTATATTTGACAACTCTGGATGTTTGAAGTTATCCTGTATGGAAATTTTCACGCGAGGCGACGAAGTGAGTTATCTCGTAACTGGTCTGTTTGAATATCTTGGCATATTAATAAGTTGACGCAGTTCTTACAGGTACAAGATGTAATGGTGATGACTGTTAGACATTGGATTTCAAGACTGTAATATTACTTTTTATTTTTTTATTTCAAAGATGCCATTATTTATAGATTCTATTTTAGAGACACTATTTAATGATAATATTGGCATAGCCTTCCTACAACGCGTGACGCTATTGTGACATGACAAATAAAGTTAAAAAGGTTTATTGTTGTTGTCTTCAGTCCGAAGACTGATTTGATGCATCTCTTCATGACATTCTATCACGTGCAAGCCTCGTCATCTCCAAATGAGAACGGCCACCCACATCCATTGGCACCTCATAACTGTACTGGTCTCTTAGTCTCCCACTACTACATTTAGCCACCACACTTCCCCATAAAACTAAACTGAGTATTCCTTTACGTCTCAGAATGTGTCGTACCGGTATTTAATTCACAAAAAAAATTTCAAGTGTTTTTAAATCTATAGGGCTTAACTACTCTGGTTATCAGTCCTTAGGCTTACAAGCTACTTAAACTGAGTTTAACCTAAAGACAAGCACACACACAACCATGCCCGAGGGAGGGCTCGAATCTCCGACGGCGAGCAACCGCGCTCTCCGCAGCTAGGTGGCTTAGAAAGCACGGCTACTCCACCGCGGCTGTAATTGAAGACTGTCGCAAATTTCTATTTCCTATTTTCTCGAAAACCGTCATTTTGAGCCCGTGTTTGAGTATAAAATATAGAAATCAAGAGAGCAACAACCAGCCACATTTAATTATGGTACTTATTTACCAAACAGTGCCGTTACCGATTTCAAACCTTACTGTTCATCATCAGACGGCAGTTTATGAAAACATATTTCTTTTACTGATGCAAATTCTCCACATAGAGGAGAAATTATTCTTCAAAAGAAATATATTGGCTAGCAGTATTTACCTTTGTACTGTACCGATGATAGTCGCACAAAGAAAGAAAGACAAAAAAATATGACAAGCTTTTGGAACTGGGTTCAAATGTTCAAATGTTTGTAAAGTTTATGGGACTTAACTACGGGGTTATCAGTCCCTAAACTTACAAACTACTTATGAACTACTTACGAACTAGGACGGCACAAATGTCCATGCCCGAGGGGGATTCGAACCCCCGACCGTAGTGGCCGTGCAGACCGTGACTGGAGCGCCTCAGTTTTCTCGGCCACCGCGGCCGGCGGAACTGGGTTCCATCATCAGATAACAGAGAAGGAAAGAAAAAGGAAATGAGCCATGCCAAATTGGATATATATATATATATTATATATATATATATATATATATATATATATATATATATATATATAACCAAAGAGGACTGATCAAGCAGTAAAGAGAAGTGAACCGAATGATGCTGAATGGGGATTGATTAACAGGGAAAATGTAGAGAACACACACACAGACACACACACACTCAGACAAACACGCAAATTTAAAAGAGGAAGGTAAGTAAGGCGGTGAGAAATTAATGGATAATTTAGTTTAAGATGGAGGAGAGAGAGAGAGAGAGAGAGAGAAGGAAGGCGGGAGGGAGAGAGAGAGAGAGAGAGAGAGAGGGAAAGGAGTGGTAGATGTTAGCATAGATTTAGGCCAGGAGGGTGGCGGGAGGATATGGCGGCGGCCAAGTTCCAATCTTCGTATCTCTGAGGGACTGGTTTGTTGGTGTTCGGCTACTGCATATTTATTGTGTTGGCCTAAACGAATGTAGCGTTCATGTTCGCATATGCGCGTTGCCTTTCTTCTATAGTAGTCACAAGATCCAGGTTATACAAGGTGGAATGCGAGTGTGGGGAAGTATACATAGGTGAGACAGAGAGGGCAGTGGCAATGCGCATACGCGAACATTAACGCTACATTCTTTTAGGACAACACAATAAATCTGCAGTAGCCGAACACCAACAAGATTGCAGCAATAAGATAAAATTTAACGATGCCAGGAAACTCGCCAAGCAATCAAATGTCTCTAAATCTACCGGACCAAACTGCGTAGTCATCAGTCCGTAGCTTACAAACTACTTAAACCTATATAAACTAACCTAAGGACAAACACACACACCCATGCCCCAAGGAGGATTCGAACCTCCAAGGCGAGCAACCGCGCGCCAAGCAATCAGGGATGGTTAAACGCAAGATAAGGGAATACATCGAAATTGTAAAACACCCTAAGCAACTGCCGCCGCGCGGCCCACGGCCATCAGGAGAGAAACGGAAGCACTCACCCCATTCGTGGATGAACACTAATCATGTCTCGCTATGCAAGAAGCAACAGGTAACGGCTAATCCCCTCTCCCTCCACCTCAGCATCCTATCAGTATAGTTTCCATTCTTCCGCCAAAAATTCACCAATAACATCGCTTATTAAAAAACAATAAATTAAGGCGTATTGTCTAATTGAAAGTAAGTATAGAGTATAGTAACAACCAGCTCACATCAGTATACCCAGATGAAGGCCACTGTAACGTTGGCCGAAACGTCGGTTATTTAAGTAATAGCCATCTTACATCATGACGCGGTACAACACCCAGAAAACTTTTATGTCATCTGCTTGTTCTCTGACTGAGCCTACTTTGCTGGAACATTATATTATACTGATCCTACTTACCCTGTTCTGTAAATCGTGCATATCGTTTTGCCATGGCCTGATCTCCCAGGGCCTTCATTAGCTGTGAGGGAATGTGATTTACTCCAGGGACATTGCTTCAACTTATATCGTTCAGTGTTCTGTTAAATTCTTCTCTCAGTATCTCCTATTTCATATTCAACAACTGCCTCTAATTTCTACAATACTGGCGTCAAGCTCATGCGCCCTTAGGCCGATATTACAGTATAAATTTATTGACAAAGACTTGGACGAAGAAATTGGATGAAATATTGATCCTATTCTTTTACAAACGTGGGTCAAATTTCCTTCAAAATAGCGTTTTTATACTGACCTGTTACTTATAATACAGTGCTGTTGTTTCGGAATTTAGAAGATGACAAGGAAAAACCAGCAAAGGAACCGTGTTTGAATGAAACCGTGGATGTCACAGCGCGATAACTAAAAATGTCCCGTAAAAATTGTTACGCGAGCTGCGAGACGAGGATTTTCTTTACATGTCGTCGGCAGTACAGCCAGGCCGTAGTTCACTTCTATGTATATCTGTTGTTGGGACCGAGCGGATGGTTCTTAGGTTTACGTCAGTAGAGGCGTGAAACCTACTGTAGAAGCAGAAGACTCTAGTAAAACAGTATTTACAAGTTTATTCAACTGAATGCAAGATTTCGTGGTGTAGGCGCTAGCTCAGCAGAAGCTAGATCAGCAGGTGGCGTCTTCTTCGGCCGCGGTAGCACGGCGTCTTGCTCCGAGCGGTCTGGAGCGCCACGTTGCGGATCGCGCGGCCTCCCACGTCGAAGGTTCGAATCCTCACTTGGGCATGGGTGTTTGTATTGTCTTCAGTATAAGTTAGTTTATAAGTAGTTTGTAATTTTAGAGACTGATGACCCCGCTGTTAAGTCCCACAGACTTAACAAACATTTGAACCGTCTCGACGCGTCTTCTATGGGGCACCTGTTGTACCGTTCGGACAGAGGTGCCCGCGCCACAACGTCTGGATGTTGAAGCAAAGCCTGCCAGAAGTCCTCGGTTCCTCCTCCGGTCTGTACAGCTGCTTATGGGTCCAGGGGGTCCAGGCTTGGAACCACTGGCTGCCGTGGTGGCAGATGACCTATGGGTACCGCTGGCAGGGTTAGCACCATAGTTCTGGCGCGTAAGTAGGAAACCAACAAATGAAGACTGAGCTGGCCTCAGACGGCAACCAATTCAGCGTTGTAAAGACGGTAGACAGCGGTTCGCCATCTCCCCGGATGATGGTCAGTTCGAAGCGTAGTAGTTGCCTCTGGACTCCATCTCCTAGTTGCGACTAGTGGCTACTAGTGTGTACTCCTTTCTTCGAGACATAAGTAGAACACATGGATTAAATCATTGGATCGACGACTACTCTCCTGAGCACCTTCGATTCCAAAGAACAAGTGACTACATTTCTAAAAGCGGGAGTTTATGTACAGAATCGATCGAAGCTATGCCGTATGGGACGGTTCGTAATGACTGAACGTGTCCTACTTGTCAGTGCAGTGTTCACTCAATGAGACCTTTAACCGCTGACTTATCCTCGGTCTTACTCACTCTTGTGACAGAGTTACGTGTATTTATGAAATGTTTACAAGCTGACGAATATACCCTCTAGCTTTCTTTGTCGTCCGTCGCAGTCAATAGTCGGCTGCTTTTAACTCACTCCAGGCAAACGCCGGGATGGGTCCTTTCGAAGGACACGGCCGCTTTTCTTCCCCATCCTTAGCCAAAACTCCGAGCTTTCTAGTCATTAGTTTTTCTGAGTATTGTAGTCATGAAAATAGGATCTGTGACTGCTGTGTGCGGATTCAGACTGAGCTGGTGACATTTCGCTCCCAGCTTCAGGCCATGTTATCCTCGGTTGTACAGCTCGAGGTTGCGGTCAAGGGGCACCGTTGTTGGCAGGACGTGGGAACCGAACGGATGCCCGGAATGTCCACTGCTCGGCCTGTTACTGTTCGTAACGAGGGAGTAACCTCACCTGTGGTTGCGTGGGAGGAAGCTCTAGTGCTGGCAGGCAGTGGAAGACATTTAAGGAGACCGATCGTGAAGCCTCCCCGTTCGTCCTGCCAACAGGTCTGAGGCGGTGTTTCTTCTGGGCAATGTTCCGGAGAAGGATGGTGTCGCTCACCCTGAGGTCACCATGCAACCTGCAAGATCCGGACTATCACAGGTGGTGGGTTTACTTGTAGTTGGGAGCTGCAACATAAGCGGGTTAATGGAGAGGCTTCTAAGGAGGGGAAGAAGGCAAACGTGTACTCCTTGTGCGTAAAGAGTGGAGGCATCCCAGTCTGGAGTACAGCCAACTGCAGGTGGTGGCTTCCGTTTCTACCAATGATGTGGACTTCTGGTACAGAGCCGTGTGGAATTTCTGAATCAGAAGCTCAGACAGTGTAGGCTGTAGATTCCTCTTCTTGCGCCATCTGGTGGTGGGGTTCCTGGTTCCGCTGAATAGGCCAGGAGTCCACACCACGTAGAAAGCGGCTACCGGGGTAGCACGAGCTATGTGGCGTGAATTGGGCTTTTATATTTATTTTTTATTTTTTATTATTTTTTACAGAGTTAATACTGAATCTCAAATCATTATAGGTATTGAAACCTGGCTACAGCCGGAGACGTGTGCACCTGTAATTTTTACAAAGGGACAAATGGTCTTCAGAAAATATAAATTGAATAAAATAGGTGGCGACGTATTTATTGCTGACAGAGGCGGTTCATCCTGTAGCGAACTGCAGTGGATTTGTTTCTGGGTAGAGGTTATATCTGACAACCACAATAAATTAATAATTGGTTCGTTTTACCGACCGCCTGAACCAGACGATTCGATTACAGAAATGTTCAAAGACACCTTTGATCAAATTTTAGAAACATACCTAAAGCATATAACTTTAATTGATGGGTATTATAACTCACCCTCGTTATGTTGACAAAAAATACATGTTCAAAACCGGAGGCAAGCACGAAAAATCGTCTGAAATTGTACTGAACGCATTCTCCGAAAATTATCTCGTGCAGTTAGTTCATGAACCCACTGGAATAGTAAATAGTTGTGACAATATACTTGACCTCTTAGTAACAAATAATCTGGAGATAATTAAGAGCATCAAAAGACACAGGTATTAGTGTACACAGACTTGCCGTAGCGAGATTGACTGTGAGACTTTCCAAATAAACTAAAATTAAAGAAAAGTATATTTACTGGAAAAAGCAGATAAAAATTCTATTAACGCTTTCCTGAGTGAGAATTTCCAGTGTTTCGATGTTAACAATATGGGTGTACATCAGATGTGGCTTACATCGAAGATATAATATTGACAACCATCGAGAGATTTATACCAAGCATATTAACAGAAGAATGGGCTAACCCGCCATGGTGTACAAACCAAGTTAGAATACTCTAGCAAAAGCAAAGCAAAAATCATGCTTAATTTAAACGGACACAAAATCCCCAAGACTGGCAATCTTTTACGAAAGTAGAAATTTAGCTCGAACTTCAATGTGAAAAGTTTACAATAGGTACCACAACGAAACCATTTCACGTAATTTGGTAGAAAATCTTAAGAAATTCTGGTCATATGTAACGTATACTAGCGGCAAAACACAATCATTACTTTAATTACACGATAGAAATGGTGATGCTACTGACGCTAATTTTGCTAAAGCAGAATTGCTTAACACATATTTCCGAAATTTGTTCATTACAAAAGACAAAGCAAGTATTCCAGAATTCGTATCAAGAACAGCTGTCAGTATGCGTAATTTAGAAATAGATACCTTTGGAGTGTTAAAGAAAATTATAACATTTAGCAAAAGTAAGTCTCCCGGTCCCGATTCTATATCATTTGTGTTCCTTTCAGATTCAAATATTATGCTAAAGCGATAGCTCCTTACTTAAATGCCATATACAACCGCCCTCTCAAAGAAGAATCTGTACCAAAAGATTGGAAATTTGCACAGGTCACACCTATATTCAAGAAAGGCAGTAGGAGTAACCCACTAAACTACAGGCCTATTTCATTGACGTCAATTTGCAGCAGGGTTTTGGAACATATCCTGTTTTCAAATATTATGAATTATCTCGAACAGAATGATCTATTGCCACAAGTTCAACACGGATTTAGAAAATGTCGTTCATGCGAAGAACAACTAGATCTTTACTCACACGAAGTGATGGGTGCTATCGACAAGGATTCGCAAATCGATTCCGTATTTCATGATTTCCATAAGGCTTTTGACACCGTACCTCACAAACGGATTTTTATCAAATTGCGTGGTTATAGTATATCGCCCCTAATAGGCGACTGGATAGGGTATTTCCTGTCAGAGAGGACACAGTTCGTAGTAATCGATGTTAAGGCATCGACTAAAACACAGGTGATTTCGGGCGTTCCACAGGGCAGTGTTATTGGTCCTCTGCTGTTCCTTATTTACATAAACGATTTAAGGGAAAATCTTAAGTAGCTCCCTTAGGTTGTTTGCAGATGACGCCGTCATTTACCGTCTAGTGAAATCATCTGAAGATCAAAACCAACTGCAGAACTATCTGAATAAGATATCAGTATGGTGTAGAAATTGGTAATTGACTCTAAATAATGAGAAGTGTAAAGTCGTCCACATGAGTACGAAAAGAAATCCGTTAAACATTTTTACAAGATAAATCAATCAAAAGTGAAGGCCCTAAACTCCACAAAATACCTAGGAATTAGTATTACTTCAGACTTAAATTGGAAAGAACACGTAGATAATATCGTGGAAAAGACGAACCAGAGACTGCGTTTTATTGGCAGAAACCTTAAAAGATGCAACAGAACTAGAAAAGAAACTGCATACACTACGCTTGTCCGTCAATTTTTGGAGTATTGCTTCCCAGTGTGGGATCCTTATCAGGTACGTTTGACGGAGGACATCGAAAGAGTCCAGAGAAGGGCAGCTCGTTTCGTATTGTCACGATACAGGGGAAACAGCGTTACGGAAATGATACAGGATCTGGGATGGGAATCATTACAACAACGGCGCTTATCGTTGCGACGTGGGCTACTTACAAAACTCCAATCGCCAACATTCTCCTCCGAATGCGAAAATATATTGTTGACTACCACTTACATACGTAGATATGACCATCAGAATAACATACAGGAAATCAGAGCTCGAACGGAGAGATTTAGGTGTTCTTTCTTCCCACGCGCTATTCGATAATAGAATGGGAACTAAATAGTATAATGATGGTTCGATGAACCCTCTGCCAAGCACATACATGTGAGTTGCAGAGTATCCGATGTAGATGTAGATGTAGAGCATGCTGATGCAATATTCCCATACTTTGCTATCTTATACAACCGCTTGCTCAGCGAACGTTCCGTACCCAAAGACTGGAAAGTTGCACAGCACACTCCAGTGTTCAAGAAAGGCAATAGGTGTGATCTGCAAAATTACAGGCCTATATGATTGATGTCGGTTTGCAGCAGGATTTTAGAACTTATACTTTCCTCAAGTTTTATGAACTATCTCGAAGAAAACCACCTTTTGACCCATAGGCAACACTGATTCAGAAAGTAGCGTTTTTGGAAACCAGCTAGCTCTTTACTCAAGTGATGTGATGAGTGACATCGAAACGGGATGTCAAATAGATTCCGTATTTCTAGATTTCCTGAAGGCTTCTGACACTGTACCTCCTAAGCGTCTTTTAATCAAATTGCGTGATTATGAGTATCGCCTCAGTTGTGAGATTGGATTAATGATTTCCTGTCAGAAAGCACACAGTACGTTGTAACTGACGGTAAGTCACCGAGTAGAACAGAAGTGATTCTGGTGTTCCTCAGGGAATTGTTACAGGGCCCCTACTGTTCCTTACTTTGTAAACTATTTAGGAGACAATTTTAGCAGCTCTCTTAAACTGCTGGCAGATGATGATAAGTGTGAAGTCATTCATATGACCAATAAAAGAAATCCGTTAACTTCAGTTACACGATAAATCAGTCAAATCTACAGGCCATCAATACAACTAAATACCTTGGAATAACAATTACGAACTACTGAAACCTTTCCCTCCCTGTGTTGCGATATGGCAACGTCATCTTTATCTGTTCCTCTAGCCACAACCATTTGTCAAAAGATTGTAAAGTACACTGCAGGACTTCCAACAATTCATTGTGACAAGATTGTCTACCATTACCTTGACGAAAATGAAATGCTCAAAAGTTTGTAGAGCATATGGGACTTAAGTACGGGATCATCAGTCCTTAAACTTACAAACTACTTATGATCTAGCTTATACTAAAGACGGCACAGACATCCATGCCCGAGGGGGAATCCGAATCTCCGACGGGCATCGTAGCATAGCGCCTCAATACGCTCCGCCACCTCAACGCGGCCCTTCAGGAAACAGAGATAATTAGGCTACAATCCATTGTCAATATACGTATCCATGCTTGATGTCTGAGTTGGAGTACATGCAGCACGACTTTCAAATAATTATATTAAGGTAAAGGAAACAAAATAATTAAAAGATTTATTTACTTAATAATTATCCAACTTCTAAAATACTAGTAAACCGTTTGAAAATGTTATTAGTTAAGATAAAGATATCCTACCCAATGATGGCATATGTAGTCACCCCAAATTTTCCCCCCAAAACTAAAAATAATCGAAAATACTGTCAAATATACAGGGTGAATCTAAATTCGGGTACTCAGGCTTCGCAGCGCGATTCCTCACATGGTAGCAATAAAAATGCCTGTCACAAAATTTCGTCCTGCGCATATTTCCGGCAGTAAATGGACATCGAAGATTGAGATGTGTGTGTGTCCCGAACGTCAGCGTGCTTCTGAATTACACTACTACACCAACAAACTTCTAGGGGATGTGGGAGGTGTCTTGAGGAACAAAGTGAGCATAGAAACCCATGACCGGAAACGTCATCCAATGTAGCTGGTGCCTCTAACTTGGACTCTCCGTAGCGTCGTTGAATGGCGTTTCCGGGCATAGGTTTCCATGCTCATTTTGTTCGTTCAAGACAACTAATACATCCCTTACAAGTTTTGTTGGTGTAATAGTGTAATTCTGAAACACACTGACGTATGGACACACACCCATCTCAATCTTCGACGTCTATTTACTGCCGGAAATATGCGCAGGACGAAATTTTGTGATAGATATTTTTTATTTCTAGGATGTGAGGAATCGCGCTGCGAATCCCGTTTCCGCGAATTTAGATTCACTCTGTATATTATTCCAATCATTATATACATAAATGTTCAACGAAATATTTTTGTTCATAAATTAATAACATTTGGGTTTGAAAGTGTTAAATTGGAAAGAACACAGAAAATATTGTAGGGAAGTCGAATCAAAGGCTACTTTTCATTGGCAGAATACTGAGACGATGCAACAATTCTACTAAAGAAACTAACTACAATTCACTTGTGCGTCCTATTTTGGAGTACTGTTGCGCAATGTGGGATCCACACCAGGTGGCACTGACGGACGATATTGGGAAGAGAGCGTCACGGAAATGATGCACGATTTGAAGTGCAAATAATTAAAATAAAGGCTTCATTCGTTACGGCGAGATCTATTTCCGAAATTTCTTTCGGTACTTTCTCTTCCGAATGCGAACATTTTTCGTTAGCACCCACCTACAAAGGGAGACATGATCACCATAATAAAATAATAAAAATCAGTTCTGAAACAGATAGATTTAGGTGTTCCATTTTGCCGCGAGCTATGAAACTGTAGAGAAACATCATAAAACAGGTTTGATGAACCCTTCGGCATGCACTTCAGTGTGATTTGCAGAGTATCTATGATATCCCATTCTGAAAAGGAAATGCTCAGCCTCACACTGTACGGCGTACGTGTTGTTTCGTGAGGTCGAGTTTTCTCAGAAGAGCAGCATTAGTAAATTTCCACTCCCCTCGTTTACAACAGCTATTACGTTTTCGCGCCTGTAATTATCAGTCTTTCTCTTTCGTAACTCGTTTACTACTTAAAAAAGACTAAAGAAATGGGCCATTTTGTTTCGTTCCGTGCTGCAGTATTTATCAGGCGGCAGACACGCGACGGCGGCGGTTCGGATTAATAAAACCTCGCCACTGGCTTTGCTCTGACGGCGGATTCCATTAGCCAAAGGGCTCTTTGTGCACGCTGCGCCCCCGGCGATAAAATTTGGTCGCTGTGTGTCGCAAACGGGTCGTGCAGCCCAGTACGCCCCGCCGCCTTTTATGAAACTGTTTCTGCCGTGAGTGCATGAGAGAGATTAAGGTGACCCCGTTATGTTGTCACGCATCGGCTGTTAAACGTGTGTCCGTCGCAAGCAGACATCTGACCAGTATAAAATGTCAGAAGGCGCCTTTTTTTTAACGTAACTCTGAAATTCGGTAACGGTATTAGCGTAGTGGGCGAAATTGGATAATCTCGTTTGGGGAAATTCAGATTTTCTGTATAATGCGCCTGCTTTGAACATTGTCGCCAGGATGCTCAGATACATTGCAGTACCCATTCTGTCTCAGATCGTGAGTGCTTCATACATATACGTTAGATCTGAGGTGATGGTAGAATCAAATGGCGAAAACTGAAGCACTTGCTGCAGTTGGTAAAAGAAAATGCGCGAAATGAGTTCCTAAACAGGGGATGAAATACAACAAACGTATCTTTCCAAACAATGAGACAGTGATATACATGGGATGTAGTTCAAAAACATGTAGTGCCCCACGTTTTGAGATATTTGAAATATATTTGAATACAAATATCCTTGTATGGGTTTTCAAAACATATAAGAAACTAGCTTAAACCCGCGGCTCCGTTCGCGTGTTGCTTGATTATGATAGATAAGCTATCTTTCAGTTCTGTGCTATGAGACTGGTTTTGAAGGAACAGAAAAATATTCCTGTCAGATTGCAGAAGTCTATGCACTTACCAGTTATCAAGAAAGTAAGTAGTGTAGATCAAATCGCACGTAAAAATGCACTCGTTTCGAAGAATCCAATCACGAAATTCAACAATAATGATTGTAATAATATCACAGATCGATCACTTTATGTAATGCGCGAAACGTCAAATCGATTTTTAAAGACATGTATTACAAGACATTTCTTTTTTACTGCTTCATTTATTTATCCTTACATTTCCTTATTCGTATGCTTATCCTCACAGATAAAGAGCTGAAGACATTGTAGCACGTATAGACCAAATATATGGTCTGTAGCATCACGTTTCGCTGTATGTAACCTCATTGTTATAGAGTCGCAAACGACATCGCTGGCCTTCAGTCCGAAATTTTTTATAATTTGACGACTTTCAACCACCATATCTTCCACCCCCTTACAGCTATCGGCATGGAACTGCTATGGTGTATAGCGGACAGCAGTTACACACAGACCATTCGTTTGCGTTCTGTAGTATTCGCTGCAGAACGGAATGTTGACACACACATACTGGTAGAATTTTATATACACCGATAACTTTCCATCCCAATATACTCCACTCTTTTATCATTATCAACCCTCAAGCAACAATGCAACCAATAAAACCATTTTCAAAGAGTAAATATAATTTCCAAAGAGTAATTATTGTTCCGCATTTCGCGTTATATTCTTCAAATTACTAAATATCTATCAGATCGCTATAAAAACGTGCCTAAAATCTGCCTCGGGTATAAATTAGTAACTGTACAAATATTTAACTCTCTGTGTCTTGTCGTTCGGTTGTGATTAGCGTACACCGAACAGATATTCACATTTATAGATATAGATATGGTCCAAATAATTAGTAAAATCTCGGTGATAGGGAAGGTATAAGAGTAAGCCTGTTGAACAGCACATCAATTAAAACCGATAGCTTATATTATCACAATATTTGTCATCATCATACCGTTTTATTATTGATAGCCAAACTATATGTGGAAAGGGGTCATTATTCTCTGAGATCACAGACACTACGACTGACTTCATAAATTTTTGGAGGTAAGAGGAAGACTGAGATAACCCTGAAATTAATGCTGTCAAACATAAAAATCAATGCTGTTATTCAATTTTAGCTTCTGACTTTCACGTTTCTCTGGTCGGCGAACCATTGTGGCGTTTAAAAATCTATGTCAATTGCAATACTGAATATTTATCTGCCAGGTGAATATAAAATGTAACGGAAGATACAGGGGCAACATACCGTGATCCGATATCACCTGACCACGATACAGAGCAATATGGGATTCCTGCATTCCCTGCGCAAATTCCAGTCCAGATGGTCATCAGTCCGTAGCTTACAAACTACTTAAAGTAAGGTGAACTAACCTAAGGACAAACACACACACCCATGCGCCAGGGAGGACTCGAACCTCCGACGGCGCGCAACCGCGCGCTCCGCAGCGAAGCGCCTTAGACCCCTCGGCTACTCCACCGCGGCCCAGATGGCTGTAATGAACTGCTTCAAGCCAGCAGTTAAACTAACCCTTTCAAAAAAAAGAAAAAAAAATATTGCTATCATGGACCACTTGTTCAAGCTTCTTTATCTGCTCATCAGCTCGCACTGCATTTGGCTCAAATTGGTACATGAAGGTATATGTGTGGGAGCACACGTATGTATGAATGCGCGCGCGTGCGTGTGTGCGTGTGTGTGTGTGTGTGTGTGTGTGTGTGTGTGTGTGTGTGCTACATCTCATCCTAACTTAGTGGATAATTGTTAGCCAAGTTTGGTACAAATATTCCTCACTGTTTTATTATGATGATCATGTCTCCCTATGTAGGTGAGTGCTAAAAGTATATGTTCGCATTCGGAAGAGAAAGTTGGGGAAAGAAATTTCGCAATTAGATCTCGTTGCAAGGAATGAAACCTTTTTTTAAAATTATTTCCACCTCAACTCGTGCATCATTTCCGTGGCACTCTCTCCCCTACATTGTTATAACACTAAACGAGCTGCCCTTCAATGAACTTTCTCCAAATCGTTTGTCAGTCCCACTTCGAGGGGATCCGACAATGCACAGCAATACTCCAAAATAGGACACACAGTGGTGGTGTAGGCAGTTTCCTGAGTAGAACTGTTGCATCTTCCAGGTGTTCTGCCCATGAAACGTAGTGTTTGGTTCGCCTTGTCTACAATATTTTCTGTGTGTTCTTTACAATATAAGTTGTTTGTAGTTGTTACTCCTAGGTATTTAGTTGAATTTACTGCTTGTAGTTTTGAGTGATTTATCGTGTAAATGAAAGTTAACGGATTTCTTTTAGTGGTCATATGGATGCGATGACTTCACAGTTATCATTATTAAGGATCGATTGCCATTTTTACACCCTGCAGATATCTCATGTAAATAATTTTGCAATTGCTTTTGGTCTTTCTGTGACTTTACCAACCGATAGGTGACAGCATCATCCGCGAACGATCTAACGGAGCTACGACAAATTCAGTCCAAAAGGGGTAATTACGTTTCGACGATGTTAACCTTTACTTTGAATTTGAATCTATTCTGACATTTTATACGTGGGCTATTCGGAAACATACAAATAATTTATATACAATGAGGTGAGCTATGTGAAGAAACCTGTTCTAACTTTATCTACCAATTTAACAACATTGCATAATCCGTGCTCTAAATACGGTTGGTGTAAGTGCAATTGAAGCAAACCGGTGTTACTGTCATAAAAAGTCACTACCAAACCTGTTATGAATGGTCCACAGGTTTCTCGCAAACAATGATTTACTGTAATGAGGGAGCGTCTTCAAGGGAAATAGTAAAATGCAAATAAAACCCAAAGTAATTTAAATTGTGTTAAATGTTAAAGATGGACATTTTGTTCACTTGTTATACAAAAATTAAGTGTCTGAAATAGTTTTATGGAGAGAAGACTAGCAGAATGGTAATGCTGCAAAGAGTTAGTTTGTTTATAACCATAGCATGTTACATCAATGAGAGTAGGGTCAAGAATGTTAAGAGATAATAGTGTGACCTAAAAATACAGGCAAGACAGATTAGAAGTGGAGAAAAGACAAACCTTGTGGAGTAGGATTACCCTTATCACATGTAGCCACAATAGAAGAAAATAACTGCATCACCTTCTTGCGGTTTTACATTTTTAACATTATTAGAAGTCCTCTCTCAAAACATATATGCATAATGCTGTAAAATTATGAAGTGCTATTGAAAACATGTTTATGTCTTATTGGAAATGAAAAAGACAATATCCTTCCATCACATTATAATTTGTAGGATTGTAGGTAGCAATAAGTTATTTTAATTGCTGTTGTTGGGTGTTTAAAGGGGACTAAACTGCTGGGTTATCAGTCCCCTGTTCCCAGCTAAGAGTTCACATCTTAAAACTTTGCCTTTTGTTACATAGTACTCCACGTCCAGTATACTCCGGGTAGAGAGAGACAGTCCACGGCACAACGATAGCATAAAACAGAATACACGTCAAGAGTTGACAGAATAGAGAAAAACCTAAAATATTACATCAGAACAGTGTGGCTGGCTGATCACAAGGATAATTACAGGATGAGCCAGCCACTCTGCACACACTAAAATCCTTTATTGAAAAAACAAGTCGTATCCCGTAAAAGGACAACAGCTTATTGGTCCAGTTTCCATATTTTTCAACCCAACGGTAAAGTAGGCTTTGTCAAATTCTGCACAATAGTCTGCCACACAGACAGACACAAATTTCCAAGTTTGGGAATAGGATGAAGACTTTCTGAGCCAAGTCAGGTGAGTACGGAGGGTGAGGAACCAATTGGAATGTCAAGTTTTCCCCATTTTTCCCATTGCGATAACTGCTGTGTGGCCTGATGAAACAGGATCTTCTTTCATGCCGATCTTGGACGGTTTTCAGTTAGTTCCTGTTTCAAACGATCCAGAAGAGCAGCATAATAGGTCCCAGTTATGGATCTCCAGTTTTCTAAATAATCTATCAGGATTATACCATGGGAATCCCAAAAGACAGTGGCCATCACCTTTCTAGCCGACAAAACAGTCTTCGCAGTGGCGTATGCTGGGTTTGTAACTTGGGATATCACTAGTATTTCACTTTCTAAGATTGTATCCACAAAGAAATTCTAAGAAAAAAATCGATATCTAGCGCTGTTCCCGAGATATTGATAGTGACCGTGCCAAATATCTCAAGAAACTAGTAGCAAACAAGGAAACGGTTACCGGCAAATGTTAAAGCGTTTAGGGTGACATCCAATGACACTACACTCGCCCCCCACCCCGTACCAAAACCCGTATGGGTGGTGGGAGGCAACTTTGAAATCGTTAACATAGGGGAACAATTGCGTAGAGTTGGGTACAGTTCCAATCATTGAAATAGAACAAACTGTCTGGCCGCGGACTGAAAGCATGATCATAGTTTGTGTTTCATTCGATTGTGGGAGATGTCACGAAATAACATTAATAGAAACATGAACAAATTCTACTCTGATTTTCCAAATTTGATGTGTATTTGTATGAGATATTACGGTATTTCAACAATTTCCAATTTTTTTTGCCTATTACAGTGGCATCGATCATGAAACAAAAAAAATGTTTTATACAAAAGTTACATATTTATGCACGGATAATCCAAATAACATTGCCCATCCATTTTGAAGAATTAGCACTAAGAACTGTGAAAGTACACTGCACACTATAAAGTAAATAACACCAACACAACTATTGTGAAACGTAACAAACACACTAACACGCTCTTTGTTGCTTTAAACTGATGCGCAGTTCGCTAAGGGCGAGTCGTGTCCGTTCGGCACATTTCGGAACCTCTGGTGTTCGTGTTGCGGGAGAGATTCCGAAGCCTTGGCGCGCGTTTGGCCGCACTACCGCATCCCACCCCTCCCTACCTCTCACCGTAGCGAAGGCTGCAGCAGTTGAGTTTCCGAAGCTGTGTCCTCCCACTATTGGAATGAAGCGAACGAGACATATTGCACACTACGCGCTAATTCTTCGTGACGGAAACTGGTTTCTATTGCCATTTTTGTTAATATTGCTTCTTAATTTCTGGTTTGCTTTTTATATGGGTTTTGGTGATAGCTTTGATAGCCCACAATACACGCCACTGAAACTTTGCCTCCTTTTGTGCATTCTCATCACTCTTCGTCCATTGTTTGGACTGTTGTTTCGTCTCTGGAGTGTAATGGTGGATCCATGTTTCATCCACAGTTATAAATCTGATCAAGAAGTGCTGTGGATTGCGCCTGAACAGTGTGAGACTGAGTATAAATGCTCTTTCGTTTTCGTTTCTGGGGAAAAGTGAGCATGCGCGGCAGCCATCGCGCACAGAGCTTCTTCATGGCCATTTTTCATGGCGGATGAAATGCACTTTTTCAGTTGAGATACCTACAATGTCAGGTATCTCGCGAACTTTTAATCTTCGATCTTCCATTACCATATCGTGCCCCTTATCGACCTGTGTGGTCACTTCATCGGGCCGACCGGAGCATGCTCCATCTTCCGTACTTCTCCGACCACGTTTAAACTCATTTATCCAAAAGTAAATGATTTTCAATGTTCTTTCAGAACCCACATGGATCTCATCCAACTCGCATTCGATCTGTGCAGCTGTGCAACCCTTCAAATGAAAATGTTTAATGACCGCAGGAAATTCGTTTTTCTTCAATCTAAGGAACTAAAATTACACAGTTACCACTTTAGGTGGCAGCCAACAATCAGCTAATAACAGCTTACTGTAACATCAGTGGAAATATCAGACTTACCAATAATAGTGCAGGTTACGAAAATTTCCCGCTCTTTCATACAAATTTGCCAGACTTATCAAGCCACCCTCGTATGTATGTTCATTATGGACTTCAAGACGGCTGGAGAAATTTTTAGGAAATCTTCAGCAAATCTTCAGATTAGCCCAACGAGTGAACTTGTGAAGTTTGACTGCGATCGGAATAATATATCTATTAATGTATATGAAAAAGTTTAAGTCTGGAACTTGCAACGACAGCATTGCCCCTAGCGGAGAAACAGCTAACCGTTTGTAGCAAGCCACTCTTCAGTAACTGCAGTGCTGCCGCTTGAAGTGCTATCGTCGATTCCGGGACTGTTCATGCCAGAGTGTACACTGATAGCGCTGGTACGGTTCACTGTTCCTGCGCTAGAGGCGCTACTGTAATTCCAAGTGCCAGACGTTACTTTTACGTATGCGTGAGTGTATGATATTAGAATGTAAATGTAGATTCAGCACACTGAAAATTATATAAGCATGTTATTCATTGTGTTAAACACTTTAAGCTTCGCGATACAATCAGTCTGTGGGACCGAACACTTTTTTTTCTTAAACTTATATATTTGATCATGGGCGATTTAACTATTCATTTTGATCTCGTTTATATATATATATATATATATATATATATATATATATATATATATATATATATATATTATGTATGTTTTTAAATGCCCACCGGTGAACTCTTGGTCTCAGGAAGCAATTATGTATCACATACAGCCTGCCACATAGGCAGCTAAACGTGCACGTTAGTTTCCCGGGCAGCATAAATGGCGAGGGGACCACACATACATCAATCCAGACATACAACCGCCAGGGATTCAAGTCAGCAGTCAGCACCCTATCTCGCTCCTCATGTGCCCCATTCATCAGAAGAACTGTGAAATGGTACAAGAATCTTGTCTTCCCTTTAATAACTTATACATGTATTGTAAATACTCTGCAACTGTACAATACAATAAACGGCAAGGAAATGGGCATCTGTGATTTCAAAGAATCCCTTGTGGAAGCACACGACTATCCTATGATTGATTCCAAACCTGACAACACCTTCTAACCGTAAACCAAAATTATCTAAAGAAATTTGAGGGACAGAAGAGGGTTACAAGAAAACGTTGCTACCCATGACAGAAAGGTATGACAACGAGAGAATGCTGCTTATGCTCGCAAAGAAGTGAAAAAATTAACATGCGTTATGAGAGATGTAACGTACCAATGTGCCTTGAATGTGTCCAGAAACATTAAGGAATTTCCGTGTAACAATTTTTTGTTTTCAAGATTGAAACTTCCACTCTACAACGGAGTGTGCGCTGATATGAAACTTCCCGGTATATTAAAATTGTATTCTAAAACTGGGGTTAGAACCTGGGGACGAGATACTGGCAGATGTAAGGTTGTGAGGACGGACTGTGCCGAGATAGCTCAGACGGTAGAGCGCTTGCGCGCGAAAGCCAAAGGTCCAAGGTTCTAGTCCCGGTTCCGGCACACAATTTTAATCGGCCAGGAAGTTTCAATTTTTTGTTTGTTCTTTGTTTTCAAATTTCACCGCATTTCGTGTGGACACGTATTTAATTTTAGCTTATAATCATTATCTTATTAGTTGTAAGACCCAGATAAGAAATTGTATTTGTTATTTTAAATGCGTTCTCGAAACTTTCAATGTTCCAGTCGTGACAAAATATAAATGCAATTGTGTAAAACACCTTTGAAATATTCGATCTTCAAAAGTCGGTATTATTATACACATTCTGCCCGGTCCACGTACCATTTCATTGTCTACTCGGACCAAAAAATCCTCTGGTGTGTGCTGAGACATATAAAACAGTCCACGGGTGAAAAAGTGGTCCGAGAGTCATGTTTCAAAAACCCACCGGGGCACACGGCGCTCAAGTGTTAAATATATTACTTAGATCATAACAACCAATAAAAACATAAAACTTTGATGTTTATTGATAAAATAATGTAAATTCCACACATATCAAGCCGGAGCGGTTCGCTTGTACTTTATAACAGTTCCAATTCATTACTGTTTTTTAAATTTGTTTTCTGAAATACAGTTTTTATCAAAAGTTGAAGATTCTAATTTATTAGACTTACTAGTTCAATTACCACTGCTTCGCACGCGTAGACTGGATGGTCTGCATTGGTTGTTTCTACTTCTATCTATAAAATTTCATAGAGACAGCATTACAAATGCTTTCCTAATCAACTATTTTGATAAAACTTGCCACCCCCTGTTGTACCATTGATGGCAGAATTCAAAACATGCCGAAACATTTTTTTAAATTCTAACCATGGTTCCAAATCCAAATTTCCGTATTTCTAGCATCAAAATAGTCTTAGTAGCACCATTAATAAAAGATTTTTCCCTTATTTCACCCGCTTAATGAATGTATTTCCAAAAAATATCGGGAAATCTCTTTTTAAATTATAATAAAAATCTAAATCTGAAGCTTTGTATTTCTTGCTTCAAAATTGCCTGAATAGCAACATGAAAAAACCTTTCATCCCCTATTTCAACCCCTTAGGGATGGAAATATCGAAAAATCGCCGATGCCTACAGTTAAGATAAACAACGTCTACAAAGTTCAAGTTTCTATAGTCTGCAGATTCACTTTTCAGAATCGTATTCTGTCTTTTAGAAACGGAATGAGAACGCAAAATTTCTTTCTTATGCTTCGACATCTTTCTTGGTACTTTTACTTTCCAGATTGCAATATTCACTTATTTTTCTTTATTCGTACGCTTGTTGTAGATGAATAACTGAAGAATTCACATCCCGTTTCGCTGTATATAACCTCTTTGCTATTATAGTGTTAAAAGTCATCGCTGGTCTTCTGTCCGAATTTTATAGAAGCTGATGACTTTCAACCACTATATCTTCCATACTTCAGTGGTGTACAACGGAAGACTTTATACTACAACAACACAGACGGATCGTTATATAGTTTGTAAAGCTTATGGCACTTAACTGCGGCGTCATCAGTCCCTAAACTTACAAACTACTTATGAACTAGCTTATACTGTAGATGGCACAAACATCCATGTCCGAGGGGGGGATTCGAACCCCCCGACGGGGTTCAGCTTCGCGCATCGACGCATAGCGCATCAATGGCAAAGAGAGATCGTTCGTCCCCATTTAATGAAGAGCAAAATATTGAAACCCACACGTAGAATTTTATATAAGTCGGTAGCTTTCAACTCCCATATATTCCACCTCCTTATGCTTACCAACCCACTACCACCATAGTGCCTAATGGGGGACTGATACCTACTACCACATAGAAACGCTATTCGTTTGCATTGTGTAGTTGCAGCTGCAGAGTGAAACATAGGCAGAAACACCTCCATTTTTATATATATTAAGATAACCTTTTTAGAGCCTTATAATATATTGTGAGAATATTGAGTAACGGCGTTTTTATAGAAAGAAAATAAATAATTCAGATAATGACATTTTACTAAAGAAATTCTAAATTTGCTGCTAAGTTTAGATCTGTTTTTATTTTTTCACAACGGACTGTTTCGGCTCATTATTGGCATTTTCTACTAACCTGCATATATTGGTAATACGTTTTACATAATATTTCGAAGATTTAAATATAAATCTTATTCTGAAAGTAATAACAATGTGTGTGTGTTTTTTCTTTTTTTTTTTTTTTTTTTTTTTTTTTTTTTTTTTTTTTTTTTTTTTTTTTTTTTTTTTTTACTTACGAAATACTATCTAAAATCTAAAACTTATATCAGTGGGTCACTTGAAAATGGCAATAATGAGCCGAAACAGTCTGTAGTGAAAAAAAACAGATCTAAACTATGCAGAAAATTTTGAAATTTCTTTAGTAAATTATCATTATATGACCTTTATTATGCTGCTGACCCCTAAAAGCAAACAGAATTAATTTTGGTGGAACAATTTAATCCTAGGGGCCTTTATTGCACGTTTTCATAAATATACGGTTCTTTATATTTATACATGCTTAGATTTAGATATAAAATAGGGTTTCTTAAATTTTTATTTAAATTGATGACAAAAAATTGTTTGTTTCAGTATTGAAAGGCGCTACGTGGATGGCGTCGGCCTCTGTCGCCAGAAGTCTGTCGCTGTCTCTCTCTCTCTCTCTCACACACACACACACATACACACACACACGCACACACACACACACACACACACACACACACACACACACGCACTGAAACCCGCGGTTGTTCCGCTGTACGCTGTCCGTTCATTCACTCGCAGATTAACGGCCGCTGCCGGCGTTGGCTGTCGGCGCCGAGCGCCGTCACCTAATGCATAATTCGCTGCACCGTGCTGCACATTAACGAAGCTTAGCGGTGCATTATTATCACGTGTGCGGCTGCGGCAGTGAGGCTGAGCCAACAGAGCCTGGTAGAAGGCCACTGGCCGGCTTGTGGCATCAGAGCGCACACTTTATCTGCCGACGTCCGTCAGCGGTTGCCACCATAGTCAACTATCGCTCTCTACGGTTTGCTACGTAGTAGTTGACATGTACTCTGAAACGAATATTGATTGCGAATTTACATTGCCATAAGGATATTTTTTCAATGAGCCGGGTATAGCAGTGGTGAATGATGTGGCTCCATTTATATCTGATCGTATGTTAGAACAAACAGCGTCGTAGGCCGCGGAGAAGCCATCTGAGACTACAAAATAAATAAATGAAAATAAAAATGAAATAGAATTTCCTAACTGCCAATCTACAAAACCATAGCCGGCCGCGGCGGCCGAGGAGACTGAGGCGCTCAAGTCACGGTCTGCACGGCCACTACGGTCGGGGGTTCGAATCCCTCCTCGGGCATGGATACTTGTGCCGTCTTTAGTATAAGGTAGTTGATAAGTAGTTTGTAAGTTTAGGGACTGATGACCCCGTAGTTAAGTCCCATAAGCTTAACAAACATTTGAACATTTTTGAACAAAACCATAGATCGCAGGTATACCCCTGGTCGATCATAGGATTTTTATCTTTTGTTAGCATTTCTTTCACCTCTGGAAAAAGTTGATGTTATGAAAAATGCAGAGTCGCACCAGAGTTCGGGGTCCACTTTGAACCCCTACATCTACATCTACATAGATACTCTGCAAATCACATTGAAGTGCCTGGCAGAGGGTTAATTAACCACTTTCATAACTTTTCTCTACCGTTCCATTCTCTAACAGCGCGCGGGAAGAAGGAACACCTAAATCGTTCCGTTTTCGATCTGATTTCTCTTATTTTATTGGAATGGTCATGTCTCCCTAAGTAGGTGGGAGCTAGCAAAATATTTTCACATTCAGAAGTAAATGTCGGTGATTGAAACTTCGCAAGCAGATCACGCCGCAATGAATAACGTCGTTCTGTTAATACTTTCCACCGCAAATCGTGCAACATTTCCTTGACGCTTCTCCTCCCCCCCCCCCCTTATAACGCGATTAAACAAAACGAGCTGCCCTTCCCTGAACCTTCTCAATGTCCTCCGTCAGTCCCACCTGGTGAGGGTCCCACACTGGGAACAGTACTCCAGCAGAGGATGCACGAGTGTGATGTAGGCAGTCTCTTTGGTGGAGCTGGTGCATCTTCTAAGCGTTCTACCAATGAAACGTAACCTTTGGTTCGCCTTCCCCATAATATTTTCTATCTGTTCTCTCCAGTCAAAGTTGTTCGTAATTGTAACTCCTAGGTATTTGGTAGAATCTACGACCTTAAGGTTTGACTAATTTATCGTGTAATTAAAGTTCAGCGGATTTGTTTTAGTGGTCATGTGTATTATTTCACACTTTTCTTTATTTAGTGTCAATTGCCAATTTTCGCACCATGTAGAAATTTTGTCTAAATCGCTTTGCAGTTGCTTTTGATCCTTTGTTGACTTCACTAACCGATAAACGACAGCATCATCCGCGAACAGTCTAAGGGAGCTATTCAGATTGTCTCCTAAATCGTTTATAAACACAAGGAAGAGCAGGGGACCTATAACATTCCCTGGGGAACGCTAGATATCACTTCTGTTTTACTCGATGACTTTCAGTCAATTACAACGAACTGTGTCCTTTCTGATAGGAAATCGTGAATCCAGTCGCACGATTGGAGAGATATTCCATAAGCACGCAATCTCAATAGAAGCCGCTTGTGGGGTACAGTATCAAAAGCCTTTCGGAAATCGAGAAATATGGAATCGATTTGAGATTCCTTGTCTACGGGCAAGCTGTGTTTCGCAAGAGCGATACTTTCTGAATCCGTGTTGACTATTAGTTAATAGGTCGTTCTCTTCGAGGTAGTTCATAATGTTCGAACAAAGTATATGTTCAGAAATCCTACTGCAAATCGACGTCAATGAGATTGGCCTGTAATTTTGGGGATCATCCCATTGCCTTTCTTGAATATTGGAGTAACTTGGGCAACTTTCCAGTCTTTAGGTACGGATCTTTGGCAGAGTAATCGGTTGTAAATGATAGCTAAGTATACATCAGCATACTCTGAGAGGAATCTAGTTGGTATACAATCTGGCCCGGACGATTTGTTTTTGTTTAGTGACTTAAGTTGTTTTACTACTCCAGGAACATCTACTTCTAAGTTTCGCATGCTGGCAGCTGTTCTTGGATTGAATTCTGGAGTGTTCACTTCGTCTTCTTTGGTGAACGAATTTCGGAAAGATATGTTTAGTAATTCTGCCTTAGCAGTTCTGTCATCGGTAGTATTACCATTGCTATCGTGCAGTGAAGGTATTGTTTGTGTTTTGCCGCTAGAGTACTTCACATATGACCAAAATTTCTCTGGATTTCCTGCAAGATTGCGAGACAGGATTTCGTTGTGGTAACTACTATAGGCTTCTCGCATTGAAGTCTGCGCTAGTAAATCTTTCAGTAAAAGATTGCCAGTCTTGTGGATTCTGTGTCTTTTTTAATTTTACATGCGCTTTTCTTTGCTTCTGCAACAGTGATCTGACCTGTTTTGTGTACCATGGGGGGGGGGGGGGGGGTCAGCCCTCTCTTTTATTGATTTATTTGGTATAAATCTCTCGATTGCTACTGGTATTATGTCTTTGAAAGTAAACCCCTAGGTACCCTTGCGACTGGCTGGGTAGGTCAGTCCAAAAGTCGGAGAAAAACATATCATATCATTTCCAACACGTCGATCCCTTGTATAAAGCACCATATGGTTGTAACGGCACGGATCCTTTAGCTAGCTAACTTTATCTTAGCGGATGACTAATTCCTGCTATTGCTGTCCATACACATATATATTTATATGTGAATCTAAACATTCAATTTCAAAATCAGGGAATTTTTAACAAGGGCTTTATCTACCAAATAAATGACTACAAAATGAAGGTTGCGTTTTTACTAAAATTGTTGATTGGTCATTACGTGATTATGTCTGGCGAGAATCACTAAATTTGTTTGGTTTCGTCTCATATGACTTGCTCGAGCACCCAATGTTGCTAAAAATATAGGTATATGAATATTTAATCATTTGGATAATGGTCGAAATTGACTGCTATTAAAGTTTATTGTTCTATCAAAAAAAAAAAAAAAGAAAAAAAAAAATCCTCGGGCCAGAATATGATGAAAAGTTCCAAGTTCCGACAACTGTTTCAAAAATGAATGTCCACATACGTCCGAAAATATTTCAGAGTCTAGCGCGGACGATTCTTCGTCTATGATTAACACATATCGTCTCACTCGATTTCACTGCACTTCCAACACACGTCTGCCATCAAGATTCAACTGTCGTTGACTGATCCTTGAATGTGAATTCTTATGCGCAATATAAATGTTGAAGGTAATATGGTTATACCAAACTTTGCGTTTCGATGAGACCTTCCTTTTCAGCCCTCACTCGTTACTGTGGTTCAATTATCTTAGCGACCGGATTTTTCCAAGTGAACAAATATTGTTTTTCTGAATAACTTCTGATTTCAAATTAATATAAATGGTGTCAAAACATCATCTTAACCGCGCTGTTCTCGTCTTTCACTTGCTTCTCCGTGCTAGTCTAACTCTAATAGTGTCAGCGTAGTATGTAAAAGTAAAGACAATGTCGTTTTTTGGCGGGAAAATGGCAGTTGAACATGACGTCACGTCCGCCATGTGCTCTCCGGCAACCGATGAGAAGCTGGGCGTCTTACTTGTTCGCAGCAGCTGTTTGCCTGTTCAGTCTCGCAACTTTCGAGGCAAATTGCTGTCAAACTTGAGCGCTTTGCGCTCGAAATCGGTGTTGTAAGTCATTGTAACGTCACATGGTGTTCAAGCAAATCTTTGAACTGATGACTGCTTCGCCTTCTGCCTTCTAGCCTTTCTGTCTCCTCTGCATCCCAAGTTACACCTCTGCTCTAGAGACCTCTATTAAAATGGTTACTCGTCCTCTTTATGCGCTGTCCATTTGGTCTGGATAGCACCTCTATCTCCAAATACTGATGCGGAGTTCCAGTTGGGTATATTCACTTCACACGATGTAATCACTTGAATCTCATGGTATTTTATCTTTCCTCCCATGGTCAAGGACACATGGTCGTCCATAACTGGGACCAATTGATAGGGCGACGCGTCCTCCACCTACCCGTACATCTGAAAGATAGGAAAGAAATATAGTGAAGTCGCCTGTTCTATTTCGAAAAAATAATTAGTTGATATTTTAGTAACTGAACGAAATATTTAACAGAGCATGGATTGGACTCTTTTTTATAGTACCTTAAATCTCGCTCTTGTCTTACGAAACATTAAAGTAATCTCTACCCCGGTTTTGTAACTACCCACTCCTCTACGACGTGACATATGGGCGCAGATATGGAGTTCTCTCTTAACCCAGATAGTGCGGATTCATTTTTGGTTTAATTTTTTTCTCAGAAGCTATTAATTACCTTCATATGACTGGACAAGATCGTTATATGGGATTATTTCAAAATCACGTATATAAATCAAAAATTGAAGAAAGTTCAAGAAATATAAACCCAATTACGAGGATGTCTTCAGTATCTTCTGCATGAAGTTCAACTTTGCAGCTGTATCCAACCACTTTGCAGTCAACAATAGAGGCTAAAATTGATCTGCAATGAGAGCAGGCGATTCAAAGAAATACAATATGACACTGTACACGAATTCTTACAGACAAGAATAAAAAAGTAAGCTCCCGTTCTCGTCCTTCTGGAAGGACGTCAGCGCTATCTTGGAAAGTTTCCACACTCTCTCTCATCTGTTTTTATATGCAGATAACTCTTCGGTTACTCGTTCGTGACTGCCTCTACATTTTTCTGTCGATATCACGTAATGACCTTCATTTCACATTTCTCCTCTCTCCAATTTATGACACCGGTCTCCAGACTACACTTCATCACACCCTTCTCCCGTACATGGGGGAAGAAACTAAAAATTCTGGCTACTGTGTTTTAAACTTGAAATTCGGCACTTCCATCACTTGGTGAGGTACTACCAAGATAACTGAAACTTTTCACACATTCAACTTTCACTGCTTCTGACGTCATGATAGAAGGTGTAGGTATCCGACACTTTTTATTGCCAATTTGTTGCTCTCACTCACTGTCAACTTCTTTAAATTTTCTATTCCAGTGATTCAGTCTTCTATGAACCTCCACTTCTGTCTCTCCAGAAATAGTTCGTCACAGCAAAAGGAAAACCGATAAGATGTCCATTCTTTGCGTTCCTTGGCATCTTCCAAGCTTATGTTCCAAAATGTAAAGCAGAGTAACGGCGAAAGCGAGCTAGCGAACTAGACAAATTTTCATGTTGCCATTAAAATTAGTGTGACAGGAGAGTTGTTGTGCTTGTGGTCTTCAGTCCGCAGACTGGTATGATGCAGCTCTCCACGCTACCCTGTCCTGTGCAAACCTCTTCATCTGAGTATACGTACGGCAACCTACATCATTTTGAATCTGTTAACTGTATTCTTCCCTCGGTTTCCCACTACGATTATTGCCCCACTTATATCCTTCTAATGCTAAGTTGATGACTGCTTGATGGCTAGGAAAGTGTCCCACCAACCTATCCCTTCTCTTAGTCAGAATATACTAGAAACTCCTATTCTCTCCTATTCTGTAAAGAACTTCCTCATTAGTTACGTGATCTACCCATCTAATCTTCGTCATTCGTCTGTAGCACCATACGTCGAAAGATTATATCATCTATCTGTCTGAACTCCTTATCGTCCGCGTTTCACTCCGATACAGTGCAATACTCCGGAGAAATGCTTTCAGAAAGGTCTTTCTAACATTTAAGCTAATATTGAATGTCAACAAATTTCGTCTCCTTCAGTAACGCTTTTCTTCCCGTAGCCATTCTTCATTTTATTCCTACAGCAGCTTGCAGCCGAAACGCGTCGTGCTAGTAAAAATATTAGTAAAAAGTGACTGCTGCAGTGTAAATCATGTCAAAAAGTTTAAATAAAGTCGCAGAGCACATACCAATCCACATAACGTGGATAAATTTATATATAAATGTGTAACTACCCGGACAATGCCGGGTTTTCAGCTAGTTCAAAATGTTCAAATGTTTGTTAGGACTTACCTACGGGGCCATCAGTCCCTAAACTTACAAACTACTTATGAACTACCTACAACTAAGGACGGCACAAATATCCATGCCCGAGGGGGGATTCGAACCCCCGACCGTAGTGGTCGTGTAGACCGTGACTGAAGCGCCTCAGTCCCCTCGGCCAAGGATTTCAGCTAGTTTTATGATAAACCATACAACTCGGCTTCAAGACGGCTGATTTCAAGAAGGCGCCCACGTTCAGTATATAACACCTCTACCATCCGTTACTGGAATATTCGAGATTCCCGGTTACTGTAGAGTTGTTGTTATTTTTGTTTTATTTTCTGTATTTTTATTATTACTATCATTTAACAATAGGGTGTGCTGCGACTTTCGACTCACCCTGTACCTTGACATACGATCAGGTGTTCAGATGGTAAACGTTTCCTCTCTGGATGATCCTTTCCTGTTGAATAGTTCGCAATGTTATCTGTTTCAGTGCCGGCCGCGGTAGCCGAGGGGACTGAGGCGCTCCAGTCACGGTCTGCACGGCACTACGGTCGGGGGTTCGAATCCCCCCTCTGGCATGGATATTTGTGCCGTCCTTAGTTGTAAGTAGTTGAAAAGTAGTTTGTAAGTTTAGGGACTGATGACCCCGTGGTTAAGTCCCATAAGTTCTACAAACATTTGAACATTTATGGGCAGGACGAAGCAGAGAATTTGTATCTGACGGGAGGCGTGCATGGATAGTCCTTGCAGGTGCGGTGATCACTGTGTCCCCAGTGGTGTAGGGGTCAGCGCAACTGCCTAGAAAGCAGGAGACCCGGGTTCGAATCCCGGCTGGATACACATTTTCAGCTTTGCCCAGTCGCAGTTGATGTCATATATTCTATGAATATTAAATAATAACAGCTGCAGGATCAGAAGTGACGTCTGTTCTTTCGGAACAGACGCCATATATATATATATATATATATATATATATATATATATATATATATATAAACATTTGAACATTTTTTTCTGTTTCAGTGCACATCACATTTGCATGCATTGTCGAAAGCAGTGAGGTTGTGGTGCTCATGCCAGTCAGTGAGCATACGCCGGCAGTAGTGTGCGCGGTGCGGCGCCTGCTTTGCCGTAACGCGGCGGCGCCTGTAGTGGCAGACAGCCCCGGGCTTTAATTAAGACGCCTCCTCAGGCGTGCCTGGCCTCGCCTTGGCGTCGTCTGTGGCGGCAGACATGACGGAGGCCACCGTCGCTCCTGCCATACCCTCCTACCCTCCCACCTCTAACCGCGGCGCCCCACCAATTAACTCCTCACCAGGCGCGCACTCGCTCAGCGCCGCTGATGCATACAAATACCACCGCGTGCGAGAAATTTCGCGTAACACTACCTACCGACTCTTTCGCTGTCCCTTCACAACCCTCGCTACCCCGCCAAACCGTCTGCTTCGCTCATATACAGGGTGTTACAAAAAGTTACGGCCAAACCAGGGCGGATTTAGGGTTCCATTTTGGAGGGGGTCACAGGTCACTTTCTGGGCGCTCCCCCCATCCACCATCCTACCAGAAAAACACACTTCCTTTCAACGTATCATATATGTGTACGATTTAATTAACGGTAAAATATGTAATTTTAATATAATTATTTTAATTTTATGTTGTTCATAATAAATATTGCATTTTTGTGTAATAATATCTGATAATTTGTTTACTGCAGTAAATAGCACGTCCCATCGAAAAAAAATTCCACATTTCTTCAGCATAGCAGTAAATTTCAAATCCTTAATATATGGACTGATGACCACGCAGTTTGGACCGATAAATTTTGCAAACATTTGAACACTTTTGAATGCACACTTCGATTTCACACTCTGAAAATCGTGACGTTGCCAAAGATCCTGTTGTAGTTCCTGAATTAACTGCGTGACAGATGTACTCTGCAAATTTTGGAGACATATTTTACAAATTTTGTAAAATTTTAAATTTTACAATTTTGTAAAATTTCTCTCTAAAATTTGCAGACTACATCTGTCACGCAGTTAATTTAGGAACTACAACAGGATCTTTGACAACGTCACGATTTTCAGAGTGTGAAATCGGAAGTGTGCATTCAAAAGTGTTCAAATGTTTGTAAATCTATCGATCCACACTGCGTGGTCATCAGTCCGTAGCTTACAAGCTACTTAAACCTAGGTAAACTAACCTACGGACAAACACATACACCCATGCCTCAGCGAGGACTCGAACCTCCACTGCGAGCAACCGCGCTCTCCGCAGCGAGACGCTTTAGACAGCTCGGCTACTCCGCCGCGGCAGTGTGCATTCAGTGTTGTACTTTTCTCTGCGATTGGAATTTGGTATGCGAACTGTGTTCTTCCCAAAAATCGATTATTTGCTTCGTCTATATGGAGGGGAGTTCTAAAAGGCTTTTATATAAGCGAACAATTTACATGAGGATATCTGAAGTGTTTACGTAATGTAGAAAAATAAATAAAGCTACTTAAAAAATAATAATAAATAAAAAATCGCGTAATTTTCCGTACACGCTTGGCATGTAAAAACAAAACATTTTCTACAAAAGAAAAGTTTTTTTTTTTTTTTTTTTTTTTTTTTTTTTTTTGGGGGGGGGGGGGGGGTTCATGACCCCCATGACCATTGGATCCGCCACTGGGTCAAACTTTCACAAAACATTCCTCACACACAAAGAAAGAGAATACGTTATGTGGACATGTTAGAGCTCATTTTATTATTTCTCTTCAAACCACTATAATCACGGAACGGAAACACACAGCAACAGAACGTACCAGCGTGACTTCAAACACTTTGTTACAAGAAATGTTCAAAATGTCCTCCGTTAGCCAGGATACATGCATCCACCCTCTGTCGCATGGAATCCCTGATGCGCTGATACAGCCCTGGAGAATGGCGTATTGTATCACAGCCGTCCACAATACGAGCACGAAGAGTCTCTACATTTGGTACTGGGGTTGCGTAGACAAGAGCTTTCAAATGCCCCCATAATTGAAAGTCAAGAGGGTTGAGGTCAGGAGAGCGTGGAAGCCATGGAATTGGTCCGCCTCCACCAGTCCGTCGGTCACCGAATCTGTTGTTGAGCTAATCCATACATCAAATGGGCATCTGGCAACTCCGTATTTGTAAACATTGCACTGACTGCAAAACCACATTAATGATGAACACTAACCAGTTGATACTACGTACTGATGTGCTTGATGCAAGAACTGTAGAGTAATGAGTCGCATGTCAACACAAGCAATGAAGTCAAAATTACTTTCCTTCGATTGTGCCAACTGACGGTGAATCGATGAAGTACAGTACATACTAACGAAACAGTTGGGTATTTTGACAATTGTCTGCACGAATTATTTCAATTTACATTTAAAGAGAAATACTATAATGAGATTTAACATGGAAATTAAGCGTTTCCGGACACTTGCCCACATAACATAATTTCTTTCTTTGTGTGTGAGGAATGTTTCGTGAAAGTTTGGCCGTACCTTTTTGTAACACCCTGTATATACACACTAGCTTCAGGCCCGGCGTTTCGCGGGTATTTATTTATTCCACACTCTCGTAGTCCACCTCCCCTTCCCTCCTCTCTCTGTACCCATCTACTTCTCTCCCATCTCTGTGTTCGTTTCCACCTTTCCCTCTCTCGGTAAAGTTTTCTTGCAAGGTACCCTCTTTCATGTACCATACACAAGTTATGTAGAGGAAGGTCAGGTAAGTTGACGAGGAGTCTAAGATGACGAATTTTGAACTTCCTCGATAAATCTGTAGCTTGTTTAACGTGCAATATGGTACCGCATCATTAGCGCGCTTTGCAGTCATGTCTCTTGAAATAGAACTGTTCGATGGTTTTGTTTTGTTGAAAACAGAGGCTAGGAAGTGGATGCTGTTTTTGTAACAATTTTTCCTGCAGTTTTAAATCAGTTTCATGTACGTCATACTTTTTTATTAATGAGTTTCGGTTGATCCATCTTACACCTTGTGGATTTACCGATGTTTTAATAAAGGTTTAATTAATTAATTGTGTAAGCTGTTTGCATGTATAAGTCTGGATACAAAATGTCGGCCGCGCGGGAGTGGCCGCGTGGTCTGGTGCGCCACGTTAGGGATCGGGCGACCTCCCACGTCGGAGGTTCGAGTCCTCCCAGGGGCATGATGTGCGTGACTTGTCCTTAGGTTAGTTTAATTTAGTTTAAGTAGTTTGTAAGCCTAGGGACTAATAACTAAGCAGTTAAGTCCCATAGATTTACAAACATTGGAACCAAAATGTCAACTGCGGTTAAGATTATGAATTATGCAGTTCATAACATAGCACAGTGGTAGAGTGCCAGACTAAAATTCCAAAGGTCGCGGGGTCGATCCCCGACAGAACCTAGCACTTTTATCTGTCACTTTCCACTTCTTTCCCCTCTGCTAGTGTTGCTGATGTGAAAAATACCGAGTAGCACTGTGTTTCGGAACCCACTGTAGGTTCCCCTATAACTGGCTGGGTAAGTCAGTTCAAAGGTCGGAGGAAGGCAACGGCATACCACCTCCAAACAGGACCATGCCTAGTAAAGCCTGTTGTGTTCAAACCAATCTTCGGATTGTTGACTGCTTGACCTTGTAAGGTAGACAGGGTGACAGAAATGGAGCAGGGAATCGTTGAAAGAGGCAATGCAGTGCATAAGAAATGGTAAGCTTGTTAAAGGCGCCGCTACGAAGTTTAACTTCCCTGAAGCTATGTAAAAGAAACAAGTTGATGAAGAAAGCTCTGCTCAGTGCACGGGCATAAATTACAGGGATGCAAAGGATAAACGTTATGCCTGTTCTCTTTAGATAAGTAGAAAAGCACCAATAAAAGTATTGTTTTCTAAATAAAATGTTCATTTCGTCATCTTACCCCATCTGTAGAGCAAGTCGACGAATGGTACTGTCACTAACAAAAACAGGTCTAGCTAAAAAATCTTCAGGCTTTGGAAACGTTTAAGAGCTTTATTACAAAGGGGATAAATTAAGCAATCGTTTTTCCATAAATAAAATATTTGATTTCAACTTTAGAGCCAGAAAAATATAATAAACCTTAATTTCCCCATCTTACCCGACTTTGCCGTACCCGTACCTTCCTCTTGCTTTAAAGGTCATGTGTGCAAAAATTTATCAGGATCGAAGCAAAACTATGCATTTTCTCAAAGTCCATACGTTAAGTACTCACCATCAATCACCGAACGAAATCTGATATAGACAGAGACACTCCTCTTGTTTTTAAAGTCAAGTGTGCAAAATTTCAACAATATCGGAACAAAACTATAGATTTGTACGCAATAGAAACACAGTGTCACAATGAAAAACGCACTTTGTTGTTCTCAAATTTTCCAGTTTTATTTCAAAAAAACCCTTGTTCTGAGAATAACGAAAACAACAAATGAAGGATTTGTGAAATCGGTCAAGCCGTTCTCAAGCTATGGCGCGACCAATGTATTTAAGGAACCATTTTGTGTTGCAAGGTATCCTTCTCCAAGCACCGTGTGAAACTGTAGATAGACGGTGACCTTCCTCTTGTTTTGAAGGTCAACCGTGCATCATTGTGAGGATGGGAATGAAACTATAGATTTCGTCAGTCTGTAGGAAAAGTATCCTCCGCCATGCAGCTTAATTCAGTCCTATCGCAAAATACTTTCTTAGCTGACGTCTTTACCTATAAACCACATACCGGCAAAATTTCAGCTTCACAAGTGCAGCAATTTTAGAGATTCGTGTATAGTCAGTGACTGAGTGAGTGCGTGAGTGACCTTTCGCTTATATATATCCTGAATTATGTGTCCTACAAAAACATTATTTGCCAGGTTCGTAGACTGGAACGTAAGGAAACTCCTTGCAAAATGCAGTTGGTAGTAAAGACGTAGTAAATTACAACCTCACGCTTATTTGGGCGTTTTTGCCTGAATTTCATTGCCTTTGACCTCATAGCACTTTAACTATATGTCGTAATACGATATTATTTCGAAGGTACATCCACTGGTGTATATGTAAAATGTCTGCAAAATACGTCGCGAATAGAGTAAGTAGGAAAGACGTAATAAATCAAAACGTCATGCGTTACGAGGCTGTTTTTCAGGAACCTAATTGTTTATGACTCCACATCTCATGACCTATGTGTCGTACTGTGATAAAATTTCGGACGTACGTTCAGTGGTATATGTTTATAGAGCCTGTAACATTTTTCGCGAATTCAATTAATAGTGTACGAGTAATAAATTGTAACGTCATGCGAATTGTCGCAATTTTACTGCATGAATGCCGGAAAAGTAGTAAGCGACCAACTTTTTTCATTTCATCATTTGACTGGGGTTAACAGCGAGAAAAAGTTTCCTAAAAGTTTGAAATGATATCAAAAAGGAACAACTTCCTGGTGTTCTGCAAAACTTTTTTATTGGTCATAAACCGGCTTTCGGCTTCTTAGGCCATCATCAGGCGAGAACTGAATGTAGTACACATGTTTTCAAAGATGTTAAGATTTACAAAGATGTTATCACAGACAATCGATACTTCACAGGAAAGTTCATCGCAAATACTTATTTATGAGAGTTATTAACATTTATATAAAATTATAATAAATATGTGTAAAGAATCAAAACTAACATGATTATTTTTCTTGAAAAGAAAGGTTGAAAATAAAACTTATTTCAGTAGAGGTGTAGAGGGGAACTGGATCTGATCGTTTAATCCTGAGCCAAATGTTTATTGATTTCCAATATTTCCAATAGTGTCATCTTTCTCTTTTCTTCAGGGGATGTAGAATCTCACAGTTTACATCATAATCGTGGCCTTCTCTGAGCAGATGTTCAGCAAAGGTTGAATCTGTCCTTTTTAACCTCCAGCTTCTCTCATATTCTGATAATCTAATAGCTACAGCCCTGCCAGACTGACCAACATACAGTTTCCCACAATGTTTGCATGTGATCTTGTATACACCACTCTGTGATAGGGGTTGAATTTTGTCCCTACTATTGAATAAATACTTAGAAATGTTGTTTATATTGTAATTTCGAGATTTTAACTTTCTATCAATTTGATCTGAAATTTTGTCTAAATATGGGATGATACACCAGTTTTTCTGACCACTAACTTGTTCTTGTTGGCCAGCATATAAAAGTGTTCTGTTTTTTTCTGATTTTTTTCTTATTCATTATACTGTCAATGAGGGCAGGGCTATAGCCATTACTGGTTGCTATATGTTTGATTGTTTGTAATTCTGATTGAAATGCAGAATCAGATAATGGAACAGATATGAGGCGATGGACCATTGAATGGAAAGCTGCATGTTGATGGCTGTGTGGATGCTGGGAACTAGCAGGGATAACTGTATCTGTTACTATGGGTTTTCTGAAAATACCGAATAAGTGTTTCTTTGTGCTAATGTCAATAGTAAGGCCCAAAAAGTTTATAGAAGATCCTCCTAGTTCCATAGTGAACTTAATTTTATTGTGTTGGGAATTTAAATGTTGTAAAATTGAATCTAATCTTCTGGTGGTACCAGTCAATAAACACAGCACATCATCCACATACCAGAACCAATATCCAATTTTGCACCTCAGTGGTTCCTTCTGTAAGAAAATCTGCTCAAAATGATCCATGAAGATCTCAGATAGAATGGCTAGGCCATCAGACTGTGAAAATAAATACTACAATCAGTTTGTGACCGATAAAAAAGTTTTGCAGAACACCAGGAAGTTGTTCCATTTTGATATTATTATCATGTTCTGTCAAGTACCGACAGAAAAATCAATTAAGTTTGAATTGATGTTTAAAGTTTGTTGCAAGTCGCTAAGTGCTCTCCTTCTCAACTAGTGAACTGACAAAGTCATACTATCTCGTGCCGCAAGACTGGGAAGTTTTCATTATTTAAGACGTCATATCTCCTGAACTATCGACCCTATCTCAAACTCCTTTCTTAGATGACGTCTTGTACCTATAAACTATATTGCTGCAACATTTCAGCTTCATAGGTGTGGTTTTCGAGATTTCGTGTTTAATCAATAAGTGAGTGAATGAGTGTCCATTCGCTTTTATATAGATAGAGATAAATGTGTAACTGTGCGTATATCACTGTGCGACCTCTCTGTCTCTTCTGTGTACACACACTCTCTTGTATGTGTGTGTCTTTATGTGGCTGGCTTTGTGTTTGTGTTTGCAGTAGCGCGCAGCCGGCAGGAAGCCCGTGTGTCTTCTCGCACCCTGTGCAAACCTGTCTCCTTGTCACTCTGCTCGTTAGAGACATAAATATCCTATTCAAGTTGTCCTCTGTAGCCACGCAGTGTTTTTACAGTGTTTTCTGGCAATTTCAATGCAACAAAAGTAAACAGTACCGGTAGGAGCAGTGAGAGAGCATCAGCAACGTTATATGAAGTCCCGGCAGCCATGATTGAAACATGAAACGAACTCTTTTTAATTGATTTTTTGATTTTTGTCAAATTCGTAGCAGCTTCACGGTAACGGAATATTAGACCAATACTGTGGACGTATCTTTTTCTGCTTCTGATGGAAAGGATACACGGTTTTTAGCACTCGTCTGTACACGTTTTCGGTGCTACCATTTCACTGGCGGATGCAGTAATCCGTGCGTCTGTTACAGGTACAGCGCGAATCGGTGACGCGTTTGGGTGGCTAAAAGCCAGGAAAGGGGGTTTGACGGCAGAGGGTGGGGCTTCAGCTCTCGCCAATAGCATTTCCTCATGGAAATGGAACGGCGGTTTCCCCTACTGCTCGCAAAGAAGACGGAAATGAAGACCGCCGGACGTTTGCTGTAGTGCGATCGTCCCGCGAGTCGTATTTCCTCCATGCCACTCAGTTCTTCTCTGCGGATTTTCCGTTATCCAAAATGTGCTGTTTACTGTTCAGAACATGACTGAATTTGCTTTACCTTTTTCTTTACAGTTCTATTTATTTATTTACTTGTTTATCTTTGTTCATGTAGAAAAGAATTAATAACGAAATGGACTGTTTTCTATACCCTACGAATTAAACTCACAAGATAACTGTGAGATATTCTACAAATTTATTGGTTTACGAACCGGTTTTCGGCTGTTACTCCAGCATCAGGTACACATTACAACTTTGAGTTTCAAAGATCTTAAGTTGGTAGATATATATCAAGGGACACTAGTGCTTTGGATTATAACTAACTTAAGAGAATTATTATAATTCACGCTGTGGTGTAAATTTCTTACTGATAAAATATGTGACAATATAATAAATGGTGACATTATCCTAAGAAACGTGCGTTGAAATAATAAAAATTAACTGAAAATTTTGACCAAAAATTATTTTGTCTTGAATAGGTCTAATGTATGGAAACAGAAGCGTTGTGAATAAATTTTGAAATGTTTTCAACTGGTTAAATTAAACTAGAAAAAGAAATATATATTAAAAAGGTCCAAAGTCTGCAACATGGAAGCGTGTGACAAAGTTGAATGAAATATCTGTAAATATATGTTAAAATTATAACTGGCTAAATTAAACTATGGTTATTAGTAAAATAAGCATTACAATTTATATCAGGTAAGCAGCCAAACAGCTCTGATTACATAAGGATTTTGTAACTAGTAAAACCTGATGATTTCTGATGATGGCGTAACAGCCAAAAACCAGATCGTAAACCAATAAATTTGCAGAATATCTCAGTTATCTTATGTGTTTCATTCATAAAGTATATAATATTCTGTCAAGAACCGACGAAACAGTCAGTGCATATGGTTTTCCATACCATTTATCGAAGAAAACTGTGTAGAATTTATATACACTCCAATTATTTTTCACGTTCTTCATTCATTATTTGGAACTGCTTAATTGTTCCCATGGTGCGCACTGATTTGCATCTGTCTCTAATGGTAAGGTAAACATCCCATCACACCCTTCTCAGAGTTACTGGTAAGATGGTCCTCTGGATTCCCCGTCAGCACAGATTCGGCGCGAAAATGGCTAACTTGGAGCAGTCTGGAAGAGCCACGGGGTCGTGGTTAAGAGGTGACGGCGCTAGACTGCGAATGTGAAAATCCGTGTTACAGTTTACCTCGTGCTTCCTTTTTTCTTCCTTTCTCTTTTTTCAAATTATGAAATGTCCATCCAATCCTGAGATGTCTATTCTCTTTCTGTAGTTGGCGTTTTTGGTACTATACACTGGTTGTAGCGTATGAGTGATATCGAAGGAATATTTTAGAACCACAATAAATTTCATGAACAATGTATTTTGTGGGTTCTGTCTGTTAATGGGTACCTACGACGCCACAGCAATAACACCCACAAAGTACATTGTTCACCGCATTTATTTCGGTGCTTTCCTCTGTTGAATAACTGCGGTAGGTTAGGGACATCCAAGTCGCCAACGTGGCGTTCGGATCACAGACCCGCACGAAGTTATCAATACAATATATGTCATACGTCTCCTTGATGCTACAATGTATTATACGTTATATGTATTTTCGGAACTGACATATGATTTATCCACGCTTTATAAATGTTTCGAATGTTTCATTTTAATTCTAATTGTGCTGTGTGTTATTTACTGTTTCAATGCACTGGAAAAAAAATAGTCAAACCTCAACAATGCGGGTAGGACAAAGACACGACTGAGTCGTGTTGAAATAACCGCTTATATGTCACTGAACATCATCTAAACGGCTGTTGGAGAGGTTTTGATAAACATTTTGTGATGCAGTGAAGGATGGCTGGCTCATGAGCATAGCTATTGAGTTGCTTCGAAATTTCATAGCTAGTAGATCACTTCATAGGTGGAGTGCGTGGGAAAAGATAATTATGGTGTAATATATCGCATTCCCGTGAGAAATGGCGTCAATACTGCTTAGAATTATTCTGATTGGCTGCCCCCACCTCTATATGAGATCCCCTCTATGGTTTTTAATTATAAATATTAAGTAAACTATTGCATAGAACTTAACGTGATTTTGTGTAATTAATGTGTTTCCTTGAAGCTTTATTACGTTATGTTTTGTTTTTGTAATTATACTCCAGTAAACAAAACAGTTGAATGTAGAAGTTCTAGGAAGTCCGTTTCGCGCCAAAATTGGCGGTACGCGGGACCAGCACTGCCCAGTTGCAGGCAGTCCAGCACAGACGGCTCTCGCGTTAAGAACTGTGACAATCGCGCTCATAAAATTGTCAGGTGGGTCAAACTTTATATTTTTCAAATACTGTAATTAGAATTCAAGTGTACGAAGATCATTGACAGTATTACATATGTCGCTTGTTGTTTCACAACATATAAAAAATATTGTGAAACAACTGACATCCCTTCTTAATTGAAAAGTAGCCACAGTTTTAAAAGTTCCACAGCACTGAACTTCAAGATGGAAGGATCAACGACCTGTTCGCTGCTTCTGCGTGGGGACGAAAACGGAAAAGAAGAAGTAAGGTTAGTGAACAGAAAGCTTAACTACACACACTGACAATGCATGTAGTTCTACGGTCCTCACGTGCAGTGCAACGTAATTAAACCTCATGACAGTGGCACGCGTGGGGTGGTAACAAAAAATGTTCAAATGTTTGTTAAGCTTATGGGACTTAACTACGGGGTCATCAGTCCCTAAACTTACAAACTACTTATCAACTACCTTATACTAAGGACGACACAAATATCCATGCCCGAGGGGGGATTCGAACCCCCGACCGTAGGGGCCGTCCAGACCGTGACTGGAGCGCCTCAGTCCCCTCGGCCACCGCGGCCGGCGGGTGGTAACACCTCCGAAAGAAAGTGTCACAGAAAGCGTTAGAGAGACAGATGAATTGTATAACATTTCAGTCACTTTTAACGTATTCTCTATCCACATAATATCTCCGACCTCGCTGTAGCATCCTTAGATGTACAGATTTTCATTTGGCGCTGAAAGGTCGAAATAATTGAAACTGTTTACTTTGGATTAGATACGCATTTTGTGTACTGTCATACCGTTCATATGATTTCTATAAAATTTTGAACGTTCTACCTTCAAAACAAGGGAAACGTCTTTGCCTATATAATAATTCGTATGATGCATGGCGGAGCCAACCTTACTCTAGGCCTTGCCGCCGTTTGACCGATCGCCATAAATGTAGAAGAGGAGGGAGGAGATAAAAAGAGAGAGGGGGCAGGAGGACATTGGCAGAAAGCGACGTAGGTGATGGCAGAGAAAGGGAGATGGCTGGATTGAATGTTGGATGTGGAGGAAATAGGAGAGTGAGAGGAATTGCGGCAAAGAGAAAGTAGAGGTTGGCAGGGGAGAAGGAGTATATGGACAGAAAGAGAAGAGAGGAGAATATTCGCAAGGCTAACAGAACATTGGAATAAAAAATACCTGAGGAACGCCGTGTGAAATGTCAAACTTGCCCTGAGACAAGTGGAAGGACCGAGTGGATGACTAAACGAAAGTAATTATCATCTAGAAATACAGTTATTAAAAACAATCATGAAACACATTCAAAATTTAAAATTTGAAAGCAATTGCTGAGTTAAGCCCGATTAAAAAATAATAAGAAAAATAAAACAACTTAAAACTTGTCATGCAGCAGGTGAGACTCGTACGTTAATTGCTAATTAATCTGTCACAGACTTCAAAGGCAAAAGGCCAACTTAAAGTAATTTTTTAAACAATAATTACCAAATGAAACTTAAATCTGACAATCAGTGAAGCCCCTACGTTAATTGCTAGAATGATTTCAAAGGCAACAACTTTGAAAGAATTCTAAAACAAATTACCAATAAAACTGGTCATTGGGTGAAGCCCAATTAAAATAAGATAAGAATTGGGTAACGCCCGTACATTATGTGTAATTAGATTTACAAAAAAAGGCATAAGGTTGACGCGAACAAGAAAAGGCTACATCAATCAATTAACATGTAAGGCCACAATACATATATGACGCCACAATAGAGTAGAGAACCGCGCATGGCAAAAAAGAAAAAAAAAAAAAAAAAACCTCTTCGAGGCATTAATGGAAGAGAAGCGAAAAGAACACTGCCGAAAAATATGATGATGCTCAGGGCAGGTAACTGACCGACAACGACTACATAGGCAGGAAAAAAATCCCACTGTAGTGTTTTTAGGCCCACTTTATTTGCCTGTAGTATCATGATTTTTTGCAAGCATTTCGGACAAAAATAATAAAACTTATGGACGATACGATTACGACTCTGCTATTGGGATAATATTGTAACGGGCTCTAGTGGGCTGGGTGAGGGGACTCGTGGTGAGAAAGGAACTGGAATGTTACTAATAATATTTGTCAGGCATGACCAGGGTGGCCATAAGGTGCGGGGGACGTGTCTCGACTAGGGGTGTAAGCATGAGTGAAACAGCGTTTACTTAGGACAACATTTATTGACATCCACTGTACATGTTTTTAACCTGGCTTCCGCGGCATTCAGAGGCCTTGACTGTGTGACCGTTGGCGCTGACGCAGCGGGACGGAGTGTGGGCGTCAGCAGGCGTACCTTATGGCGGCACACTGCCGTCTGCGAGCTCTTGCGCTTCCAGGCCGTCGCCGGCCAGGAGTGTGTTGCTCCGCTTTTCGCGCCAGTGGTGTCTTGTTGGTGCCCCGGTGTCCCGTAGCGTGTGTGGACTGTGTTTGCTTAGCCGCCGGCCGACACGCAGCAGATGCCGCCTTCATATTCTGATTAGAAGCGACATACAGTATCTTGATTTTTGTCTGCGCGTTCTCGTTTCAATTTGTAAATTTATACTGTGCTCTCGTGCATATTAGATTCAAATCCGGGTTTTTAGCAAAAGTGCAGTCTTTCTTTGAGTGTATCCCGACAGCAGTTTTTGTTTTTCTCGGCACTGTAATTATGAACAGGGACTGTGACTGTGGTGTGAGGATGCAGTCTGAGCTGGTGATACTTCGCTCCCATCTTCAAGCTGTATTAACCTCGGTTGCACAGCTGGAGGCTACGATCGAGGGGCGTCGTTGTTGTGGGCCGGTAGTGGGGACCGAACGGATTCCCGTCGTCTCCACCGATCGGCCTGCGCCAGCGACATGCTAGCAGTGAGGCAGACACCCCACCCGTGGTTGCCTGGGAGGTTGTTCCAATGCGTGGCAGGAGCCGCAAGACATTCCGTGGGAACGATCGTGAGGCCTCCCCGGTTAGTCTTGCGAACATGTCTGAGGCGCTATCTGTTCAGGACAACGTTCCTGAGTCGGTTGGTGTCTCTCATCCTGCGGTCACCACCCAGCCTGCAAGATCTGGGCTTTCACAGAGGGTGGGTATACTAGTAGTTGGGAGCTCCAACGGCGTGTGATGGAGCCCCTTCGAGAGATGTCTGCCAAGGAGGGGAAGAAGGCCAACGTGCACTCCATGTGCTACCGGGTGGAGTCATTCCAGATGTGGAACGGGTCCTTCCGGATCTCATTACGGGTACTGGGTGCAGCCAACCGCAGGTGGTGGCTCACGCCGGTACCAATGATGTGTGTCGCTTCGGATCTGAAGAGATTCTCTCAGCTTTTGGGCTGCTATCTGAAATAGTAAAGACTTCCAGTCTTGCTTGCAAGATGACAGCAGAGCGCACCATCTGCAGCATAATTGACAGGACTGACTGTTGACCTCTGGTACACAGCAAAATGGAGGGTCTGAATCACAGGCTCAGACTGTTCAGCGACCGTGTAGGCTGCAGATTCCTTGACTTGCGCCATTGGGTGGTGGGTTTCCGGGTTCCTCTGAACAGGTTAGGAGTCCACTACACGCAGGAAGCGGCTACACGGGTAGCGGGGGCTGTGTGCCGCGGACTGGGCGGTTTTTTTAGCATAAAGGTATTCCGGAAAAACAAAATGGGAAATCTCAAAGGGTGCAGGTGGATCGCAGGAGAAATGTAGATCTGGGAACTATCGGTATAACAGTTGTAAATTGTCGTAGCCGTGTCGGGAAAGTACCAGAACTTCAAGCGTTAATAGAAGGCACCAAAATACACATCATTGTAGGCAGTGAAAGTTGGTTCTAGCCGGAAACTGTTCAGAAAGGATAGATTAAACAAAATAGGTTGAGGCGTGTTTTTCGCCGTCAAAAGTAGTCTTACGTGTAGCGAAGTTGAAGTTGATAGTACCTGTGAGCTATTATGGGTATGGGTTGTACCAGAACATCGTATGAAGTTAATAACTGGTTCCTTTTACCGGCATCCCGACTCTGACGATACAATAGCAGAAAGGTTAAAACAAACCCTGAGTCTAATTACATAAACGACACACACGATAATAGTAGGCGGTGATTTTTATTTGCCCTAAATCTGTTGGCGAAATTATATTTTTAAATCAGGAGGTACGAATAAAACATAGTATGAAATTGTACTCAATGCATTCTCTGAGAATTACTTCGAACAATTAATTCATGAGCCAACTAAAATTGTAAATGGATGTCAAAACACACTTGATCTTTTAGTAACAAATAACCCTGAGCTCATAACGTGCATCAAAACGGATACAGGTGTAATGAACACAGAGCTGTCGTAGCCAGATTGAATACTGAAAGTCGCAACGTTAGCAAAAATAGACGAAACGTATATTTGCTCAGGAAAGCAGATAGAAATAAAATAAATTGCTTCCACTCGTTTCTAACACTAAACGTAGGTGTAGACCAGATGTGGCTCAAATTCAAAGAGGTGGTATCGACAACAATTGACAGTTTTATACCAAACAAATTAATAAAAGAAGGTGGTGATCATCCTTGGTACACAAAACAGGTCAGGACACTGATGCAAAAACAACGGAAGAGTCATGCTAAATTGAAACGAACACAAAATCCCCACGATTGGCGGTCCTACATGGATGCTCGAAATATAGCGAGGACTTCAATCCGAGATGCCTACAATATTTACCACAACGAAAGTCTTTCCCGAAATTTGACTGAATACCCTAAGAGATTTAAACATATGTTAATTATACTAGGGGTAAAACACAAACAATACCTTCACTACGTTATAGTAATGGCCATCCTACCGATGATAGGGCTTTTAAAGCAGAGTTACTAAATATAGCTTTTAGATCCTCATTCACCAAAATAGAGAAAACCAATGTTCCACATTTCGAATTACAAACTGAGGCCGGAATGAGTAACGTATCATCGGAGTAGTGCAGTAACTTAAATCATTTAACAAGAACAAGTCTTTTGGTCCGGACTGTATACCCATTAGATTTTGTGCTGAAGCGATTGCTCCTTACTTAACAGTCATATACAAACGCTCTCTTAAAGAAGGACCTGTATCAAAATACTAGGAAGTTGCACAGGTCACACCTATATTCAAGAAAGGCAGTAGAACTAATCCACTAAACTACAGGCCTATTTCATTGACGTCAATTTGCAGTAGGGTTTTGGAACATATCCTGTATTAAAATATTATGAATTATCTCGAACAGAATGATCTATTGACCGAAGGTCAACACGGATTTAGAAAATATCGTTCATGCGAAACACAACTAGGTCTTTACTCACACGAAGTGATTAGTGCTATGGACAAAGGTTCGCAAATCGTTTCAGTACTTCTTGATTGTCAGAAGGCTTTTGACACCGTACCTCACAAAGGGCTTTTAATCAAATTGGGTGGTTTTGGAATACCGTCCCACATTTACCACTGGATAGGTTATTTCCTGTCAGAGAGGGCACAGTTTGTAGTAATCTACGGTAAAGCATCGACTAAAACAGAGGTGATATCGGGAGTTCCACAGGGTAGTGTTATTGGTCCTCTGCTGTTCCTTATTTACATAAACGATTTGGGAGAAAATCTATGCTCTCTTAGGTTGTTTGCAAATGACGCCGTCACTTACCGTCTAATAGATTTATCTGAAGATCAAAACCAACCTCAGAACGATCTGAATGAAATATCACTATGGTGTAAAATTTGGCAATTGACTCTAAATAATGTAAAGTGTGAAGTCGTCCACAAGAGTACGAGAAGAAATCCGTTAAACTTTGTTTACAAGATAATTCAATAAAAAGGGAAGACTGTAAGCTCCACAAAATACCTAGGAATTACTATTACTTCATATTTAAACTGGAAAGAACACGTAGATTATGTCGTAGGAAAGGCGAACCAGATATTGCGTTTTATTGGCAGAACCGTTAAAAGATTTAACAGAACTACTAAAGAAATTGCGTACATTACGCTTGTCCGTCCTCATTTGGAGTATTTCTGCCCAGTGTGGGATCCTTACCAGGGGGGTTTGACGAGGACATCGAAAGATTCCAAAGAAGGGCAGCTCCTATTGTATTGTCGTGATACAGGTGTTACAGCGTTACGGAAATGATACAGGATCTGGGATGGGAATCATTACAACAACGGCGCTTATCGCTACGGCGTGGGTTACTTGCGAAACTCCAATCGCCAACATTGTCCTATGGATGCGAAAATATATTGTTGACTCCCACTTACGTAGGTAGTTATGATCATCAGAATAAAATACGAGAAATCGGAGCTCGAACGGAGAGATTCAGGTCTTATTTCTTTCCGCGCGCTATTAGAGAATGGAATGGGAGGTAAATGGTATTAAGGTGGTTCGATGAACCGTCTGCCAGGCACTTAAATGTGATTTGCAGAGTATCCCATGTAGATGTCTCCCGTTACTTCCTCGCGGTGTCGCGCTGTATTGTGCACTGGCTGTGACTCGAATGGGCGCCCTCTGCTTCGGTGTCAGCTGCTCTCCACGCGGAGGTCACCAGTGCAGTCTCCCAGAGGTGGGTAGCGGGCTGCTACCCCTTGCTGCCGGCGCTGCCAGTTGCGGGGAATCGTGGCTGACAGCCAGGTAGCGGTGTGCTGTGTTCCCTGCCTCCCCCTCAAGACAAGCGACACCAGAGAAAGCCACTGCCTACCCCCCTCTTTGCTTCCTTAAGGTAATTTGTCTGTGAACGCCTGCCAAAATGGGACAAATTTTCATAAAGTTTACATAACTGTAACTTAAAACCCCTAACTCTTTAATAGGAAAAATTTGCAGGACAAAGTTTCAGTTCTCTTTACGAAAAATTTGATATAGAGATATTTTCACTAATTCACATATTAAATATTTTAGAATTTTTTTGTTAAGGCCTGTAAATGATTTGCCGCTTCATACTTTGATTGTATTCATTGACTAACCGTCTTACTTAGACACTTGAAACTTTAGGTACATATAATGAACATGAAAACTACAATTATGACATTTGATTCACAAGTTTTAATTCTAGAAATAATTACATTTATTGTTCAAAACAAATGCCACATTTTTATAACGAATCAGTAGTTATTGTTGCACCTTTTGATAGTAGGTTAGTGTGTGTAGTCTACTTTTCTCCAAATAATATCCTGAAATATTTCAAAAAATTTCATATCTCTAGCTCAAATAGATTATTTTTGCATAAAGTAAACATGTCAGAAAATGTATTCGTCGGGAAATTCTATGTAAAGCATACATTTGTGTTGGTCCTAGTGCATTCCAGGTCCATGTTCTTCTTGGTTTATATGTTACTCATCATCTCTCTTTCTTTTCTTGCTTCTCCATGTTTTCCTGGCTTCTTTAGCTGCCTCAAGAACCACCTTTTCAGATTCGGTCACTCTCGACCTATCAGTGGCCACCAGTGATTGTTTCATATTGAACCCAGAAGATATTCCTAACAACTCTAAAGCTTCACATCTGCTTACTGCCCCATCATTAAAACAAATTACAGCATCTAACACACCTAATCTCATGGTGATGAACCCAACGAACTCTGATTTTGGTAGGCGATTCCACTGTCACAAAGCGCACGCTGTGGATTGTCATCTGTAGAGGCTTTATGGAAGAAAGTAGCCAAAACTAACTTGAAAATCAATTGTTCTCATGTTTTTTTGAGAGAAGTCTAATGACAATAATCAACGTGTGAAAGTAGCAGAAGAAGGGCATGGCTGCATACAGAGTAATCTTTGAATTGGCATTTAAACAACTTTCCGTAGGCTATTTTAAATGTTGTAACCACCATTGTATTTAGAAAAGTCTAAACTATAACTTAAGACGAGAAACAAAAATACGATTTTTAGGAGGATTCACGAGCAAGTTACCTTAAGCCAAAGATTTCGCAACCACTCCACCACCTCGAAACTATCTTTGGTTAGTAATTTCAGGAAATATCCTACTCAAAAAACATTCACACACGGTCATTTTCATGATGGGGGATCAGAGCAAAAAGGGAGTCTGACAAATTATAAATAAAACAAATAACGTATTTTCAGATCTAACTGGCCAGAGAAGTTAATCAGCGTTACAATTCGGAATTATTCTCCATGAAAATGTCATTATAGTTTGATTTCCTATGAAGCTAGCCCACTGGCTTAAATGCAGCGTACCGCAGTACCGCTTCACACTCACAAAACATTCCACACTGGACACAGTTGTGGCAGAGGACGGCCGTGCAAGTATGAAAATGCGAAGATTCTCGCAAAATGGTGCAACATTTCGACCTGGTTGTCAGAAAGAGGGAGATGAGGAGCAGCAAGTGCAATAAGTGCACCATTTAATACCAAGAAACGAACTCTTTAGAATCATTAACGAAATGTTTTTGTACATAAGTAAAATCCTAACCTATATTTGCAAACAAAAACATGTAAATATTTTAGGACACTCACTGATGATGTCTTGTGAAAAAGGCGAAACGCAGATGGGTGAATTGTAGAAATAAATAAAATAAAAATAAAATGAAATAAAAAACTAAAAAAACACTTCATCTGCAGAAGCTGAAGGCGTTTTCTTTAAAATACTGCTGTAAAAAAAAATAAACAAATAAAAAAAATACTCCTTCAGGACGTCTGCAATTTACCTACAATTCATGTGGTAGTTATGGTTTGCTGGCGACTCCACCGCGCGAGCAGTGTTCGGAAGGAAGGGGTGTTGAGAGCCGGCCGCCCAACTCACTCCCTCCCCCTCCTCTCCCCTCCCATCAACCCCCTGCCCTGGCAGACCTCCGCCCGTTGCGCAGCCATCAATCCGGCTTATCGCAGGCGGGTTGCGGGTTGCGTGACTGCAGGCGCAGCGCTGGCAGCAACAGCGGCGCGCTGCAGCCATCACGGATGACGGCAACTTGGCTAACGAGGCCGACCTCAACCACGATAGTGACGGCTCAGGAACAGGTCAGGCGTGTAATGCCTGTGGCATTAAACCGCCAAACTAAATGGGAAACCTTAAAAGCTTGTAATGTCTTCAAACTGTAGCACAGTGAACGAGTAATTATTGCAGACATTGCTTAACCCTTTTCATTTCCAGTGTTGTTATTCGACAACATCGTGTTAAAAGCTAGTTTATACCTTGTTTTGTGTTGTTGTTGTTGTGGTCTTCAGTCCGGAGACTGGTTTGGTGCAGCTCTCCACAATACCCTATCCTGAGCAAGCCTCTTCAACTCCACATAAGAAAGACAACCTACATTTGTCTGAATCTGCTTACTGTATCCATCTCTTGGTCTTCCGCCGGCCGCGGTGGCCGAGGAGACTGAGGCGCTCCAGTCAAGGTCTGCACGGTCACTACGGTCGGGGGTTCGAATCCCCCCTCGGGCATGGATATTTGTGCCGTCCTTAGTCTTAGTTAGTTCATAAGTAGTTTTAAGTTTAGGGACTGATAGCCCCGTAGTTAAGTCCCATAGACTTAACAAACATTTGAACATCTTGGTCTTCCCCTGCGATATTTCCCCACATACTTCCCTCCAACGCTAAATTCACAATTCCTTGATGTCTAAGAATATGTCCTATCTATCTATCCCTTCTTTTAGTCAAAGTATGCCAGAATTTCCTTTTCTCCCCAATTCTGTTCAGTACCTCCTCATTAGTTACGCGATCCACCCACATAATCTTCAGCATTCTTCTGTAGCACCATATTTCAAAAGCCTCAATCCTCTTCCTGTCCGCACTGTTTATCGTCCATGTCTCACTCCCATACAAGGCAACACTCCATACAAATGCCTTCAGAAAGGACTTCCTTAGGTTTAAATCAATATTTGATGTTAACAAATTTCTCTTTTTCAAGAACGCTTTTCTACCCACTGCCATTCTGCATTTTATATCCTCTGTACTGCGACCATCATTTGTTATTTTACTGCCCAAGTAACAGAACTCATCTACTTCCTTTATTGCTTCGTTACCTAATCTAATTTCTTCAGCAGCACCTGATTTTCTTACTCTGCACTCCATTACCCTAGTTTTACTATTGTTAATGTTCATCTTATATGCACCTTTCAGCACACTATCCATTCCGTTCAATTGCTCTTCCAGGTCCTTTGCTGTATCTGACAGAATTACTATGTCGTCGGCAAAACGCAATGTTTTTAATTCTTCACCCTGAACTATAATTCCTTCTCCAAATTTCTCCTTGCTTTCCTTTATAGCTTGCTCAATGTATAAACTGAACAACAATGGAGAAAGACTACAACCCTGTCTGCTTTTTGTGCAAGTTGTAAATAACCTTACGTTCCCTATATTTTACTCCTGCTTGCTTCAGAACTTGAAAGAGTTTATTCCAATCAACATTGTCAAAAGCCTTCTCCAAATCTACAAAAGCTAGAAATGTAGGTTTTCCCTTTCTTAATCTATCTTCTAGGATAAGCAGTAAAGTGAGTATTGCCTCCCCTGTTCCTACATTTCTCCTGAACCCAAACTGATCTTCCCCGAGGTCGGCTTCTACCAGCTTTTCCATCCTTCTGTATATAATTCGCGTTAAAATTTTGAAGCCATGACTTATTAAACTGATGGTTCTGTAGTTTTCACACCTGTCTGCACATGCATTCTTAGGGATGGGGATTATAACATTTTTCTTAAAGTCTGAGGGTACTTCACCTGTCTCATACATCTTACACACCAGGTGAAACAATTTTGTCATGGCTGGTTCTCCCAGAGACTTCAGTAGCTCTGAGGGAATATCATCTACTCCAGGGGCCTTGTTTCGACTTAGGTCTTTCAGTGCTCTGTCAAATTCATTTCTCAGTACAGTATCTCCTATTTCATCCTTGTCTACTTCTTCTCTCCTTTCTACAATATTGCCGCTAAGTTCATTTCCTTCATAGAGCCTCTCTATATACTCTTTCCATCTTTCAGTTTTCCCTTCTTTGCTGAGAACTGGTTTTCCATCAGTGTCCTTGATATTCATAGAGCTGTTTTTCGTATCTCCAAATGTTTCTTTTATTTTCCTGTAGGCTGTATCTATTTTTCCTCTATTTATACATTCTTCTACATCCTTACATTTGCCTTCTAGCCACTCCTGCTTAGCCATTTTGCACTTCCTGTCAATCTCATTTCTTAGTCGTCTGTACTCCATTTTGCTTGTTTCATTTACTGCATTTTTATATTTTCTCCTTTCATCGATTAAATTCAGTATATTCTGTGGTATCCAAGGATTTTTTGTAGGTCTTGCCTTTCTACCTATTTTGTCCTCAGCTGCCTTCACTATTTCATCTCTCAATGCTACCCATTCCTCGTCTACCGTTTTATTTCCCCCCGTTTCTGTCTATTGTTGCCTAAAGCTCCGTCTGAAATTCTTAAGAACTTCAGGTTCCTTCAATTTATCCAGGTCCCATCTCCTTATTTTTCTACCTTTTTGTAGTTTCTTCAGTTTCAGCCTACAGTTCATAACGAACAAGTTATGGTCAGAGTCTATATCTGCCCCTGGGTATGTTTTACAGTTTAAAACCTGGTTCCGGAATCTATGCCTTACCATTATAAAATCTATCTGGTATCTCACGCTGTCTCCTGGTCTCTTACACGTATACAACCTTCTTTTGTGATTCTTAAACCAGGTGTTTGTTATAACTAAATTAAGTTCTGTGCAAAATTCTACCAGGCGGATTCCACTTTCATTCCTTTTGCCCAGACCATATTCACCTACTATCTTCCCTTCCCTCCCTTGTCCTACTGCCGAATTCTAGTCTCCCATAACAATTAAGTTTTCCTCTCCCTTAACTGTCTTAACTCTCTTAACTTAATAATATCCTTTAGCTCCTCATATATTTCTTCGATCTCCTCATCATCTGCAGAGCTAGTTGGCATATAAACCTGTACTACTGTGGTCGGTGTTGGCTTTGTATCTATCTTGACTACGATAATGCGATCACTGTGTTGCTCATAGTAGTTTACCCGCATTCCTATTTTCTTATTCACTATCAGACCTACTCCTGTAATACCCCCCAACTGATTTTGTATTTATAATCCTGTACTCGCCTGACCAAAAATCCTGTTCCTCTTTCCACCGAACTTCACTAATCCGCACTATATCTAACTATAACCTATCCATTTCTCTTTTTAAATTTTCTATCTTCCCTACCCTATTAAGGGATCTAACATTCCACGCTCCGATCCGTAGAATGCCAGTGCTGTCTTTCCTGATGATCACATCCTCCTGAATAGTCCCCGCCCGGAGATCCGAATGGGGGACTATTTTACCTCCGGAATATTTTACCCGAGAGGATGCCATCATCATTAATTCATACAGTAGAGCTGCATGTCCTCGGGAAAAGTAACGGCTGTAGTTTCCCCTTGATTTCAGCCGTTCGCAGTAACTGTGTGGCAAAGCCACATTAGCTGATGTTACAAGGCCAGCTCAGTCAATCATCCAGACTGTTGCCCCTGTAACTACTGAAAAGGCTGCTGCCCCTCTTCAGGAACCACACGTTTGTCTGGCCTCTCCACAGATACCCCTCCGCTGTGGTTGCACCTACGGTACGGCTATCTGTATCGTTGAGGCACGCAAGCCACCCCACCTTGGGAATGTCTGTGGTTCATGTGAGTGGACCATTATATATATATATATATATATATATATATATATATATATATATATATGTCTCAACTAAAATGGAGCCCGCACAGCTTCGTCTGATGCTTCCAGTAGACAGTATCTTTCAATGTGACACATAAAAAGTAATCACACGGAATAACATCGGTCGAATATGGTGACCATCCTTTCGCTAGTAAATTAGCAAAAATCCATCGATTGAACCTGAAACGATACAAGTTACATTTATTGATTAGCCGAAGACATATTTTAATCAAGGAGCGTTTTCCTCACTGTCGTATGTCTCTAAACCTTAAGCCACATTCCCTTGTTTTCTGGACATGAGATAAATAACAGCGTTCCGCTTCATCTGTCTGTGCCTGGTCTCCGAATAGTTCAGTCGTAACTTTACCTGCTCCTGTGATAATATAATGGATAAATTGAGTGTAGTGCTCTTATTTGAGAAATATACCGTGAGATACTTTTAAAATTTTAACATTCATTTAACATCTCGCCATTTTATACTGGCGTAATAATTCCGCCCATTGAAGTTGTGTGATCGTTTTGGACGCCATTACGGCTGACGAGATTTTGTGTAGTGACTGTTTCAAATTTCATTAATTTTCAAACCATATCATTCCCCTTTAAAATTAACCGGCTTATAGAACCTGCAACCGTGTTTCATTTTGTTAGTGTTGAATTTCGAAGTCCGTAATTTTCCTCGTAATTTATCCCGCAACTCCGACTGGACACTGAAGTAAAATGTAACGCGCGTTCCGCTGCACGATCCAAACCACGCAACTAGTCCAACCCCATATCACGATGGCGTTTTACCTTAATTATCATGAATTCTTATTACAGTCACCAATAAAATGAGCTGATGTATGTTTATAAAAGGTAAAAATGTAAACTCCATCTCTTTTTATAGTGTAACTGCCGCCAACTTCTACCATTCTATTTTCCAAGTTATTTAAAGAATCAAAGTTATTTCCACCATTTAACTAGAAATTCCGACGTGTGAAAGTATTGGTTACGAAATTTAGAACGTTTTGAACCTAATCCTGACTTTCGAACGATTTACGAAATTAATTCAGAACTGAAAGTTACTTTTTCATAAACATTAATCCCCAAGTCAGTTCATGATAATCCTATTGCCGAAGTATTCATCAAGAGAGTAACAGCTGTTCGGCTGTTCGATGCTATTTTGTCTGGCATGAGCTTGCATGAACCACTTGCTAGCTTGTCCCTAGTCCAACGCTGCGGAGCGCGCGGTTACTCGCCGTCGGAGGTTCGAGTCCTCCCTGGGGCAAGGATGTGTGAGTGTGTGTTTGTCCTTAGGTTAGTTTACCTTAGTTTAAGTAGTTTGTAAGATACGGCCTGATGACCACGCAGTTTGGTTCGATAGTTTTACAAACATTTGAACACTTGAGTCCAACGCTTCCTGAGTAGCGAAACTTGTTCCAAAATTGCGATATAAATTTCACTAGAGATCGTTTCTTACGTGAATAAAGGGCCAATAATGCCTCTGTTACTCCTTTCATGGGTTCATAGGCGTCACTTATTTCATCCTCATCTTTTGTTGCATAGTTCATTGGAATACCTTGTAAATTGTATGCCTGATACAGACGGTGTGATTTCTACGTTTGGCTTAATATAATTAGTTAGTTGTTGCTTGATGTGTTCAACTTATTATGTTACTTGCTGCAACTCGCTTTTTGAAGCTTCTGCAGACACGGTTTTCTCTGAAATTATTTGTTTACTGACTTGCTTGATATAAATCGGTAGTTCATATGCTAACTTTTCTGTTATTTGTGTGTCCTTCTCTTTAACCATTTGTTAAATGTGTCCACTATAATTTATTCATGTTTCTCAAATCTCTTCTAAATTCTAGTATCCTGCTCTATGCACAGTTTTTGAAGTGGAGAGGACAGTTCGGCTATGGTTGTTTCTAAATTATCATGCGCAGATTGTAGCTTTCGTACATCGCTTTCTACGCAAGTAAGCGTCTGTGGAATGCTACTGTACGCTTCTTACATCAGTGCAATGGCTGGTTTCATTGCTTCTACTTATTTACTAACATGTTCTGACTGTTCTTGGGCGAAAAGATCTAAATGTTGTTGTATCAGCGTGTCAAATTTTTGTTGCAACGCATCATCTCTTTGTTTGAGTTGTTCCTGAAGTTGTAACTGCTGTTTCCTACCTCTTGCTCTCAAATAGTGTTCAAATCACTAGGATTAATAGCGTCTACTTCTCTGTCTGATTCCATTTGGCCTGGTTTTCCTGTTTTCCCATACCATAACTAAATCTTTACATGCAACAAAATTCCACCTAAAATACACTTCACATATATACAGATAAGTAAATCCAAATAATGATATTATTAGTAGCAGAATGTGCTTGGGCTATACGAGTCTCCTCATCAAAGAGCAAAATACAACTTTTCCACACCAAATTACATTGGGTAACTGAATAAAATGGAAATTGGATCTCTTAAAAAATACCGACTAATCGAAATCACGTAATGCGACACACACTTCCGCCCGCCAATGATTTTCCGTACGTGGTACCAGCAAATAATTACCACAGACTACATATTGTTATAGACTGAAATTAGTTTAAGAATGTAAATGGAATCAATTATTTAACGTTGTTCACTCTCAGAAAAATCAGTTCGTATATTTAAATTTACGACACACTGATCCCAGAACATATTTCAAAGATAATTATGACCTGAGACCATTGACGCACGAAATGGAAGTTTATCACATGGAAAAATTTTGACCAAAATTATTAATTAATCTGAAAATGACAGTTAAATGTATTTTGCAGCTGTGGATGTCTTCTTCTGCTCACCATCAAACCAGGGCTGAAAATAATGTTCTGCGTCAATATGGCTAAGAATGATTTCCGAGCCGGCCGCGGTGGCCGAGGGGATTAAGGCGCTCCAGTCAGGGTCTGCACGGCCACTACGGTCGGGGGTTCGAATCCCCCCTAGGGCATGGATAGTTGTTCCGTCCTAGTTCGTAAGTAGTTCATAAGTAGTTTGTAAGTTTAGGGACTGATGACCCCGTAGTTAAGTTCCATTTACTATACAAACATTTGAAACATTTTTTTAATGATTTTCGACTGTTGCTACTGTTTAAGGTTTATGGAGCGTGAAATATTCCAATTATTTTAATTTGAAAGACATCGGACTCGTTTTCAGATAGAAAGGGAAATAGCAGGTTTTAAATAATGGCTGTGAACCGAAACGAGTTTACACATTTTATCGGGTATTCCAATAAATTGTTTCGCGAGTTATATCGTTTCAGAGCAGTTACACAAAATTATACAAGCTGTGGAGAGAAAATGCTAATCTACAAATGATCTTAAGACATTTGTGGCATAAATTTCAATAATTCTTCGATAAAAAGATAGATTACATAGCATTTACATCAATAGGCTACTAAACATTTAGATGCGAAAAACAGTACTGAGTTACACGTAATAGCGGCTCAAAATATACAGGGTGTCCCAGCTATCTTGTTCACCCAAAATATCTCTGGAACAATAACAGCTATTTTAAAATGACTTTCACCGGTATCAATGTACGGCTGGGGCCCATGAATGTACATATTTGGAAACATTCTAAAACGAAAGCAAACGTGTTTTTTTTTAACACAAACTTATGTTTTTTTTTTTTTAAATGGACACCCTATATTTTTTCTTCAGCAATCCATAGCATGACAAATCACATAAACAATGGCGTTGATTGCATCGCAATATTCCAATTACATCCCGAGATATTGCGACGAGAAGTTGACCCTTGAAAACCCCGAAATACGCAGCTAGCGCACGTCCTGAGGCTCAGGCGTGAAAGCCATGCTGCCCGTAATCACGATGTGATTGGCACGCGTAATCGCATTTCCATACTTACAAAGAAGTCCGAAAGGAATAATACGGTCTGCTGCCCCAACTCTCATAAACAAATAATGATTTCCCTCTTGCACTTCTTATGTGTCTACGTACATAATATGAACCAGTACCGATCGGTATACACCATTCAAGCTGTCTTACTTATCCTGCACACCCAAAATAAGGTTTATCGAATGCGTTAGATGACCCATTGTGCCTTTCGCGCACTCGTTCATCCAGGGCCTAGCACTACCTAGATACGTGTCCAACGTAGTTCCCACTACAGCCACAGTTACCACTTCGCTTTGTTTGTGATTTGCGACCCATGCAAACTCCTGTACTCCACCACCGTCCGAGCATCCCATTTGTTGTTGCTTTGGCGTGCAGTACACCGTTTGCCAGTGTAGTCGTGCATCAGAGTAATCTAGTGGCGGCACGGAACATTATGATTATCACGTTAATATGTCTGTTTTCTACCCTAAAATACATACCTGTACTGTACCCTGTTGTAGGCCGGCGAAATTCTGTTCAGGCAGAACGACAGTTCAGACGACGATTCCCTGACAAGCCATCGCCTTCGCGCCGGATGTTTGGTCGTCTCACATCTCGTCTACGTGAAACGGGAAGATTAAATCCAAGACGTAGACATCGTCCTAGAACACGCACAGATGAACGTACTGAAGTTTCTGTGCTCGCTACCGTCTCTGTGAATCCTCACATCAGCACACGTCAAATGGAACGTGAAGTTGGTGTGTCGAAATCAAGTGCACAGCGTATTCTTCAACGTCATAAATTTCATCCTTAACATGTTCATTTACACCAGGCTCTTCATGGCAATGACTTCAGCAACAGGGTAACATTTTGTCGGTGGGCTCAGCAAAAACTTCTGACTAATTCAATTTTTTTCGCAGATGTTCTCTTTACCGACGAGGCATCATTCTCCAACAAAGGAATTGTCAACATGAGGAATATGCATTATTGGTCCGCAGACAATCCAAAATGGCTCCGTCAGGTAGAGCATCAACGTCCGTGGAAAGTGAATGTTTGGTGTGGGATTATTGGAGGTACCATTATCGGACCTTTCTTTGTAAATGGCGTCCAAAATGGCAGACAGTACTCCAGATTTATACGACACAATCTTCCTGTTCTCTTGGACACCGTACCTCTGAACAGGAGAATGGTCATGTGGTATCAGCATGACGGATGCCCTGCACATAACGACTTAAGAGCACGACGACTTCTGAACCAGAAGTGGTGGCCTAGTTAGGTGGCCTGCTCGATCTCCGGACCTTACACCGCTGTATTTTTTTCTTTGGGGAGCAGTGAAGGATGCTGTTTACCAACATGAACCAGCAACACCAGAGGACATGAAGCAACGCATTATTTATGGTTGTACAGTCATCAAAGAGGAAACAGTAGCACAAAGTAGGGCATCCTTCATCCACAGAGTGACCCTATGTATGCAAGCCAATGGTTATCACTTTGAGCATGATATGTGAACGCTCTTTAGTATGTAGTGCTGGTATCATAGTGCAAGTTTCTACAAACGGCCATTTTACCCAGTGATATTCAGAAACATTTGTTTGAAACAATTTGTCATGTAACGCATTAGATAAACATAACATTGATAATTATGTGATAATAAAACTAATTGGTTAAACATGTTTACATTCATCTTTTATGTCTTACCTGAACTTCCCAAATCAAAACATTTTTACCTAAACAACGGTAAAACCTTTAGACCACTTGCTCGTTTCACTAAAACCATCAACATGAATTATACTATTATGAGTGAATGATTCACTGTCACTTGCGCTAGATCTACAGTAAAGTAAAGTTTTAACGTTGAACGGCATTACCTTTTTAATAACGAATTAACGATAAGCGAAGTTAACTTTGTGATTAACGTTGGGGTACACAGATATATTACAGAACCGCATCACCCCTAGCGTATGGTATAAATACCTGCTGGAATGTACGAATTTAATGCAGGATGGCAGCAGACCGTATTATTCGTTTCAGACCTCTTGATAAGTATGGAAGTGCGATTACGCATGTCAATCACATCGCGATTACGGGCAGCGTGGGGTTCACGCCTGAACCTCAGGACGTGCGCTAGCAGCACATTTCGGATTTTTCAAGCGTCAACTTCGCGTCGCAATATCTCGGGATGTAATTGGAATATTGCGATGAAATCAACGCCATTGTTTATGTGACTTATTATGTTATGGATTGCTGAAGAAAAATATATAGGGTGTGTATTAAAAAAAAAGAAGAAACACATTTGCTTTCGTTTTAGAATGTTTCCAAATATGTACATTCATGGGCCCCAGCCGTACATTGATACCGGTGAAAGTCATTTTAAAATAGCTGTTATTGTTCCAGATATATTTTGGGTGGACAAGATATCTGGGACACCCTGCATATATCTTAATTGATCGAAACTTATGCTGTCGGCCCCAAAATTTTTTATTTCATATTTATTCATTGTCCATGTATTAATCCACGTTACACATGGAAATAAACGCACAGTTAATTGAAAAATATTAAAAATGTTTATCATCAGTTTCTGAGAAAATGTGGGGTACCACAACATTAATAAAGTTTCATCAAACAAAAATAGAGAGATTTTTCGTGTCCAAATGTATATGTAAATATCTGTATGCGTGTACAAAGTGGAACAAACGTCTTGTACGATAATGTATGGGACTTATTTACAACCCTTCCAAAAGCCTTACGAACTCTCACATTTCTGTGATCTATGTACATATATATTTAGACTGGAATAATCACTCATTTCCCGAATTTGTTTACCTAAAATTCGCTACAGAATAACCACAGTAGTGTGGAGTAAAATAGATTTATTAGTTCTGTTATGCGGATATAAATGGTGAAATTCAAATCTATGGCGTGCTGTAAGCGACATTTCGGTAGTGTAAACCAAGTGGTTGTGTGGTCTTGAAAGGTATTCGAAACTAAATACTGTTACTAACATTTCTTACCTACATGAAACAACCACACACAGCACTGGATTGTTTACAGCAAGTCCCACCTGTTAATGTAGGCCGGCCGCAGTGGCCGAGCGGTCTGCGGCGCGCCAGTCACAGTGTGCACGGCCGCTACGGTCGAGGGTTCGAGTCCCCCCTCGGGCATGGATGTTTGTGTCGTCTTTAGTATAAGGTAGTTCATAAGTAGTTTGTAATTTTAGGGACTGATGATCCCGCAGTTAAGCGCCTTAAGCTTAACAAACATTTGAATTTTGTTAATGGAGTTAGTTTGACGTACAACACACCCCTAATACATAAGGCTACATTTAAATACTAAGAGGTCTTTTGTTGGAAGAAACTGATTGAGACATTCGTAAAACTGAGATTAATGAATTAGAAACATGTTTTCGAAAATATGATATCCTGAGATATATTGAGATGTAACAAAAATAGCAGTTTTCTCAAAAACAAAATTATGCTTTAAATGATATATGGTTCGTTGGTCATGATTTCGCTGGTTGCATGCACTGAATATTCGTAATTGTGAAGTATTTGGTGACAGGTTGTTCTTAGTAACAGAGTTCATCAACATTGTTGTGGTGGTTATTTGTTGCACATGGAAGCACGCATTCCTTGCTGTTTTAGTCCATACGTAAGTGCTCTCATATTCCACTGGTGTTTGTCATGTAGTGTAGACAAAGGGTGTACATGTTGAATGTGTTAATGTGTAACCAGGCTAGTGGACTTTCACTGTTTACCTGCAGAGTGACGTGGTACTCAGCCAATCTTGTAAAGCCTCAACCACAAAGCATTGGCAATCTGGGCACACGATTGAAATATAAATGATTGGCAAATTTTTTAAACAAATTATGCACGTGGATGAGTCAGCTTGTTGCTCATTCTTAATTGACGCTATACTTCGTAATTGAAACTCAAGACTCTGCCCAGGACTGTCATTTAATAGCAATTGTAGAGGACTGGCACATGTTACATAATGTCTCAGGTGAGTGACTACAGATGTAATTTCGAGGTTGCTTCAGAATATTACACAGGCATGTAGGAAGATAAATAATTAGGTCCATTATGTGAGTGGCTGCAAGGATATAAAAGTCAGCTCCATGCTGAGAGTTGAATGCAACAGGAGATCAATGGCAGTAAAAACCGGGGTGTCTGCTCATGGTGGCGTAGTTGCAGAGGGGCTCTAAATGTTCTCCAGGACAATGTGATGTGGCCTTGCTGAGTGGTGGGGCCAGGGGCAAAGGTCAAAAAGAGGGACAAACGGAGAGGGTGGCGCGTAAATGAGGAAACAGAGTCGGGGAGGCGCCAGAAAATGTTGATAAGTCGGGGCGGGTGAGGGAGGGGGTACTAAAAATCGCTCTTTAAATAGCGAGCGAGGAGGGGTGCGCCACTATGAAGGTGGTCGGAGATCCAGACCTGGTTGAATGTACTGGGTAAATAAAATGGTTCGATGTACTGACTCTAACACATTCGTTCACTTACAGGGGAATGAGAAATTGCGTAGTTAATCGATGCTTTTGTGAGGGAAATTGGGCGAGTTTCATAATATTCACACAATAATAGCGGTGAATAGGAATAATGAATGTAAAGAAGCTAGCAGACAGTTCTGCATACGGTACTAATTTTGGCTGTATCGAGTTGAAGGTGGTCATATATGCATATTTATGAACGCACGTGATAAGCCTGGGTGAAAGGCAGGTGAGTCTCCCAAATTAGTGGATTTAGGGGTGGAATTGTCAATTGGCCTAAAGTGCAATATGTGCCTTTGAGACTGCAACTTCATGTTAGATATCATCTGTCCTGAAGTGTAATTTCATGTTACCTGTCAAACATCCAAGGTGGTATACTTTTTTGGTGAATAGCGCAATTGCCTAGAGGAGGAGGTGTGGGATGAGTTCCCCCAGCTCTCATCTCTTGTTGGGGGTGGCGGGATCAATGATTATTGAGCTCAGAGTTATGTTACAATACTACTTATATGAATATACCAAAACAGCTCTCTCAGCTATTGCTCCAAACCTCCAATACTTACACAGCACTTCATAAACACTATTATACTCTCCAACAACAGCTTATGACATTGGAGAAACACTCGTTAAACAGCGAAACATGGTACCCAACACGATAAAAACTATCCCCACCTCACGGAATGTCACTGATACTATCACGAAACCTTCTTCATTCTTGACAATAGTATTCTCTACACAGGTTACTACTCAGTGCAATGGAAATCTCGAAAGTTCTCCCCTTCCTGGATTTTAATACGTCGCCCTCACATACATCACATATCGACCTATCATTTCACGTCGGTTCTTAGAAAAATGTTTGTAAACATTCTTACCAACGAATCCATTAACACCTTGTAGCACACCTAACTATTCCGAACACCCAATTGGGCTTTTCTTTCAATTGTTCCATTGAGCCGCGGCGGAACGGCGGAGCGCATTGAGGCGCTATGCTCCGATGCGCGAGGTCGTTCCCCGTCGGGGGTTCGAATCCACCCCTCGGGCATGGATGTTTGTGTGGCTTTTAGTAGGATGTAGTTCATAAGTAGTTTGTAATTTTAGGGAGTGATGGCCCTGCATTTAAGTCCCTTACGCTTTACAAACCATTGAACATTTTGTTCCATTGAAGATCAACTTCTATACCTTACCCATCATATTTCCTACAAACTTAATAAATAGCGTGGCATTCTGAATTGGTTTTCAAGTTACAAACCTTGTACTTATCCACCTAAAACTGTAAAAATCACATTTACTTTCGAATATTTCGCCCCGAGGTCGGTGTGCCTTATATCCTGCATATTCAGACCTACCTCTTGCAATGTGCTATGGACACCGCTTACGTACCTACTTACAGCATCATTTAGCACTTTCATACATTATTTCAGCGCCTCCTGAATCTTCTCTTTGAGTGTGATGTATGATTACTCTAAATTAACTCACGAAAAAGGCAATTCATCGTGTCTTAGAAGAACATTCGGCATTTCTTCAATCAGGATATCCATCTATTCATCTACAACCAAACAATCCCTCTAAAACAGGTAAATATTTCGGCCTAACCCTCAACACAACATAGCATGGCATGCTCTCCGTGAACATCACTGAAAGACATACATTACGCCTCTCCTTCTGTCTTAGCCTATCTCCTCCAACTCACATCCTGTATCAACGTAGCCACTTTCTACATATTCGTCTCCTCCTATAACACCCTGGAATACATCAAACACAAAACCCAGGCCCAGATCTCAAATTCTCTCTCACTAATCACCAGTCCTAATACCATTTCCACCACAACATCCATGTCCCACCTTCCACGCACCTTTGTGCTATATCTATCTTATACCCTTGGAAATTCAACCTCCTCCGACTTGCCAACAAGGATTTAAAACATAAAAACTCTTCTTGTTCTCCTGATTTTTATTCTATTCGAACTAGTATTCGGTTTTTGGCTAATTAGGCCATCATCAGGAAACAACCCCACTCTCCAAGCCTAATCATAATGCTCCATGTCGTTCTGCACATCTTTAGCTCCTTTCCATCTTATTCAACTTTGTGACTTTTAATCACTACCTGAAGTTCTATGGGGACCCATAGTTACAACTAACATTTTCATCTTAAGAGTCATCGCCCTATCACCAGCATCGCCATCACACCATTGAATCACTTTCATGATCATCAATGACTCAATTATACTAATTATTATTATAAACTCAAATATATCTGTATTTTAAAATCTTCTAAAATGTTTTAAAATCACAAACATTTTTTCTCTTCTCCGACCTATTTGTATTTATAAAAAAATCACAATTACACAAAATGATATTTATTGTTACTATTTTATGTGTTACAATAACCGCCTGTTAAGTTCATGTAACTTTTGGCTGAAGAGCAGAGTTTATCCGATGCCAGAAAAAATGTTCAAATGTTTGTATAGTCTATGGGACTTAACTACGGGGTCATCAGTCCCTAAACTTACAAACTACTTATGAACTAGCTACTACTAAGGACGCACAAATATCTATGCCCGAGGGGGGATTCGAACCCCCGACCGTAGTGGCCGTGCAGACCGTGACTGGCGCGCCTCAGTCCCATCGGCCACCGCGGCCGGCTTAATAATTTATGGCCAGAATCAACAACTACTTCTGTTTAAAATATTGCAACATCTCTCCGAAAATTTGAAGTGCCTGTAGGTCTCTTCAATGTTTACAATCATCTTTCATCAGTCTTTGGAAACATTAAATTTCAGTTAGTAAAAAATTTATGGAAGTCATTTCTCTTATATTAATTTCCCTCTCCCCACCCCAATCGACGATGTCTAAAATAATCTAATTGTTTCTCAAAAAATGTTCAAATGTTTGTAGAGCTTAAGGGACTTAACTGCGACGTCATCAGTCCCTAATCTTACAAACTACTTATGAAATACCTTATACTAAAGACGGCACAAATATATATGCCCGAGAGGGGATTCGAACCCTGACCGTAGTGGCCGTGTAGTTGTTTCTGTTTAGTTTTGTACTATCAAATTCTAATGCTCCATTACATTTTATCCCTATTTTCGTTTGATAGTCTGTATGACGTGAATTGTCCGATCACAGATTTATTCTTCCTCTATTGTAAAACGGTAGGCTTAAGGTGATACAAATTCGATATAGGTACAATTCTGATCAACATAAATTTTCGCGCCATTTGTCAGTCTCCTAGGGTCTGTGTGTGGCATTGTAGCGTAGCAGGTTTCTACAGCTCTTCCTGTCTTTTCCAAGAATATACCACTTTGTGCTAAGGAGAGAGAAATTTTTTCACGTTAGGAGGTAAGTGGAGGTACTTAGTCTAACGAGCTCTTATAAATTTTCTATTTAAGTTTACTAGATTCTCTACCCAAAATGCAATGTTTGGTACAACAAAGTATGCGTTGGTGCCTGACGGAAAAAGTGCTTTTTATGTGGAAGATGCCCTTAGTCAAAATTCTACTAGGAAGTGATCACAATTGTACCTAGTGTGGTACATTTTCGATCGATTTTGCTCAATTCTGTTACTTTTGTGTGTGTCTACACGGACATTTGTAATTGTCTAATATTTGTGTTACATATTAGTTAAAGATCCAAGAACAAGTGCTATAATTAAAATTACACCTTTTCTCAATATTTTTCCAGTTACAATAACATTTGCCCGAAATGATTGAAATTGTACCACCTTACCCTATTATGATCGAAAGCAATGTATTTTAATCAGTGAATTAAAGCTGGCCGCGGTGGCCGAGGGGACTGAGGCGCTCCAGGCACGGTCCGCACGGCCACTACGGTCGGGGGTTCGAATCCTCCCTCGGGCATGGATATTTGTGCCGTCCTTAGGATTATCTAGTTGATAAGAAGTTTGTAAGTTTAGGGACTGATGACCCCGTAGTTAAGTCCCATAAGCTATACAAACATTTGAACATTTGAAGTGAATTAAAATTTGTCAAAATAATGTCCACATTGCCGTAAGGCAGATTACTTTATAAGAAAAGCGCTTTAGAATGTAGCCAGGCAATAAAGATAATACTGGCTGATTGTAAGTGCAAAGTGGGCAAAATCGTTGTGTGCGGAAGTTGTTAGATACGCCCAGAAAGCGCTACGCCGAGGCGATGCGACGAGACTGTTCCTAGAAATGCGATATTAGTAATTGGAAGCAGGATTGGATTCATTAGTGGCTGGGGACTTTACCGCCGCGTGCACGTGGCACGTGATTTGGCGTCGTTACGCGGCCTGGAGTCACGTCGGGCGCGCGCAGTGATTGCGTTACGTGCCGCGGGGCGGCAGCAGCGGCGCGGCAGGCGGCGGAGGGTGCTTCGTCCTCGCGAGGAGCGAGCATCTGCAGCTGAACACCGCTAAGCGCGCTCTTAGCGCCGCGACCGGAATGCACGATGAGAGCCCAGGGTAGGAGCGGGGAGAGCGGGGCTGCGGGGCTGCTCTCTCTGTGCCTCTCACTTCCGTACTTTCCTCTGTGGTCGTGAAGTACCCGGGGGGATTTTATTGCACACGGAGCCAAACGGTATATAAGGAAGTTCTGATAGGGGTCAAAGGGAAACGAGGATAGAACGAAATGGCTTAATTCCCTATTCACGTACATTAATAACGTTAAAACTGAAATTCTTCCGAGCTATTTGCCGCGACAGGATGATATATTTCTTCAACGTTTCGGCTCCGTGTTTGTCTTATACAGCTAGCAGGAAGGAAAGGAATAACTTTATTGGTGCTTGCATTGGTGTTTCTGATATGTCGATATACGGGAGGAAAATGAGCTTATTGGTGATTGATGGATGGTTTTGATAGGTGTAAAACAGGAAGGTGTACGCTTGTTGGTGTATGCATGTAATTAGCCAACAACGGCGATATCCGATGTTTCCTGGTGGCCTAGTTCATCTAACAAGGAAAGTACTTGGGTTCGAAAAAACACATATACACCAAAATCGTAACATATACACCAAAATCGTATGAGAGGTAATGTAAAGATCCCTACGATTAGAGTCCAGGGTAGGAGCTGGGAGAGCGGGGCTGCTCTGTCTGGCGCCTCTGACTTCCATACCTCCCTCTGTGGTCGTGAAGTACACGGGGGGATTTTATTGCACACGAGCCAAAACGGTATACAAGGAAGTTCTTAGAATGAATCTTTCACTCTGCAGCGGAGTGTGCGCGATATGAAACTTCCTGACAGATTAAAATTGTGTGCCGGAACCGGGACTCGAACCTGGGACCTTTACCTTTCGCGGACAAGCGCTCTACCACTGAGCTACCCCGACACGACTCACGACACCGCCTCACAACTTTACTTCCGCCAGTACCTCGCCTCCTACTTTCCAAACTTCTCAGAAGCTCTCCTGCGAAACCTGCAAGACTAGCACTCCTGGAAGAAAGGATATGGTGGAGACATGGCTTAGCCACAGCCTAAGGGATGTTTCCAGAATGAATCTTTCACTCTGCAGCGGAGTGTGCGCTGATAAGAAAGTTTCAAGGAAGTTCTTATTGGTGTCTAAGGGAAAGAGGATGGAACGAAATGGCTTAATTCCCTATTCACCTACATTAATAACGTTAAAATTGAAACTCTTCTGAGCTACACTACTGGCCATTAAAATTGCTACACCAAGAAGAAATGCAGATAATAAAAGGGTATTCATTGGATAAATATATTATATTAGAACTGACATGTGATAACATTTTCACGCAATTTGGGTGCATAGATCTTGAGAAATCAGTAACCAGAACAACCACCTCTGGCCGTAATAACGGTCTTGAGACGCCTGGGCATTCAGTCAAATAGAGCGTGGATGGCGTGTACAGGTACAGGTGCCGATGCAGCTTCACGACGATACCGCAGTTCATCAAGAGTGATGACTGACGTATTGTGACCATCCAGTTGCTCGGCCACCATTGACCAGATGTTTTCAATTCGTGATAGATCTGGAGAATGTGTTGGCCAGGGCATCAGTCGAACATTTTCCGTATCCAGAAAGGCCCGTACAGGATCTGCAACATGCGTTCGTGCATTATCCTACTGAAATGTAACGGCCACTGTTCAAAGTGCCGTCGATGCGAACAACAGGTGACCGAGACGTGTAATCAATGGTACCCCATAACATCACGCCGGGTGATATGCCAGTATGGCGATAACGAATACAAACTTACAATGTGCGTTCACCGCGATGTCGCCAAACACGGATGCGACTACCAATCTGGATTCATCCGAAAAAATGACGTTATGCCATTCGTGCACCCAGGTTCGTCGTTGCGTACACAATCGCAGGCGCTCCTGTCTGTGACGCAGCATCAAGTGTAGCTGCAGCCATGGTCTCCGAGCAAACGTCGTCGAACTGTTCGTGCAAATGGTTGTTGTCTTACAAACGTCGCCATCTGTATGTGGCTGCACGATCCACTACAGCCATGCGGATAAGATGTCTGTGATACGAGGCCATTGGGATCCAGCACGGCGTTCCGTATTGCCCTCCTGAACCCACCTATTACATATTCTGCTAACAGTCATTGGATGGCGACTAACGCGAGAAGCAATGTCGCGATACGATAAACCGCAATCGCTATAGGCTAAAATCCGACCTTTTTCGAAGTCGGAAACGTGATGGTACGCATTTCTCCTCCTTACACGAGGCATCACGACAACGTTTCATCAGGCAATACCGGTCAACTGCTGTTTGTGTATGAGAAATCGGTTGGAAACTTTCCTCATGTCAGCATTTTGTAGATGTCGCCACCGCGCCAACCTTGTGTTAATGCTCTGAAAAGCTAATCATTTGCTTATCACAGCATCTTCTTCCTGTCGGTTAAATTTCGAGTCTGTAGCATGTCATCTTTGTGGTGTAGTAATTTTAATGGCCAGGAGTGAATTTCCCGCGTCATGATGATATATTTCTGCAACGTTTCGGCTCCGTTACAGGAGCCTTCTTCCTGGAATACTGACTTGTCTCCTCCTGTGTTTGTCTTATAGAGCCAGCAGGAAGGGAAGGAATAACTTCATTGGTGCTTGCAATGGTGTTTCTGATATGTCGAAATTCGGGAGGAAAATGCGCTTATTGTTAATTGCATGGGTGGTTCTGATAGGTGTGAAACAGGAAGGTGTACGCTTGTTGGTGTATGCATGTAACTAGCCAACTTCGGTGATATCCGAAGTTTCCTGGTGGCCTAGTTCTTCAAACAAGCAAAGTACTTGGGCTCGAACAAACACATATACACCAAAATTGTATGAGAGATAATGTAAAGATCCCTTATTGTATTAGTGATACTCCTGCATCTGCAAAACTCTGCAGTTGTCCGTTAGAAGCCTCTGCTTGTGCCTTGCCACTGCACTTTGACCTGTCATTCGCCAGTAGGGGCGGTGCAATGAGTCTTCGAAGTTGCGTTTTGTGACATTATTTGTATGGTGAAGCGTCAGATAGGGCCGCGATTGGTAATCAGTCCTGCTAATGTATTGAGATTGGTTGAGATGAAGTTACGAAGAATCCTTCTTCGTGAATATGGTATTAGTGTAGAAGATGAATCATTCGCATGCTTTCTCGTATCTGTTATGGTACAGAAATATGAGCATAAGTTAGATACTGTTGTAACACAAACACATAATGATGATAATAGGGATGATAATGACGAACAAGTCATTGTAAGCGGTAGTGCTACGGTAAGTGAGGGAAGAGGCGATGGAAGCAGTGGCATTGAATACCAACAGTTTTCCGAGAAGAAGGTTAAAGTTGCAACTGTCATCACAGCTTTTGATGACAATACGCTGGAGAACATGTACGAATATCATTGCATAACTTATAGTTAAGATATCTGCATTACGTATGGCGGCTATAATTATATCTACAGTGCATGATTACAGAGTTTTGCAGAAAAACGACACCCACCAGCACATTGAGGTGTACGTAGAGATCCTGTAAGCAAACGTTCATACAGATATGTTTGTTCGAGCCCATGTACTTTCCTTGTAAGTAGTGACGTTGCCGACATTAGTCATCAGGGCGCAACTGATTAGTGATGACAATAATTTGGAAGAAGAGCTTACCACGTTGCAATCGTTATTCCATGCCAATAAATACAGCGACAGAAGCATTAAGAAAGCCATAAAACCGCGACACACTAAGGAAAACGACACGAAAGATAAAGAGTCAGCAGTGGCACTTTTGCCATACATTAAGGTGATTAGTGAGTGCATTGGGAAAGTCTTACGACGAGCTGGCGTGAAACCTGTTTTTTCTTTTTTTCTTTTTCCAGCAATAACAGAATTAAAGATATTCTCAAATCATCCGAGGATCCCATAGGAAAGCTGAATACTGCTGGTGTGTATAAAATAAACTGCGAATGCGGGATTGTATACATAGGAAAAACAGGAAGGCCTATTGATTTACGGATGGCGGAACATGAATAGTATATACATTTAAAGCCTAATGTTCTAATGTTTGTTAAGCTTATGGGACTTAACTACGGGGTCATCAGTCCCTAAACTTACAAATTACTTATCAACTACCTTATACTAAGGACGGCACAAATATCCATGCCCGAGGGGGGATTCGAACCCCCGACCGTAGTGGCCGTGCAGACCGTGACTGGAGCGCCTTAGTCCCCTCGGCCACCGCGGCCGGCGCAAATCAGCCGTTGCAGAACATGCGGAAGAGTGTGACCACTATTTTATCTTCAACAATGTACAATTGCTCTCTAAACTGCCATTTAATACGAAGAGGAAAATTTGTGAAGCAATTGAGATTAGTGAACGCCCTAACAATATGATCAGAGAAGACGATCCAAACTCTCACCGTCTTGGCTACCGGTTTTGGCGGCGCGGCGACGGTCATCGGCGGCGGGACAACGGGCCGTTTTGCCGCAGACGGGCACTCCTGACAATGTGGCAGCAACGTCACCACTTGACGGAACTACAGTGGGCCCACCAGCGAACTTCGGTTATCGCCGTAGTTGGCTAATTACAAGCATACACCAACAGGCGTACACCTTCCTGTTTTCCACCTATCAGAACCACCGATGCAAACACCAATAAGCGCATCGTCCTCCCGTACTTCTACCTATCAGGAACACCAATGCAAGACCAGTAAAGTTATTCTTTCCCTTCCTGATAGCTGTATAAGACAAACACAGGAGGACACATGTCAGTATTCTCTGAGGTAACAGTAATGACCGCGAAAGCCTACGTTCTTACATTAATAACATTATTTAAGTCTCTTGTATGCATATCCAAAAACCTAAAACTAATACAGACGTGAAAACCTAATTTTTCTTCCTTCCATTAGATACAAGTCCTGTATCAACCAAGATGACGTAAAAAATAACAAAAACAGTTAGGTGAAAACAATTAAAATGGAGAACCTATTTAATCCATTTCAAAAAAGGAAAAAGGGAAAGTGAGAAGAAACTTTTATTCTACTGAAAGAGATGCAAAAATCCATAAGAGCTACATACATACTCTGTAAGACACCATAGGGTCCATGGTGAAGTGTACCTCTTACCACTGTTAGATATTCCGCTTTCTGTGAGAGTTAAAAACTATCTATATGCCTGAATACAAGACCGAATTTCCATTCCTCATCTTTGTCATACGGAATGTAAGAAAGAGCTTCAGTAAATCTATGTATTAACTAATTAATAGCTCAGGCAGTAAGAGTTGGTTACAATATAAAATTTTAATGTCAATCTAAAATAACTCAAAATTAGTACACCTTGAACAGAAAACGACTGAAAGTAAGATTTTTTTTTTAAACTTACAAACTACGTACGAACTAACTTACACTAAGTACGGTACAAATATCCATTCCCGAGGGGGGATTCGAACCCCCAACCGTAGTGGCCGTGCTGACCGTGACTGGCGCGCCGCAGTCCCATCAGCCACCGCGGCTGGCTGAATGTAAGTGATGGTCTTTTAAATGAAAGTAAATTAGTAGCTGCCTATAATGGTGAACCAATGAAAATCATATCACTCAAATATGGCCACCAATATGATTTACCCTATTGATTGTACTTCTTTTTACATTAATTCTATTTAATCAAATAAACATTGCCCTCCGCGGTGGCCGAACGGACTGCAGCACGCCAGTCATGGTCTGCACGGCCACAACGGTCGGGGGTTCGAATCCCTCCTCGGGCATCGATATCTGTGCCTTCCTTAGTATTAGCTAGTTCATAAGTTTAGGGTCTGATGATCCCGTAGTTAAGTCTCATAAGCTCTACAAACATTTGAACATTTTTGAAATAAACTTTTCAATCATGGAGGACAGACAAGAAGTCATCATAAAGAGGCTTGCAGATCTGGTGACATGCACGAAAAATAGGCAGTCAAATTCGCCCAATTTTCGTTTGGCCTTGGTCTGAAAAAGAAACATACAATCACACAATCACTCAAACAACTATACACACACGACCACCATGCCCGGCCACTCCAGCGACAAAAACTTCTAGTCTGTGAGTGAAGTGGGGCGTGGAGGGGGAAGGATGCTGGGTAACTGTGGAGATGGGAAGCTCGGTGCCGCCTGATGGATTGTAAAGGCTCTGATACGCGGGAATGTGAGACGCGGCATTGAATTCAGTGATAGGAAGGGCAGGAGAGAATAAAAGGGAGGTGCGGAGGTCTTTGGGGAGGGAGTGGGGGATTTGAAACGATAAAAATAATGGGAAAAATAAAAATGAGACTAAGGGGATATTGTAAGGGGCGACACACAATTGCAAAGAAGATATGAATTGAAGGGAAACAAGACAATGAGTGAGGGCTTAGGGAATAGAGATGGCAAGTTGTCTTAGGATGAGGCCAGGAATGTTGCAGTGCCATAGAATGTGTTCAAGGGATAACTCCCATCTACGTAGTTGAGAAAAGCTGGTGGTGGAGGGAAGGACCCATATCGCTCGGGTAGTAAAGCAGCCATTGAAATCCAGAGCCTCATCCTCTGGCACAGGGCGGTCTACCACACTTTTTGCCACAGTCTGACAGTGGCCATTCATTCCGATGGACAGCTCATTCATTATCATACCAATATACAAGACTGTGCTATGATTGCAGAAGAGTTGGTAGATCACAAGGCCGCTTTCACAGGTGGCGTGACTTCTGAAGAGGTAGGATAAGACTGTGACAGGACTGGAATAGAAACTGCTTGTGGGTGGAATGGACAACTTTTGCGTGGTAAGGGGTTGGGATTGGAAGTGGCATAGGGATGGATTAGAATGTTGTAGAGGTTGGGTGGGCGACGGAACACAACTTTAGGACGGTTCGGAAGGATATTGGATAGGATGTCTTTCATTTCAGGGCATGATGACAGATAATCAAAGCCATGACGAAGCATGTGATTTAATTGTTTCAGTCTGGAGTGGTATTGGGTGACAAGAAGGACACTCCCTTGTGACTGGTTATTGGGGTTTGAGGGAAGATTTGTGGTGTGTGGTGATATGGCACAGGAAATTTGTTTGAGGACTAGGTCAGGAGGGTAACGTCTGTCTGTGAGGTCGTTTGTGAGATTTGTGGCATATTGGGTAAGGGACTTCTCATCACTCCAAATTCGCCGTCTACTGGTGGCAAGGCTGTATGGGAGGAATAATTTGATGTGGAATGATATGATTGACATTCCAATAGGATTTTCCATTGTCCAGATAAACTTTTACTAATATAAGCCTAACAGTAAAGAAAAGTAAATAAATAAATAAAGAAAAGAATAAAAAAATAAATGAATGAATAATTATAGGAATGTAGACCTACAATACCTGAAAATGAAGAAAAATTTATTTTAAATATTAATTCATCAATTAACATGATATGATTGACATTCCAATAGGATTTTTCATTGTCCAGATAAACTTTTACTAATATAAGCCTAACAGTAAAGAAAAGTAAATAAATAAATAAAGAAAAGAATAAAAAAATAAATGAATGAATAATTATAGGAATGTAGACCTACAATACCTGAAAATGAAGAAAAATTTATTTTAAATATTAATTCATCAATTAACATTTTTAAACTTATCATTAAGTTGTCTAGAATATCTTTAGCCTTAATATTAATTTCTCTTTTATTTTCTTCCACACCCTTACAAATTAATATTCTACGATAGAAAATAAATTTAACGGTATCTATTGAATTTACAACCTTATTAAGTATAAAGTCATTTAATTCCATGACATTTATTTTTATTTAAATTTTTATTGTAATGCTACCTGTAAAACCGGCCATTATCCCGGCACATATTTTCCAATCTTATATTAGAAACGAAAATAAAAATAGGAAAATGTTTCACCTTCACGTATTTACATGTCCATCTCCCTGTCACCCTCCCTGTCCTCCCCCACTCCGCTCTCTATGCTCTGCTATGGCCATCTGCACATGTAATATGCATATGTGTTCTACACTCTTCTTGTGTACATTTCCTTTTCCACACTATGTCTACCAGTTTTCTCCTCCCCTATGTATCTTGCCAACACTCCATCCTCTGTCCATCTCTTCTTCATATGTTTCTTCCTACCCATGCTATATTTTCCCATCGCCTCCTCTTCCCTATCTTTCCGTTCCATCTCATCCTCTGATTTATATGTCTCTTCTTTTCCACTCTCTTTGCATATCGTCATCCCCTTATCTCTATGCCCATCTCCTACACCCAAATCTATTCCTGTATATCATATTTTTGTATCGATCTCTTTCTATCTTTTCTCTCCTTCCACTTTATTCTCCTCCTCTTGTTTGTCCATCTTCTCAACGCCCCTCTCTGTGTTCATCGCTTTCTGCCCTCTCCCTCTCCAGCTCTTTCTCCATGACAATCCTCTCCATCACCCCAACTCTCAGACAAGTTTCCCTCCGCCATTCCTCTGTATACCCTCACTGTCGCCCATCTCTGGCCATTTCTTCCTACCTCCTCTCATATCTTCTTTCTGTTCATCACCAGGTGCTCCCCCTCTTTCAGTCTAACTCATCCACTCCCCTCCACCTAGTCCTCAGTCTCTCTATCCATCTTGTTCTCCACTTCTCTTACTGTTCCTTGCCCCTGACATGTAGATTGCCCTGGCGAGCAGGTTGATAAGGTGTGATGATACTATACCTACACAAGACGTTAGTTGTTCAGGGCATCGTATAGGGCAGGGACTGTAGTTTTTTTCCGGATCTCCGCTTTTATGGTAACTAGGTGGTTATGAATCTCACGGTGCTGATTCTTGTGTTGCAAACAGTAGATGTACTGAATTTGGTAGAAATTGATCCAGTAGTTTCGAAAGAGATGTAGAACATATACATGCATTTATTTACACCATTATTTCGTTATGTATTTTCCAAGAACTAGACAGCTAGCATAAGCATTTGCAATTACATTAGCAATATAACGAAGATTTGTATTATTCGGTTGAATTAATCAAACAAATTATATATTTGACCTCTAGTACCTCAAAGTACATCAACTGCATTAAGATAATGTATGGTTTTAATTGAAACAATTAAGCGTGTTTTTGAGCACCAAAACTGGTTGACAGTAAAGGGCTTCAAAAATACAGATTATTTCACTAATACAGGCAAATTTCTCTATAAATCGTCCTTTATATATATAAAAAAAGAAAGAAAACATGAAGAACACGCTGTATCAACAAGACAGATCTGCACGTTGGGTGAGTATAAGGCAAAGCGCCACGTTTGGAATACTCGCACGCTGAGTGTTCGATCAATATGCGCTTCTAAGACGCTCGTGGGAATTTCGGGCTACTTGACGTTACCGGTGGAAGAAGATCAATTGGAAGTGTCCGTAATTTGACAGTAAAATATGGCGTACCTGTCTTTTCATGATCATCGATCAGGCTACGCAAAGCATAGCGGGCTTATGAGCAGAAATGAAATGAAGCAGGCCGGACGCGGTGGCCGAGCGTAGGGTCGGGGGTTCGAATCCCCCCTCGGGCATGCATAGTTGTGTGGTCCTTAGTATTAGCTAGTTCATAAGTAGTTTGTAAGTTTACGGACTGATGACCGCGAAGTTAAGTCCCATAAGCTATACAAACATTTGAACATTTTTTAAACAAGGTAGGGAATTAGGTTACATAGCTGATTTTGTTGTTTTAAGTTCCCATCGGCTTGTGTTTACATCGATCTGTAGATTACGCGTTTTGTTCAAATGTTTGTAAATCTATGGGACTAAACTGATGCAGGAAGTAACTATGCTTAAACTGACTTATGCTATGTATAACACACACATCCATGCCGGAGGAAGGAGTCGAATATCCGACGGCGAGCAACCGCGCGCTCCGCACCAAGGCACCTTAGAGCTATTGGCCACTCCACCGTAGCTTGTATTGCATTTACTTCTTTGCTTCCACTGTAGGGAATGGCGGTTGAACACACATTTAAATATCTTTCTGTGATTTTTAAAATAAATATTGAATAATGGCTTTTATTCAATCTAGATCATATGTAAGGCCTGTTGCCTTCTATATTTGACCGACGATTGTTTAGATTATATATTAATACCTGTTTATACCAGTTACGACTTTCATGAATACCACATTCGGTAATGATGTGAAACAGGTGGCTTAGCTACCACAGAGCTAAGCGGGGCAATGTCCCGAGGCTTCGAGGCTCAGTAGGGTTCTTGGTCTCCATGAAGGCAGTACGTCGCTGTGTAACTGCCAGGGTCTATTGCAACAATCGACATCTAGCTTCAACTAACGTAAGGACGAACGCAATTTTCATGCCCAACGGGGGATTCGAACCCCAGGCGGTAGCGACCTTGTCAACCGTGGAGAGCCGATCAAATTAGTTGAGCCAAGAATGTTCGACTTTTAACTGCTAAGACTCAATTGAAAATGACTGTCTAATCAGAGACCATTCCAAAAATATTAAATCTGACTACATGATCTAGTAATGTAAATCTATATCATTTCTTAAATACAATCAAGTCATTACCAGTACTGAAGATTCCCAGTAAAGGTGAGCATAACGAAGCAAAAGACATTAAAACAAAAATGCCAAATCTCGAGCTCATATTCCTGCCCCAAAATATTGAATGATATCGATTTGCATTCAAAACTGTACAAAACGTAATATCGCTTTTGACGAAGCAAGCAGCCGGCCGCGGTGACCAAGAGGACTGCGAGGTGCTAGTCACGGTCTGCACGGCCACTACGGTCGGGGATTCGAATGCCCCCTCGGGCATGGATATTTGTGCCGTCCTTAGTGTTAGCTAGTTCATGAGTACTTTGTAAGTTTAGGGACTGATTACCCCGTAGTTAACTCCCATAAGCTCTACAAACATTTATTTTGACGAAGTAAGCAGTGCTGTAGAAGATGTTAAAACAAAATTGAAAAATTATAGAAATAATCTGGAATCATTTAATTTGAAAGCCAGTAAAACTGAAAAGATGTATGACGTAGATCGGAATTTTCACGATAAATGGCCAAAGAAAATTATAAAACTTATTGATGAACCAGATTCTGACCACTGATTTCGAAATAGGGAAGAAATATTAAAAGGTCTACTTTAAAATCTGTACTAGACGCAGTAGTAGCTAGGTTTAATATTCGTTTTAGTGGCATGAATGCAATCAGTATAATTTTTAATTTCGTAACACCATTATTTCCGCTCCCTGCATATGAAGCAACTTATTACAGACATGTGATCAATTCCGAAGTAAATATTCTGATATACGATGTCCTTCTTGATCAGTTATTAATACTTATAACCTTGTTCAATTCCAATTGCCTCCAACATAGTCAAATAATCAATTTGTAACAAAATAGGCAATGCTATAATGCGACATTACTGAAGTGCTTACCGGTATTTTATTATTTTAAACAATATCTGTCACGTTTGCAACATCCGAAAGATCATGCACAAAATTAAAAAGAATTTAACTTATTTAAGGAGTTGTTTAGGTCAAGCTCCACTGCTACACTTGGCACTCACAGCAACCGAAAATAAGGCCGCTGCCAATTTAGATTTTAATGATACTTATGCATGATTTTGGAAAACCTAAAGCCAGAATCATATTGTAAAAGAAATTGTTAAATTGGAATTCATTATTTCGTTTTATTGTATACCTACTTTATTAGGTACTATCTATTACAGCCACGAATATGGACCCTGCCTCAGACGCCTACCGACAATTGCCAGTAGGAAATTGTAGCTCTGCCAACATTTTAAATATAACAACGCATGGCTCTGTATTACTCCATCTTCTAATTTTGGCACGTGAGTGAACATTCATTAAGCCTCAGATACACATAGGCGCAAAAAACTGATTCTGAATGTTTCCGAGTGCTGCAAGCAAGGAGAAAAAATTACACAATCGCCCCTAAATTGTGCAAAACGACAAAATATTTTTTTAAAATATTATTATAGCAATTATTATTCGGTGCTGCCATATAAAATACAAAATCGACAGATGAAATGGAATTGTAAAACAAATTGTATTTTTTTTAATACCATGTTCATTTGCCAACTTTTCGTCAGTAATTTCGTGACAGTCGTAACTAATTTAATTAAAATGTATATTCATTTATAATTATTCCACATTGTTAAAAAGGAAATGTTGTCGTGCATGTAATTAACATATTCAGTAACTGTGGCAGTCATTTCAGAAGCAAAAGAAAGTTATTTATGGTGCAATTGATAATATTTTCGGTCATACACTTTATTTAAAAGTGGTAATATTTAAAACAATTGTTCCTGCATTCTAGCACGTTACTCTTGCATTATGTCTCTGTTACGTTGTTCGTTTTCACCAGTATATGAGATTTGTATGAGCTACACTTGAAAAGTTTCGAGTCCTTTTCTCGAAATGATCTGCATAGTGCACTGTAACAATTCCTAAGAAGACTCTATAAGTTTACTACTATATTGAGAAATAGTCTCTAGTTAATGAACGTCTACAAAATAACTAAACGGGAAATTGTGTCAAAGCAGCTCTTTCGCTTGTAGAGCAAATTTTTCAAGGTTCGATACAATACACTCATTACAGGCACTTTCTGACAGGAAATTAAAAATCAAATGTTCAAATGTTTGTACAGCTTAAGGGACTTAACTATGGGGTCATCAGTCCCTAAACTTACAAACTACTTATGAACTACTTACGAGCTAGGACAGCACAAATATCCATGCCCGAGGGGGGATTCGAACCCCCAACCGTAGTGGCCGTGCAGACCGTGGCTGGAGCGCCTCAGTCTCCTCGGCCACCGCGGACGGCAGGAAATTAAAATGAGGTAGAGTGTCCTTTCACGTGCTGTTATGTCAAGTAAGTTCACGTACTATAGCTTATCTTCTTCTTTTCTTCGACAGTCACATACAGTTATGAAGTTTTTTGTTGCAGCAGTTTTGTTGTTAATAATCGTGAGCACATATCCGCACTTGGAGCTGCAACAGCAGCTCCCCCCTTGCCGCCGTTGGCAGGAGTACTCACATATGAACAAGACGTCAATATGGTCACGACTGGGACGCACAGAAAAACTGACTCTTAAGTAAGATTCTTACAACTGTTACGTGTCTCAAACACTTAGCACAGTGATTAGCAAATAAACTTGGACATTATTTGCCTTAGCGACTGGCACAATTTCAATAACAATAAGAAGCCTAAACTCAGTTAAAAAATAATGTTTGACTGACAGAAGTCAAGTACAGTTGCTGTTTCAAACCCAACACGCCACACGTTCAATCGCTGTGGTACGTGTGCACCAAAAACTAAACAAGTCCCCTACTTACCAACTTATCCGTACGTAGACTGGAGGGTAGTGGAGAAGGGCTGTGCTACTGCTTACTGTAGCGAGGAGTCTTAAGATGGCGTAAAACCACGTTATTGGTGAATAACATAAACTATATGGGCAGTTAATATTGAAGTTTCCATTCAGATTTTGCTGGCCAGTCGAGTAATTATTATCTGGTCAGTACAACAAGGCGTTAATAAAAAAAAAAATTCAAATGTTTGTAGAGTCTATGGGACTTAACTACGGGGTCATCAGTCCCTAAACTTACAAACTACTTTTGAACGACTTACAACTAAGGAAGGCACAAATATCCATGCCCGAGGGGGCATTCGAACCCCCGACTGGAGCGCCTCAGTCCCCTCGGCCACCGCGGCCTGCAAGGCGTTAATACTGAACCATTTCGCACAGGAACGGATTTTCGCAGTTGTGATCAAACGATTCAGAGGGCAAAAGAACTTCCATAACAAATCGAACTTTAGGAATTCTCTTTTTCATATTAAATGTTCTTAAGGATTATTTAACGTTCTCAATCATCACATCCTCATCCCTTCTCTCTCTCTCTCTCTCTCTCTCTCTCTCTCTCTCTCTCTCTGTGTCTTTCCACCTCCTCTTTCCGTTGTCCATCTCCTCCCCTCGGCTCTCTTTGTTCAGCTCTTTGTTCCAGCTAGCCGGCGTCTCCCGGCTATATATTTCTTCCAGTCTGAAGTTAGTCCATTTCTCCTTCCCCTTTGTATCGCTGCCCACATCCTCTTTCCTTTTCGCTCTGCACCTCCTCCTCTCTCTACTTCCCCTCTCTCTCTCTGTTAACCTCCAGTCTCCCTCTGTTCCTCTCCTGCTACCCCCTCTCTACCCATCTCCACCTTTCCCTTTCTCTGTCAGTCACCTCTTCGTCTCCTTCGAACTCTTCCTCCACCTCCTCACTCCATTGCCTCCTCTATCTGTTAAACATTATATAACTGTAATAACTTTCGCGGTGATCAGTGACATGGTTTCTAAGTATATTTCACGGTACCCTCCGCCTTCCACCGTTTGAAATCTATTATAAAGATTAAGTGTACAGAAAATCCGTCAACATCTGAAAGGAACCGTAGATATTGTCTAAGTTCATAAGTAAAGTACCCTCTCCTAACCACACAAAATTTTAGGCACATAGTATTTCCTCTTGTTTTAAAGTTAAGTGCGCAAAGTATAATCGCAATCATGTTAACGGCAGCTCATAACATACAAACGAACATAATTCGGCAGTTTCCCTCGCGTCTCAGTGTTTATGATGTCATATCTCATAAACTATAATTAGTACAAAGAAATAATTTTGTATTTAAATTTATTGGCATAAAAATACACTATTTGCTAAGTATATTTGAAATGCATTAAGTAACAAAGAAGTAACAAAATTAAATGTCATTCATAAATCGAATGTGTTTCACGCATCTCATTCTTCATGACGTCATATCTCCTTAACTATATGTCGTACAGTGACATAATTATGGCTATAACCTTCACGAAGCTGCAAACAATACGATTACAAAGTTTTATCGCAGTCTGATGTACGTTATGGCCGTGCATAAAATACGAACAAAAAGACAAACAAACAAACATTAATTTTTATATATTAGATTTATTTTCAAATTAGCATTAGAACTATACGTTGGTAATAACAAATTCTTTCTGCTGGTTGTTTCCACCCCAAAGATTCGGTACAAAAATCAGTCATTTAAAAATCTGAATGAAGTATGCTTTCCACTGAAGCATGGTTTTGATTTTTTTTAGTCTTATTTTAAATTTCTTACATAAAGTTCACGTGGTGTGAACTATATTTATGTTTTCTATTCAATGATTTATGGATATTATTTCAAAATGTAAATAATGTGTGTATAAGATATTTTTGGAATTTTAATTTTTACTTTCTAATCCGCTCATCTGCTCTAGGTTCACAGAACGCTTTTAGACCTTGTGGTATACATGTTGACATGTATGTAAATTAAACTAGCTGGAGAAAGACTGAATGACATACATTTAAAGATATTCAAAAAATTTTCCAAAAACAGAGCAGATTTTTTTCCACTTCTTTGAATTTCTAAAGAATGAAAACGTGTATACGATGTGTAGTGTTCGTGTTCATCCACAGAACTGAGCGATCGTCCTTCTGCAAAAACGGACACTGTGGCGAATGCAGAATGACGATCACTCATGGGCAGTAGGCAATATGTGGTATTTGGAAGTTTGTATTGCTTCGAGTCGTGTGCGCGGGTAGCACTATGTTTAACGCGACCACTCACGAAAAGCGAGAAATGCGGGTTCGACTCCCGGTACGACACAAAACTGTCAGCATTAAATCACGCAGCTGATGATGATTTATATTCGGATTTGCAAATACATTTCTTTATTAGTGTGAAACCAATTTCAAATAGTAACTTTTGAAATTTATCTCCTCAGGTCTCACGGAAAAGTCCACTGGAACGTCTCTTTCTTGTTGGTAACCGCCCTCAAAATATCGCTAATTTACCACTGATTCAAATAGGGCCCCAATTTCATTTTTGCCCCTGGGCACTGGGTTACACAGGTACGCCACTGTGTGGAGCATGTCAGTTTAATAAGAAATATTTGTTCATGGCATTAATGTTTTTTTTTCTGTTTTCTTCATGTTTTAACTAATATTTAGAAAAGACGAAACTACGGTGAGACTGTCTAGAAGTGTATAAGATTCTCATTACGTTAATGGTGGCGGGTGTAACAGCAGCAATGCCAGGCACCAATAGGAGGTGAAACGCCTAACTAAATATCAAACGTGGACAACCACACCTGAGACAGACGCCAACGGCCTTTAGAACAAAAGTTTCAACAGTTTTCACAATACCTGTATTCTTCAGTGTCATAAAGGTCCAATTACTTCCTACAGTCATGTATCTCTAAATTAGCGGTATCGACATAAAATAACATTTTAGTTCACACTGCATCAATCAATATTTCAATTTAAAGTCAATTGTTTACAGCTGGTCAGAAAGCTGCTCATAAAGTGCTTTTATGCACACAGTATTCATTCTCAGAGAAACATCGATTAGGGGAGAAAAATTTTAATTTTTGTGACCTAAGATCACAGAAATCGATAATATTTACTGTTCCATCTCTAATACAGAAATATTATCCCTGTCAATGTACTTGTTCAGCGACGTTACCAATACAAACAGATCATTACAATGGTTTGCTTGTGTTGTTTCTTTTGTACCTAATAACATATTCGGATATCTTTATATATATTCGAAAATAAACAACCTCGTATTTGTTTCACATTTCGTTTCTTAACCCCAAGTGAATGTAAATAACATGCAGTATTGTATAAGATACCTTTAATATATTCAAAATTAAATGTTTGTGAAGCTAAAAGATCAAACTGCTAGGGTCATTGGTTCCTAGACCTACAAACCTCTTAAAAGGAAATTTACGCTAAGGACAACACACACACAATCACATGGACTTGATCTGATGACTACTGCTTAGCTTCGAAAGGAATGAATGAACAATATAGGCTGATTCTTGCAAAGAAGAAAAAAGCAACCAGTCACTATTAATAAGGATACTTATTTAAAAAAAAAAAAAAAAAAACAAAAAAAAAAAAAAAACAAAAAAAAAAAAAAAAAAAAAAAAACAGAACTTATACCGATTTCGAATCTAAGGGTTCATCACCAGACAGCTGTTCACATCCAAATGCATTCGTCATAGCATACCTATGGATACGAGCCTCATGAGGCGAAATATTCCTGGTATGGGGCCGCCCTAAAATACACAAATGATATCTGAAATTACATTACATACACTGTAAACAGAACTTCACAACCGAGTTGTTGTAGTTGTTATTTTTTACTCAGGTCGAAAATCCTGTTCCATTTTCAACAAGTGCTTCATAGTATGCCTATTATTTTGTGAGCAGAAGTAAGTGACACTGCAAAACAAAAGAACAAAAATGTACAGAATTTTCAATCTAAGCAAGAAATAACAACTGCTTTGTAATTTCTTTATAGTCTGTTACATCGTTGTTAGCTCAGATCATTTCAGTCATCACCAGTCCAAGAATATATTACCAAGAGTCTATAATCTAGAAGTTAGTAAAAACAAATGCTTTTGAATTTGAAAAGTCGTCTGATGGTGAAACTACAGCTTAGTAATCGTTTAAGACGCCATTTTTTTAATAAATAGCATTATTATTAGTGACTGGTTACTGTCTTCTTCTTTGAAAGATACAACCTATTTTTATATACATCCACGGCCTCAAAATGTCAGTTTTTGGCAAAACTGCAGAATCAATATACAGTTGTACTTGAATCTTAAAAAAATTGTTGTTCGGCACAAGATTTATGGAAATATCTCCAATATAGCAATCAGTGTGCCGACAAGTCGTCAGTACTTATTTATATTTAGTGGTTTGATCATATTTTAAGTTACTCTACCTCAAGTGCTTATTTTTGTATTGAGTATGATGTATCATATTTCAAATGTTAGTAATTTAACGGACTTAGCTACTTCGGTTATCAGTCCCTAGCCTTACAAACTACTTATACTAGCTCATGCTAAGGATAACACACACATCCAAGCCCGAGAGAGACAACTTGACGAGGTGACTGAGGCGCTCCAGTCACGGTCAGCACGGCCACTACGGTCGAGGGTTGGAATCCCCCCTCGGGCATGGATATTTGTGCCGTCTTTAGTCTTAGCTAGTTGATAAGTAGTTTGTAAGCTTAGGGACTGATGTCCCCGTAGTTCAGTCCCATAAGTTGTACAAACATTTGAACATTTTTAGAGAACTTGAATCTCCGACGGAGAGCAATCACGAACTCCACAACAAGGCGCCTTAGAACGCTCGGCTACTCCACCGCGGCGTAGCATATATACCTGCCATGGCTTCATCTTTAATATGTTAATCATTTCAGTATGACGGGTTGGTCAGTATGACTGTTTTGTCCTTTCTCCTACAGATAATTTTCTTTACTCCTTCTTGAAAGTCTGCAAGAAGCATTACAACAAACATGTACCCCGAATTTGCCACAACAGATCTATCTGATTTCGTCACACAGTGGAAGAATAAACAAATTATGGTATTGCAAAATATTGTTTTCATATTTAGTGCATGTTCTAAACATTGCAAAACATAGTAAAGTGATTTAACCAAATATTTATTTATCTGTTTTATCAGATATTTTTCATGAAGACAGTACTGTAATAGGCGTTTACATTTAAGACATCTCATTGGTTCCTATGACACAAGTTTCTCTAGACGTGTAAACTATCCGTGGTCTAAGAGACTCCATTTCATATCTGACTGGTAGCGCATTATATGTTCAGGACACGTATTGCGCTAACTCCAGTTCTCCTGCAACTCCGTGTCGAAGTTTCCAGCAGTCGTGAAGCGATTTGCTGTCACATAGTTGGTATTAGTTTCAGTGATGATGCCGACGTGACCTGACTTGAGTACGCAGCCAACATTCACAAAAGCTGCCACCGGAGACAGTCGTTAGTTTAGTCTACTCGACTTTGAGGCTACCAGAAGCAAGCGCAAAGCCACAGGAGAGCTACCCGTCACTGAAACCGTGAGTTAGAGAAAACAATGTGGCAGTACGTTCACGTACAGTATATAACGTTAAGATTAACAATGATCTCAAAGATAGAGTTGAGAGTGAAAATTATTAGTCCAAGAGAACATAATCTAAAAGCCAGCACGAGGACGATGTGAAAAGACGCGTTTTATAAATGAATCTACGGTGGCACACAGAGTTGGACCGTAATTAGTAAGTCAGTTACAGTATTGTATCCATAAATCTGTATTATTATACGTAAAAACTATATAACTGCAGCTCAAATCTGAGCCATCCTTGTACTAAAAGATGTCTATGAAAAACGAAAGCGTTGTCGGGTATTTATTTTTTCCAGTTTTCTGTTAGTCGACCTCCCTCTGTCTCTGTTCAATTCCTTCACCCTCCTCTACCTCTGTTTATTTCCTCCCACTACTACCCCGCCATCTCCGCATCCCTGTCTCCTAATATAAAAGGTGGCACATGCAATTGTCAATTACACTTCCTACATTAATAGGGGCGTTTGAATAGTCCATGAAAAGTCCGAGGGATGGCACCACCGGCGCGTATCGATGACATGTTTCGTTATTAGCATCTTTGGAATGAACGCAAACTAAGGTTCAGCCATATGCGTCAATTTCTTTGTGTTTGGCATTCGTGTGAATCAAGGAAGTCGTGTCATTGTCAAAGAATGGATGAAAAAGAATTTATTGTGGTGATTAAATACTACCTTACGAAAGGCAGAATTCCTTAGGATACTAAAGAGAAGCTCGATAAACATTAAGGTGACTCTGCAGCTTCGATTAGAACAGTTTATAAGTGGTTTCAAAATTTTCGGAGTGGCAATGTGGGCATAAGTGACGCTGAATGTTCTGGACGCCCTGTGAAGGTTACGGCACCAAAAATCTTTGATAAAATCCATGATATGGTGACGGAAAACAGAGGAATTAAGGTACGTGGGCTTCTCGAATGACCGGGTACGTAATATTTTGCGTAAATATTTCGACATGACAAAGTTAACCGCATGATGGGTGCCGCGATTGCTCACGCTTGACCAAAAACGTAATCGTGTGAAGTGTTGCAAGGAAAATTTGCAGCTGTTCAGGAGTAGTCCGCAGGACTTTAAGCGTCGTTTCGTCAATTTGGATGAAACATGAATATATATTACCGTACTCCTAAGACCAAAGAAAAATTCGAGCAATGGGTTACCAAGAGGGAGACTGTACCAAAAGAGGCGAAGACCGGTACTTCGTCCCGGAAGGTTATGGCGTCGGTCTTTTGTAATTCGCGACGAATAATACTAATCGACTATCTGGAACAGGGTAAAGCTATTACAGGTGCATATTATTCATCGTTATTGTACCGTTTGAAAACCGAGCTGCAAGAAAGACGCGGCGTTTCGCCCAAAAAAAAAAAAAAAAAAACAAGAAATCCTTTTCCATCACGACAATGCACCAACAAATACCTCAGAAGTTGTGGTCGCATAATTATTGGAAATAGATTCGAACTCGTTTAACATCCCCCCTATTCTCCAGACTTTGCTCCCTGAGACTACTGTTTGTTCCCCGATTTGTAGAAATGGCTGGCAGGACGAAGATTTAATTCAAACAAGGTGATTCCATGAACTTTGACAATTCCCATTTTCGTAAGGAAGTTAGAAGTTTTTATTTTTACGCGGACTTTTAAACACCCCTCGTATGTATTTATTACATAAAAATACAACATTACCCGAGTAGTAATAAAGCCATTATTGTGGTATTCCAGCTCTTCTTTCTTCCCATCTAAATTTCCCCCTCTCTAACCCCATCTTCTTCCCCTTGTCTGTCCATCTCCTACATTTCTCTCACTTTTCTCCTCCACTCTCTCAGCATATCTTCTCCTCTCTCTTGCCTATGAAAAATTACATACATCAAATAATAGTTACGGTGAGAGTAAAGCGATGTAGAGTTTTATTCCGAGGTGCCCTCTGTTGTGCATCACATGGAGGATTACGAAGTATAAAATAGCTTTCTCAATGAGAAGATACATACATACATACATGTGCCAACTTTCATGATACTACGTCAGACAGTGCATAAGTATTTTGCACTGCAGCATACAATGGCTTGCAGACACGAATACCTTCTCCAAGAAAATGTACACTCATATGCTGTCTTAAATATTGAACGGTTATACAGTGTAGGCGTCTACTGTATATATCTCTCAACCATGAAATGTACAATATGTTACGTAGCTAGTGATGTCAAATTTCATCAAGAAATCTGATGTAAAGAAGCCCACCCCCGTCTTGCGTCTTACGAAATTTTGTGTAGGCAGTGACCATCCTCCTGTTTTCAAGTGAAATGTGCAAAATTTCGTCATCATATCACTAACACTGTAGATATGTATGGAAAGCAGCCACATGTGCACTCTAATTTACATGAAGAAAAGTCCCATGTTCCAAAAATGAAATCTCTCATTCTCATTCTCTCTCTGTCCACAGACTCCTCCCCTTCGCTGTCTTCATCTGCTTCTCTCACATGCCAATCATTTCCTCTGCCCGGTCTTTCAGTCTCCTCCTCTCTCCACGTTGCTCATTTCCTGCTTCCCCTCTGCAGGCCCATCTCCTCCCAATATTTCCATCTCCTTCTCCTCACTGCCCATTTTGTCTTCTCAGTCTCACCTCCTTCCCCGTCTATGAATCCTTCGCACCTGATATCTGCTGACGTGTCATAGCACTATTATGAGTGCCTTTGACAAGTGTTTTTTTTTTTTTTTCTTTTTTTTCCAAGTGTCGTGCCACGTGTCATAGGTTTGCATGTCGCCAGTCCGCAGTAATCAGAAAGACGTGCTGATATAAGGAGGCGCCTGGCCTCCATTTTTTTTAATTTTTTTTTTTATTTCACGTGGTTTTTTTCCACTTAAATGCCGTAATATACTTCAACATCTTATGAATAATGACCAAGTAGGACCAGAAATTATTGTGTATCTATAAACTGCTCTTGCTAATAAATCGTATTAAACTGTGTATGGGTACCACTGGTATGACAGATAGGTTATTGATATTTTTAATTGGTCTTAGCGGGATGAAACTTTGGTGAGTTGTCCAACTCTAAATGATAAAAAGTAATGAGAGGATACGATCCTACTATGAATATGGAGGGGAGGGCACTTGAAGCATCCCCGTGGGTAAAAATGACCCACATGATACTTCTAAAAGTTTTAAGACGTTTCGTACCTTTTCATTTGAACATTCCTTATAGAAATTATTTAAATTAATTAGAAATTACACTTTCAGGATATCATAAACCATTGACCCGCTACAATTTATGATTCAATAACCACGAGTTCAAGAAGATTGAGATTGTTGTTTGATCTAAATTATAGAGGAAACAATGTTTGCTTGTGTGTCCGTATTGTATTGTATACAAATCCAATGTTTATTAAATTTTTCACGCGTAAGCTTCAATCCATGAGGACGGTCGCCATAAGTTTAGGATCTTGTTCACGAGATATGACGTCATGAACAATGAGATGCGCTAAATACAGCATCAAACGACAGTGTTGCACATTTACTCCTAAACCACTGGAACGATTTCAACCAGATTTGGTGCACATATTCCCTACCGTGAGGTAACAATGCTGTCGGGGTAATAACCACATACGATACATGATGAAGGAGATACAATGTCATAAACAATATAGTTGCATCAAACTGCCACATAATTCACACACTGTTCGAGAATGACAGTACTTAGCGACTTGCAACCATCTTTAAACGTAATTTCAAATCTCTATTTAACTTTTTCTCGCAGATACCCATAGCAAATATATACATTTGGCGTCTGTTCCGAAAGAACAGACGTCACTTCTGATCCTGCAGTTGTTATTATTTAATATTCATAGATTATATGACATCAAGTGCGATTGGGCAAAGCTGAAAATGTGTACCCAACGGGGTTTCGAACCCTGGTCTCCTGCTTTCTATGCAGTTGCGCTTACCCCTACACCACTGAGGACACAGTGATCACCACACCTGCAAGGACTACCTAAGCACGCCTCACGTCAGATACAAATTCCCAGCTTCGCCCTGCCCACAGTACTCAAACTCGTAGTTATGAAACTAATTCATAACCGACCGACGAAAGTCGACTAACAGTGAGCGGAGATTCAAATTATTCAATGTTTGTAAATCTAAGGGACTTAACTACGTTCGCTATTAGTCCTTAAGCGTACAAATTAAGTACACTATACTGCAGTAACTTATATTAAGGACAACACAAACACCCATGCCCGAGGGGGGACTCGAACCCCCGACGGCAAACGGCCGCGCGCATTGCAGCTAGGCGCCTTAGTGCGCACGGTTATTCAGCCGCGACGCGCGAGTGGAGAAAACTGAGCTAGAAGTCAATATTTTTTCCCAGTTTTCTTTTCCCTAATAAAACAAACTGCTCAAGTTATCGGTGCGTAGACTTACACACTACTTAAACTAACTGCAAGTAATTTACGCTAAGAAGAACACACACACCCATGTCTATGGGAGGGCTCGAACATCTGGCGGGAGAGCCCGCACAATCCGTGACAAGGGGCCTTATTCAACACCACTTAGAAGACAAGGCCTTACAACTGGCTGTGTTTACGTCACACCGAGAGGCGGCGAACGCAACCTGACAGGCCGGCCGCTACGAGCACCACCACCTAGAGAGAAGGCCGTGGCGCTCTCGTGTGACGTCAGACAGAGTAGGTTGCGCGCGGATATGTGACTGGGTAGCCGCTGGGGCATAGGCCACTATGCCGAAGCAGCGAGCCAGTCAGCTTTGCGCGCGCAACCTACTCTGTCTGACGTCAAACGAGAGTGCTGCGGCCTTCTCTCTAGGTGGTGTTGCTACGAGGCGGTGGGCGTGCACCAGCGGGCAGCCAGTCAACTGTCAGCCGCCGACTCTTGGTATAATGTAGGCACAGCCAGTTGTGAGGCCTTGTCTTCTAGGCGGTGTTGCCTTAATCCACGCGGCCATTCCTGTGCGGGCAATAAAGTTTTCAAGGATGAATGATCTTGGAACAGGAGGTGGGGACTGCATTCTGTCGATGTAAAAAGCGATCCGTATTACAGTGTTGTTGTTCATGTTTAAAAGCGAGTTTTACTTAAATTAATTTTCAATTGCAGTTTTCGAAAAACACGTTCTTCTCAGAAAAATGACTGTTTACTCACGATGTCTAAAGTATGGCTTCTTCATTTTATTACAGTTGATTTTTAATTCCTCAGTACACTGTTCTCTAGAGCAGTGTTTTTCAACCTTTTCGAATGTTCAACCCACTTGCAAGTAAAAATATTCCGGCGACCCTGTTCCAAGAATAAATATTTTGGAGAACGCTACTCCCGTCATTACTTCATATCTTAAAAAAAGTTAAAAATTGAGACTAAAAAGCAACGAATTAAATTTTCTTCCTGTTAATATAAATTTCTTGTTAGACGTTGTTTCTGTGTATTTTTCTGAATAAGAGTCATTATACCTATTTTTACTTAATAATGGCAAAAATATAAATTTTGCACAACGAGTGTTTCGCATTTGAGGCATGAGTCATATGTTGTCGCACAAATCTGAAGTGCACACCACGTACTTCCGCCGCGCGCTCCATGCAAGCAGAGCGCGGCGTTCGTAAGACATCAGCCGCGGGTGCCCTCTGCTGCAACCCCGCTCGTGGCCACCACTGAACTGTTTCGGCCACTTGGCAATAGGACAGGCACTAGAACAGACTGTCATCAGAGGATTATACCTTGAAATCACACAGGCACACAAAACAGTCATTCAACCATCACCGCCGGCCGCGATGGCCGAGGAGACTGAGGCGCTTCAGTCACGGTCTGCACGGCCACTACGGTCGGGGGTTCGAATCCCCCCTCGGGCATGGATATTTGTGACGTTTTTAGTATAAGGTAGTTCATAAGTTTAGGGACTGATGACCCCGTAGTTAAGTCCCATAAGCTTAACAAACATTTGAACCCCCGACTGTGTGATTGCGTGAGTGTTCTATTTTCTGAAGAAGGCCATGGCCGATAGCTGAATGTGTTGTAGGTGTGTGTGTTTTGTATGTGCCTGTCGCAGCTCGTCGCCACGTCTTTGCGGTGAGTTGTAAACTGGCCTTATTATATTATAAATATATATCTTGTACTAATGTAGCTTAGTGTTTCTAGTTTCTGCTGTCCCATGGCTGGTCACGGTCTGCACGGTCTGCACGGCCTCTACGATCGGGGGGTCGAATCCCCCTCGGGCATGGATATTTGTGCCGTCCTTAGTGTTAGCTAGTTCATAAGTAGTTTGTAAGTTTAGGGACTGATGGCCCCGTAGTTAAGTCCCATAAGCAATACAAACATTTTTGATTTTTTGCAGCTCTGATTTAGGGCAGTGAGCGTTCGTGTGCGCTCTTGCTCGTGGAGCAGCCTGTTGGAACAGCGTGCTGAAGAGTATCGAGAGATAACTTGCACATTTTCGGCGCAATGTACAACCTTGTAAACAAAAATTTAGTAAAAAAGTGAACAAAAGGAATACAATTCTTTCCTTCTACCATAAATATTACGATAAATCTAAAGTCCTCAAGACATGTATAAGTAACAAATAAAATCTCATAATCTTGCATAAAGTAGTTCATCAGAAAGTGGGTAACAGGGTGCTAACAAATTTAACGAGGGATTTAGTTTATGAAGTTCCCTCATCAGAAGTAGACATTAATTTACTATTTTTTGGTTTAAGAGACCATAGCCATAGGCCATTCATAACGTCTTTAAGCACCATGTAATAATCAGCCTCCAACACCTCTGTTCTTTTGAAGCTGCAGTTAATATTGTATTGCTTCTCGTGAAAGATGCAAAAGCCTGTGTTTTGTATGAAGAGACCTCAGACTGCTTTCGCAGGATGTGGTCTGCCCGTGCTGTGGGTGCCCAGAACTGCAGACTCCGGTGCCCCCCAGGTGGCGCTGCTTGGCCGTGGTTGCAGCCTGGGCGCTCCCCCTCCCCCTCCCCCGCCCACGCAGCGGGCAGCAGGCAGCAGCAGGCTTAATCCGCGCCTTTGCCGGCCCTTCTCTTCCCTTCCAGGAGCGCTCCTGACTGCAGCCCACTCCCGTGAGCGGCCGCCGCTTAGCTGCGCACTTTTCCGCCGTCTTTGGGTAATCCCGCTCTCTCTCCGGAAATTAAAGGGCACGGCCCACGAAGGAGGCACAGGAGGAGTTGGACACTCTTTCCCTCCGGCTACACAGTGTCGGTAAACTGAAGACAGAGCTGCCCTTCCGAATGAGGTAAGTGTCCTTTCCATGAGCACTGCCCCAACTGCCGTGCAGGGTGGTTACATGTCTTTGAACATCTAAAAAAATAAAATAAAGTAAAATAAAATAAATTAAAAAAAATAATCTATATCTATAAATGTGAATACTGCAGCTGAATACTGTTCTCCTATCTGGCTCAACAGTGTTCATGTGAAAGACATTGATGTACAATTAAACAGAGCAATGAGATTGATCAGTAGCACTCTGATGGCTACACCACTGCAATGGCTCCCGATATTAGGCAACATCGTTCCTTCTGATCTAAGACGGAGGGAAGCCTTAATGAGCGAGTATTATAAGATCTTGTCCACTCCTGAGCTTCCTATCCTGCAAGACCTTCCACCACAGGTAAGCCGTCTGAAATCCCGTAATACACCCCTTAAAACAGCTGTGGAACTACATGAGAGTGGCTTCTCGCCTAAATCAAACTGGGCAAGAACTTGGGATTCGTTTAATGGAAAAAACAGCATCTGGATAGACGATCCCTCTAAGCAGCTCCAAGGAATGGACCTTCCCAGGAGAGAATGGTCTTTGATCAACCACTTCCGAACTGATGTTGGTCGCTGTAACTATTGGAAATTCAAATGGGGACAGACAGACGACCAGTCATGTGACTGTGGAGCAGACATACAAACGATGACCCACATAATTACTAATTGCCCATTATGATCATTCTCAGGAGGGATGACCGAACTCCATATAGTCAGTCAGGAAGCTGTCCAGTGGTTAAAGAAGTTGGACTTGGCTCTGTGACAGAGATATGTTTTATCTTATTAATTAGACACTAGTATATCTTACTAAAGTATTATATGTAGCTGACAATATATATATATATATATATATGTGAATGTCTGTTCGGTGTACGTTTATCACGTCTGAATCACAAGACAAAAATAGCTAAAAATGTGTAGTTACTAATGTCTACACGGGGAAGGCTTTAGGCACGGTTTTATGGCGATCGGATAGCTATTTATCTATATATATGTTAATGTGAATGTCTGTTCGGTGTACACTTATCACGTCCGAACGACAAGACGCAGAGACTTAAATATTTGTACAGTTACTAATTTACACCGGAGGAAGGTTTTTGGTACGGTTTTATAGCGATCTGATAGATATTTAGTATTTTGAAGAATTGCGGAACAATATTTACTCTTTGAAAATTATATTTACTCTTTGAAAATGGTTTTATTGGTTGCATTGTTGCTTGAGGGTTGATAATGATAAAAGGGTGGAGTATATTGGGATGGAAAGTTATCGGTGTATATAAAATCCTACGTATGTGTGTATGTGTGTGTGTGTGTGTGTGTGTGTGTGTGTGTGTAATTGTTTTCAGAAGACTCCCGTTGTACACAATAGCAGTTCCATGCCGACAGCTGTAAGGGGGTGGAAGATAGGGTGGTTGAAACTCGTCAAATTATAAAGAAATTCGGACTGAAGGCCAGCGATGACGTTTCTGACTCTATAGCAAGGAGGTTACGTACAGCGAAACGTGATGCCACAGACCTTATCTTTGGTCTATGCGTGCTACAATGTCTTCAGTTCTTTCTCTGTAAGGATAAGCATACGAATAAGGAAATATAAGAAAAAATAAATGAAGCAGTAAAAAAGAAATTTCTTTTAATGCATCTCTTTGAAAAAAAAAATCGATTTGACGTTTCGCGCATTACATCAAGTGATCCATCTGTGATATTATTACAATCATTATTGTTGAATTTCGTGATTGGCTTCTTCAAAACGAGTGCACTTTTACCTATGATTTCTTAAATATTCTCTGATAAATGTAACATGTTTTTAGAAAAAGGGAGATGGACAGAGAAAGAGTGGATAGGAAAAGTACTAACTCAAGATTCGAATAAACCCGGGCAACGCCGGGTTTTCAGCTAGTTATCTATAAATGTGAATGTCTGTTCGGTGTACGTTTATCGCGTCTGAATCACAAGACATAAACAGCTAAAAATTTGTACAGTTACTAATGTCTACCCGGGGAACGCTTTAGGCACGATTTTATAGCGATCGGATAGCTAATTATCTATATATATGTTAATGTGAATGTCTGTTCGGTGTACGCTTATCACGTCCGAACGACAAGAAGCAGAGACTTAAATATTTGTACAGTTACTAATTTATACCTGAGGAAGGTTTCTGGCACGGTTTTATAGCGATCTGATAGATATTTAGTAATTTGAAGAATATAACGCGAAATGCGGAACAATAATTACTCTTTGAAAATTATATTTACTCTTTCAAAATGATTTTATTGGTTGCATTGTTGCTTGAGGGTTGATAATGATAAAAGGGTGGAGTATATTGGGATAGAAAGTTGTCGGTGTATATAAAATCCTACGCGTGTGTGTGTTAATATTTCGCTCTGCAGCGAAAACTACAGAACGCAAACGAATGGTCTGTGCGTAATTGTTGTCCGAAGTCTCCCGTTATACACAATAGCAGTTCCATGCCGATAGCTGTAAAGGGGTGGAAGATATGGTGGTTGAAGGCGTCAAAGTATAAAAAAAAATCCGGAATGAAGGCCAGCGAAGACGAATCCGACTCTATAGCAAGGAGGTTACATACAGCGAAACGTGATACCACAGACCATATCTTTGGTCTATGCATGCTACAATGTCTTCAGCTCTTACTCTGTAAGAATAAGCATACGAATAAGGAAATATAATAATAAATAAATAAAGCAGTAAAAAAGAAATTTCTTTTAATACAGCTCTTTAAAAAAATAGATTTGGCGTTTCGCGCATTACATCAAGTGATCGATCTGTGATATTATTACAATCATTATTGTTGAATGCCATCTCATCTTCAAAACCATTCTCATAGCACACTACTGAAAGATAGCTTATCTATCACAATCAACCAACACGTGAGTGGAGCCGCGGGTTTAAGCTAGTAAATAAATAAAAATTGAAAAAGCTTGTGTTTGGTTAAATACGAGCTTTCGAGTGTTATGCCGAATTTTGTTTATGTGTGAGAATACGTCTGTAATTTTGCAGCTGACAAGTGAGACAGTCGTAATGCCACAAATTGACTACAATTCAATCCTTTAAACGATGTTGCACAGACACCGATCGATGTCGACCTACAAGTGAATTCGGTAGGAAGATACTCTTTTGTCAATCTACATCTATCATTTCCGTAACGCTGTCTCCCCTGTATCGTGACAATACGAAAGCTGCCCGTCTTTGGACTCTTTCAAATGTCCTCCGTCAAACCCACCTGATTATTTATTTATTTATCTTATGGCATATGAAAGCAGCATATATACAAATATAATTAAAAAAGAACAAGAAAATATATACAAATATCAGTAAATGATTGTACAACAGCTCATTTTCGGTACATGTGAGTGATCAATGATATATTATGACAGAACACTTGGAACCCACCTAATAAAGATCCCACACTGGGCAACAATACTCCATAAAAGGACGGACAAGAGTAGTGTAAGCAGTTTCTTTAGTAGTTCTGTTGCATATTTTAAGGTTTCTGCCAATAAAACGCAGTCTCTGGATCGCCTTTCCCAAGACATTATCTACGTGTTCTTTCCAGTTTAAGTCTAAAGTAATAGTAATTCCTAGATATTTTGTGGAGTTTACGGCCTTCACTTTTGATTGATTTATCTTGTAAACAAATTTAACGGATTTCTTTTCGTACTCATGTGGACGACTTCACAGTTCTCATTATTTAGACTCAATTGCCAATTTTTAACCCATAGTGATATCTTATTCAGATCGTTCTGCAGTTGGTTTTGGTCCTTAGATGAGTTTACTACACGGTAAATGACGGCGTCATCTGCAAACAACCTAATAGAGATACTTAGATTTTCCCCTAAATCTGCTATGTAAATAAGAAACAGCATAGGACCAAAAACAGTACTCTGTGGAACGCCGGATATCACATCTGTTTTTGTCGATGCCTTACCATAATTTACTACGAACTGTGTCGTCTGTGACAGGAACTACTGTATCCAGTCGCAAAGTTTGGCGATATACCATAACCACGCAATTTGATTAAAAGCCGTTTGTGAGGTACGTTGTCAAAAGTCTTCTGGAAATCAAGAAATACGGAATCATTTTGCGAACCCTTTTCGATAGCACCCATCACTTCGTCTGGGTAAAGAGCTAGTTGTGTTTCGCATGAACGATATTTTCTAAATCCGTGTTGACCTCTGTTCGAGATAATTCAGAATATTTGAATATAGGATATGTTCCAAAACGCTGCTGCAAATTGACGTTAGAGAAATAGGTCTGTAGTTTAGTGGGTTACTGCTACTGCCTTCAAAAATGTTCAAATGTTTTTATAGCTTATGGGACTTAACTACGGGGTCATCAGTCCTTAAACTTACAAACTACTTATGAACTAACTAATACTAAGGACGGCACAAATATCCATGCCCGAGGGGGGATTCGAACCCCCGACCGTATTGGCCGTGCAGACCGTGACTGGAGCGCCTTAGTCCCCTCGGCCACCACGGCCGGCGCTACTGCCTTTCTTGAAGATAGATGTGACCTGTGCAACTGTCCAATCTTTTGGTACAGATCCTTCTTTGAGAGAGCGTTTGTATATGGCTGTTAAGTAAGGAGCTATCGCTTCAGTATAAACATATAGAAATCTAATGGGTGTACAAACTTGTTCTCGCTAAGTGATTTTAGTTGCTTCACTACTCCGATGGTATCTACTTCTGCGTTACTCATTATGATCTCTGTTCGTAATCTGGAATATTGCTTTCGCCTTCTTTGGTGAATGAGTTTTTAAAAGCTATGTTTAGTAACTCTGCTATAGTAGCGCTGTCATCGGCAGGATAGCCATTACTATCATATAGTGAGGATATTGTTTGTGTTTTGCCCCTAGTATATTTAACATATGACCAAAATCTCTTTGGGTTTTCAGTCAAATTTCGAGAAAGAGTTCCGTTGTGATAAGTATTGTAGGCATGTCGCATTGAAGTACTCGCTAAATTTCGAGCTACTGTGTAGGATCGCCAATCCTGAGGATTTTGTGTTCTTTCAAATTTAGCGTGACTTCTCCGTTGCTTTTGCATCAGTGTCCCGATCTGTTTTGTGTACCAAGGGTTATCACCACCTTTTATTAATTTATTTGGTATAAAACTGTCAATTGCTGTCGATACCATTTCTTTTAATTTGAGCCACATCAGGTCTACACCTACGTTTTGTTTTAGAAACGAGTGGAAGCTGTCTTTCAAGAAGCAAAGTAGTTTATTTCTATCTGATTTCCCGAACAAATATACTTTTCGTTTATTTTTGGTGACTTTGGGACTTTTGATATTCAAATTCGCTACGACAGCTCTGTGTTCACTAATACCTGTAACCATTTTGATGCTCGTTATGAGCACAGAATTATTTGTTTGCTAAGAGATCAAGTGTGTTTTGATATCCTTTTACAATTCTAGTTAGCTCATGAACTAATTGTACGAAGTAATTCTCAGAGAATGCGTTGAGTACAATTTCACACGATGTTTTATATGTACCTCCTGATTTGATAATATAATTTCGCTAATAGATTGAGAGTAAATTAAAATGACCGCCTACTTTTATCGTATGAGTCGCCCACGCTTTTGTAATTAGACTGAGGTTTTCTTTGAACCTTTCTGCTGTTGAATCGTCAGCATCGAGAGGCCGCTAAAAGGAACCAATTATTAACTTCTTACGGTTTTCAGGTACAACCTCTACCAATAAGATATCACAGGAACTATCAACTTCAACTTCGCTACACGAGAGACTACTTTTGACGGTGACAAACACGCCTCCACCTATTTTTTTTAATCTATCCTTTCTGAATACTGTTAGATCTTTTGCAAATACTTCTGCTGAACGTATTTCCGGCTTGAGCCAACTTTCACTGTCTACAGTTATGTGTGTTTCGGTGCTTTCTATTAACGCTTGGGGTTCTGGTACTTTCCCGACAGAGCTACGACAATTTACAACTGTTATACCGATAGTTTCTAGATCTATATTTCTCCTGTGAACTTTTTGAGATTGCCCGGTTTGTTTTTCTCCGAAGTCCTTTATCCTAAAAAAACCTCCCAGTCCCCGCCACACAGCTCGCGCTGACCGTGTAGCCGCTTCCTGCATATAGTGGACTCCTATTCAGCGGAACCCGGAAACCCAATAAGTCTTGCTTGCTTTGAACGTCTTTAAGTAACGAAGACAAAATTTATCTGGATGTTGTACCGTATCATGATGTAGGAAGGCTATTACTTTAATAACGGACGTTTCGGCCAACGCTACAGTGACCTTCATCTGGGTATACTCAGATGGCGGCCACTGTAACGTTGTCTAAAACGTTGGTCATTAAAGTAATAGTCTTCTTACATCACGACAAGGTACAATACCCAGAAAACCTTTATGACTCTGGCCGCGGAAGCCTACTCAGTTATGTCTTTCCGATACTTAAAAAACGGGCAGCAGTTTCACTAGAACTGTCAGTATGCGGCCTTCATAATGAACACAAAAAAGGAGTTTCTCTAAGAAACATATTTTGTACACTCGTCAAAACAATTAAAGGATCAGTTGATATATCTAGGTTATGAAGTATTACCTTCGGCAGAATGAACCAAAACTGGTTCAAAGTCTCTCTCTCCGTCCAACGGAATGAAGACAACTACATTACGGCAACCTCCTTACACGAAGCATCACAACAAAGCTTCAGCAGGCAACGCCGGTCAACTGTTTGTGTATGAGAAATCGGTTGGAAACTTTCCTCATACCAGCACGTTGTAGGTGTCGCCACCGTCGCCAAGATTGTGTGAATTCTCTGAAAAGCTTATCATTTGCATATCACAGCATCTTCTCCGTGACGCTTAAATTTCGCGTCTGTATCACGTCATCTTCGTGGTGTATCAATTTTAATGACCAGGAGTGTACTCAGAAACTTAGCGACTTATCGGTATTGTTGTATCATATGTAGTTACAGGAATTTTAAAAGGTTAGTACTAGACAGAAGCCGAGGTGGAGTAGCCGAGTGGTCTAAAGCGTCACCCTGCGGAGCGCGCGGTTGCTCGCCGTGGAGGTTCGAGTCCTCCCTGGGGCAAGGGTGTGTGTGTTTGTCCGTAGGTTAATTTACCTGGGTTTAAGTAGTTTGTAAGCTACGGACTGATGACCACGCAGTTTGGTCCGATAGATTTACAAACATTTTTGAACTAGACAGAAAAAGATGGTGGTGGGCATCAAACAACTCTACACAATGTCCTCGAAAGAAAATGTATTCATGAGCGAAAGAAGGAAGAATCTGTAGTGGTTGATGGTAGCGTTTCAGACCAGGGCAGTTATTCATGAAGGCGGGGACCTTAAGCGGCCGGTGCCATCTAGTAAGTTGCGCGTAATGTGGAGTGGGCCCGGTGTTGGGAGTCCCTGGCTGGGGCGTGAAGCGCAGCGCTATTGCCTCCTGGTAGGCCACCTCCGCCTCCCGCCTCGCCTCTCCTCTGGCACGCTCCTCATTCCGGCGATACAGTGGCCGGCGTAATCTGCAAGTTAGATTAGCCGCCTGTTTACGCAGGGCCATCCCAGGCCGCGCCGCGGCGGCGTCGTTGCACGGAGCTCCGGGGCAATAGGCAGCGGCTGCTGGAACTTGACAACGACCTGCGGCCTACTGCTTTCCCGTAATTCTGTCAAACGCACAAGAGGACCATCAGAAGTCTAAATATCGGACTTTGGTAGGTCTCGGATATCATTTTCAGGGACATACCCTGAGTTTCAGGCTATCGGCTTTGCTGCAGCGGATTATCCGTGCGCGCTGGCGCGGCCGTTGGCGGTCGGAGGTTCGAGTCCTCCCTCGGGCATAGCTGTTTGTGTTGTCCTTAGGTCAGTACTTTATAAGCTACGGACTAATAACCCAGCTGATTTTTTTTTATTTTACGGCCGTCTGCCGCTTTCCCTAAATTTTAATCTTGTATTTTATTTAAAGTCGCTTAACGACACTCTATTCGTTTTCTTAGGCATGAGGAATAACGTAGCCTTTCAGTTCTTGTTTTAAAATGTTATTATTAGTAATTGTATTGACTTCATTTGTGTTCGATTTATGTTATTAATTTATTGGTGTGTCAATCAATGTAGTAACATGAACGGCTTCTTCGTCTCGTCACCGTGCCTATAAGAGTGTAAAATGTTTTATCTCTGCATGTGTGAGTATGACAATTTCTTGGCGTGCTAGTGTGTCTGGAAGTATGAGAAATTTAGTCTTGGGTGATGGTCTCTGGACCTGCGTCAATGCGTCAATAGGTGACAAGTACCAACCTCTCTATGCTCTTCAAGGATGTTTCCACACCCTTTCGTTGCAAGTTAGGTTGACAAGAGGTTGGTGTGAGCCTATACGCGCCCTTGTGCGAATCCCTGCATTTCCCCCACCACCGATTTCCGGGCGGAGGCCCACATGGCGCGCCAAAGTCTCACTCGTTCGTTGGCTGTCCTTCGGAATGGTGAGTTAGCTCTGCTCTTTCAGCCTGGAGATGACAGCAATTCGTTGTTCAGTTAGTTCAACTTAGGTTTTAGAAGTTGCATTCATTTTCGAAGTAAGTTTCTCCGAGCATGCATCGAAATATGCGCGACTACTAAGCAGGATTTTTGCTTCTTGTAACTCGTGTGCATTTTTACTGTTCGTTTTCTCTCTCCGCGAGTAACATGTACTCCATGTGGTGTGTTCTCAGAACAAAGCCTTCATCGGAACCCATGTTTGTTCTATGTCCTTCAGGCTAGAATAACAGGATGTATCCTTCCATTTTCTGGTAATACTGCGCGATCTTCCCTCTTCCGCCTATTGTAAATTGCTATTTTATTCTCGAACTTGTACTCTGTTCCCAACCGCGGTCTGTAAATTCTTTACTAGCCCTGTACAACCTTTCTCATTTGCTTGCTTATGAATGCTGCGCATTTCTATAGGTTGCATGCCGTATTTCATATTTGTTTTTCCGCGACTCCGAATTTATTAAACTTTCATGATTTTTGAGATAGGATTTCATCCTTCTCTGTTAAGTTCGTACTATCACGCATATTTGTGTTTCTTTCGTTTCCTTACTACATTATACGTATTTCGATGCGTTGCATGCCGTATTTTGTGTTTGTTTTACCGCAAATCTGAATTTATTAAACTTTGATGATTTCTGAGAGCGGACTTCATCCATCTCTCGAAAGTTCTCCTATCGTGTGAAATAGTTTTTTTTTCTTTTGTTTCGTTGTAACATTCCATGCATCTCTATGGGTTGCATGCTATAGTTAATTTTGTAATATTTTAGTAACTGATTTTCTTCATTTTACTGGATTTCGGAACCACGTGGTGCGCGCCTCAGTTAGTTTGCCAGCGCTTGATTTAGCTTCAAATGCAAACAGATTTTGTTGCTATACGCGCCATCTCCAGTTAAGAAAGAATAGAACTAGCCACGTACGAAAGTTATTTGTATTGTGCTGTGTCCTTCGCCTTTGCTCGCTGAAACTTCCCCTATGAGATCGACGGCCGTTTCTGCCTTGTTCAGCACGCTGATTTTAGTAAGTTTCGCTTGCATTGCGCGTGTGTGTGTGTGTGTGTGTGTGTGTGGATGAATGCTTGTTATTTGTAAATCCTCCCCCAACTAAAATTCAATTCAGTGTAGATAAATTTAAATTTGTATTATGGGCATTTTTAGCATAAGATATGATAGTGCTTGTGAGCTAGTTTCAATGGGATGCATTTTTATTGTGTAACTAAATTGGTTCCCCCCACGTGCTTGTGCGTACACTGAATAAAAGCATTTTGTTCAGTAAAATCTGATCCTATTTTTAATACAGTAGTTTGAGAATACCTACCACTTTCGTTATAAATATTGTTCCATACGTGCTGAGAACAGATTCAGATGCTGATTATTGTTAATATTTCCGTTGCTCCTCTTGTTTCGTCCGCCTCTTTCATAAAGTAATTTATTTGTGGTGGCCCGTTTTATAGTAAGTAGTAAGTGTGATTCCTGTGAGCTACAAATCATATGACCGCTGCTTTTCTAACTTGCAGCTATGAGAGTAATTTTAGGTCAAACTGGTTCTCAATTTGGGCCAGGGAACAAGTTTCAGTCGCACATCAAGTAGATTACATGAATCTTTTAACTGGCTTGTACATCCAGAACTATAATTTTCAAAAGTAATCCTATGTTTTCTGCTACTAGAATCATTTCATTAAATTAATGTTGATCTTGGTTTGGCTCCTCTCGTCAAGACTATTTACTAATTTTATAACTGTGAGTTTTTCATTAAATTAATTGATGTCAGAGTTGATTGCACTATTTAAGCAGTGCATTTTTGATTATTTACCAAGACTAAGATCAGGTTATTCTAGTAAGCAGACAACTACAGTGAATATACTCAGCTAAAATAGCTAAATATCACATTACATCTGCAGTGGTCAACTTTCAACGTTTATTTACTTTTTTAATCGACGGGCATTGGTTTACGAGATAAATGAACGTTAATAAATAAGGTCGGAGAACGCTACCGACGTCATACTAAGCGGCTATCAGGGGGGAGGGGGCAGCTCTTTTCGGTAGAGGGATAAAGATGCCATATTCCTGTCAATAGAAGCTCGTATTTCATTGGTTTAATATACAGGGTGAGTCACCTAACATTACCGCTGGATATATTTCGTAAACCACATGAAATACGGACGAACCGATTCCACAGACCGAATGTGAGGACAGGGGCTAATGTAATTGGTTAATACAAACAATAAAAAAAAGGACGGAAGTATTTTTGTAACACTAACATACGTTTTTTAATGGAACACCGTTAGTTTTGTTAACACATCTGAACATATAAACAAATACGTAATTAGTGCCGTTTGTTGCATTGTAAAATGTTAATTACATCCGGAGATATTGTAACCTAAAGTTGAAGCTTGAGTACCACTCCTCCGTTGTTCGATCGTGTGTATCGTAGATCACCGAATTAAGTAGGTATCCAAAGGGAACGGTGATGTACCTTAGGTACAGAAGAGACTTGAACAGCACATTACGTCCACATGCTAACACCTTTATTGGTCTTTTTCACTGACTCGCATGTACAGTACATTACCATGAGGGGTGAGGTACATGTACACACGTGGTTTCCGTTTTCAATTACACAGTGGAATAGTGTGTCTCGACTTGTCAGGCCAATAGATATTCAAAGTGGTGGCCATCATTTGCTGCACACAATTGCAGTATTTGATGTGGTTTTCAAAATATATCCACCGGTCATGTTGGGAGACTTACCCTGTATAGTAACTTCCGTATTATGAATATATGACATTTCAAAGCAAGTAAAACGGATTAAATTCAGAATCTCTCGTAAACCGGTCGCTGTAGGTACTATTTGTTGGAAGAAATGACTGGAAACGTCTTATATGGGATTAAAAATGTCTGTATTACAGAAATGCCTCATTCCAAACCTCTTAACAACCAGTCATTGGATGAGCTATTTGTTGGAATAAATGACTAGAAACGTCTTATACGCGGTAAAAAAAATCGTATTACATAAATGCCTCATACCTACGCCGAAGTGCCGTACAAACGTTAGCTGACGTAGTGAAGGCAGTGAAGTTGTGGACCGAGAAATGGATGATATCTCACAGCGCTGCTTCTGATAAGCTCAAACAGTTTACAATTGATTTCATAGAAGTTTATTGTATAATATTCGATGGCTATCTAAGCTTAAGTGCCCATCCTATGAGGAGTGAGTTCGTTGGATTCTTTTTATGAACATTACCTTACTTACAGTAAAACATTTTATTTCGTTTGATTTTAAGCCAAATAACATCCGGATTTCTGTTGTGTCATAGCAAGCGATGCAGGCGATAGCAAGTAAGTTTTTGTAATAATGACGTGAAGATTAAATTACTACGGTAAAATTGAACATTTCTCATTACTTTCACACAATGTACACTGTTTGTTGGTATTCTGTAAAATGAAATGGAAATATGTAGGACTATTCTGATTAAAAGAATAAAAAAATAATAAAGGAAAAACAAAAAAATAGCAAAGACACGGAAAGAACCCTAACGCGGTACCTCCGGCGTGGTAGCAGGAGATTCTTAAGCGATGCACTACGCTCACTTGGTTGAAACGTTGGTAAAGTTCCGCGACTAAAATCGCGCAGTGAGGTTCAACATCAATTTTCCCGAAAACCAGTGCCCGTTGCTAAAAAATGGATAGCCTGATACTAGGGTATATCCCTCTACAACATATCCGAGACCCATCAAAATCCGTTATTTACACTTCTGATGGTCCGCTTGTATGTGTGCACCACTGTACCTCAGTTCATTATAAGAATAAAACTATTGTATACGTTATATGATCCTATGAATTTGCGGCAGTCTCATTGAGCGGAAGTCAAGCTGCCTTTATTACAGTTAAGTGCATTACTTTGACATCACAATAATAAATGGCAAAAGATTGACCGGCGCATCCGACTTGGCCAGCAATGACTAGCCTGATAGTACAGCTAAGGAAACATCAGAGTGATGAAGATTCCTCACATAAACACTGCACATTTCCTGCGTTAGCCGTCTGTATAGTAGAAGTACTTTGCAGAGTATTATGAAATAATGAAGCCTATGTACATCGAGCAAGCTGTGAAGGAAAGCAAGAAGGAATTTGGGAAAGAGGCGCCAAAAGACCTGGAAGAACAACCGGAGAGGGACTGTGCCTTGAAAGGTGCACATGAGATGACCATTAACAAGGGCTTAATAAGGATAATGTAATGTAAGGAAATCAGGTGACGCCGGAGGGTTTAGGTAACAAGAAAATGTAGATCGTAGACGATTTTTTTCTAGGTCAGTAAAATGACATGTGATAGTCGCAGTACAGATAATGTAAAAAAAAATGTCAATGGGTAGAAAGGCGTTTCTGAAAAAGAGAAATGTCTTAACATCTTTTCTGAAGGCATTTCTGTGGATTGTTGCCTTGTAAGGGAGTGAAACATGGACGATAAACAGTTCAGACAGGAGAGGGTAGAAGCTTTTTAAATTTATTGTTACAGACGAATGCTGAAAATTGGGTGGGTATATCGCGTAACTAATGAGGAAGTACTGAATAGAACTGTGAGAGGAGAAATTTCTGGTATACTTCGTCGAAAAGAAGGGATCGATTGATAGGACACATTCTTAGACATGAAGGAATCGGGAATTTTGTATTGGAGGTAAGTGTGTGGGGTCCGAAAGGGAGACCAAGAGATGAATACAATAAGCAGATTCAAATAGATGTGGGTTGTTGTTATGGGGAGACGGAGAGGCTTTTTCAGGACAGAGAGCTGCATGGAATTAGTCTCTGGACTAAGACTACAAAAACAACAACACAAAAAAACACCAGCAACAACTTGGAAATACTACTTATTATCTCCTGGTAATCTATGAACTACTTTCATAGACAAATCCAAGAAATAGAAAACCATATAAGCTAACGAATTTGTCTATTTCTTCTCATGTGCTGTTCTGCAGCCCACTAGCATTCAGCAGTAACTTGTAACATAGCTTTGCGCAGCCTACTGATATGTCTGACAACCGAAGTGTCTTGTTATTTATTGTTACAAATCCGTAAACTTTGATTAAGATCAGTTCTACCGGTTTCATGACGGGAAAGAAACGTTGATTGGATGAGTTCAAATTATAGTTACTAATCTTTTTATGATACTTTCCTCTTTTGCACCACATTTGTTGTACAATGCACTGCAAATATTTCATTTGTACAGTATTTTTCATATTTGTCCGAAATATTTTTCTTAAGGAATCTTCTAAAAGTACCGATTATTAAAAATTTATATTTTTACTAAAATGGGAATTCAGTGTGTTATATTTAGTTAGAAACAAGAACATGTGCAGGCCTATTCCTCACAAAAATTGAATTTTTGTGTATTAATTAGCGATAATGTTTGATTAATACATTGAAAAAACAACTGGACCACAGTGAGCTATTAACTACAGATTTACTTATCTGCAACTTTTCCGGTTTTGACACTTTAAAAACGTGTATGAAATTGTAACACGAAAACTATGGATTGTATTTCGTACCCTCTCTATTCCACATGGACCTGTTTTCTCCTGTTGATTTGTACAAGTGGGACAGGTGTGGCTGACCCTGCAAAGGTCGATTAAATAATTAATCTGTAATTCACAAATCAAACTGATTAATCTAACCCATACAGAATAGTGATAAAGATGACCTAAGTTAACATGAATGATGCAAATTGAAAATAAAATTCCAACAATTTTTTTTCTAATGCCGAATGTATATCACAACGAAAAATAAATCAAATACAAATAATACAAAGCAAAATTAATAAACACATGACAATACACAATAAGGATAAACACTCCTACAGTAAGTGATAAGTGATTGGTAAGTTAATGATTACTGTAACTGATACAATATGCATGAAACAACCCTACATTAACTGAGAAAGTCGCGTAATCGGGAACAATATTCCGGTATCTAATTTCTGAAATTAATCTGACATCTCCCATTAAGAGAAAAACCCTGTGTCGGACAAGCAACTTCAGGGGATACTGTACCAAAAGGAGGAAGCAAGCAAAGTCGCTGTATCGGCGCTGGACTGCGGCTGCGAGTATACACACAATCTAAAACGCTAGATACGAGAGAGAATTTACAACTCGCGCAGTGTGTTTCTCCGTTGGGCGTGCTTGCTTGTGTCTAATTTCAGACAAATATGAAATGAACCCATTTAATATTCACAGTTCGAGCCTCCAGCACACTGGATGTGCACTCTAAATAATAATGTTCAACAAACACTGCACCAACAGGGGCAAAGTGAAACAGTCGGAACTTTTAAGTCTAAAGTGGCTATTCGTTATGTCTAGGGGCCAACTGTCCACTTCTCGCTTCAACGCCCTATATTTTTTTATAAAAACACAAATTTTAAATAAGGATCACCGGCAGTGAAAACATCGGTTTGTAAATAACAGTCACTCACAGGGGTTTGAATGTCACTTATGTAATTGTTTATTTAAGATCTGATTACACACTTAAGTCCCAGAAAAATTTAATTGTCCAGTTCAGTTGAAATAACTAAGGGCCTCTTGGCTGATCATGCAAAAGTTCAGGAGTTTCGAAATGAAACGTCGAGTTTCAAACTCAAATTCCAGCATTCTCACGAAAGAAACAAAGTCCGAAATAATTGTCGGTACAGAATGAAATCAACTCTAGCGTGTCTAATTCCCAGAAAGTCCCAAGTCCTGTGCGGTCCTAAACTCACACCAATTGTTTTATAAGTATCAATGTCAATCACTAAACACGAAATTCTTCTAACTGTTGGCTTGCATCCATGCAGAAACCAAAATTCTTCAAGTTCAGTTTGCTCAACTCCTACCACATGATTTCGCTAAGTCCCCACCAACGTAATTGAGGAGACGATCATTTTTAAACGAAAACTTGGGCGAATTTTGACGAAGTTACGGAGCCGAAGGGCACAAGTTCAGCCTCAATGAAGCCCGAACGAAGACTACCTAAATCAAGATGGCGGCCCCTTACTTATGCCCTTTTTCCAAACTGGACAATTTTTACAAAACTTTAAATGGGACTTGTTTTATACAGGTAATATATCAGTTTGACATCAAATTTTACCAGCTTTCCAGTACTGCTATTGTTTTTTGTAACTACAACAGTTTTTAAACAAAATAGTTATTAGCTGCAGGTCTGTAACAGCCACTTTCATTTTCTTTAAATAAACATAAATATACCATGATGTTCGTCTTAAAATCTCCGATAATATGACGGTTTCAGTTCCCCTGTACCTCGATATGTTTGCGAGTAATTAATTTTCAAATAGTATTTCTTTTATTAAAGCTAACAGGGTAGCCGACACCACCATCTTGTGGCCACTCGGTTGCCACTCGGATTTTGCCACTCGCGTCATTTCCGCCCTCGTGGGCCGCGCCACTGCAACGGCCAGAACCCGGCCACGCGATCGCGCCCAAAACGCGCGCGTCCACATGTGTATTCAAAACACACATTTAAAATCTGGCTGTACCGTCATAGTGCTTTGATAGCTTTAAGACGCTGTTCCAGAAAACTACTCAGCTTCGTATTACAGAAGCCATATCTAACTACTGTCAGCCACTGTGACCCCAGCAAATCTGAGTGCCTAAGATTTCACTCGTACGGCTATGTCTTGCCACTAAACCCAATATACGTGATTACTGAACGCTAAGGTGACTCCAGAACGGTGGTAACCGCTATTAGCGAGTCGATGTTTCAAATGTCAGGCAGGCTGACCTTGTTCTCGACTAGGGAACAGTCAGTACCAAAAGTACAGGTTTCGCATCAAGTCTGGAACTTGTACAAAATCTCTAAGTTCAGCTCATCTAAAGAACAGTAATTTGAGAGCAGCAGAGAGACGAGATGCCCTCTTCAGCTGCCCAAACCAGACTCTCTCTCTTCTCACTTTTAAAATACACCACTCTCTCTCCTCTGGCGGAACTCCCAGGCTCCGCCCATCCTAAACTATAACACCAATCTACATCGAGGAGCCAGAGACGAACCAATGTCGGCTTGTGATCGTAAGATGGATTACCAAATCTGTCAAACCACAATAAACCATCGAATGGGCAATCGTCCCGCGTTTTCAAGGCTCGGGTTACGTCCACGCGTCCAACTTTCTCACGGTGCGGGACGATGGTCTCAAAGACCCGGCGAGAAATGAGCCAGGAAGTGATTCTTTACAACCGCCCACATTACGTTATTGAAACTTGCGTCGCCCAAATTCCTCGCACCATAGACACAATTTGTCTCACAAATCTTCTCCCAGATGGTCACCGACTTGGCATTAAAAGTGTTCGTCCCAGAGGAGTGGCCACCATACATTTGACAGGCTCGTAAAACAGCCAAGTCAAACAGCCTGTAAAAGTGCATTGTATTTTCCAACTACTCTCGCCCAGGCGGCACCACCATCGCCGGAGCCAGCCTAATGGCGGTAGCGCTGCAAAAATATTTGGAACAGCGTTAGGGGGTGTTCAGTGCACGATGTCCCTGGCATAGAGGACTCTGACCGCAGGCACGCTGTCTGGGAAGTTGGGCCCCTCAGAATAGTAATGAGCCGCCTTCGTCGGTGTAAGCCTGCAGTTCCTATAAAGAACGCGACTTTCTCTTCCCCTCCTACTCTTGCCCCGCACAAATCCAAGAACCAGAATATTGTTCCTGAGCCATTAGTTACTTAACAAAATGGTAATCCATGATTTAATTAAAGAAATTAACAAGGGTAAATATTTATTTACAGTCGGAAATCAGCGCGGCATTACTAAAACCTCTCAATATGTGTTTAACGTAGATTAATGGCGAGAAATGACCAATAACGCTCATTTGCCAATGAGAAAGGCGGGTCATACAAAATTCTATAAGGAGGTGAACTCAAGAGTTGTTTCGTACATCAGCCTTTCCACCATACAAACGGAGATACACGTTTTGATAGAAACCATAGGCTGTGTTAGAAAAAGCCATCAGCCGCCCCAAAATGACGCCAACTTTGCCATGATGTCGCCGCTGTCATATCCCAATACTTCAATCAATGTTGCGACGTAGTATTCGGCCTGAATTTCTCTCTCTCTCCGCCCCCCCCCCCCCCCCCTTGATTAAGGGTTTCCCCTTTAAAACGTGGATGCAACACATTTGCTGCGGCATGCATAGATTTACATGCAAACGTGTGCCTTGAGCTCACAGCTTCTTTGATCAATGCTTTCTCTGCTTGAGAAAGTGTGTTACACTCTAAAAGTACAGCATCTACCTCCCTAGCCAAGCTATCAGAGGCATCATGTACGTCCGAAAGGACAGCATTACGGGCTTCACCATTGTTTATGGCTCCCGATATTGTTCGCAAGATACGCCATACCTCCTCAAATCGCTGCCATGTTTCGTCCGCTAACACAGATTTACGTGCTTTGTCGCACTGCACTTTTAGAAAAAACAATTGTTTCTAACACAGCCTCTTTATTCTTAAGTAAGCTGTCTAAACAATCCACCAGTACCTGCCCAACGGATAGTGATGGAAGCTTTCGTGTCACAGAAGTGTGACCGTATTTTTCTTTGTTGTTGTTAATAAGGCATAGGGGACATGTCGCTCCTTAAGGAATTTAACTATTTCCTTTGCTAGATTGAAGCACTCTTCCTTCGTTCTGCATGACATTGTGACTCTTATTAGTACGTTCAATTGATGTTCTGCGCAACCTATGGACATTGTGTGTGACAATTGCTCGTCTATTTCGCGCTTTGCCTATGACCACTGCTATGAACCTCTCCGCACCTATTTGGCGAACGACTTCCGTTAGTTGTGAAGCAATATACTGTGCAGTTTCCCTTTCGTCACCATGTTGTATACTTTTACAGAATTTTGGCCTAGGTGTTTTCACGAAGAAGTTAACGACACTGTTCCCTGATACATCGGTCCATCCATCCGAAATCAATACAAGAGCCCTTGAGCGATCCAGCTTCTTTGTGACAAACGTATTCATGTTTATATTCGACAGAAAGCAGAGATCTAATCAGGTGGGGACTAGGAGTATTATAGTTCGGCCGTAATTTCTGCAATGCTTCTCCACCAGAATTTCGAATTCAGCTTATATAGTGGGGCAGTAAAGCATATATTGCCCTAGTAATGGTTTCATCAATATCACCATCACTTGCTGGACGGGTATCTTTACGCCCAGATGTAGAAGGTAGTTGTTTCGATTCTTTTGTAAGCTGTTCACTGAGAGCAGAACCAGAAGCCAATGACGATAGTGTAGATGAAGACGTCAAGGGATTTGTTGGCATTCACTTTGCTCCTGTTAACCTGCGATGTATAATCTGAAGCTATATGCTTAACAGACTGAGGGCACAGCTCGCATCTCGTAAGATGTTCCTTTAATCATGATGCCAAGGTGTTACGAAACGTGGTGTTACAATATTTACTTATTGCGTGTCTTTTACCATCAACTTGCCGTAAATGGAAGAGCTGCCGCACCTTTGATCGAGGACGCATTGCACTAACTCTCCTATCCTGTCTGATTGGATATGGCAGCTCAGCGTAACATCATCTGAGGAGTATCTAAACTGTCTAGCTTTATACAAACCTGTCGGCTATGATGCCAGTTTACTTGTGGTCGTTTCGGGATTCCTTCGTTCATTCCGGAATGGTAGCACCTCATGTGTATGCAATTGACACTGCTGTATGACATTGCAGGTTACCTGACAACCAGCATGAAATGAACATATCTCCCGAATCATACATGGTTTTAAAAGGTTTAAAACGACTAGTTTATGAATTCAACCGTATGAAATCGTATTTTTAAATCTCTAGTTATCACTATACACGCTTTGGGTAAGCCATGTCTCCGTAATACCATCCCTTCCGGAAGTACGAAAAATGGAAATGTAGCAGGAGATCTTCAATTAAATTTACGAGTGTAATAGACGAGATATTGGTGGTAGGAGATCTGTGAGGACAGGGCGCATAGTCATGGGGGCATCTCAAGGGAACGGTCCCCAGTTGGAGTTTCGGTGTGATCGCAGGATTAAAGCCGTCCCATAATGAAACTACATGGCAGATTAAAATTGTGTGCCGGATCCGGGACTCGAACCTGGGACCTTTGCCTCCCGCGAGCAAGCGCTCTACCGACTGAGCTATCCCAACACGACACACGATGCCGCCACACAACTTTACTTCCGCCAGTACCTCGCCTCCAAAAATGTTCAAATGTTTGTATAGCTTATGGGACTTAACTACAGGGTCATCAACCGTGAATGGAGGCCTCAGTCCCCCGGCCACCGTGGCCAGCTCGCCTCCTACTTTCCAAACTTCACAGAAGCTCTCCTACAAAACATGCAAGACCAGTACTCTTGGAAGAAAGGATATGGTGGAGACATGGGTTAGCCACAGCCTAAGGGATGTTTCCAGAATGAAACTTTCACTCTGCAGCGCAGTGTGCCAGTTCCGCCACACAAATTTAATCTGCCAGGTAGTTTCATATCAGCGCACACTCCGCTGCAGTGTGAAAGTTTCATTCCGTCCCATAATGTTTGTGGGCCTTAAACATGTGTGATTTCAGCGGCAAGTGTTTGCTGCGTTTCTTTCCGGCTGAATGCCCTGTTGCCGTTGTCGGGAACTGCCCCCCACTTTCGCTGGCCGCAGCCCCCGGCTGCACAGTGGCGGCGGCCGGTCGCCAGAGGCGCGACGCAGCGCGACCGCAGCGCCGCTGACGCGCGTCCATTTGCGGTGGCGGCGCGCCAGTTCGGCGTGCGACCGCAAGGGGCGCTCGCGGCGGAATCCCATTTAGCGTCCGGTTTGCGCCCCGACCGCTCCCTGCGCGCCGATTTGCTCCGCCACCGATGGGCCTGTCGGCGAACTCTGCGGCCATTCGTTACCCCCGGGCAACGCGGGACACACTCTCCGCTGTTCCCGATAACTATTGGCACCTTTTTTTAAATCGTTTACACAGCTACAATTAAAAGCAGTGTGCGCTCAAATCACGAAACCGTAATTCACAGTCTACTTTTATATCCATTATCGCTCTTCCATTAATGACATTCTAACTAAATATAATGTAATTCATAAATTATGAATAAAATGCTACATTCAGTATAAAATTAATAGTTGCGTTATGCCTATTGACAACTCCACCATTTTTATATAGATCAAATAAGAACGATGAAGAAACTTGCAACATTTTGTAAGACTGCATATTTTCGCGAGGATGTCCATTGATAGTGCGGCTCCGTAGCACAGTGCTAGCGTGCCAGACTACAAAGCCAAAGGCCCCGCGTTCGCTCCCCGTCAGGTCCTAGGATTTTGATCTGTCACTTTCCACTTCTGTCACCTCTGGCACTATTGCTCATGTGAAAAATACTGAGTAGCACCGTGGGTCGGAACCCACGTTAAACTGTAGGTCCCCCTATAACTGGTAAGTCAGTTCGAAAGTCGGAGGAAGGCAACGGCATACCACCTCCAAACAGGACCATGCCTAGTAAAGCACTGTGGTGTTCAAACTAATCTTCGGACTGTTGACTGCTTTACGTTTATCCATTGATAAAATTGTGCCGTGCCGGAGCCTTCTTGCAGTTACTTGTCGCCGGCCGGACTGGTATTGCTGGTGGTATCGAGAGCGAATTCGACCTAAAGGCCAGAGGGAGTAAGTGGCGGAGCGCTGGTTTCCTGGAGGCGAAAAGGTCGGAGCGGGTGAACAGTAACGTTTGGATGGTGGCGCCGGAGTGAGTGAAGTGTCCACAACGAACGATCATGGACGGAGTTATACACGAGGGCATGTGTGTGTGCTCGACGCGGAAATGATCTGAAAAGTCTGGTCAGCTCTCAGGGACAGCTGGTGTTGTGGATAAACCTTAACTGGAGGAGCCAACATGAGGAAAGGTCAACCAATTGTACCGTCTGAGCAAGGCTAAGTTTACTGTTATTAATTCATTGATATTTGATGTTTGATTGTCGGTGAAAATTCTGTGTCATGAGATATGTGTTTAGTAACCAAAGGAGGCCTCTAAGTTTTATTTTATGTAAATAATTGCTGTATAAATTGGCTATATTTGGTTATATTTTATTTAGGCTCAGTACCTTACTACTTCCTCAACTCCCCTACCATATCAAAAATCATCTAGGATTTAAAGCCGTGTCATGTTGTTGACTGTCCACGAGCTTTTGACAAAGATCTCCTCTACCACTGTCAAGTGAATGACTGTTATTCCGGGGCCTTGCCGTGCTTATATAGCCGCTCCGCTGCTAGTGACGTCACTGCCTTACTAAGCATCAAGTCGCCGTCTTTATTGACGGTGTCTTCAAAAATTTTGATCTCTATAGCCTCGTTTATTACGTTGTATTGGAAGATTTTCGTCCGTTTAATAACATATTTCTCGTCGAATGCAAGTCGGAGTCCGTTTTCCAAAGCATATTCTACCACAGCTAATTTTCGGTATAGATAATCGAAAACACCCTGCATGTTCTATGCGGCCCTGTTCATTGTGCGACTAGTCTGGCCGACATAAAACTACCCACACTCAAGCGGCAGTTTCACCCAAGTCACGTAATCAGAAGACATCTGAAGAACACATCATGAAGACACAATAGTCAGGCCTCCAGCAAAGATCTGGCAACTAATGAATACTGTGAAAGATGATGTTGGTCTCAGAACATCGGGCATTCATAACATTCCGTGTGAGGATTCATTAGTTGCCAGATCTTTGATAGGGATCTGACAATTGTGTCGATTTTATGTCATTTCAGGAGCCGGCTAATTTTCCCAGTTTTGGAGCTGGAAAAAAAATAAAAAATAAAAATAATAAAAAGAAACTAAAACAGAAATCGGTCTTTTTGATGTCTTCTGTTTACGTAACTTGGCTGAACGGCATGGGAACTGTATTTTCAGAGTTGAAGCGGGGACGGCGTTCGTGCTACCAAACACTTGCCACATATGGTCAAGAAAGTTTCCGACTTTGATAAACCTCGGATTGCTGCCTATCGTGATTGCGGTTTATTGTATCGCGGCATTGCTGCTCGCGTTGGTCGCGGTCCAATGACTGTTAGCAGAATATGGAGTCGATGGGTTCAGGAGGGCAAAACGAAATGCCGTGCTGGATCCTAACGGCCTCGTATCACTAGCAGTCGAGATGACCGGCATCTTATCCGCATGGCTGTAGCGGATCGTGCAGTCCTGAAACAACTGATAGGGATGTTTGCAAGACAAAAACCATCTGCAGGAACAGTTCGACGACGTTTGGAGAAGCATGGACTATAAACCCGTAGCACATGGCTGCGGTTACCCTTGACGCTGCATCACAAACAAAAGCGCCTGCGATGGTGTATGCAACGATGAACCTAGGATGCATCTAGGTTCTGTTTAGAGCATCATGATCGTCTCATCCGTGTGTCGTGACATCGTAGTGAACGCACACTGGAAGCGTGTATTCGTCATCGCCATACTGGCGTATCACCAGTCGTGATGTTCGCATCGACGGCACTTTGAACAGTGGCCATTACATTTCAGATGTGTTACGACCCGTGGCTCTACCCTTCATTCGATCATGCGAAACCGTACTTTTCAGCAGCATAATGCACGACCGCATGTTGCAGGTCCTGTAGGGCCTTTTTGGATACGGAAAATGTTCGACTGTGGCCCTGGCCAGCAGATTCTCCAGATCTCTCGCCAACTGAAAACGTCTGGTCAATGGTGGTCGAGCAACTGGCGCGTCACTACTCTTGATGAACTGTGGTATCGTGTTAGAACTGCATGGGCCATCTGTACATGTACACGCCAACCAAGCTCTGTTTGACTCAATCCCTAGGCGTATCAAGGCCGTTATTACGGCCACAGGTGGTTGTTATGGCTACTGATTTAGCAGGATATAAGCACCCATATTGCGTGAAAATGTAATCACATGTCATTTCTAGTATAATATATTTGTCCAATGAATACCCGTTTATCATCTGCGTTTCTTCTTGGTGTAGCAATTTTAATGGCCAGTAGTGTATAATTAGACATTACAAATTATTTGTATATGTAGCAGTTAAGAGTTGTAAAAGGAAGTAGATGCTTTCGTATATAAAACATTCATGGCCCCTTCTCCATCACGCATTCAAGTCTCCAATAATAACAAGTAAACAGTGGAAATTTAAAATAATACCAACATATGACCTTTCTACCGATACGGTTTTATGGAAGAAATGAAACATAATGTTAGTAACATTTCGCGAAATGGTTTATTTGCAGCAACACTCGCCTAATGGTAAGCTGCCATACCGCAACCGTTTGTTTGACGATCAAGTCAGCAGAGAAAATTAACATGTAGTAATAAATTCTGTAAATGACGTTGCTTCTTAGAATCATTACTTCTGTTACTTTACTAGAAGGGTAGCTCTCTTGTAATTTTCTTATCACAAAATCTGATCAATGTTGTTAAGTTATAGGGCCGTTATCGTTATGAACGATTTATCTGACTATGGGTGCACCTCACGTAGACTGTTCATTTATTGGTTAGTAAACTCACCCTAAGATGATAAGAAAATTCATAATAAAGTAGATATCTTCTTGGTGCAAACATTGTTAGTTGACCGTAAATAATAGTAAGTTTGAAGTCAAATTAATGAGCACTAAAAGAAATCCATTAAACTTTATTTACATGGTAAATCATTCAAATCCGCAGGCTGTAAACTCAACCAAATATCTAGGAATTACAATTACGAACAACTTAGATTGTAAAGAAGCCATGGAAAATATTGAAGAAAAGGCGAACCAAACGCTACTTTTGTTGACAGAACACTTGTAAGATACAACAATTCTATTAAAGAAACTGCCTACATTACACTTGTGCGTCCTATTTTGTATTATCACGATGTAGGGGAGAGAGTGTCACGGATATGCACGAGTTTGGGTGGAAATCATTAAAAAAGGCGTCATTCGTTATAATGACATTTTTGGAGACATTTCTTTCACCAACTTTCTCTTCCGAATGCGAATATACTTTGTTATCAAGCCTCTACATAGGGACACATAGTCATCGTAAAAAAGAGAAATCAGATCGAAAACGGCGCTTCCCGTGTACGTATTTGCGGTCTGAGCGGAGACGTCAGTCAAACAGAAATGGGAGAACGTCCGTGTTAGTGTTTTCAAAGGCGCATTCAGCATAACTATTCCCCGTAGTTTTAATCTCTGCCATGCTTCCACACAAAATAGTATCATATACAGAGAGGAACCAAATGACATGTTTTTTGCTTGCTGTTTTCAATGCCTGTAACTGTACATAAAAAAATTTGAGATACAGACATTGAAAACAGCAAACAAAAACTCTTTCATCGGCTTTCGCTATGGGGACGATACGTTTGTTGTTAGGGGGCATGTCAGAGAGGAACTAAATCGTTTACTTGAACACCTCAACGGGATTAACCCTAGAATTCAGTTTCCACGGAGGCAGACGGAGGCAGACGGAAAACAAAATTTTCTTAACGTGTCAGTTTTCAAAAAGGCGCTACAGTATATCGGAAGCCCACACACACACACAGAAAGATAAGGAGAGCGTTGAGACCGCTACTTAGAATTCAGAACGATGAAAACGTTTCTGTGAAACCTTAAGTCTTCCTGCATTTTATTAAGGAGATCAATAAATGCATCGTTAAATTTTGACGTTACGAAATATCGACGTAATATAAAAAGCTACTGGGAAGATGCAGGATCCCCTGAAAGCAACAAAGGATGCACGCAAACCACTGAAAAAAAAAAAAAAAAACAGGAATTTACAGAATTTGTGGAGACGTAAACGTGCGTACCACAAAAACAAAAGTCTCAAAACGACTAGAAGAGCAACTGTAGTAGGAGAGAGTGACAGATCAGCTGTTGCTGGGCATGTTTTTCAGCCAGGAGACCACCTTATTCTTTTTGATGAAACTCAGCCATAAACGTATACCAGGAAAGCCTGGATATAAAAGGATATATAGAGAGGATATAGAAACTATAAAACACCACAGTAATTTCAATAGGATGGAGGAGCGCGTGGAATTGAAGAAATATGGATTCCGATTTGGAGGTGAAATGTAACAGTCTTCCACCAAGGGTTGTTAACAAGGGTCAATGTCAACCGACAATTTCGAATTGCGTGCGTCTATCGAAAACGTCTGACGTCACACCTCTGCACGATCATGCGAAGACGGAATTCGTTTGCAGTCAATAACGAGCCGAGGTATGTAGTGGACGTTCAAAAGATCCACTACACAGATGGAGACGGAACGTTAGGTTTTAATAACCAATCCAGAAGACCACGGTATAATAGCCTGAAAAATGTTATAAATATTGTTTTAAAATCTGTTTTAGCGGATTTCTTGAATATTATCTTTCGGGCTCTAAAACTTTACACGCTGGATGCGCAAATAATCATGTCCACCATGAGATACTACTAACCAAAGTGACACCAATAGCCTTTTCTTTTGTTGACTGAATATTCTCTACATTATATTTGTATTACAAACAATCGTTTTGTTTTCGTTGTTAATTCATTTTGTATATTGTACGCCTACTTGTATTATGAACCCTGTACTGGTGACAAGATATGTACATAGGAAGTAAGTGGCATCTACTGAGGGGCATCGAGGATTCACTTTCCATACATAGCCTCATCATGTTATACCCCTGTTGTCTTATCCTGTGGAAATTTGTCAAAGTTTCAGCCCACGTACCTCCCTTTCCAACTAATTTTGGTGAACACCAACGCCTCGGCATCAGCGATCAATCCAGTTATGTGCCTTTTCTTTTGTAACATGTGAAGCTGTTGTAGTGAGCAAGGTAGAATTTAAATTTCTGAGCTCAATTTTCTTTGGGCAAGTGAAAGGCTACGACGATGCAACAACAACTTTAAACAAGCATCTCCGTTACTAAACGCTTGCGACTGGTTTATAAAACACTATATGTTTCTTTGCAGGCGTAAGTGTTTTGATGTGAGACGATTTAATATCACGAATATAAAACAAAGGAAAAAAATAACGTTACTATCAGTAAAGGTGACATCAATCTGTTCATAATTTTCCACCTCCTAACCACCTCTTCTGGATGACTAGACTGGATGACTTGCATTTTGAAAGGGTAATCACTTTTTTGTAGCCAAAGGTTCGTGGGGGTTTGCTCGAGCCATTGTTATTCGCTATTGGTAGATACCGTTGTAATCGACAATTGTCAGCTGTGCGTGTTCTTGTAATTAAGAAAGGAAGTCATTGATTGTACATTTCATTTACGATATAATGTAAATCTTTTGGTTCTCACGGTTGATATTTGTATTCAATTTTTAGTTTAATGTTCAAAGATGTTCAAATATTCGTAAAGCTATTATGAGAAGAAACTGCAGTGGCCATGATTCCCTAGACTTACAAACTACCTAAACTAACGTATCCTGAGAACAATATATATTCCCATGCCCGAGGGAGCTTTCGAAGCTCCGACGGGGGAACATACGCGCATTCCACAGCAAGGTGCCTTAGAGCGCACGGCCAATCTCGCGCGGCATCTTAGTGCTGCATTTTTGCTGGTAAAGTGCAAAATAGATAACCGTTTAAATTTCTGGTTGGTAACTACGTTCAGCATGATCTAGGAACAATTACATACATCTATATTGTCGCGTTGGAATGGGAGCAGGCTTGACTTCGAAAGCAGGGTTGTCAACTCAACACAGCACGTATACTGAAAGCAGGTTTATTGCGAACTGAAACATACACGCAGCTCTGCTATTTATTACAGGCAGAATGTACGAGACATTAGAAGAATAGTTAACATAAGAAGCACGTAGAAATTACAGGAGAACATAAAATACATGTAGAACATAGTGGAATTAATAATTACAAAGAAATAATTTTTGTCGGTGGACGGGATAGAACCGACGACCTGCTGCACCGCAATCGGTGGCACTATCCATTGCGCCACGCCGACAGTCGGTTAACTCGGGGTCTTGCGGCAATGTGTGTTTTGTCTCTTTGTTACGCTTGACTTCAGTGAATCCTCTCTCCTCTCACTACATTTATAATCTTTACATGCAGGATGAATCTAAATTCGCGCACTCGGGCTTCGCAGCGAGATTTCTTCACATGCTAGAAATAAAAAAAAATGTCTCTCACAAAATTTCGTCTTGCGCATATTTCCGGCAGCAAATGGACGTCGAAGATTGAGATGGGTGTGTGTCCCATACGTCAGTGTGTTTCAGAATTGCACTACTAGACCAGCAAACTTCTAGGGGATGTGGGATGTGTCTTGAGGAACAAAGAGAGCATAGAAACCCATACCCTGAAACGTCATCCAATGACGTTACAGAGCGTCGAAGTTGCTGGAGGGTATGTCTAGTTGCAGGAAATGGAGCCTGTAACTTGGACTCTCTGTAGCGTCTTTGAATGGCGTTTCCAGGCATGGGTTTTCAGGCTCATTTTGTTCCTGAAGACACCTAATATATCTCTTACAACTTTGTTGGTGTAATTATGAAACACACTGACGTATGGAACACACAACCATCTCAGTCTTTGACGTCCATTTACTGGCGGGAGTATGTGCAGGATGAAATTTTGTGGGAGACATTTTTCGTTGTTGGCAGGTGAGGAATCGCGCTGTGATTCCCGAATTGAGATCCACCCTGTGTAAAGCAGTTCATATGTTTGTGTGTTTGTGTGTTCGTGTGTACGTGTTGCATACAAATCTACAGTTTTGTTCCAATCTTTATGAAATTTTGTATAAGTAAGCTTCAATCCATGAGGACGGTCGCCTTGAGTGTAAAAATCACATACAATACATACTTCACGAGATATGACGTCATAAACAATGAGATGTGCATAAAACTGCTGCATTTAGCGACAATGCTGCTCATTTTCTCCTAAACCATTGGACCGATTTCAACACACATTCCTTACCTTGAGGTAACAATTGCTGTAGGGTTAAGAATCATATACGACAAATGGTTCACAAGATATGATGTCATTACCAACATGAATCGCAAAAGACTACCACATAATGCGGCGAGACTTATACGCAGAATGAGAAATACAGTACTTAGAGACTTACATCAATAAACATAATTTCAAATCTTTATTAAACTTTTTCTCACTGACAACCATAGCTAAATGATGAATCAAAAAGTTTCTTGCTTACTACTTTTCTGCTGTTTATGGAGTAAAACTACGGCATTCAGTAAAACGTTACAATTTATAATTTGCACATTGCGAATTGTAGCTGTAGGAAATTTTACAGACAGTATACACAAGCCTAGTTGAATGAACCTTCTAAATTGTATCACAGTACGGCAAGTAGTTCATGAGATATGAGGTACATAAACAGTATCGTTCATGGGAAACCGCACCATCACGCACCAAGTTATAATATATTATTTCTTTACTACTAATTGTATTCCCAAGAGATTTTGCGGACATTCAACACTTATACAAAATAATATATACGTGGAAAATTGAATAGATAAATAAATACCCCGGCAACGCCGGTTTTACGGCTCGTTCAAAATAAACGCTAAAACTGTCAACCTTCCATTTTGATACAGCTAGTAATTTGTGCGTGGAATTCATTTACATATCTTAGTAGCACGTCGACTGGAATGTTTCTACAAGTTTTTTAATACAGTCTATTATTTTCTGTGGATTATTTTGCATTTTTGTACATAGGCTGTTCTTTACATAGTCCTGAAGAAGAAATCGTCGATGTACAGTGTGGTTAGCCACGTTACTCGACCACTTTCTCCCATGCAGCGTCCATTAGAAATAAAATATCAACCGTCAAAACATAAGAATTTGCATGTACACCGGAAATGAAACGTATATTCAAGTTGATGATTCTTAATTTCGATACCTCGAATACTTCCCTTTTCTCAATTACAACGTCGTCTTTCACCGATAGGAAACAAAGGTTTTAATAAATTGTGTATAGTTTTTGTCGAAGGTTCCGAATATCCAAGGAAAATTAGGAGTTGGAGTTTGAAAATAAAAAGTTGAACCCGCCAACTCAGGAGGGGTGGTTAGTAGAAGGTCAGCTGTAGCAGCAGAAACACATTTGCTCTTCACTACCTTCACTAGTGTCAACTTTTCATCCAGAACATTCTTTCTGATTGACACTTCGTTTTCGAGTACTTAGTCGTCACAAACGCCTTGTACAACGTATATTTTATGTTATAACTAAGTGATATCGTTCTCCTTAATTATCACTAGCTTCTTAAATTATCAAGGATAACAGTAGAGAATATATGTTTCTATTACGTATCAGTAGTTTGAACAAACCTACATCGTACATCAATATTAATATTATTAAGAACTTGATAAGGATTTTATGAGCATAAAAAGCTGAATGTGCTAAGCCGTATTCTAGCATAAATGTGTTTTACGATTAGGTTGGTAGGTCGAGAGCTACCCAGGATTATTTACGAAATTTGTGGAATAAACAATCTCTTGTTGGCTAATCAGTAACTACAATGGCGGAAAATATGCAATTAGAACGTAAATTAGAACGCAATCAGTTATTACCTCTTAAATTAATGGGGAAATGCAATACAGTACGGTTAATCCACAACGAATCTGAAATGAGTACAGCAATTAATAGAAGCGTAATTGAGTTTAGAGTGGCCTGCATGAAGTTCGACACCTGTAGTCCAGTAGTGCCACCTGCGCTGTTCGAACGCCTCGTAGCCCTATTGTCACAGATACACCTTTGCCAGTACGTTGAGTCACAGCCAGATGAATATTGACATTTAGCCTGCAACATCTAGTGCTTATTATTTGTTTGTGAGTGTAGTAGAAAGGTGCATCGATGTGTACTAGTAGTGAATCAAAGCTACGAGGGAATGGAAGCGCGATCTGAGACGCTATGTCAAGAATTGTGGAACCGATCCCTCCCAAGTTTCGAGTCCCCCCTCTGGCATAGATGTGTGTGTGTTGTCCATAGCATTTGTTAGTTCAAGTAGTGTGTAACATTAGGTGCCGATCCACTCAGCACTTTGGTCGTTAGGTCTTAATACAAACTTAAGATTTAAGTGAATGGAATGCAACAGCAATGGTCTAGTGTAATACTTTTTCATTCAGTGGGCATAAAGGGTGAAAATACATTCTTAAATTATCGTATCGATTATACCGGAGGTTTCAACGGTTATATACAACAGATAAGAAGCTAGGAATGATGTAAATTTTGCACAAATTCATAAACTGACAGAGAAGGCGTGTCGTATTTAGAAGTCACCTGTACATCATATTACCAAATCATTATCATTGGTAAAATCAAGAGCACGTCTTTGAAAGCAATACAAACGAGAGAGCTGTAATCCACAGAAATTGATGATTCCGCAAAGAACTTGTGTATTGAACTTGTATTTCGTTGTGAAGAACATAATGAGGTTACATTACAGCTCACCGCAAAAAACCCTACTCACACAGACTTCGGCCACAAGCTTCGTCAGAACAGAACTCTTACCCAACGACAGGCTCAACTAAAAAAAAAAAAAAAAAAAAAAAAAAAAAAAAAAAAAAAAAAAAAAAAAAAAAAAAAAAAACCCACATTATGTCCGGCTGCTGGGTTTTCAGTGAAGCTCTGGAGTGAGAAAATCGGGGCTTGGGGATGGGACGGGGGAGGGGACAGGAGGTACTTAGGAAGATGGTGATTGTTTTAGTCTACATCTACATACATACTCCGCAATCCACCGTAAGGTGCGTAGCGGAGGGTAAACTGTACCACTACTAGGCATTTCCTTTCCTGTTCCACTCCCAAATAGAACAAGGAAGAAAAGAATGTCTATATGCCTCCGTACGAGTTCTAATCCCTGTTGTCGTTATGATCATTACGCGGATTATAAGTAGGCGGCAGAAAGATCGTACTACACTCAGCTTCAAATTTCAGCCGTCTAAATTTCGTAAACAGAAATTCATGAAAAGAATGTCATCTTTCCTCCAGCAATCCCCAATTAAGTTCCCGGAGCATTTCCGTAACACTCGCTTATTGGTCGAACCTACCAGTAACGAAGCTAGCAGCTCGCCTCTTAACTGATTCTATTTCTTCCTTTAAACTGTTCTGCTGCCGCTGCGGGTCCCAAACACTTGGGCAATACTCAAGGCGTGGTACCACAAGCGTTTTATACGCTCTGTCCTTTACACATGAAGTACATCTACCCAAAATTCTGTCAATAAAGCGAAGTCGGCTGTCCACCTTACTCACAACCGTCCTTACATGTTCGTTCAATTTCATTTCGCCCTGCAGTGTTACGCCTAGATATTTGAACGACGCGACTGCATGATCAGTATTATTGCCTTATGGAACATTTAGGTGGTACATAGGAACAACGAGATGCACCTTAGAATATAAGGAGGGAAGCAAACGGTGGAAGGGTAGAAAAGGGAAAAAATGAGGTAGGAAGTGGTTAACGATACAACATTGCGAGAACTGTTAGGTGTATCTGGGAGTGTAGGGACAATAGGATACCGTAGGTTGGGGCATGGATGTTTTAGAGACTGAAGAATATACTGTAAAGACAACTCCCATCTCTACAGCTCGAGAAATCTGGTAGTGGAGGGAGGATGCAGATAGCTTGTGTTGTGAAGCAAGCAACAATATTCTGTGGATATCATCATGCTGATGGACAGTGGGTTGGTAGTCATATAGAAAAAAACTATGTAGTGATTAAAACAGACGTGCTAAATTATATGGTTCCTTTCACAGGTGGCCTTGCCTTTGATGGAATAGGATAAGCCTGTGGTCATTCAGCTAGATATGATCCCTGTGGCAGGGTTCTGTAGTTAAGGGATGCTATAATGATGGACTATAGAGTTGTAGAGATTGGGTGGGCGACAGAACACTACTTCAGGAGGGGTGTGAAGGATCAGCAGGATGCCTCTCATTTCAGTGCAGTTTTCCGTCTACCTCCTTCTCCATGGTGAACTGAATTCTAGGATTAATCCAGTTAAGGTGTTCTCTGCCATACCTTCACACAACAACCATATCGTCTAAATAGTGGAACCAATTGACAGTATTTTTGTCTGCTATTTTCAATGACTGTACCAGTTTACCATAGAGAAGGAGGCAGATGGAAAACTGTATTTTCTTGACGCGTCAGTTTTCAACATGGGGAATGGCATTTTGGAAAATACAGTTTATCGGAATTTCACGCACAGACCGTTATCTGTATAGAGACTCAAATCACCACCCACAACGAAACTGGGGCATAGCAAAGACGTTGGCGGTCAGAGCCAGGAACATCTGCGAACCTGAACTATTCGACGCGGAATTACAACACCTGACTTATGCTTTAATGAAGAATGGCTGTTCGTTCACAGGAATAAGGAGAGTATTGAGACAGTCACGTAGGTTTCAGAACGATGAAAATATGCCTGTGAAATCTAAAGTCTTCCTGCCTTTCATTAAGGATGTCACCGACCGCATCGGTAAAATTTTGACGAAACGGAATGTCTCAGTAATATACAAACCTACTCGAATGGTACAAGACCGCCTGAAATCGGCAAAGGATGCTCGCAAACCGCTGGAAAAAGCAGGAATTAACAGAATTGTGTGTAGCTTTGGGAATATACACATGGGTACCACCAAAAGAACAGTCAAAACATGACTAGAAGAATAATATGGTTACTTAGGAAGGGGAGAGATTGACATCATCTCTTGCTGAACATATTTTTCATGACCAATAGACCATCTTATCCAATTTGATAAAGCTCAGGTTTTGGTAACTATAAACAGATATCGTGAAAGACTGTACAGAGAGGGTACAGAAATTGTAATGCATTCAGCGTTAAGTTTTGTGTTGAATGGCATTTTTTGTCTATCCTTTCAGTTATTTATTTGTTTATCCTTCCAGTTATTTATTTGTTTCAGTCTTCCGTTAATCTTCTCTTGACTTCTCTCACTGCCCTTCCCATCCTTCAGTCATCCAGATATAAAAGGTAGTACGTATAATACAGATTAACATTACTTAAATTATATTTTCATTCCAATTATATATTCAGTCCATCTCCTCCTTCGCCTTCTCTATGTTCACCTACTCCTCCCCCTAACTGTCTGTTTCCCCTTCAGTTAGGCATAACCGAGTAGAACAGCAGACTTAGGCCGCATCCGACAGTGCGTCGACCGGCTAACGCACCAGATTTAGCGTGACATTGTCCCGCCAAGTATTCCCGTGTGACAAGAAGTCTATCGCTCTCTCCACAAGCGGAAGTCGTTGATTCAGAGATCAGGCCATCGACCGACGAAATCACGCGAAAGCACAGACTGCTGAACGTAAGCGTCACGAACTTCTAGATGCAAAGTAATGAGAAGCCAATAACCTAATATATTGACCTCCAGAGCAATGTGACGATCTATATTTCTGGAAACTGCGACAGCAGGCAACGACCCGGATGATCGTTCACCTCCATCCAGGTCCATCAAAAAATTTCCACGGCTAAGAAGACGGCGCTAGACAGATGAGTGCGACAGTAAGCGACAGATAGATTGATGCAGATAGAGGGATCGAGTAATATCGTCAGATTGGCAGTAGCGGTGTTTAGTAGTAGCAGCACCAGTAATGGAAGTGGAGTTTTATTCATGATCAGTCACTGGCAGTGACAGTTGGAGTTGAAGGTAGAAGCTAGGATTTGGAAGAATCTGGTCGCCAGTACAGCGTTTGGGAAGATCAGCAATAACAGGATGAATGGCTACAACGATAAGATGCGGTCTGGTGGTGAAAGTCGCCTGTGATCTCCGTCCAAGGTTCTGCCAATCGAAGAAAATCAAATGTTTGTAGAGCTTATGGGACTTAACTATGGGGTCATCATTCCCTAAACCTACAAACTACTAACGAACTAGCTTATACTAAAGACGGAACGAAAATTCATTCCCAAGGGGGATTCGAACCCCCGACGGGGAACGGCCTCGCACATCGTAGCATAGCGCCTCAATCGAAGACGTGCATCCTGAAGACTGCCAGTTTGACTCTAGGGGAAGGGCGTAAAACCTCCACGCCACGCCGCTACCTCTGATCGTAGCATAACACAACGCTTTTTAGAAGATGGGAAAATCACTCCGCACCGCCACAACGTAATTCCGCAGAATTTACGGCCTTTTAACGCACGGTGCTAGTCCGGCGGCAAGCGCTGGTCGACTTATTGGATATGATTTGTAGACAAAACTTAAGACACTGGGATGAGGTAGAAAAGTAAAGAATGGAACTTGGATAAAATGAAGGAACCAGTGGTTGTTGCGAGTTTCAGACGGATCATTAGGCAAGGTTTGACCTAAGCGAAAGAAACTAACACAGCAGAAGAGGAATGGTTAGCTTTGTGAGATAAAGTAGTAATGGCTGCAGAGGTTCATATAGATAGAAGTACAAGAAGTAATAAAAATCCTTGGGTGACACAGGAGATAATTGGTGAAAGAAAGAAATATAAAAGCGTAGCAAGTGTAAAAGGTAAAATTCAGTACAGATGGAATCAAATTGGTTGAAAGGAAATGCAGACAGGTTAAGAAGGAGCGTCTAAAATACAAATGCAAATCAATAAATCTATAACTAGGAGAAAGATAGATACCGCCTGCAGGAAAATAAAGGAGATATTTGCAGAGAAGAAAAGCAACCGGATGTATATCAAGCTCAGGTGGAAAACCAGCAGTAAGGAAATAAGAAAGGTGGTAGGAGTATATTATAGAGGTCCTGTACGAAGAAAGTGAAGGTAATGTTGTAGAAATAGAAGAGGAAGCAGATACATATATAGAAGACACTATTCTGCGCAAAGAATTTGCCACAGCACTGATATTTCCCCCGAAATATTCGCATAGTTGGGAGAGCCGTCGTGAACAAATTATTCCAACTTGTTTGCGTAAAGTGGATACAGGGGAACATGTGAGACAATACATTACGACTTATCGATGAAGATAGGTTAAGGAAAGACAAGTGTATTCAACATTTGTAGATTTGGAGAAAGATTTTGACAATGTGGTCTGTAAGACACCCTCTACTATTCTGAAGGTAGAAGTGGTAAAATATAAGAAATTGAATGGTATTTGAGTATTTGCAACTTATAAAAATACCAAGCAGCAGTTTTAAGAGTTATATTCTTTCAATATGTTTTTCCATCTGTACATTAAGCAAGCTGTGAAGGAAAGCAATGAGAAATTTGGAAAAGGAATTAAAGTTAAGATAGACGAAACAAAAAATTGGCAGTTTCCCGATGACATTGTAATTATGTCAGAGACAGAAAAGGACCTGTCAGAGTAGTATAGAGAGCCCGTATAACAGGCAGCCAAGGCGAGCTGCTTAGTTCCCTTCGTAGGCGCTCAAACGTAATCACATAAACGGCGGCCAACTGCAGAAGAAACGGTGCTGTACGGCGGCAATACATTACGGTCAGCTCAGCAACAGTGCCCAACCAGACATAGCAGAGTATCGGTTGTAGCCCTCCGCCGATGCCGGCTTCGTAAGCGCACTGACGGAGTGTGGAGGGCAGTGCATGCTCAGCCACCGGCCGCTCCTACGCCGGATTCAGCCGCCGCCCCACTGTGAGATTACCGCCCAATAGAAATACTGGTAAATAATAGCATTTGATAATTAAACAGTATGAAGTTCACTGCAAACATTGACCATGTCAATGCACTAAATGTTACACAATTTTAATCTTATTAATTATGGTAGCAATTGTATGTACACATTTGGGTGACAACATTTATAGTTAGGCCATAGGTAGAAATTCTCCACGTTGAGATTTGCTGTGTGCTTGTAGCTGACGGGAGGCCAGCGAGCAGGCCGATGTTGGTGGCTTGTTCCAACTTAGGATTTTACAGTTCGTTTCCGAGGGACAATGGCGAGTGCCAGGCACAGTGCAGTGCACAAATAATGTAATACTACTGGCATTTGAAGTAATACGATGCAGTTAGGAACCTTTAAGGCCCTCATTACAAAATAGCCTGTTGATAAATAAACAATACATTAGCTGATATAGTCACATCTAACGTAATATGTTTAATTGACAATGAAAAGTAATAAATTACCAACGAAGACAAGACAGTTACACAACTAGCATGGCAATGTTTGTTTATAAAAATAAAATATTAACTATTTTTCATTTTATTTTCAATCAATCTTTTGTATTTTACCTTGAAATATTCAGTTAAATCAGTTATCTGTGATATAAGAAATTGCACGATTATGAGAAACAGTACAAAGGATGTTTATACTAATATAAAAACGTAAGAAAATATTTGTTTAATGTGTAGTGTAATTATTTTGATTTTTAGTAAAGTTTTAGAAATGTATTGGCTGAGCGCTGTACGTTGGCAAATCGGTTAGAACAGTTCACATGGGGAAGTTGATGACGTAGGGGGAAAAAACCCGGCAGTTGAGCTTTTGGCGCGCGCGCGCGCGCCTGGGCAGGAAGTGAGGACTCGGGACCACGTGGTTTGCCTGGCCGGGCGGGGTCGCTCTGCATCAGTCGGCATGTGGATCTCGAGGTGGTGACTTGAGATTTGTCTGTGGCAATCGCCACGTGTGGTTGCTCGTCGTAGACTGCACCAAGTTAAATCGAGTGCTACTGTGTGTTTGTGAATATTTAGCCGGTGGAACAAGGTGTGCATCGCATTGAATTAAAGTGACTGTGATTTGTTAATGTAACACGTGTCGTCGCATAGGCATGAACATAAACGGTGTTTGAGACAGCCACATGGTGTGAAAACAATTCGCGACAAATATTCATTTTGTCTGGGGCTCTCGAGCTATAACTTTATTTGATAAATGTGCCGACGTACAGACGTATCAGCCACAGGGTTCAAGTATTGTGAAATAAACAACATAAAGTGAACTTTCACGTGTTTTCAAGAATAGTAGTTAGTACACCCTTTTCTCTCATGAATTTGAATTTATTATGAATTTGTTTTGTTAATCATATGCAGGGGAGGAAAGCTGCGAACGTGTGATATCATCCCCTAGAAAACGAGTCAAACAGTCGCAATAACAGTTCCAGTGATTTGCATGTTTAGGAATTTGGTTCGCAGCTGGTGGTTGTGAGTTTCAAAAATTAAACTTTCTCTAATTTAAACTTTCACCCCGACCATCACCCTCGCACCACTCAGCGTAGTTTTCTCCGTAATGTAGTTGTTTTGTCTTGGCCTAGCGCCACCTGTAATAGTTTATTGTCTGTTTATAATTTTCACTATTGTACTTGGTGTTTTGTTGGCCCTACGGGACTATCTGTGACTTCTGTGACTATCTGTGACTTCCTGACGTGTTGTACGTCCAGAAGGTTCTTTTGTTTAATAAACCGTCGTCAATTTGAGGAGTGTTTGTCTTTCCTGCAGATCGCAGGACTGAACATAAATGTAGCCGAGGATAAAAACTTTGGTTCCTTTAGAGAAATTTCTTCACTCCTTGACGGAAACTCTACTCCAGATACAGGCGGCGCTCACAGGGCTGGCGCACCACCCGCACCCACCAGCGTTGCAAGACGTAACCCACAGAGTAGATTCCATTGCCGGAAAATTGAGCAATCTGCTTTCGATAGAGCTTTGGATCCATGGCCGAATTATGTAGAGCGGCTAGAACAACATTACCTGGCCCACGGAGTCTTGGAGGAAAAACGGCTTTTTTTTCTTATCAACAGTCGGTCCCCAGGTGTAACGCTTGATTCAGCAATTGAACCCTGAGCAGTCGCCTCAGTATCTCTCGCATGCCCACATAAAACACTGCTTTTATGAGTACTTTGACGCGCAAATTCACGTCACGTCCGCTCGCCAGGTTTTTTTCCCTCTCGAAAGTCTCCAGATCAGACGTATAGGGAATGGATTACGACGCTGCAGGTTCTATCTCGTGATTGTAAATTTAGGTGCACCAACGTTGCCTGCAAGCAATCCTATGCTCCTTCATTGATTCGCGATATGGTGGTGTTTCACGCTCCTGGCGAGGATCTTCGAAATGAGATCTTGAAGGTACAGGACCCTTTGCTCGACACCTGTCGCCGATCATCCGTGCCTTTCAAGAGGCTCACCGGCTACCGTCACCGCGCTTTGAACCCGCCGTGTTGCGGCTCGCCAGTCCTCTGGCGCCGGTCGGCCGCCTCGTCCGACCGTGGACACAGGCCGTGACCGACGGTCTCCCGCACGACTTCCCACTTGTCCGGATTGCTTCCGTAAACACTAATGAGCCGACTGCCCCCACCGGCAATCTAGGTGCACGGTTCGCCGACGAACGGGACACATTGCCGTTGTTTTCCAGGCTTCACAGAAACACCGCGTTGACGCCACAATTCCGGAGGATGGACAGGCGGCCAATGCATCATGGGCTCAGGAGTCGGGAGATCCGCATTACGATGACGGGCAAGTATTTTCGGTCGTTCCTCAGTCTAGAGCTCGGCTCCTCCTCACACTGGAGATCGACAATACTTGTGTGGTTTTCCAAATCTACACTGCGTCCTCCGTGTCTGTCGTGGATAGTGTCACATACGACAATTAGGCTTTCCAGCGTTGTCACCCTACACTCAAAACTTACGTAGTTTCAGTAGTCACCATATACAAGTCGACTGCATTTTCTCGACGCAAGTCGCGTACTACGACGCGCTTCACCGCTCAGTTTCTGGTGGTGCGCTCTGCTGGCGCCTCAAATCTCTAGGGTTTGGACATCTTTAGTCGTCTGGATTTGTCAGTACAGGAAGAGGTGCGGACAGTCTCGACAACCTCCTAAGAGGCCCTACTCGCACCATTGATCAAAAAGTACGAAACGCAGTTCCACACACGGAGTGACAGGGTTCAAGGGCCATATTAAGCTGCTTCCCACTGCTGTCCCTCGTATTTTTTAAGGCCCGCCCGGTCCCGTTTGATTTACGTGACCGTCTTCAGGAGGAGCTGAGACGTCTACAGGCAGAAGGCGTCCTTTCACCCGTTGCACCAGCCGATGGGCGACGCTTATCATTTTATTCGAGAAGCCGAATGGCCCCTTACGCATCTGTGGTGATTTTAAGGTCACGGTCAACTCGCAGGCAGTCACTGATGTGTATCCTGTATCGTCAACTGATGATATCCTAGCGCGTTTCTCAGGCTCAACTGTTTATGCTAAAATTTATTTGCACGATGCTTATTTGCAACTACCATTGGACGAGGAATCACAACATATTCTGGTCATCAATATCCCATGTTGCCTTTTTCGGTATAGCCGCCTTCCAATCGGAATTGCCAGCGAACCAGCCAGTTTTCAATGTTACTTGGAATATCTCACCAAACAAGTCTCAGGCGCTGCAAACTATCTGGACGATGTCATTGTCGGTGGCTGTTCCGCAGTGGACCTCGATAAAAAAACTGGATCACCTTTTTCAGGTATTCTCCGAGGTTAACCTGCGTTGCCGGAAGGAAAATTGCCGATTTTTTGCGCGGGAGGTCAATTATCTCGGGTTCAAAATTGATGCTCAAGGGCTCCACTTCACCCAGGATTATGTCGAGATGATCCAGAATGTACCTCGCCGCCGGCCGCGGTGGCCGAGGGGACTGAGACGCTCCAGTCACGGTCTGCACGGCCGCTGCGGTCGGGGGTTCGAGTCCCTCCTCAGGCAAGGATATTTTTGCCGTCCTTAGGATTAGCTAGTTCATAAGTAGTTTGTAAGTTTAGGGACTGATGACCCCATAGTTAAGTCCCATATGCTATACAAACATTTGAACATTTTGAACTTACCTCCCCCCACTAACGTGCAACAAATGCAATCTGTTCTTGGGTACGTAAATTATTATCGTCGTTTTATACCAAATGCTGCCGATCTAACAGCACCCCTTACGAGGTTATTGCGAAAAGATGCAAGTTGGACCTGGGGCACAACTTGTGATCAGGTTTTTGCAAGGCTTAAGTCAGCTCTCCTTCAACCCCCATGTCTGGCCCCTCACGACCCTTCTCTGCCCCTTGTCGTAGCTGCCGATGCCTCGGACTATGGGTTGGGTGTAGTTCTTTCACAACTGGTGGATGGCGTAGAGGCCGGTAGCCTTCACCTGCAACAATATGACGGTCGCTCAACTGAAATATAGTCAAATTGAAAAGAAAGCTTTGGCACTGGTATTCGTCCTGACAAAGATTTACGATTCCGTTTACGGTCTTTCACGCTGCAGACCGACCACAAGCCCCTGGTATCTCTGTTTCACCCTAGAGCTGCGGTGCCTAACCGTACGGCTTGCCGTCTCCAACGTTGGGCCCTTTTCCTACCAACCTTCAACTTCGACATTGTGTATCGCGCTTCTGACAGGCACGCGAACGCAGATTTCTTTTCCCGGCTCCCAGTTTGAACAGAACGAGCATTTGACATCTCATCATTGGTCTGCTTCCATGTAGAGCTGGACGTGAACGTGGCTCTTGCTGCCCTCCAGTTGGACGCTAACACAATCCGAAGGGATTCTGCAAAAGATTCAACACTGCAAGCCCTCCGCTTGCGGGATGGCCCGGCAGTCGTCGCAGCATCCGCGATCCGGCAATCCAACATTTCTGGGAACACATGCATAGCCTTTTCGTCCGCAGTGGAGTCTTACTCATGCATAGTGACTGGGACATTCCCCGGGTGGTCATCCCACAGGCAGTGCAACGACGTGTCCTCGACCTCCTCCTTGCCGGTCATTGGGGAATCATCCTCACAAAACAGCTGGCGCGCCGTCACCTTCATTGGCATGGGTTAGAGAAAGACACTGCCCACCTCTTATCAGCCTGCACCACGTGTCAGTTTCGCCACGTAGCACCTCCGCACCAGTACTTTTCTTGGCCTGAGGCAGATGCTCCTTGGGAACATCTTCATGTAGACTTTGCGGGACCACTTCACAGATCGGAATGGCTTATCCTAGATCGGGGCATGGCGGCCTCCACATCGGCCGATACAATCAAAGTTCTTCTTCACATCTTTGCCATTGAAGGGCATTTATAAAGTCCGTAAAACTGCTACATTTAGGAACAGATTAAAATTGTGGGTCTCTGATAGCCGGGAGGCCCTGTAAACAACTTGAGCGCAACATACCCACTCACAAGGCAGGACTGCATGTATCAGAGACTCACTATTTTAATCTGTCCCTAAATGTAACAGTTTTACGGAATCACTAAATACATCTGGTGATGAGATATAGGTCTCGAAACTAAGGTAATACATTAATAAATAAAAAGTTTGAAATTGACAACTGTTGCAGATCCCATTAACTAAAATGAAGATTGACGGTTGTGGATGTCCCGAAGGAAGAGAACTGTGGCCAATAAAAATAGTGGACGTTAATTATTTCGGTAACAAAATAACTTCCAATGGCGTAAGTAATGAAGATATAAAATTCAGAATGGCTATGGGAAGCAAAGCATTTGAAGCATTCCTGAAGAAGCGAAATTTGATGTACTTGAGCGTTAGAGTTACTTATTAATGAAGTTTGTTTCTACCTAAACAAACAAAATAACACTAGGAAATACAGGCCTGCGTAAGTAGGTAGTTGATAATTCCAGTAATTGCTTCATAGCGGTATTTGCAAGCACGCGATAGTACCCTTATTTCTAAGGAAAATGATATTTGGCTTTAGTTTTTAAAGAAAGTTTTCATTGAAGAATCACATAATAATACAACCAGGCAGTCATTGTCAACGCTGATAGTTTTCACCTTTTTTACATGTCTTATAAATACAGTAATTATACAGACTGCCACCATACATACTTCTGCACACAGTAAACAACAAGCAAAAGACGCAAGATCTCCGTCAGAGGATGGCTAAATCTAATAAAGTCCTCACATGATTCCTCATGTGACGCTCGCCTGGTTACCATAGCGCCATTATGATTTTTACTTTCCAAACCCCTATTACGAACGACTCCTATGGCAACGGTTTCCTCGTGTCGCCCTTAGCACGTTGTTAGATACATTGGTTTTGTTCAACCCTTCTATGCTTGACCTATGTTTTTTGAACATTTACATACCCTGGGTCCAATGGATCCATTATGTGTAACATAAGAATGTAAATCAAAAAAGTATTTTATGGATATTTTCATGTCTCAATATTTTTATTTGAAGTTTTGTGAATATGCTGTTGGATATATTTAATGGTTTTATTCACTCAAAATTATAATTTTAATCCTGAATGGATTTATTTTAGTAAATTACAATAAGAAAAGTGAAACATAAGGGACCGGTATTATTTTTCATGCAGTCTTCACAAACAGATGATCTTAGCACTGCCAAAGCAAAAATCTTACTCTTAATAACATCATACCAATTTTTACAATTGTTGTACATGAAACTGGTGTGGTTCTGGCGCACATTTTGTGCACATACTGGTCGCTATCTTTCTTTTTCTGTTGTTTGAAGCAGGGCACAATGCACAGTGAGCATCCCTTTATGGCGACGAACTGTACTGCTGTTGTAACATTTCTTGGCATTCATGCCACATTATTTTTTTATTGTATGTTGTTTTGTTTATCCCCGCACACGCTCTTCTTGCTTCTAGGTTTGTATATCTCATAATGAAATCCACAATGACTACAGAAATAAATAAATCCCAAGCGTCTTTATGGGTAAAATTGCTTGTACCCTTGGCGGTCCTAGTATAAATTTCACCAAATTGTGAGCAGGTGTTCCATTTTGCACTGGGGTAAAAGGGGGAGGTTACTCCATAGCATATCATTGGTGGTAATGTATACATTCGCAATTTCACTGCTTATTTGCTCTCAGATATAATTAACTAGATCTTCTTTTTATTTTTCTCCTTCACCACCACCGCCAACACCACCACAACTACTTGGTTCTTCATCGAAAGAGTTGCATGCCTGCTTGAGAAGCAACTACTGGTACATGGTTTTTATTCTACATCTACATCTACATACATACTCGGCAATTCACCGTAAGGTGCGTGGCGGAGGGTACACTGTACCACTAGTAGGCATTTCTTTCCTATTCCACTCCCAAATTGGACGAGGAAAAAAAGAATGCCTATATGCCTCCGCACGAGCCCTAATTTCTCTTATCTTGTCTTTGTGATCTTTACGGGAAATGTAAGTAGGCGGCAGCAAGATCGTACTACACTCAGCTTCAAATTCCGGCCCTCTAAATTTACTTAACAGAAATTCACGAAAAGATCGTCGTCTTTCTTCCAGCGATCCCCAATTGAGTTGCCGGAGCATTTCCGTGTCACTCGCGCATTGGTCGAACCTACCGGTAACAAATCTAGCTGCTCGCCTCTGAACCGCCTCTATGTCTTCCTTCAAACCGATCTGTTGCGGGTCCCAAATACTAGAGCAATACTCAAGATGAGGTCGTACAAGCGTTTTATACGCGGTCTCCTTTACAGGTGAAGTACATCTTCCCAAAATTCTCCCAATAAACCGAAGTCGGCTGTCTGCCTTACTCACAACTGTCCTTACATACTCGTTCCATTTCATACCGCTCTGGAATGTTACACCTAGATATTTGAACGACGCGACCGCATCAAGAAGCTCACTACTGATGCTGTATTCGAACATTATAGGATTGTTTCTTCTACTCATGCTCATCACCTTACATTTTTCTACATTGAGAGCTAGCTGCCATTCTTCGCACCGACTAGAAATTTTGTCTAAGTCAACCTGTATGCTATTATAGTCAGTTACAGACGACACCCTCCCATACACCACATCATCATCAGCAAACAGCCGCAAATTACAACTTACTCTGTCCATCAGATCATTTATATAGATAGAAAATAATAGCGGTCCTATCACACTCCCCTGGGGCACGCCTGACGATACACTCGTCTCTGATGAACACTCGCCGTCGAGAACAACGTACTGCGTTCTATTACTTAGGAAGTCTTCCAGCCAGTCACAAATCTGTGAACCTATTCCATAAGCTAGTATCTTCGTTAGCAGTCTGCAGTGTGGCACCGTGTCGAACGCCTTTTTGAAGTCGAGAAAAACACAATCCGCCTGTTGCCCTTCGTCCATGGCTCGCAAGATGTCATGTGAAAAAAGGGCAAGCTGAGTTTCACATGAACGATGTTTCCTAAACCCGTGATGATTCATGGAAAGAAGCTTTTCCGTTTCAAGGAAATTTACTATATTCGAACTGAGAATATGCTCTAAAATTCTACATGAAACCGATGTCAACGATATTGGCCTGTAATTGTATGGGTCAGTTCTCTTTCCTTTCTTTTACACGGGAGTCACCTGCGGTTTTTTCCAATCACTAGGAACTTTGCGCTGAATTAAAGATTCGCGATAAATGCAAGCTAAGTAGGTGGCCAATGCCGCAGAATAGTCTTTGTAAAACCCAACTGGTATTCCATCCGGACCAGCAGACTTTTTCGTATTTAGCTCCCACTTAGCTGCTTCTCTACACCGGAAATACCTATTGCTATATCCCCCATTTCGGAATTAGTACGTTGATCAAATGACGGTACATTTGTGCGGTCCTCCTGCGTGAAAGATTTCTTAAAGGTTAAATTTAGAACTTCAGCTTTCCGTTTGCTTTATTCTATTTCTGCCCCGGAATGATCAACTAGTGACTGGACAGTGGGCTTTGACCCGCTTATCGATTTTACATAGGACCATAATTTTTTCGGGTTCTCGGAAAGATCTTTTGCTAAGTTATGGCTGTGATAATTATTGTATGCTTCACGCATCGATCTTTTTATAGACGCACGAATCTCTACTACCTTTTGCCTGTCATCATTTGCGTGTTCTTTTTTGAATCGAGAGTGCAACAGCCTTTGCTTTCTCAGCAGCTTTCTAACATTATTATTATACCACGGTGGATCTTTTCCATTCTTAATCGGCTTTACTGGCACATATTTCTCTAACCCTTTATTAACAATGCACATAAATTTAGTCCACAATTCCTCTACATCCATAGTCCCAGAAGTAAACGATGCCCATTCATTTTCTAAGTGCGATCGTAACATTTGCTTGTCGGCTCTTCGCAACAAAACCACGCTCCTAGCCTTCTTGACTGGTTTATGAACTTTGGTCACCATCGACGCTATGACGATATCATGATCACTAATTCCTGTCTCTACACAGACATCGTTAATAAGGTCAGGCCTGTTTGTGGCTACAAGGTCTAGAATATTTCCATTGCGCGTGGGTTGTCGGTTTAACTGCCCAGGACAGTTTTCGGAGAATTTGTCCAAAAGTAGCTCGCAAGACTGCTTGTCTGTACCGAAGTAGAACTTGTAAACGAAAGGATATTGTCATATTCTGACTAACAACTGATTCATAATTCGAGCTTGAAAAACGTATGCTGTGTTCATTTTTTTTTCCTTTTTTTAGATGTAGATTATGACATACTGTCTGAAAAATAGTAATATGAATAAATAATCTAAGTACCACCTTCTTCTATGGAGTGTAGGAATGTAACTGCTGTTCATATTACTTGTTTATTGTTGCAAATAACCAAACTTTTCTTCCGAATAAGTATCGCATGTTAAACACAACACTTCTGTGTAGCAGCCTTCTACACCATGTCTGCATTTCTGTACTGTTTCACACATTCATAAAACGCCATTGTGATATTTAGCTCAATACAGAGCACAATAATAAGACGCCTGATGGTGAACGGTTCAAAGTTGTAACGTTGTTTTTTGATATAACAACAACGTGTATGTGTGGCAGCAAAATATTCTATACCCTCTAGCATAATGTAACTGATCACAACCTAAACTAATATAATGACCCTTTGACATGAACTAAAGCGTCCATGGGATTCAGGTTCAGAAGAAAAAAAATAAGGGAATCTTAAACTAATTATAGAATTCTTGTACTACCTGTAATGAGTTATTGAAAATTCCAGAGAGCATACATGATCCAGTGGGACTCAATTTAAAGTCTTTCTGACAGCAATTAAAAATGAAAACTGCTTCCGGGTTCATTGGATTTAGGGTGTACATACTAAGGTTAAAACTTTCCCCTTGGAAAACATTTTCATATTTTTCTTCGTCGTTATTTTGCTCGGAAATTTTAAAAATCCAACGATCCACTTGAACAGATAAGGCGACTGACTAGTGCGTCGCGACCCACACTTTGGGAACTACTGGTTTAGACTATTGCAGATATTTGTACAGCGTAAGATCTATGTGCAAACAGGCAAACAGACAATAACAACAGCAGATATAATTTATACTTTTGATATAGTTATCTCAAATGTCACACAATCAGTCTTTTAAGGAATGTCTCACGGAAATGAATCTATTCTTTATCACATGAATAGTTACACACATGAAAATGATCTGAAGGTTCAGCTTATAAGGCGCGGAAATCTTGGAGGTTGTGATGTAACGGAACTACTGCGCAACCAAAAGGACTTGCCCACATTCTCAGTCGACTGTCCGTATCTAGCTTTCCCGTGGATGCGCATAAATATTCTACTGGAGAGAATGAGCAGTTCCATTTAATCAATTAGCCCATAACGTAACCCTTCCTGATCCAGTAGGTAGCCTAATTAAAGAATGAACTAAGTTACTCGAAAAAAAGTGAAAACCCAAATATGAAATCAATAAACAAAGCAACCGCAATATGTGCTTCATGGAGTAAACAGGACTTTGATATTCGTGCAGTGCAGAAAGACCTGTACCTCAGAATGATTGATACTGCAACTTTTAGAGCCTAGAATCGTCCACAAGAATTCGTTACAAAAGAACCTCCGTTGTTACTGTCGATGCTTTGATGATGCATGTGGTAAGAGACAAGAAACAGGAACGAGAGTAGGGAGATTAACATTTTCACTCAAATTTGGAGACGAAATATTTCTTTATTTTTATTCAGAAAATGCGATATATTTGATCCATCACATGATAAAAAATACAGATTATAGATTAATTCCATAGCTAGCATTAAATGAATGATTGAAAAAAAGAGAGTATTTTGAGTATCAAATGTTTTAAGATGGATGAATAAAGTCAGTCTGCTACTATTTATTAGCTAAGTCAGACGCAATGTATGGTTGTCTTTAACTTTGTGAAATATATCATATACAAAAATTTTAACTACAGTTTGAAGTTTTTTTTATATTCAGTGTACAATGATTGACCAGTAAATAACTACGAATCCAGGAACGTCTAAATTACTACAGATACGTAAGATTTTATTCAAAGCAATAATTACTCAAGTGCATTAGACTCTAATTTTTTCCTACATGGCAATTTATGATGTCAATTATTCTTTCAACGGATGACTAATCATTCAAAACAAATTGTTAAATTCTTTATATATAACGGTATACGTTATTGTAAAAAGAAGTAGTTTATTAATTTTAAAGATGTAATGCCCTATTTAGTCTGACTGCATTTCTTTCTTACTTTCATTGATAGATTTTGGTGATAGCTTTGGTAAAAAAGGTAACAAAAACCTTATGGATCAAGTTTGTATAAGATTTTACGTTTAACTACAATTTTATGTTGAACAAATATCGGAATAAAACTACGCAATGTGTACTTCTTTAAATTTAGTTTGCAAAGGAAAGTGAGTCCCCGCTCGTGGCTTTGTTCGGTGCCGCCCACTATGAGCTTCTGCACTGCTAGTATCCCCATCGCCAGCGAATATCAATATGGCAGGCTGCTCCTCATGTTATATTCATGAGGCAATCGCTGACGACGGATAAATCTCCCTCATAGGCGCCGATCTGCTGCTACCCAGACCGGTATAACCATCTTCGCTGATATTCACTGTCAGGACGAAAACTTGATGAAGCCCGTGTACTGCCTACGTCGCTGATGGACTGTTTGTAATGCACACTGTTTGAGGTCGATTGTCGTAAGTCGCTTCTCGTCGACTGCATCAAATTCAAAAGTACGAATAGAAGAGGAAACGCGTATACATCTGGCTATGGAATGCGAAGAAGATAAAATGGACTAGAAGTCTTCGTTTTGTAGGACACTTGAGGTATGTATTTGAAACAAACTGTGATTAAAAAGATCGGGACAAAGTTATATTTAAATCAGTGGAACTTCAAAACAATAGTAACGTTAATTTCAACAGCTACCACGACTCACTATATTGAGCATCAATTATAAATTATAAATAATTTCAGTTATTTCTTCCATTAGCAGGTAAAAGAGTACAAACGTCTCAAAAATGAGGTTGACAGGAAGTGCAGACTGGCTAAGTAGGAGTGTCTATAAGACTATAAAAAATTTATAATTAGGGGCAAGATAGACACCGCCTATAGGAAAATGAAATAGTCATTTCGAGACAAGAAAACCAGCTGTATGAATATCAAGAACTCAGAAAACCAGTACTAAGCAAAGGAGGAAAAGCTGAAAGGTGGAAGGAGTATATAGAAGGCCTGTACAAAGAAAATAAAATTTGAAGGCAATAATGTAGAAATGGAAGACGAAGTAGAAGAAGATGAGATAAGAGATACGATAATACGAAGTAGAAGAAGATGAGATAAGAGATACGATAATACGAGAAGAATTTGATAGAGCACTAAATAATTTGAGTAGAAACACGGCGCCTGGAGTAGATGATGTTCCGTCTGAACTGCTATTATAGTTGGGAACAAATTGTTCCACCTGGTATTCAAGATGTATGATACAGGGGAAATAACCTACAACTTCGAGAAGAATTTAATGATTCCAAATTCGACGAAAGCAAGTGCAGAAAAATGTGAAAATGACAGAACTATCAGTTTAACAAGTCATGGTTGCAAAATACTAACACGAATCATTTACAGACGAATGGAAAAAACTGGTGGAATCCTACCTTGCGGAAGATCAGTTTGGATTTAGGAGATGTGTAAGAACACGCGACGCAATACTTACATTACGATTTATCTTAGAAGATAGGTTAAGGAAAGGGAAACCTACGTTTTTAGCACTTGTGGGTCTGGAAGAAGCTTTTGACAATGTTGACTCGAATACACTCTTCTAAAATCTGAAGTGGTAAAACATAAAAAGCGAAGAGTTACGTTCAACTTGATCAACAGACAGAAATTACTGGAGTCGAAGGACATCAGTGTTACAGTCGTTGAGAAGGGAGTAAGACATGGTTGTAGCCTTTCCCCAAAGTTGTTCAATCTGTACATTGAGCAAGCTGTGAAGGAATGCAAGGAGAAGTTTGGAGATTTGTGTACCGAAATGCGTAAGACGTACTGCGCATTGTTGCTTAGTATCAAACCGTGCATGACTGCGCACGATATCAGTGTGTTTGAAAATGGTGCGTGAAAAACGTGATTCTTCAAGGTTCTATTGATGAGAGAGAGAGAAGGATAAAGCGTTTCGGATAGCCCTTGGCCTAATGATCATTTGTATATCATCTGAAGAATTGGCATAGTGCAGCTATCCTAGGGTACAGTGTCAAAATTTAAACATTACACAATACGTTCGCACGCAACTACTTTTAGTAATGAAGGCTCAATGAGGACCGAGACGTCTTATTCCCCATTTTCTCTCTGAGTCATTTACAAAGGAAGGTATTTGCCTTTTTTGTGCTTCCACAGTTTTTCAGCTGGTTTATAAATGAACAAAGATGAGAAATAAAATCCGCTGTGTCATGTGCGAGAAACACGTAAGTTTCGTGCAAGAAAATATCTATAAGGACTATCTCAGTGATACAATAGCCTAAATCCCCTATAAAGACGCGGCGGAGCGCATTAAGGCGCTATGCTACGATGCGTTCATAAGTTCATAAGTAGTTTCTAACTTCAGGGACTGATGGCATCGTAGTTAACTCTCATAAGCTTAAAAAAGTCCCATTTACAGTAGGAGCGCTCGCAGGTTTTTCTGACAGTAGAGGCAAAATATTGTTAAAATTTTCTTGGATATTATGCCGTGGTCTTGTGAATTTGTTATTAAAAAATCCAACTTTCCGTCCCCATGTTCGGAGGGCATTTTCAAGGAAGGTTGTCAAGAAAATTCAGAGGAGACAGACAGAAAACTGAAGTTTCCTGACATGTCAGTTTTCAAAAAGGGGAATGGCACCTTAGGACATACAGTTTATCGGATGCCCACTCACACAGACCATTAGCTGCAACTGGATTCAAACCATCACCTACAACAAAAGCAGGGCATAATAAAGACATTGGCGCAGATGGCAAGAAACAGCGAACCAGAACTACTCGGCGCGGAATGAAAACACCTGACTGATACTTTAGTCAAGAATGGCTATTCGTTCGCAGAGATGAGGAGAGCGTTGAGACCGTCATGTAGAATCCTGGACGATGAGAATGTTGCTCTGTAATCGAAAGTCTTCCCTGCCTTTTATTAAGGACGTCACCGACCGCAACGGTAAAATTTTGACGGAATGGAATATACAAACCTACTCCGAAGATATAGTACCATCTGAAATCTACAAAGGATGCTCAGGATGCTCGCAAACCATGGTAAAAGTAGGAATTTGTAGGATTAAGAGTAGCTGTGGAGACGTATACGGAAAAAAAGATCACAAGGGTAACAGTTTAAGGTAGAAATTGACAGTTCAGCTGTCGCTTAATATTCTTTTGAACGAGGATACCACCTTATTCAATTTGCACAGGCTTACGTTTTGGCAGCCACAAACGTATGACTACGGAGAAGCTATAGAAATTGTAAAACATCTCAATAATTTCAATAGGATAGGGGGGCGTGAAACTGAATGAAATATGGATTCCGGCGTTGAAGGAGTGTAACGGTCTTCCACCATAGGGCGATATTAGCAGCGGACAACGGCAATTGGCAACGTCAAACTACGCGGGCTTATCCAAAACATATGAGCGTAGGATTAAGAGTAGCTGTGGAGACGTATACGGAAAAAAAGATCACAAGGGTAACAGTTTAAGGTAGAAATTGACAGTTCAGCTGTCGCTTAATATTCTTTTGAACGAGGATACCACCTTATTCAATTTGCACAGGCTTACGTTTTGGCAGCCACAAACGTATGACTACGGAGAAGCTATAGAAATTGTAAAACATCTCAATAATTTCAATAGGATAGGGGGGCGTGAAACTGAATGAAATATGGATTCCGGCGTTGAAGGAGTGTAACGGTCTTCCACCATAGGACGATATTAGCAGCGGACAACGGCAATTGGCAACGTCAAACTACGCGGGCTTATCCAAAACATATGAGCGTAGCATAGCACAGAAACGGACATTTCCGGTCGTGAAAGTTTACATTTCACAGTATAGGGAAAGAATTTTTCATACATGCCATATAGCGCTAATTAGATTACCCATCATTTTACGTCATTTGATCGATGTTTTGCAGATCGTTCCTTGATAATTTTCCTGGTGTTCACAGACCAGCAAAATCGGCCCCTATGGGCACCAGTAGCATCTGTACCTTCTGTCGCCCCTGATCAACGTCTTAGGAATTCAGTTGCTGTCTGCCATAATTAATTCGTAAAATTGAGGAAGCTGGTTGCCACTGCAGTGTGGTTGGTCTCCGTCCTCTAGTAGATTTCCATCTCTTAAATGCCATTTCCATAACTCCAGGCCGGCCGCGGTGGCCGAGGTGACTGAGGCACTCCAGTCACGGTCAGCACGGCCACTACGGTCGGGGGTTCGAATCCTCCCTCGGGCATGGATATTTGTGCCGTCCTAGTTCGTAAGTAGTTCATAAGTAGTTTGTAAGTTTAGGGACTGATGAGCCCGTAGTTAAGTCCCATAAGCTTCACAAACATTTGAACATTTTGAACATAACTCCAGGAAAAACGTCTTTCACTCTGAAATCGGGAACAATCAAATTTTCATTACGCATTCTGTCCTCTCCTACGACGTGCACTTACAGAGTTTACTGGAGTCTGAACTGTTCATTTACGCTCGTGCCACTGTCATTCATCCATGTCACATTTAACCTAGTGTCGTTTATATTGCACTCTGGTAAAGAATCGCGACTGCTGATGACCGTAACAGTTCAAATCAAATTACTTGAATCTGTTACTCTTTCTATTTATCCGACGACTCCTTTTGAGAGTTTAAACTCTCTTCCGCAGATGAAACAGTGATTTACGTTACATTTATGTTAGTTGAAAGCAGCCAGTTGTTTGTTATTTCGATTTTTAATTTTTTCGGTGGATAAAATTCTGATTTCTATACAAATATGCATTCTAAGTTAAATCCACCCACGGGAAAGATTATCTTTTGCATGTTTGCTTCCTTATGTTTAGTATCGTGACATGTGAGTTAATTTATGTTGAATAACGCAATAATGTAGATATACAGGATTATATTAGTTGGACCTCTTTTTGAACTAAAGTAAGCACTTTTAAATCCTGGTGTAGATTGTTTTTTTCTGTAGTATTGTATGTATGAAATGAGCTGTTTGCTAAAGTAAGCACTTTTAAATCCTGGTGTAGATTGTTTTTGTCTGTAGTATTGTATGTATGAAATGAGCTGTTTGTTGGGAAAAGGGGTATATTATTTATGAGAAACTAGGTAAACGAGGCCAAGCTTCGCAGTGGCTCACTCTCATATGAAATAAATATAAAAAGAAATACTGTAACTCATGTGAACATAGAATCAACGAGAGAATGCATCAGTGAAATCATTATAGTTCGTTAGGCTGCTGCGGCTATGTTGAATGAAAGTTATAAAATGTTAAGTTTCATAGATCCTCATTATTTTCAACCTGTCAGATAGATTACATTCATTGTCGTTCTTTTTCTCGATAAACATACAGATCAGTTTACTGACTTTGGAACATGTGACGTATAATTCACCTTTGCAAAAAGCTACTGTTTTTTACATTGGATCCATCAATTTCCCATCCGCAATCTCCTGCTTCCCCACTATCTATCTCTTCAACATCCCTCTATCTAATCCCCGGCATATGTTCATCACTCCCTTTCCTTCTTTCCATCTTCAATCTCCTCCTCCATCTGTGTATACGCGCGTATTGTCTTTCGCTTGTCGTACCTATACAAAATGAAGAAATTAAAAATTGTGGAATTTCTTCACATTATGTTTCATCTGCTGGAAACTGACACAAAGCCACTGTTACATAAAATTAAATTAAATAATGACGCCTATCAGTAACGTTTTGTTCAGAATTCGTTTCTACAATGTTTTGATTTCCACTGCTAATATCATGATCGACCTTACTGAAAATTAACCATTAAACATGAATGTATCTAAAATGCGTATCCAGGAAAAGCTGTTCCTATATTGTCGTATTTTTACCACAGAACCTGACCAGTACGCAAGGCAGTAGTTAATACCGCTTCACTTTCCGACGATCACTTATTTGGCAGCTGGAGAACTTAAAGTGTCATCAGAGCTATAGATATGGAAAAATCTGCTTCCTTTTGCTTCTGTTAATGGCTACGTATACAGATGATTCTCGTTTTGCACGTATCTACGGCAAAGCGCCTTTTGAATTGTGTAAGTTTCATTGGCCTGCTTGTATAATTATAATCGAAAATCAATACGTCATTTTTCGTGTTGATGTATTTGTATAATGATTTCGGTAAACTTTCACTTGCGTTAACGGCTAATGTTGCCAAAATCTCTTGACTACTTTTTTAAAACTCAGTTACGTACAATGAGATATTTTTCAGCGTTTACCATGAAATAGTATATTAGCAGCAAATACCGCAGCTGTCGTAAGCTTCATTTTCAAGTAATTCTACGATGGTGAACGCTCTTTTTTTGTCGGCAGGGATTTAGAAGCGCACATTCGATATATATCATTAGAATCCCGGCTACGTCAGTTGCAAATATTATTAGAAAGCATCTGGTTCTCGATCGTTACTCGGGAATGTTGTTTTCTGTAACGCAGTGGTAATTCGAAGGAGATTCTTATCAGATTGAATATTTAGAATGAATCATTTTTACCATAAAACAACCATTTAATGTAGTTTCTACTCTGTCGTTAATAAGTTCTTGTTCGAACCTTTCTCAATAAATCAATTATCCTTGTAAACAGAACATTTCGTTGCGAACATTCTACTCTACGTTGCTGACACCGTAAGTGAAACTGAGCTGAGCAACCAATAACAGAGGCTGAGGGTAACATACTTTTGTGCTTACAATTTAACAGATAATTAAGTCTGTGCTTCCTCTCTGGTTGATAGGTTGTCCTGACAGAAGATTAATTATTCTCATGAAGCAAACATTCCGTTGCCAACATTACCAAGCTACGCCTCCGCCTTGGGTAAAATTTAATCCATTACCTCAAAACAGTAAAGGTGACGAAATTATATATCTTAATCCACATCCCTGACGCTTGTGTTATGCAGTGTCACCAATGATTCTTTGCGCAATGGGGGGCTATTATTTGACTGTCAAGGAATCGATAAGTTCATTGTGTATCGATTCGTCGGGTGGCAGGGTCGTCCTCCGAGACGACTTCGTAATCAACTCCGGTGCGCTCCGATTGGTAATCTCAGTTATAACAGAGGACACAGCACAGAGATCACAACTGGCAACACGGAATATCTATAAATAAAAGGCAGTGTTTCGAGTGACTGATTGACTGAATAAATGAATGACTCATCCTCGCCCAGCCAAAATAACTGATGATAAAAACTTGAAATTTGCAGAGGGTGTTCATATTACACATGTTGCCGTCCTTTAAGAAGCGGTTTCTCAGTATTCCTTCGCTAAGGGGAGAAATAGGGGATATTTTTGTTTGTTTGAAAATACGCAATTATCCAGTTAATTTTGGTGCTAGACCTACATAAATTGGTATATGGATTCTTGGTTAGAATTAAAAGAAACATCATTTAGCTTTTTCTGAAAATCGGCCATTAAGGGGGAGAAGTAGGGTTTAAAAGATGTCTGGAAAATGCTGCTATTAAGCCAGTTTTGAAGACTAACTACAAAAGTTGGTATTTGGAGTCTTTTTTTACAATTAACAAAGTACGTGTGTATCTCCCCTGGCCGTCATTGCCTACCCTTTTCGTATCTCGTCTTAGAAATCTTAGAACCATGTTTAGACTTATGTTCAAAGTCTTATATCTCCGAACGTTGTTACCCATATGCTTTGAAATATTGATACAACGCACTAATGGATTACGCGCATGTCTTTTTTTTTCCATCCCTAACTTTTAAATATACATCACATACGAATTTATATAAACTTTACAATGTGGTAATTTGTTGCCAAAAATCGCGAAAGTGTCATATATATGATAAGTATAATATATTAAATAAACAGGTATCTAAAAACCTTCCTGTGTTACACCGCAACGTCGTTACAAATCAGGAAAAGTTCCAGTTATAATAGACTGGTTACAAAAATACTTTAAAATTGTGACAAATTCGCAAAAACACCCTTTAATTAACTTTGTTGATATGTTATCTACCACTAGAATGCACTGATTTTAAAGATTTTATTGTGGAAGTTATTTATTGTGGTGAAGTGAGTGACATAATCGGGTACCTGAAGTTATTTGTAAATGCTAGTTTCAAATATTCAAGGCATTATTTACTGACCCTGTCTATCTCATATTATTGGTTCACCGATAAAAATTAAAAATAAAAATCATAAAGGCACTGTTTCAACTGAAGCTGAGAGTATGAAGTCCCAAACGCCTCGTGGGATCATTTAAAACAGTAATGTGACGCGTCCCGTGAGTTAAGTGATATCATTCCCTCCTCCTCGCTGTATCTGTAATCCTGGTATTCAGTTATCCTTAGTTGTCCTAACAAAATGGAAAGCTTGTTTCATGGTCATTGCCTCTGCGCGTAACGGTGTTGCGGTCTTTAGGGAAAAAAAAAAAAAAAAAAAAAAAAAAAAAAAAAAAAAAAAAAAAAAAAAAAAAAAAAAAAAAAACAGAATATGGTCGATCATTTATTTTATTTTGACAGAGAATAATTTAGTCGCATCTGGACACTTTATTTGCACGACTTTCGTTCTACGTGTAAATGTTCAAATGTTTGTTAAGCTTATGGGACTTAACTACGGGGTCATCAGTCCCTAAACTTACAAACTACTTATGAACTACTTACGAACTAGGACGGCACAAATATCCATGCCCGAGGGGGGATTTGAACCCCCGACCGTAGTGGCCGTGCAGACTGTGACTGAAGCGCCTCAGTTCCCTCGGCCACCGCGGCCGGCACACGACTTTCGTGAATATGTCACTAATTTTGAGTATTTCCTTTTTGAGAAGTTGTTGCATTTCGTGTGACTTAAAAATATGGTTTTTAAACTGCTGGTCAGCTTGAGAATAACTTTTTATTTTAATGGAAAAAGTTAGATCCTAAGATGAAGTTTCTGAACGTAAGCATGTTATTGAATTGACAAGTTCTCCAGAGAATTGAGAATGCCTAATACTGACTTCTAATAAGCAGACATTTAGGCCTTGTGGTAATAGATAACTCCGTACCTTAGTGATTAACCAGGAGCAAACAGTGCATGAGGATTGCAACGGGTGTGTGGAAACGCAGAAGCGAACGCACGGAAAACGTATGCCGCCTTATCCAGCCTCGAAATGACGTGATTGTACGAGTCGATCACAGACCCTGGAACTCATTCTGCCAAGGTCACTGCAAATTGTGGCGTCACAATTTTAATCTATGTTTACCTCCGCTATTTTCCTCTCCGCAGCACAGACTGAGTAGCGTTCTCATCTAGAAAACGCTGAAAAATTGTGAAACGTCACCACAGGTCTGATGACCCTCAAGAAGAAATCGACAGGGCAGGGGGTAAAAAAAGAAGAAAGGAAACTTAATCAGAATGTTTGGCTGTCCTGCGGACAACAAGGTTTCGTGAAGTTGGAAGAAAGAACCAGCAGCTATGTTGAGATATTTATTCAATTACCTAACCAGTTTCGGTGTTATATTCACGCCAAGTTCAGGCCCGTAGTGTAACGTCAATAATATTACATTTAAAAGGGGTGACCGGTAACACTGGCAGCCGTAAATTTCTTAGTTGTTTCATGTCAGAAATCCAAATCGTTGGATTTCTTACATGACAGGACTAAGAAATTTACGGCTACCGGGTTTGACGGTCACCCCTTTTAAATGTGCTACTACTGACAGTTACACAACGGGGGCCTGAAGATGGTGTGAATATAACACCGAAAACGGTCGCTTAATTGAGTAATTAATCTTAACGCAGCCGCTGGTTCTTCCTTCCAACGTCATATTTATCATCTACTAGCTTTAGACCCGGCGTTGCTCGAGTGTTTATTTATCCTACATTCTTATATTCCACCTCCCTTTCCCTCCCCTTTCTGCACCCATCTCTTTCTCTCTTGTATCTCTGTTCGTTTCCAAGTCTCCCTTCTCGGCAAAGTTTTCTGCAAGGTACCCTCTGTCATGTACCATACAAACATTTATGAACCCAGTGACCTACCTCTTGGTTTAAAGGTATGTCTGCAAAAATTAATCAAGATCGGAGCAAAACTATGCATTTTGTAAAATTCTATAAGTACCGTCCACCATGCACCGAACGAAACTTTATACAAACAGTGACATTCCTCTTTTTTTTAAGGTAGAGTGTGCAAAATTTCATCAATATCGGAACAAAATTATAGATTTCTATGCAATAGAAATGCAGGGTCACATTGAAAAACGCACTTTGTTGTTCTCAAATATTCCAGTTTTATTTCATACAACCCTTGTTCTGAGAATAACGAAAAAAAAAATCAATTTTTATGTTGTAAAGTACCCTCCCCCATGCACCGTAAGGTAACGGTGACCATTCTCTTGTTTTGAAGATCAAGCATGAGAAATTTCGTGAAGATCGGAATGAAACTGTAGATTTCGAGAGTCTGTAGCAAAAGTATGCTCCGCCATGCACCTAGCACAAAATACTTTCTTAGCTGACGTTTTCTACCTATAAACTACATTCCTGCGAAATTTCAGCTTCATAAGTGAAGTAGTTTTCGAGTTTTCGTATTTAGTCAGAGAGTGTCCTTTCGCTTTTATTAGACAGAGATTAAGAAAACAAATTGCTTAATTTTGGATGCAAGAAAATTAAGGTAGACTTGCAGACAAAAAATATAATAACATGCAAATCTCTAATGCGAACTTTATTTGATGCGACCATTTTACGGCTTCTAAAGCGAAACTACTGTGAGCGATAGACTAATTTTCTGGCGGCGGAGACGCTATCAGTTACAAAACGCTTCATAAACGTCCGAAATTACATACAAACTTTGTTGCAGGTCCGTAACTACTCCCATTTTCCAATAATTGACGCATAAATATGTGTATTTTCACGCGGTAGCATCTCATTATTATGACGTCATATCTCCTGAGCTATGTGTTGTGCTATTTTGTTTTTGGGTCAGGAACCATCGTGGGCGTATAGTGAACAGTTCACCAAAGTTTATTTGCAATCGAATGAATCGTTTACGATCACAAAGAGGACATACAGACGAATATTCATTTATAGTCCCAGCCCATTTCTTATGGATAGAATTAAATCAAGTTTCGATCCCGGTTCTCCAGTAGATTTTCGGTTTTTCCTTCGTGGGAGGAGTGGACCAGAGTGCAGTTAACTTTATGAATGGAAGTGAGAGGCTATTTATGTGAGAAGTGGCGGCTCCAAGTTCAGAGTGACGACCCCGTGTCGATGCTCTCTGCATCGGCATAGCATCGACTTGGCGCCCAGATTGTTGGGACTGGACCCTGAGGCTCACACGCGAAAACCTCAAACAAACACAGAGCATCATGTACTAGTGGACTATGTTCACACCCCAAACCTTCGAAACGGCTTTTATGTCCGCCTCAGTCGGAATATCTGAGAACAAATGAGAGCGCTTTCTTCCTCAAGACCCAAAACAATAAATGATAGTGATAAACTACAGAGGAACTCTGATGCAAGATACCGTTTCTGGAAACAGTAGAGAGAATAAATAACAACGTAATAAACAGCCAACAGATAATACACCAACAGATAATAAGTAACATGAATTACAACAACAAAATCACATATATGGTGAGCATAAATTCCCTTTCACGATGCACTTTCTTGCGAAAATCGACTACTCTAAACGTGGACAGCTTTTCTGCCTTCGTGTAAATCAGGAGCCAACTCAGCGCGAGAGCGACTATGACGTCAATAATCTTTCGATTGTGCCGAGTGTGGAGTTCTAAATTTTCGAGTGCGTTGAACACTGCGCATGCGCAGAAGCAGCGGCTGCATTGCCCAGCAGAAGACGCGGGGTACTGTTTCATAAACAACGAAGGCACGTGGTAAGTAATATAGCATGGAATAAAAATCTAGTGAGCCATTACTGGCATTTTTACTTTACGTTTTCCATCGAATTAATACAAAGCATGTTGATGGTGGATTACTTCTTATTTTTTTGCAGAAATGGAGTGGGCGAAAGAAAGCGTTAAGGCTATTATTTCTGCTTATGAAGAGAAGAGCGCCCACGTAGATACACCATTTACATCACAATAACGTAATTTTAATCGCCTCTAATATTATATGTGACCTTTGTGTGTTATGGTGTCTGCAGATACTCATTGAAACCATCATATATTTTCTACAGTGCACGGAAAGATATGCTCAAAGTACTGGGAAACAAACATAAACCTTTTCCCCGAAAGTTACAGCTGAAGATTATAAAACTAAATTTGGCCCTCTGCGGTCACATTACGGCGCCGAGTTAAAAAAAAAAAAATCGCAAGGGCGTAAAGAATGAGTGTTCTGCAGCAGATGTTTATCATCGGACCCAAACGCATCTCTTCCCGCCTAAGCGCTCTTTCTTTTTGCTTTCCTACAAAGCGGCGTCGATTAGTACCGTTGCTGCAGCCAATACCACAAGGTTTTCATCCATTTCGCTGTGTTGGATAAAAGGTTGTGATTAAAATGCAAATCAGCACATGAAGTATTACGACGGCAACAACAACTCAAAGACCGCACATCACACACACACACACACACACACACACACACACACACACACACAAATTACGAAGCTATCGTATAAACGCAAAAGATCACGCAAACCAAATGAAACATGGAACCACCACGGGCGTTGCAGTCGACACACTCGGTTCGAGTAGACAGCCGAGACGAGAAAGTCGCTCGTGTACAAGTGGCTTTACACTCAAGAAACAAAAACTGAACATAGCTACCGAACCAACAACACAATACTCAATAGATATACCATTTACGCTGAAAATTGCAGCCAATGAGGAATGTAACAATTATCTTCCAGTAAGCTGACAATCTGTATGTTAAAAATATAAATGAAGCAGCATTGGTCGTAAAAATCGTTTGCATTGAGTGTCGCAAATCGATTCCAGTTACTTAGTAATCATCTTCAGTGCAGATGCATAAATTCACAAGAAATATTACATGAACTACAGCATTACACAAATATCTAACGTATTCCATAATATAAATTTCCAGATACTGCAGGATAATCATTTTTTGTGTCTGGTCTACATTAAACTGACTGTGTTGGCCAAACGTGCACAATTTTGAGACCAGAAATACAGAAAATGCCAGAGCACTGAAACGTAACAGCTTCCTCTCGATATTTACAGAGAAATTTAACAAAAGAGATTCACAAGCGAAAAATTATAGAGAATGACTCACAAATTCTTAAAATCAATAACAGCACATTCAAAACATTAATAATACAAGAAAATTATGCAACAAACCCTTCTTTGACAGCAATAAAGAACTATGTGAATAATTTCCGGCGCTGTAACACATGTAATCACTCTATAGAACAAAGCTTCTTCCTCAATCACTGTACATGTCAGTTAAAAACACCTCATCCAGACTTTCTCTCTCTCTCTCTCTCTCTCTCTCTCTGCAGGGGACACACACACACACACAGAGAGAGAGAGAGAGAGAGAGAGAGAAAGAAGCACAGAAACACGCGCGCGCGTTATATATTTCCCCCTTGCATACACGCACACAAATATAAACTAAACATCAACCTTTCACACCACTTCAGTTTCACTCGCCACATTACACACACGCTACGAAATAAATTAATACCAGACAGCCATAAAATCACGTGAAATGGCGGTATCGACAGTGTGCTTTCATAAATAAATAAAAAATGGTAAATACTCAAAAATAGCGATAATGACAGCAGTAAAAACGTGTCAATGCGACAAAAGCAATGAGAATAAAATCACAGAATAGAAAGCGCAAGTAAAGCTCTAAATAACCCGGTATGGCTTCATTGTAATCTCCAGTCGAAAAGAGGTGAAAAGAAAAAAATAAATAAATAGTTTTGTTGCTGTTAAGTACATTGCACGTTTATAGCTACCAACAATTCTACTAATAAGTCCATGTAAAGTATGTCAACAACTGTAGGCCTGTAAACGCACTTTATTTCTAAATATGTTTCGCTATAGAAGTGAAATACTTTAGACATATCGTAAAGGAAAAGTTCAATAATATACGCTAAAACTGTTATTTTGATTTAAAAAAAAAAAAAAAAAAAAAAAAAAAAAAAAAAAAAAAAAAAAAAAAAAACTAATTTGTGCACTTGCTAATCCATAAAAATGTTAATAATATGGTACAAATGTTTCTATAATATAACTAAATAGTTAATATATTACAATAATTTTTCAGGAATTGAATATATAAAGTGTCAGAAGATATTACATCAATTCTGTACGATGTCTGGGTGAAAAGCTGCAAAAATGGTGCGTCTCACGAGGCGGAATACATCTTCAGATAACTTTGGCAAGCATTCATAATATTATCGATACCAGTAATGTTCATTGTGATGGGATCTTTAGGCAGGCAATTGCATTTCAAAAGTTTCATTGCCCACAAACCGTTGCCTAAGTGACGATGCTTTATTACAGTTAGCACTGCGTCGCTGATACAATGGTTCATTGTATCTGATGGCTCCTCTACTATTGCAGTAGCGCCTACATAATACTAAATGTATTCACCTGCTTCTACGTACGTAGTTTTCTTAAATGCATTAACAGAAACGGAAAATAACTATGATAACCACCATCACGCGGTAACATCATCTCCTCCGTTTTTCTCTGTCGGAATTTGACATGATAGCAGGTGAGGCTCACTATGAAATCGCCAATGCGAAACCGCTGCAACCAATTCCCACAGGGTAATCTCCGTCCCATACAGGCCTCCAGCACCCAACGGGTACCGACTGGCCGCCGAGTCATCCTCCACCCGAATGCGTCACCGGATACGGTATAAAGAGGGACGTGGTCAGCACCCAACACTCCCTGCCTTTGTATCGCTTTTTCAGACTGGAGCAGCTACTTCTCAATCAAGTAACTCCTAAATTTCCTTCACAAGAGGTGAGTGCAACCCGTTTGGCAACAGCGCTCGACAAACCCGACGGTTACCCTCAAAGTGCTACTCCAGCCAGACAATGACTAACTTAGATAATCTAACGGGAATCCGTGTATCCACTGCGGCACGAACGTTGGCTCCCAGAGGGTACAATCTGACTTATCTCTCCACTTGTTTCTAGTCATATACTGTGCAGTGGTGTTTCGCTTTCCGCTTTTAAAAACGTCGTCCAATACTGCGGTCGCATATTCATCCTCGAGATAGAACGCGGAGATGCTTGGGCCTGGAGCGTAGTCAACGTTGTAAGTCACCCAAAACATTTACTACTGCGCTAGTGCCTTTAGTGTAGACGGCGTAGTCTACGGTATTAGTGAGGAACTGCGAGACCATTGTAGCTCGTTCTTTTTAACTTATTATGCAAAGCCCTTGTGCTACTTATTGTAGTGCTAGATGTTTGGTACTTACGAGTGGTTTACTCCGGCTTCATGAGATTTTGTACAGCCAGCCTCAAGGATTCACGCCACTCACTGTCAGTACAAAGCTGGTTTAGCAGTGATTATTCCTACACGTTTTCACTTAAGAGTCACACCAGGAACAAATGCATGGGTAACATTATAGGCGTTGGAATGTCCTCGAAGGATATGTTATTAATATGAGATCCAGTGAGTGGTACACTGGTACACTGAGCTATATCGAACAAGGTGACTCAGTGGTAATGCAATGGACTAGCATTAGGAAGGACGATGGTTTAGATGACTCCAGGCAAATACGTACACCGTTCCTGACAAAATAAATAAAAATAAAAATAAAAATACTTTGCACCATTAATAATTAAAAAGGACATTGATTTCTAATGTATTTGCATGTATCCCTTTGATTCTGGTTTATGTGTATGTAACGTAGGTAGGAAGAAAGGGTGAGTTAATATGTTGACTAGGTCACTGGGAATTCTGGTTGATGTTGAGAGACAACATCACTGAATTTGTGTGGTAGTTTTCTGGTGGCGGGAAGCCATAATGCAGCTAACACAGTCGGAATGGACATCGTCCAGCCCGAAAATGAAATGGTACCGGAGGGGATGGTCTTGTTGACGGAGCAGAGCAAGATCGCGGGTTACTTACCTGCCGACGCCGTAGGCGTCTTCGCCCCGAAACTACCAGGGCCGGCCGCGGTGGCCGAGGGGACTGAGGCGCTTCAGTCACGGTCTGCACGGCCACTGCGGTCGGGGGTTTGAATCCCCCCTCGGGCATGGATATTTGTGCCGTCCTTAGTCTTAGTTAGTTCATAAGTAGTTTGTAAGTTTAGGGACTGATAAACCCGTCGTTAAGTCCCATAGACTTTACAAACATTTGATCATTTGAAACTACCAGGAGACAAGGCTATTGGCGGATTATTTCGACAGTCAAACGCTGGACTGTTTGTAGAATGTTCCAGATGATTCTCCAAGCCTCTTTCTGGCGGGAAAGATGCTCAGGTGATAGAAAATGGTGGGGTCGAGACATTCGAAACTGGGGCCGTGATTAGCTCTGATATGAGCGGCACGAGAGACATGTGGCCTGCACAAAGTGAGTCGAAGAATCGGCTTGCTGCGCTCCTGGTGAGAGGACGCAGATGAGCAGTTGTGGGCAGTGTGTCCTGTGACTAGCCTCACACTATTTTCGAAGTGCTGATTACATTGACTAAGTGTTCAGATTTGATTCTCTGTTATCAGTCGAACAAATAATTGCCTCATTGCATAGTACTTGCATTTACTCATTTAGGAGTGTACAAAAGAAATTCTCTTCTGCTCCTCACCAGTGCGACAAGCAGTTTGTAACAATCTCTTGTTCGTGTTCCTTACTTCAGTTACCTCAAACTAGAAGGTTTTCGGATGAAATAATCCGTCCACTGTGTAGTCATCGTCGCACAGCTCCAGCTTCACGTTGTGTGCCGAGCCATCCGTGGTGCCTTGCAGCCGTCCGTCTGGCCGGAGCAGTACGACGAATTAACTGGAAGTTGGTGACATGCGCACTTTGCATTTGTTATAGCGTAGTTTAAAGATAAATGTTCCTTTCCTCTAGCTTGCTGAGTTTAGGAGCTTTTCTTATAACTTTACCAAGTTGTGTAACGACTTCTTTCGTTCAAAATTAACACTTACTCAGCATCAACCATTTTCATAACACGTCGCGGTTGTGCCATTCTCGACAGGGAAAATCATTATTATTGTTTCGACATTTCATTCCTCAATTGTGCACCGTACATTTTTTAATAATGATAGATGCAATATTAAATCCTCCGATTTCTTATTTATTAGATTATAAATATTGCTCAAAGTCCAATCAATGTTTTGTATGCAACTTTTCAGGTATTCAAAGGATCAACTGATTTCTATTTTTCCGTGATATCGTACTACTAGTGAACCACTCGCAAAAACATAAACTTTACCCACCAGTTGCGACTTATCACAACCTCCGTATCCAAGGACAACGCTGTCGAATGGTTATTAAACACTAAGCTTTCTTCCTCCTTTAATAATGTCGTCACTTTACCACCTAGGAGAACCTGCGCCTTCCTTATCCGGCTATCGTGATACGTAGTGATTACTTAAGCAATAATTTTAAGATAATTTAATTATTGTGTGTGTCTTTCCAAAGTTTCGTGGTATGGCACTATTGGTCAAAAATCTGACGGAAAAATAGATGCGTCGGTGTATCATTCTAATCAGTCATTTGTACATCCAAGCTAGAAGTTCATAGTAGCTTTTAATCTCGCAAATAGTTTCTGACAAAAACTGAAACGTGTATAATTTCCAACGTTCAGAAAAAAATTAACTGTAAAAAGAAAATTCTAGAACTCTAATGAATTTCAAAAGTTCCTTTATTATTTCTCTGTATTGTTTTGCAGGTGAACAATAAGTAATTAAATCCACAATTATGTTTTAAATCTGTGTTCATTGTTGGTCCAAAAGAAAAACCAGTGTAGACGGTTTGGTTCAAATGTTGAAGTGTTTGTTAAGCTTATAGGACTTAACTGCAGGATCATCAGTCCCTAAACTTACAAACTACTTATGAACTACCTTATACCAAAGACAACACATACATCCATGCCCGGGGGGGGGGGGCGGTTCAAAACCCCTACGGGGAAACACCTCACGCATCGGAGCATAGCGTCTCAATGCGCTCGGCCACTTCACCGAGGCGACGGTTTGGTATATCAGATAAAATACGATTGTTATTGTTGAGCTTTGTCATTCCTCTTAAACCTCTGCGCGCATTTTGTTATTCTATCTGGATTTATCGTGTCACACGCTTCAATTAATTTTTCCGTTGCTTGAGCGTGGTAGAATTATTATTTTCAATCAACGCTGATGTTTTAAAGTCTGAAGATCAGAAGATTTTGTTGGTGGCAGATATTTGCTCACAATTTTCCAATATTTCATTCGATCTCGATTCGCAGCCAGATTCCGTTTATCATGGCTGGAAGCTCGTTTCCCCTTATTCATACACATACACCGTCGATCTATACACCTAACCGAACGAACAAACAAATAAACACACACACACACACACACACACACACACACACAAAGCTTTATGAAGGCTCGAATAGTTTGTTTCAAAATGACGCAGATGTGTAAAATGGAACAATAAGCATTCGTCAGATATGGAGATTAATCATTCTATCCAATTGCAAATTACACAGTGAAGCGTAAGACTCTAATAAACTGGCTCATACATTTTGTGAAATAGATTTCTGTAGTTCTGTTGTCGACTGTTCTCAATACATCTGTTTGAAATCGTGCGCTCTTTTTGAGTGGCTCATATTGATCTCAAAGCTCTCTTTCATTCCTACACGTCAGTAGTTGCTCACAGTTGTAAATTAAATTAGCGTCACCTCCCTGATTTTATAGGATATCGTTTTATTGTATTCTTATATCAGTTGTTTTCAAGCAGTTCAAACCTCTTGACGTCATATGCCGTAAGAAATGTGTCCTACAATAATATAATTTTCCATGTACGTAGAGTGGAATATTAGGAATCTACAGAGTTATTAGTGTGATGTGATAAATTAAACGATTGATTGAAATGGAGAAGGCAGGTTTGCTGCACAATCCTCTTTACGACATGAAATGTCGCACACTATTACTTATGTCTATAGAATGTCTCGCGAATAAAGTTAGAAGTGTAGAAGTAATAAATTGTACCATCGTGCGGAACAGCGTACTTTTACTATATGAACAGTGCAAAAGTAGTAATCTATAAACATTTTTCCTTTCATAAATTTGTAGGGACTGTCAAAAAAGTTATGTAGAGGTCGGACATTATGTAAAGTATCTTACAAGGGGCTAAGTAGAATAGTCAAGTATTGCGGGCAACCCTTTATTTAACCGCTTTATTAGGTACGTCTTGCATGTCAAAAAAATATGTGTACAGAGTCTGGTTGAGCGGGAATAGTGGTTTTGAAGGAGATGTGCAACATACAATTAATGATATCCATATGTTCAACGTCTTTCAAAAAAATGTAAGTACACCACCGAAAGCGATACACCAAATGTGACAAGAATGAGTGGATGGAAGAGAATGAACCGACGTATGAAGAAAGACGTGACATTTTTACTTAGCATTGGGCACAAGTGTGTGGAGAAAAATCGTCGAGGAAGACCAAGAGACTAATACTGCAAGCAGGTTAAAAAGGAAGTCGGCTGTCGTTCTTATTAGGAGATGAAGAGGACAGAGTATGGTGGGGTGCTGCATCAAGCCAATCTCAGTATTGCAGACTGCAACAACATGTGACTTCACTGTGATGAATACTGTGTGGGATGAAAAAGACAAGGCCATTGGGAGATACAAGTAGAACGTTGATGCCAAGTCAGTAGGGTCTCGCATTCCAGCTATCACCCAGACCCCGCGGGTTGTTACTGGGACTGACACCTCTTCCGATGGTAACCCATACGTGCTCAATGTGGAGAGGTTCCTGAATTTTGACGGCCACCGAAATGACCTAAACATTCTGTAGGCAGTCCATAGACACATGTTCTGTGTGTGGGAGTGCATTATTCAATGGCACTATGTGTAACGATTCCCAGCGATGTATTGTACACACCAGTGCGTTACCTGCTGTTTAAAGTTTTGATTTTATTTGGTGCAAGCAGTGGTTGGACGTACCCGCTCGGTTAGCCGTGTGGTCTAACGCATCCCTTTCCGAGAAGGGGAGGCGTACCTGCCCCGGCTCGAATCCACGCGGCGGATTAACGAAGGGAGTCGGAGTGCCGGCCAGCCTGGATGCGTTTTTAGGTGGATTTCCACATCCCCGTATACTCCGTTCAACGAAACGAGAGACAGACTGTAAACAGACAGGGGCACGTGACCAGGGGTGGACAAAAATGGGATGCTCACTCAATGTTAATAGCTATGTATCAATTGATGTGGTTCCATGTTGTAATGGAACAGCGACTGTGGTAGTTGGTCGATTTTTAATTCCAAATTATTAACTTATCCATCAACAGCCGTAAAGTTTATGTTGTTTTGTTTAACGACTGGTTTCGGTATTACATTAATTTTTCTTTATATTTAGTATGAAATACGTACAGCATGAAGTTAAGGATACAATACTGATTTGCAACGTAATTTGTATAGGGGCTGAAGATGGTATTAATGCAATACCAAAACTGGTCGTTAAATAAAAGAATATAAACTTTACGGCTGTTGGTGGATACATTAATAATTTGGATTTAAAACCTCTGTATCAGGTGTAAAGCGGTTGTGTGTTTTGCTATATAGCAGTGATGTTAGACGCTACACATATTCAAAATTTATTTATTTTAATAATTTGTAGAATCTTTGGATATTGGCCAAATATACATTTTCGTTTACGACAATAAGAACTATGTCAACAGAATCATAAATCATGTACTTTCGTTCGTATCACATTTCTGTGAAAGTCATAACCACTTTCTGTAAGCTTCTGTCGTGATGTTTTTTTGGAGACTTTAAAGAGTGTGTGACGTAGTAATCAATTACCATATGATAATCTGAGGAACGAGCAACACCTGTAGATGCAGCAGGTTTTATAACAATACCTGTCATTTATTGTTATTGACGCAACAGCTCCGTTTTACAAACATTAAGAATTTGATGATATCTTCTTTGATCGCTTTTTGCATGGATTGAAAATTGTAGGATGACATATTGGGTTTACACTTACGCGATACAGACGAGAAAGAGAGAAGGAGATGGAATAATGAAAGCTTAATACTTATGCTGGTATTCAGCAACTGGTCCTTTAAGATGAAATTTCTAGGCAGCCTCTAATATCATCCCTCATAACAAACACAAACGCTTTACACCTGAGGCGGATGCGGCGACGTTGAGTAAGCACCCCTGTTTTGTCCACCCCTGGTCACGCGCCTAGCTGTGTTTACAGTCACTCTCTCGTTGCAGTGAACAGAGAATAGGTGAATATCGGGCTGATCTCCAAGTCCTGTCTCAGTTACACTATTCGCAAACATTTCGTAATACTTTACACTTTCCCATGTATAACACTATACAAAGACATTAGGGGTACACATTTCCTCCTGGGAAGCACGGGGTAGTAGTATAATGACGCCGATTGTAGCACAGTGAGAATCGGCCGTCGACGATAGTGTCATGGAAGCCAATTGCCGGACCACCGATCAAACGATGCCGCCACAGGATGATTGACAGGGCTTCCCGGAAGGACAGGATGATTGACAGTTTACATTTAGGTCCTTTTGATTATCATCAATGCTACTTGTCCGATCTACAATTTTTAAACAGAACCAAATGATGTATCCATACGATTAGTATTATTGCATTATCAGAGTGTAAAAAATGTATGTCTCTGTGTTAGTATTATTATATTATCAGCTTATAAAAATTTTAAAAAAATGACATTCACACATCCACGAGGATCTCCACAACACGGATCTACGAAACGAACAACTAATCTAATCTAACCTTCAAGAGAGTGCGAGCATGTTTCAAAACAAACGAGATGTTTCTATCAGTGAAATTTAAATAATATAAAATAACGGACGAGTTAAAACTTGGTGGACTGTTCATTCCGTTCAACATGTTCAGTAATTCTCCGTCACATTCGCTGTGTACACCAATGACGCCAAGGAATCGTACCGTTGATTACAATTTAATTTGAATTTTTACCCTACCGTTTATTTTCCTGCGCTGTTGCTTGTTCTGTACTTCCATTGCAGAGTAGCGACGAAAAGACTACGTCCCTGTCTTACAGCCTTTTCAATGGGAGCACGTCGTTCTCGGTCTTCCATTGTTGTCGCAGCAAAGAATAGAGCGGACGAATCCTGCCGTTTCATTTGGCTGAAAAGAGAACGGCGGACACAGAGTGGCTGTAGGCGCGGTACGAAGTGTCCCCCCTCTGGAGCACAGTGGACGGCCGTATTCACAGGCAGGCGGGCAACGGCGGAGACGGTGCTGGTGCTCCACCTGGTAATTGTCGTCGCAAGGCGGGCGGCGCATCTAAATGCAAAGCAGCGAGCCTTTTGTCGCCGCACTATGCAAATGCCCCGATGGTGCGAGGGTGATTGCGCTGGACTCTGAAAGCCAGTGCCGAATCGCCCCAATCAGCTGAAATCCTAGTCCCGCAAGATTTTGAAGTTAAAAAAGATATCTGCACCAGCTTCCCACTTGCCTTAGTGCGTCGAATAAATGCGTCGTAAACACGTTGCTTTTGTTTATTGTTCGGGGTAGTGCAAGGATATGACAGAACGACGTAAGATTTTTTAAAAGGGAAGTTACTCTTACCAGATTAAGCTCGATTCCTTGCGGGAATCCAGTATGGGCTGCAAGCAAGGGAAGTAATGGGCTGGAGGCATTATCATCGTAGTGAGCTAAAAGTTGATAATTTTGTCAGGAAGGGAAGAGTGCCTGGATAAATTAAAGAAGCCTTCATATACTGTTGTCACCATCTATGTTCTTTTTTGTGACAAGCGTACACTAGTGGCCATTAAAATTGCTACACCAAGAAGAAGTGCAGATGATAAACGGGTATTCACTGAACAAATATATTACACTAGAACTCACATGTGATCACGATTCCACACAATTTGGGTGCATAGATCCTGAGAAATCAGTACCTAGAACAACTAATTCTAGCCGTAATAACTGCCTTGATACGCCTGGGCATTGAGTCAAACAGAGCTTGGATGGCGTGTACAGGTACATATGCACATGCAGCTTCAACACGATACCGCAGTTCATCAACAGTAGTGACTGGCGTATTGTGACCATTGACCATTGTCCATTGACCATTGACCAGACGTATTCAGTGGGTGAGAGGTCGAGAGAATGTGCTCGCCAGGGCAGCAGACGAACATTTTCCGTATCCAGAAAGGTCCTTACAGGACCTGCAACATGCGGTCGTGGATAATCCTGCTGAAACGTAGGGTTTCGCAGGGATCGAATTAAGGGTAGAGCCACGGGTCGTAACACATCTGAAATGTAACGGTCACTGTTCAAAGTGCCGTAGATGCGAAGAAGAGGTGACGGAGACTTTTAACCAGTGGCAACCCATACCATCACCGGGTGATACGCCAGTGTGGCGATGACAAATACACGCTTCCAATGTGCTTTCACCGCGATGTCGCCAAATACGGATGCGACCATCATGATGCTGTAAACAGAACCTGAAAAATGACGTTTCGCTATTCGTGAACCCAGGTTCGTCGTTGCGTACACCATCGCAGGCGCTCCTGTCTGTGATGCAGCGTCAAGAGTAACCGCTGCCATGGTCTCCGAGCTGATAGTCCATGCTGCTGCAAACGTCGTCGAACTATTTGTGCAGATGGTTGTTGTCTTGCAAACGTCCCCATCTGTTGACTCAGGGCACGAGACGCTAGTGATACGAGGCCGTTGGGATTCAGCACGGCGTTCCATATTGCCCTCCTGAACCCGCCGATTCCATATTCTGCTAACAGTCATTGGATCGCGATCAACGCGAGCAGCAATGACGCGAACCGCAATCGCGATAGGCTACAATCCGACCTTTATAAAAGTCGGAAGCGTGATGGTACGCATTTCTTCTCATTATACGAGGCATCACAACAAGGTTTCAGCAGGCAACGCCGGTCAACTGCTGTTTGTGTATGAGAAATCGGTTGGAAACTTTCCTCATGACAGCACGTTGTAGGTGTCGCCACCGCCGCCAACGTTGTGTGAATACTCCGAAAAGCTAATCATTTGCATATCACAGCATCTTCTTCCTGTCGGTTAAAATTCGGGTCTGTAGCACGTCATCTTCGTTACGTAGCAATTTTAATGGCCAGGAGTGTAGGGATTGGACAATAAAATGTCATATTCAGCCTTAAGATGACCGAGTAAAGAAATAGAAGCTTTGAAACAGTCCAAAGCAACCATTTAATAGCTTCCAGTGCCCACATTTGTAGATGCCAATAGTTAATTAAAGACCCGTACGCCTTTGCTTTATCAAATTGCGATATGACTTGCTTTTTTATAGTTGTTAATTCGGTGAGAGTGTTTCCTTTGAAACGAGCATCTGATTGCTTTAACTAGACACATCACTCAGAATGAAACCGCAATTTGACACGAAGCGCGATATCCGGGTTCGATTTTAAAATTTGCCGTTGAATTTATTTCAAAGACCTGAAACTGTCAAAACGTTTCATTATTTCGAATTATTAGCAGATTTGCCTCGAAATGGGTCAATTAAGTGTGTCTGCTGACGCTACAAATGTCATTTTGTCATTGCGTATACACACATAGAAGAAAAGTGTTGCATCACCTCGATTATACAGGTTAATGACTCTTACATAACAATGGAGTAGAGTTGTACAAAACCATTTTATTTCTCTTTGTTGCTCACAAAATCAGAAATTGATAAGTTGCCCCAGGAAATTTCCTGGCAGATTAAAATTGTGTGCCGGAAGCGGGACTCGAACCTGGGATCTTTGCCTTTTACGGGCAAGCGCTTTACCACTGAGCTATCCCGACATGACTCGCGTTGTCGCCCGACAACTTCAATTCTGCCAATACTTCGCCTCCTACTTTCGAAAATTCACAGAAGTTCTCCTGTGAAACTTGCAAGACAAGCACTCCTGTAAGAAAGGATATGGTGGAGAAAAAAAATGTTAAATGTTGGTAAAGCCCTGGGGCTTAACTACGGGGTCATCAGTCCCTAAACTTACAAAGAACGTATGAACTAGCTAAGACTAAGGACGGCACAAATATCCATACCCGAGGGGAGATTCGAGCCCCCGACCGTAGTTGCCGTGCAGACCGTGACTGGCGCGCCGCAGACCGCTTGGCCACCGCGGCCGGCGATATGGTGGAGACATGGCTTAGCCACAGCCTATGGGATGTTTACAGGATGAAACTTTTACTCTGCAGCGGAGTGTGCGCTGATATGAAACTTCCTGGCAGATTAAACTGTGTGCTGTAGCCGGGAGTCGAACCTGGGAACTTTGCCTTTCATTGGCAAGCGCTCTACCACTCAACTATCCTGACACGACACACGGTGCCGCCCCACAACTCCAATTCTGCCAGTACCTAGCCTCCTACTTTCCAAACTTCACAGAAGCTGTTTTGCGAACCATGCAAGACTAGCACTTCTGGAAGAAAGGATATGGTGGAGACATGGCTTAGCCACTGCCTAAGAGATGTTTCCAGAAGGAAACTTTCACTCCGCAGCGGAGTGTGCGCTGATATGAAACTTCCTGGCAGATTACAATTGTGTGCTGGAACGAGGACTCGAACATGGGACCTTTACCTTTCGCGGTTAAGCGAAGCGCTCTACCACTCAACTATCCCGACACACGATTCACGGTGCCGCCCCACAAATTCAATTCTGCCATTATCTCGCCTCCTACTTTCCAAACTTCACAGAAGTTTTCCTGCGAAACTTGCAAAACTAGCACTCCTAGGCATAGGTCCGAGGTTCGAGTCCCGGTTCCTGCACACAATTTTAATCTACAGTAGAACCTCTAAATCTCGACACAATGTGAACTTAAAGGTTGTCGAGTTTTGAGGTTGTCGAGTTTTTGGGAACTTAAATAAAAATAACTAGGTGTTGAATAAAAACGCTTATTTAGAGTATTAAAATTGTACATTTATTGATTTATTATATACAATTATATATTTATATCAACATTTATAACTTATAATCAACAAATCAAAACAGAAGTTTGACACAAAAGGCCTAGTGGAATCTGAAAATGCAGTGTTCGTTACAATTATTACTGTAGTTGTTTATGCTGCTTATAAAAAGTTCATCACAGTTAGTTATGGGAAGTTTTCTGAACACTAGAAGAAAAGTGTAAAAGAAAACTTACTGAAGTCGTTTGAAAAACCCTGTGATTGAAGCCTGCTTTTCTGTCTCCACACGGCGTCTTGCAGCTTGATCACGGAGTCGCCTGAGGAACAGAATCTCCACTCCAGTCGCTCTCTCACCACGCTCAAGTCTTTTTAGGGCACCAAACTTTGCTTCCATTGACAGTGACACTTGTTTCCTCTTCTTCTCCGCCATACTATCGCTCTATATTCCAGCACAAAACTCGTTTAAATAATTGTCAACCACTCTCGAACAAAAGCAACTGACCACTACTGTGTCTCAACAACCACTAAACTGAACCCCAGTGACGACAATGTAGCGACGGTAGTTTATGACTTGCCGGGAATACCAGGTCAACGCGCGGCCTCACGATAAGGAAAGTGGTCACAGAAATCCCCGAACGTGCGCAAACAACAGCCCGCCCCCAGCTGGGCAGGTAAAGGGTGCGTTGAACGACCTTAGAAAACCCAGTTAACCTAGTATGAGTCTCTAGCGCTCTCGGGCGGTCTATGTATTGATGGAAAGCTTTACGTTAGGTGTAAAAAAAATTATTAATTCACCAGCCCTGTCGAGTTTTACGGAATGTCGAGTTTCCGGGAATCGAGTTTGAGAGGTTTCATTCTGGTTATTGCCTTACAGGAAACCAGAAATACCGAATTCGTGTTCAAGATCGCAGCATACACAAGTACCCCTAATACGAGGTAACACGTCGCCTTGCACTGATGCATACATACGTTTGTCGTGGGATACTGCCCTCCAGATCGTCAACGGCCTTGTGGTCGGACCTGGTCAAGAGTGTCAGGCATGACTAAGAATCTTGGTCAGACAAGTGTGAGTATATTTGCTATCAATATGAAAATGAAGGTTACTTTTACATAAGAGAAAAGCACCTGTATTAAAATAAAAAGCTGAAAAGGCACACCACTTCCAACAAGCGATACTCCAACAAGCGACATCTCTAGGGATGATGAAAGACAACATCCGACGCGAACGTCTCACCATAACTCCGGACATGCTTTACAGTGCTGTTCACAGCATTATTCCTCGACTTCAGCTATTGTTGAGCTATGATGGTGAACATATTGAGCATTTCCTGTAAAGAACACCATCTTTGCTTTGTTTTAATTTGTTATGCTAATTATTGCTTTTCTGATCAGATGAAGAGCGATCTGCCGGACCTTTTTTTTGTTGGTTGTCATAAACCCCATGTCATTCCAAGCATATGTGCCAATTTTGACCACTCTATCGACATTATTCCGTAATTTATTACGTTTTCAAATTTATACTGACTTTCTGATCACCTGGTACATGAGGCGCGCTGCTAGCGCGAGTCCAAGTCTCAACCGTGAGTCTCGCTCGAGTCTCGGGACACGTTTGCTGTGCGCTTCATGTTTTTCACACGTAAACTTTGCTTCGCAGTTTCTCCGGATGTAATTGACGCATCGCGATGCAACCAATGCCATTCTTTTGTGATTTTTCATGGTATTGATTGCTTAAGAAGTAATATGGGCTATCAAATTGAAAACAATACTTCTTTACGTTTTAGAGTGTCTCGTAGTACCTACTTTCATAAGCCCCTGTCGTATGTTCATGCCCGAGAAAATCTTTTCTCAATATCTCTTGTAGTTTCAGAGATATCTGGGGTGAAATAGTTGAGTGGGACACCCTGTATTTCTATCATAAATATAACAAAGTGTCTTGCTTGTATTGTTCACACATGAATTGATGTGGGCGGTTGCAGTTTTATTACGGAAACGGCTGCCGTATTCTCAAACCAAAACTGGATAAAATAATGTCTATGTTTTTGTTTATCACAAAAAAGTATGAACTGTCGATCTCGTCACTGACACGTCTTATCGCTGTACTCAGGTTTGTGTCCCTTTCGGATGTAAAGTCTGTGCGGCACAAAACTGCTGTATTAACAGTCGAAAGGAAGAGACTACAATGGGTACCGCAAAAGTTTCAAGATGGGGCAACAATTCCGTGGAACCCTCAATTGGAAAACACATCGGACGTATCATACACGACATTGGTGACGATATGTGCGTCATGTAACAAATGTCTGTTATCGACGCACCTTAAACTCGGTGAGTGATTGAGATATCCCTTCCTTCCAGAGTTAGGCGTTGGAGTGAATGTGTATGTGAATTTGATTACTCTCGAAGAAAACTGCAACAAATGAACGCAAGATATTCACTGCTACAGCCTGCCCAGTGTTCTGTCAGAACGTAACTTTTAATTTTTCCGAGTTTTTCGCGTGCACACCATTATTAATGCCAATTACAAGAGACTAGAAGTGGATGGAGAACTGAGCATATGGTTTAGTATAAGTAAAGGAGTCAGACAAGGGGATGCACTCTATGCAATCTGATCCTCGAAGCAGCCATTCGGAAGCTCCAAATATCTGGTTACATAGGCACAAAGTCAACCCAAATACGTACATATGCTGATAACTTAGCGATTGCTAGCTGAAGAACGGTATTACTAGAGAGGACAATGGGCGAGCTGAAAGAAGCCAGGAAAGCCTTTCTATAAATGAAAAGAAGACCAAGTACATGATTTTATCCAGGACAAAGAATAACAACTTGGCTAGACTACAAGCAGCAGGGTTCAATTGTGAAGGCGTGCATAACTTTATTTGGCCTGCAATATTGAAAGATGGGGGACTTAGTTAGACTGTTTTATTCTGACCTTTATGTACTCTATCTTTCTCTATGGGCTATTTCTAAGTTTATTTACTATTCTTCTCTCTATTTTATGAGTTTATTCAGATTTCTGTGCATATGGTAACATGTCAGGGGAGATAGGTTCCTGGAATTGCAGTACTTTTAATTTTAGTATTATTTTTCTGGGTATGTTTACTGTTTTCTTAGTACGGCCTGTGCTTTGCTGAAAATGCTGGAGAGCGAAACGCAGTGGTGGATACAAAGGGCAGGGGAAAGCTTTGCTGGCAGTCATTCGCACCTTCAGCCACAATTCTCAGAAGGCAGCGTACGGAAAGCAGAAGGGGACCCCGGACAATGTCCCGTTGGGTGGCAGCCGCAGCCTCTAGGTAAGGGAAGTGGTGTGAGGTGGTCGGACGGATAGAGGTGGCTTTTTACCTGTGACATGTTTTTTCGGGAACGTGCGAGACGTATCACACAATGCCTCGTAGACGAACTCCAGTGGACGCCAGCCCGGCGCTACTTTCGAGACAATCGACCGTTCCACATGAGAGAAAATTTGCCGATAAACGACAATAGCAGTGCCCTCTGGTCGGCTGGCCATTTATGGTGACGAATTTGCTGGCTCTTATCTGTAAAATTTCTCCGAAGGCAGCAGAGCAGGAAATGTTTTACTGTAATAAATGATGATACCTGGACGCTTTCCATCAGTCTGTAGCAGTGGGAGGTAGGCTCCAGAGACCATAAATGGCGTAACGTTTTGTTCGGGCGACCAGGAGTGAGAGCGCCCTAAAAATTTTAGAGAGCAATCACCTTGGCGACGGTAAATTCTGTGGGAACATTGCTGGCGTGGGCGGAGCTTCTTGGCGACCGCGAAAATGGCGTTCCGATTCGCCAGAATTTTGTGGGGAGGCGGCTAGTTAATTTGTCAACAGCGCTACGCCATCCCACTGAGTAGGCAATTAGCTGTTCTTGCAGATTGGTGCGCCTGAGGTGCGAGGACGTGGCGGCTGGAGCACTTGCCGTGGGCAGGAGCAGTGAGGAAGACGGAGAGTACGGCCTCTGGATAGTTAGTTGAGTTACATGCCAAATCTGTCTAGAAGATCGCAGTGAGAATACGGTCGCGATTATTTTCCAGCTCACCTGTTGCCATCGCTTGTTGCTGCTGAGCCTGCTACAGTGCCATCACCTGTATCTGGATTGGGTAAAGTATTGCAGTCAACAGCGCCAGGACTTGTGTAATTCCGATGTCTAGAATTGTTCTTAGAGTATTATTTTATTTAGGTTTGTCTTTTCATTCTGGAGATGTTAGTTGTTATCGATAACTTCAGATTTCTGTGTTGCTAATCTGTTAACATCCTGTTTATGGTGTTTCCTGATCCTTTGACTCAGACAGTCATTGTCTTTTTTTTATCTTGCAAAAAATTGTAAAAATCTAAAACAACGATTTAATTGCTTATTCATACTATTGTCAGCATAGTATGGTAGGGAATGTCATTTGTGTTACAGAGCTGTAAAAGTTTATTAGATTTCTTATGAGTTAGGATGTCCGAGTTTTGGTTGAAATGAATTAGTTTTTGAGTAGATCTTCTTTTCTTAAAAAATTATTTCTCATTATTTTGGAGGGGAAAATACATTAGTTAAATTCAGAATGTACCAATTAGTATTCATTTAATTTATTTCATGGTGCAGCTCGTAACTTGCTCAGAGTAGGAACTGATATATTATTTATTCGTTTTTAAATATACCTATGATCACATCATAAGCATTAAGGCTATGTGATAAAAATTCTAATTTCCATGGTTTGTGAAACATGGTGGCGGCCCAGATTTATTAATTGCTATTAACTTTTACTGAAAGGTGCTACCTGACATTGAAGGTACACACAGAACAGACGATAAAAACAACTTACAATATCAATAGGACAAATGTCATGTCAACAGAAATAAAACAGCGCATCTTAAGTGGTAATAGAAGCTTCCATATGTTTAAGAAACTATTGGCTTCTAGAACAATAAATAGACAGTCGAAACTCAAATATATAAGGCCAGTTGTAACCTACGTACGCAAAACATGGACGCTAACAAGCACTAATGAGCAACAGCTTAGGATATTTGAACGTAGAGTTTTGTGCAAGATTTACAGGGCAGTTGAGGATAACAACGGTATCTGGAAATCTAGGACGAATGCTGAGCTGGATCACCTACTACAAGGAGCTGACATCGTCCGAGTAGTAAAAAAGTGGTAGAATAGCTTGACTCTGACATGTTCTCGGTATGGATACGGGCAGAACAACTAGAAAGATTTTTGAACGGAGACCAACGGGAAGAAGGCAAAGAGGAATACCACGAAAACGGTGGATAGACGATGTGGAAGATGGTATAATTACCTTTCGAATCAGAGGACGGCGAAGGACAGAATGGAAAGGACAGAATGGTGAAAACTGTTGAACAGGCTAAGACCAAAACAGGGTTATAACGTCATTAAAAGGAGAAGAAGAAGAAGAGGAGACCAGAAGATGACACCATTGAGTGTTCAAAGCGGTCGTCTTAAATAAATAAAAATAAAAATTACCATCTTGGCATTTCCCTTTATATTAATATTATATTAGTACTACAATTGACATAACTAAAACGAACGAAGGAAGGAAGCTTAGGGTTTAACATCACGTTGCCAGCGTGGCCTTTAGGGACGGAGTTAACGCTCGGAATGTTTGGGTAGGAATGGGTGAAGGAAATCGGCCATGCCCTTTAAAAGGAACCATCACTGCATTTGCCCGGAGTTATTTATGGGAATTACGGACAACCTAAAGCAGGAAGGTCGGAGGTGGAGTTGAACCACCGTCCTCCCAAATGCGAGTGAAGTGTCTTACCATTGAGCAACCTCACTCGGTGCCAAGACTAAGAAAAGCGAACTGAGATGTCAGTGACCGAAGAGAAACTTTATAATTTTGTGAAAAATAGAAAATCAAGTAAATTAATTATGAATGATGCACGTTTCAGCAGTCATCTCTCTCATCAGAGTCCAACAGCAATATCACATACTCAGAACAGTTTGTCACTAGCTGCTTTGTCAATCTTTTACGTAATTTCCTGGGACCCTGCATGGCTTCTGTTTTGCTTTCTTTCTCACATTTCTGTGCACTGTTCTCCTGATTTCCTGCTTGATTTGTGTTCATTTTATGACGCGCTAAGCACTGCGTCATATTACGACTGTATCATCTGAGGGGCTGCAATGGGGAGAATCCTAGTAAGCAAACAAGGGAACTGAGGAACTTGGGGAGAAAATTAACAATATAAAGACGAACAACTCAAGCGGACTTCGAAACATTGTTGTCAAAGATACGACGTAACAGATGAAGATGAGATAGTAGATATTGCATTGGGGGAGGAATCTGACCCACTACTGAGAAATAGCTAAGTCGTAATATGACGCTTGGAGTGGACGACGTTCCTTCAGAATGAAATTCTCGGGCGAGCCGGCCATGATAAAACTATTCCACTCGGAATGTCGGATATGTGAGGCTGTAGACATACCGTCAGACATCAAAGAAAAAAGGAATGCCAATACTAAAGATGAATATCCTGGCATATGAGACTGCTGTCGACTCATTAGTTTATTAAGCCAATCTTTGAAATTACCAACGATCATACAATGAAGGATGGTAAAAATTGGTAGAGACCTACAACAAAAATATCAGCTCGCATTCCTTAGAAATCAAAGAATTCACGTGGTAATACCAAGATTTTTGTGAGAAGATATGTTCAAGAATACAAACGACACTCATAATATTCGTAGATGCAGCGGAAGCGTTTGAAAATGCTGTACTCGTTAGTGAGAGGTGGAAAAGCTTTCGCAAGGTACACCAGCGGTGAGAGATGCATTAAACCAGTCTTCGTACTGAACACAACAACCACAATGACGTTATTTAGTTCTGTGCACAAACTCACCTGTTTGCCTCGCTTGGGAGATGTCTTGCGAAGAAAGTTCGTGTTGGAACATAAGGCATCTATCTCTATTAGCAGCATGCTTAATGAAGAATGGTAATCGTGACTTAATGACTTGCATTACCGTTATCATAGCGGAGGAATTATATGCCGAAGTCATATAGAATCTCCATGTTGCTTCTCCGTAGCAACTGTGTCAATTAGGATAGACGTGCTGATAAATAATTATCGATGACAGTTGTTACTGTTACATAATGCAGCTGATTTGTAGACCATCATAAGCTAGTATGAATACGTTAGAAAGGCTTGGAAAACTGGAATCTATCCGTAACTTTCTGTGTTGCGATTTTCACTTACAACGGAATTCTAGAACTCGAACATTCGGAACCACGCGAAACCATGCTTCGAATAAAACTCGATGATTAAAAACAACGGAGGTCCGTGTCATTTCGAAGAAAATTTCAGCACTACTCTGCAGGCATCGTTGGCATGTTGTAAGCAGAGAGTGTACGAATTCCGTGAAAGGAAGATGTGCAGTACGAATATGTCTCTGTTATATAAAAATAATAAAAAATGAAACTGTTGATAATTTTTGTTAATTATAATTGGGTAGCGATTAGAGTAGAGGTAAGCCACAATTCACATGTGTAAATGTGTAAATTGTGTACTCATATGCCAGCCGCGGTGGCCGAGAGGTCTGAGGCGCTCCAGTCACGGTCTGCACGGCCACTACGGTCGGGGGTTCGAATCCCCCCTCGGGCATGGATATTTGTGCCGTCCTTAGTATAAGGTAGTTTATAAGTAGTTTGTAAGTTTAGGGACTGATGACCACGTAGTTAAGTCCCATAAGCTATACAAACATTCGAAGATTTTATGTATTCATATGGTCCGACATTTGGAACAAAGCTGCGACGTGTGTATGTCGAAATGAAAATGGGATCGAAGATAGATAGATCACGAATGTATTGCATAAAATAATAATTCAGAAATATAATTGGGATGACACGTAAATACATGACCTTACACTAGATAGATAAACTAGTATCAAGGGACAGAAGGAACCCGAATCTGGTGGTTGCTATTTAAACAGTGCACAACATTCATCTGCAGAGAAACAGGAGAAGTCCAGTAACGGAGAGGACGCATTACGGTGACGAAAAATGTGCAGATCCAGTGTAACTGAAGATATGATAGTACGCTAGAGCACTTTTATATAAGACTATTAGAATCTTGGATTTTTGAAGCAAACTAATAAAGCGCAATAAATGCATTGAACGTAAATCAAATTACAGTTTCATTCTAAGTTATGTGTCTAGTAAAAACGATCAGATGCTCGTTTCAAAGGAAACACACTCTCCCAATTAATAACTAAAAAAAGATAGTAATATCGCAAGGAAGGATGTACGCATCTTAATTTCACTATTGGCATCTACAAATGTGAGCACTGGAATATTTTAAAATGGTTGCCTTGGACAATCTAAAAACTTCTATTTCTTTACGCGGTAATCGTAAGCCTGAATATGCCATTTAATCCAGTCAAATTAATATGTTTCTCACAAACAAGGACATAGATGACGACAATAGTCAAACTAGAAAATAAGATGTACATCTGTTTTAAGAGACAAAGGACACTCTAGAACCAAAGGAACATTCATATAGAGGCAAGCAAAAGTGGAGTAAAAAGGTTTAAAGACAATACCAATATTCTCTAACTTCAGTTCTTGTTAAGCATTAACAATTCCTTTAGTCTTTTGCTTTATGAGTTCTGGGAAGGTCAATCAGATCACACCATTCTAGAGTCATGTTTTCCAAAGATGTTATGCCGTTGAAAGCGACAAAATATGCCAACCCTGGAAGTTCTTTCGCCGATGTAACTGTGTGTAAGATTTTATAAAACTACAGTGTGAAACTACTACTGAAAATACATGATCCTTTTTTCTCATAAAGTTTCACTCTATGATTCACAGTCAATTTTCTGTCCCCAAGTAGTCCTATAGGCCTATCTTTCAAAACGCTTCGCGAATGGCAGATTATTACACTGATCTACGCGTATCACCATTTGAAACTTTTGTTAGTCTGGGTTTAGATATTGGAGTACTTCAATCCGAAAGTACAAACGTAGCTTTGGTGACGCGGGTATATTTTCTGTTCATCTAAATCTACATCCATACTTCGTAAATGAGCTCTAGGTTTGTATGGCGGAGGGGTTTGCGTACAGCTGTCACTTCCATCGTTCCAGTAGTGTATGATTATCGGAAGAATAATTGCTTGTAAGCCTCCGTGTGGATCCTAATCTCTCCTATCTTATCCCTGTGGTCGCTTCGTGAGATTTACGTCGGAGGAAGCAATATAATGATTGACTTTTTATGACGTGTAGGCTCTTGGAAATTTGACAGAAGCACTTTCGATGTCTGTCTTCTAGCGTTTGGCACTGGAGTTTTCCTCATCACCTCTGTGACGCTTTCGCTCTAACTAAATGATCGCGTAACGAAGCGTGCTACTCTCCGTCAGATCTTATGTCTTATTAGCCTTTCCTGGTACGAATCCGTCACTGGTGAACGATACTCAAGTACTAGCCGAACTAGAATTCGGATTCTTCCAATGAACCTCAGTCTGGCACCAGCCTTACACACGACTGATTGTATATGGTCGTTCCATTTCAAATAGCTGTTCATGTCTACTTCCAGATATTTTGTGGAAGTAACTGCTTCCAGTGTTTGTCCTGCTATTGTATAGTTATGTAATGAAGTACATTTCTTTATAGGTCAACTCAGAACTTTACACTTGTTTATGTTGAGTTTCAATTGACATACCTTCAAGCATGTATCAATACGCTGCCCTTTTTCATTATTGGGACTTCTCGATAAACTACAGTACTATCCGCAAAAGCCTCATTGAACTCAAGGAATCTTCTGAAGATAATGATAATATCATCGAAACTGGTAAAGACAAATAAAAGTTCGATATTGGCGATCTTGGCTCAGTAATCTGAATAAGGTGTATTTTTATTAATATCCATGATAAATAACAAGACCACTAAATTTCTACCGTCGCGTGTGTATTCTGAGTACTGCGCCGTGCGGTTCCGAGTTCTCGAAACAAAAGTGACCTCGGCTAGTGTCGACACTCGCTGCAAGTTAGTGCTGACACGTCCGCATTGAAGCCAGCAGCATCGATTGTTATTATGCTATCTTTGGCTTCGTAATTGAGGTGATAGGCCCTCTGGAAGCCAATTTTGAGTAGGGCGGCCACTTTTGAGTTGAAGTTATGATTAGTCAGGAGGCTGAAGGTGGCGCGGAAAGAGAGAAGAGATGTTTGTTCGGTCGGAGGTCGCGAGGTGCGCGCGGCGTGTTCGTTTGTGGATTCAGAGGACGGCCGGTGGGCGACTGAGGTACACTTCGATAAACTTAATTAAATTTTTAAGGGGAAGTCCTTAGTCGCAAAGTACGAAAATAATCGTAACCAGGTTTCAATGCCGCCATGGGCACCTTCTTCAGACGAAGATGAATATTTAATATTCCTAGAATATATGCCCAGGGCATCGTGAGTCGTGTTGGGGTAGCTCAGTCGGTAGAGCGCTTGCCCGCAAAAGACAAAGGTCCCAGGTTCGAGTCCCGGTTCCGGCACACAATTTTAATCTGCCAGGAAGTTTCATATCAGTGCCCACTCTGCTGCAGAGTGAATGTATCATTCTGGAAATATCCCTTAGGCTGTTGCTAAGCCATGTCTCCACCATATCCTTTCTTCCAGGAGTGCTAGTCTTGCGTGTTTGCAAGAGAGCTTCTGTGAAGTTTGGAAAGTAGGAGGCGAGGTACTGGCGGAAGTAAAGTTGTGGGGCGGCATCGTGAGTCGTGTCGGGGTAGCTCAGTCGGTAGAGCGCTTGCCCGCGAAAGGCAATGGTCCCAGGTTCGAGTCCCGGTTCCGGCACACAATTTTAATCTGCCTGGAAGTTTCATATCAGCGCACACTCCGCTGCAGAGTGAATGTTTCATTCTGGAAACATCCCTTAGGCTGTGGCTAAGCCATGTCTCCACCATATCCTTTCTTCCAGGAGTGCTAGTCTTGCGTGTTTGCAAGAGAGCTTCTGTGAAGTTTGGAAAGTAGGAGGCGAGGTACTGGCGGATGTAAAGTTGTGGGGCGGCATCGTGAGTCGTGTCGGGGTAGCTCAGTCGGTAGAGCGCTTGCCCGCGAAAGGCAAAGGTCCCAGGTTCGAGTCCCGGTTCCGGCACACAATTTTAATCTGCCAGGAAGTTTCATATCAGCGCACACTCCGCTGCAGAGTGAAAGTTTCATTCTGGATGAATACGGGTGGTATCACAAACTTTACTACAGGATAGAAAGGCATCCGGAGCTTCAGTATATAGGAAATAGTATGCTAAACTACTCTATAAGGACTATAAGGAAAGAAGGGTATCCTGGGTTTCAGTAAAGAGAGGTATCGTATACTACATTAGATGGAGGCTCATGTTGTTACATTACAACACATATAGGTTAGGTGAAATCCTAACCCACTGATATGCCTTGTGAAAAAGACGAAACGCGTATGGGTGAATAGTAAAAATAAAACCCCTTCATTTGCAGTAACAAAAGACGTTTTCTTTTAAAAAAAATACTACGCTGAAAATACACAGTCAACGTTTCTATCCGTCCGGTTGGGCAGATGCAGTTCGGAATTTAGTTTGTATTCCGTCAATCTCTGAAAAACGTGCTGACTGCACCTGGCAAATCTACTGTTCATTTATATGTCTGAAAAGGAGACGGTCTGACATGTGGGTCACCGACTTCGATGAAATTTTGGGTGGACCGTCTGTATTGAATATAAAGACACGTCTTTCGAATTTTTGTTGGACACTCAGTAATTTTAGAAAAATCAAAGTCAAAGTTTATTATGGAGAATCTCGTTTAAAAAGCTAGACATAGATAAAATCGTGTAAAAATGATCATTTTCTGTTACTAATACATTTGGGGTCCAAAGTTCATGGCGTTTAATTAAAGTTTTTGTTTTTTCATGCTGTAGCTTGCGTACTCACAAACATGAGTGACTTCCCGAGCGCCGTCGACCGCGCGGTGCCTCGTCGCGTTCGGTGGGAGGCCTGATTGTTCGGTCGCGGGGTGGAACTGTCAAACAGTGTCTCCACGTTCGAACTTCCGACGTGGAAATTTTTGTTAGATTTTTTCACGATGTGTTTGATAATAGTCTCATATTTCTAACACCTTTTATAGCCTTATTTTGAAGTAGAAAATTCGGAAGTGTCATTAATATTCATTTAATCGTATCATCCTTTTACAGCTGTTTTATTTCTGATACTCAGTTCCAATACAATAAAAATAAGAAATAAATAAAATAAGTTTCTAAAGTATATTACCACATAATTCCAACTACTGACCGTCTTTTCGTCGGCGTTTTAACAGGCAGTAGGGTGAATCTTATAATAAAAACCAACAAAACACAAATTTTTCACACCATGCACAACACACGAACGTCATAATGTCACATTCACATGTCATTCGAGATATCGTTCATGGAAAATATATTTGCGTTTTGGTTGTGTTTATAAATTTCACCCTACTGGCTGTGCCAACGCTGAGGAAGAGACGGACAGTAGTTGGAATTAAGTAATAATATACTTCAAAATATTTTTATTTTATTTCTTAGTTTTAATGTTTTAGGACCGTGTGCCGCAAATAAAATATCTGTAAACAGATAATACACTTATTAGAATATTAATCACACTTCCCATCCTCTGATTAAAAATAGGACAAAAAAGGCATTACAGATGTGAACAAATATTATTCATTAATTAAATTAAATACTGATCAATGTTTAAGACAAATTTTATATCCAAAATTAAAATGTGATCTTGGGTGGAGTGATAGACAATTTCGAACAGTGACTGATAGTAGTGAAATGGTGTAATGATATGGATCGATAAAAACACATAATTTGACAATATGTGTCTATTGATTAATTAAAGATTAAGTTTGGATTATTACTACACAGTCTGAGCATGATATCTATTCGCAGAATGACAAACTAGAACAGTATCTGATACCAATGCAAGGCTACAATCTAAAGGAACATCTAAATAAATAAATTTGTACTATCTAGTCTAGTATGGAAAGTCCATAATTGTGTAATTGATTAATTATTTATGGTATACATCAAAGTTTAGTTTATTAAATGCCAAAATTGACTAAATATGGATTCGGTTGCGAGCTTAGCAATTGTCTGTACAGACACCTTCTAATCTGACTTTATTAACAAACTAATTATTGTGTTGTCAGCAAGTGGTGTAATTAATGTCTGTATGGAAAGGCACGTTACACAATAGACAAGTAATACCGGTAGTTACCTGATAAGCAAGTTGATTACGACTTGTACAACAGAATATGAATGACATAACAAAAGTGAGCAATAAGCAAGTGATGTAATTAATTTGATATGTCGAGTACTTTCCACGATTGTCAAGGAATATTGATAGCTAAATGATAAACTAGTTGTCTACGATTCTTGTATCCAAAAAAAAAAAAAAAAAAAGTAAGAGCATAACAAATAGGGCTACTAAGTATGACGAAATAAATTTAAATTCACTCACCTCTTATGTGTAGATAGCAGCTTCTTACAGCACATTAATGATGAAATATAGATAAAGTTGAAACTTGTACTTATCCTACCGTGCTAAGCTCTCTACTGACTCAACAGTTCGTAACTAATGTCTTTGGTCAAAGAGTGCTACCACCCTTCGCTTTCTTTTCGTGTCCCATCCTTGACTATCTGTGTTTGACTGTAATGCATCTGAAACGGGGTCACACCTTTCATAAAGACAAGGGAAACAAGTATCCAGTGAAGGTAGCTGCTAAACAAAAAATTTATTTCATTTGACAGTCAAACATTTATCAGAAGGTCATAGGGTGAAAAGATTTGCATGGCTTCGTACTGTTACCGCATACTGACGAACTTTAATCTGGATGCAATAAGGAAAAACACAAAATAATTTTTACTTCATAAAAGCCGCGCGGAGTGGCCGCGTGGTCTAAAGAATGAAGCTACGGAATGGGCGGCCGTTCCCGCCGGAGTTTCGAATCCTCCCTCTACCACGAGTGTGTGCGTTGTACTTAGTGTCAGTTTAAGTAAACTGTAAGTCTAGGGATTGATGATCATAGCAGTTTGGTCCACTTGGTATACAAATATTTGAAATTCTTTGAAAACAAACATCAACTTTACTCTCAACCAAATGAATTTAAACGTGGAATACTTTTTACTTCATGAAACGATAACATTAACTTGAAATAGGTTCCATTTCAAGTGTCTGTAAATCTGAGGGACTCAAATACTGCGGTATCAGTCAATAGGCTTACAAACTAATTTAACTAACTTAAGGGCAACACACACGCTTGCCCGAAGGAGAACTCGAACCAACGACGGGAAGCAACCGAGCGCTCCGCGACAAGGTGCATTAGGGCTCTCGGCCATTCCATTACTGATTTCAAATATATGATGACAAACTTTAATCTTAACCAAATAAATAAATACAAGGAATACTCTCTCCTTCATTTGAAAGAAATATTAGTTTCAGCCAAATCCATTGGATCGGCAGTTAACGTCTTAAAACCACAGTAACGTACAACAGAACTGAATATTAATTGATACGCCGTCAACGTAAACGAACATTTAAATAAACATTACTCAACAATCTTGGGAACCCAACATAGGAATAAAATAGGTAAAAATTCACTTTCATTAAAAATATTATTTGCAATAACAACCAGAGAAAGAGGTTCATATACAAGAGCAGCAAATTACATACTATTAATATAGTACTTTCTTCAATATTAGTGAAATACGAAACTCAGTGAGTATATAGAACCTCAATCACAAAAAACCTCAATTAGGTAAGCATTCCAGTAAGAACGTAGAATGTATACCTATTACATATTACAAACATAGTGCTTACACGCCCATGTCATTAATTTTACAGAAAATTACAAACGTCAAGTGACATATAAAACAGTGGCAGATTTCTGCACGTTCAGTACAGCTTACTTCGCGAGCGCGTTTTCTTTCTTCCCTCAGAGCCCAATGTGTCCAAAACTAGCCTAGGCCAACCACCGAAAAAACGACTCGTGACAGGGAAAACACAGAATAAACATGTTGTAAAACTGTTCAAATGTGTGGATACGTAATGGGCCAAACTGTTAAGATCATCGAGACCTAGACTTCCGATCTACTTAAACCAATTTACGCTAAGCACAATACACACAAACACATTCTTGTGGGTGGAGGAGGATTCGAACCTACGCAAGGTGCGGCCGCACATTCAATGACATGGTTCCTTAAACCACGCGGCAATTTCCGTGAGACAAGGAGGTCCTAGAACACACAGAAAAGGCATACCAGTCCTGTTACTTATCATCTGTGGCCACTAGTTTCAAACCAGTTTCAGGAAACATTCCTCACACACAAAGAAAGAAAATAATTTATGTGAACATGTGTCCGAAACGCTTAATTTCCATGTTAGAGTTCACTTTATTAGTTCTCTTCAAATCACATTAATCATGGAATGGAAACAGACAGCAACAGAACGTAACAGCGTGACTTCAAACACTTTGTTACAGGAAATGTTCAAAATGTCCTCCGTTAGCGAGGATACATGCATCCAACCTCCGTCGCATGGAATCCCTGATACGCTGATGCAGCCCAGGAGAATGGCGTATAGTATCACAGCCGTCCACAATACGAGCACGAAGAATCTCTACATTTGGTACCGGGGTTGCGTAGACAAGAGCTTTCAAATGTCCCCATAAATGAAAGTCAAGAGGTTTGAGGTCAGGAGAGTGTGGAGGCCATGGAATTGGTGCGCCTCTACCAATCCATCGGTCACCGAATCTGTTGTCGAGAAGCGTACGAACACGTCGACTGAAATGTGCAGGAGCTCCATCGTGCAAGAACCACAAGCTGTGTCGTACTTGTAAAGGCACATGTTCTAGCAGCACAGGTAGAGTATCCCGTATGAAATCATGATAACGTGCTCCAGTGAGCGTAGGTGGAAGAACATGAGGCCCAATCAAGACATCCCCAACAATTCCTGCCCAAACGTTCACAGAAAATCTGTTTTGATGACGTGATTGCACAATTGCGTGCGGATTCTTGTCAGTCCACACATGTTCATCGTGAAAATTTACAATTTGATCACATTGGAATGAAACATCATCCATACTAAAATGAGCTCTAACATGGAAATTAAGCGTTTTCGGAAACATGTCCACATAACATATTTTCTTTCTTTGTGTGTGAGGAATGTTTCCTAGAAGTTTGGCCGTACCTTTTTGTAACTCCCTGTATATAGGGTCAAAAGTTAATGAAGTTGGAATAATTAGCGTTTTGTGTTTTCCTGCTTGGACTCTCGTAAACATGAGTGAGCACCGTCGCCGGTCCGACCTGTCCAGCGCTTGGACTGCTAAACTTTGGATCCTCCATCGTGGCAATTCTTTGTTAGATGTTTTTTCGGTTTATTTCAAAATTTGTTCACAGTGGTAATGCCTTTTTTGTCCCATTTTTAATCAGAGGATGGGAAGTGTGATTAATATTCTAATAAGAATCAGAAATTGAGCTACAACCGGACTTGTCATTCATTGTTTAACAAGACTCGTATTCTGGATAGTTCAGCGCTTTACAGGGCCATACTCATTGCTATCAGTCGATGCCAGGCTGATTAATTATAATATTGACTCTTACTTAATGATCAGACATTCGGATAAGTTTTTACGTTCACAGTGCTGTACCAATCTAGTCAGGTACTGTTGCATCTGCAAAAACCTTGCACACTCACACACCCTAGTTTCAGTCACCGATCCTCAATGATATTATTATTTATTTTATTTAAACATATAAGTTTCAAAAGCTGCAAATCGAATGAACCATTGTCATGATACTGGAAAACAACGTAACAGACAAGCCAGCAGGCTGGTGCAGACCAAGACGAATTTGCCTGGTAGGCTGGAGCGTCACGGGGCTTTTGGAGAGCGATCGCCTGCCAAAGGGCGCGCCCCTCCCCTCCCCATCCCCTCCCTTCGCCGCCCCCACTCATATCCGCAGCACAAAGGCGCGCGACGCCCACGACGCCTTTGGCGGCGTCTTGCTGACGCGTCGTCGCGTGGGCTGCAAGCCGAGAACGGCTTTCTGCGGGGGCGGAGCCGAATACGGGCGCTTTGACCTATAACTGGCTACCCAGCGCGTAAATACCTCCCCGAAACTCCCCAGTGTTACTGACACCCTGGCTGGCCGACAACATCACTACACCTTATTGAAGACAAGAGCCAAGATAGCTCTTTTACTTTTTATTAAGATTACTGGTTTCGGCAATTTAAATGCCATCTTCGGATCTTAGATTTCACTCTTTAGAACATTAGTTCCAAAACCTTTTAAAAACACATTTACGTAGACTGTCAGGCAGCAGTTAGAGTAGACGGCAAATTAAGCTCATGGTTCAGGGTAGTTTCAGGGGTAAGACCAGGCTGTAATCTGTCACCACTGTTGTTCATACTGTTCATTGATCATATGTTGAAAACAGTAGACTGGCAGGGCGGGATTAAAGTAGGTGAAAACAAAATAAGCAGTCTTGCATATCCGGATTACTTAGCTGTAATGGCCGATTCGATTGAAAGGTTGCAAACTAATATTTCAGAGCTCGATCAGAGGTTGCAAGGATTATGATATGAAGATCAGCATCTCCAAAACGCAAGTAATGTATGTGGGAAAGAGATTCAAACAGATTGAATGCCAAATAGGAGGAACTAAGTTAGAACAAGTAGACAGTCTCAAGTACCTGGGATGTATTTTCTCACAGGATGGAAACATGCCGCGGTGGAGTAGCCGAGCGGTCTAAAGCGTCTCGCTGCGGAGCGCGCGGTTGCTCGCCGTGGAGGTTCGAGTCCTCCCTGGGGCATGGGCGCGTGTTTGTCCTTAGGTTAGTTTATCTAGGTTTAAGTAGTTTGTAAGCTACGGACTGATGACCACGCAGTTTGGTCCGATAGATTTACAAACATTTGAACATTTTTGATGGAAACATAGCGAAAGAACTAGAATCGAGGTGCAGCAAAGCTAATGCAGTGAGTGCTCAGCTAAGATCTACTCTCTTCTGCATGAAAGGAAGTAAGTACCAAGACTAAGTTAGCAGAGCACCACTCTAGCCGGCCGCGGTGGCCGAGGGGATTGAGGCGCTCCAGTCACGGTCTGCACGGCCACTACGGTCGGAGGTTCGAATCCCCCCTCGGGCATGGATATTTGTGCCGTCCTTAGTCTTAGTTAGTTCATAAGTAGTTTGTAAGTTTAGGGACTGATGACCCTGTAGTTAAGTCCCATAGACTATACAAACATTTGAACAGCACCGCTCTATCTTTCGACCAACTTTGTTGTATCGGAGTGAAAGTTGGGTGGATACAGGTTACCTTATTCATAATATAGAGGTTACAGATATGAAAGTAGCAAGAATGATTGCAGGTACTAATAGATGGGTGGGTGTCCATAGTTAGGAAATCAAAGAAAAGCTGGGAATGAACACCATAGATGAAGCAGTTAGAGCGAACAGACTGGGATGGTGGGGTCATATTACACGCATGGGGAAAGCAAGGTTACCTAAGAGACTCATGAGCTCGGCAGCGGAGGGTAAGGGGAGTCGAGGTAGACCAAGAAGAAAGTACTTCGATTCGGTGCAGAATGATTTTGATGTAAAAGGCATAACATCCGACGAGGCATCAATGTTAGCATTGAATAGAGGATCATGGAGGAATTTTATTAGAGGTACTATGCTCCAGACTGAACGCTGAAAGACATAATCAGTCTCCAATGATGATGGCGATGATGATGATTTATTTGCCAACTTAATTGTGGTTTAATTGTTGAGATCTTGGCGCTTGTCTTTAATAAATTTGTAGTATTACATTGAAAATTTTATTTTGTCAAAAATATATCTGCGACACTTGTCGCTGACCACCGCTGTCTCTGACAGCTAATTACGTTTTTCATATATTTTTGATGTTCATCTATCTTTTACGAGCTGCCCAGAACGCAGTTGTGCACTTCGTCTTTTCTGTTTTTCCCTTCGCTAAGATTAGGCGTACGTCAGGGACTTCCTTACCACCAAATGTAAGTGTGTGAGTTCGTTTACCTCTTTAAATATGATGAAAATATAGTTGATACATTTCAAATCTTTTACTTATTTAAAATGACCCACCTTTTAATGATTCATGAAGTGTTTCTATTTTTCCGGCAGTAATCTTGATTATGTAACATAATGCTTGGAGTCATTGTTGGACTTTACTAGAATCTTATAGATATCATTATATGTAATATTCATGAATGTGACTTTCTAGTTATGCCGACAAAGAAATCTTCGGAATTAAACGAAATCCGGTCGATTTAAAGAGCCTTTTGTCACGAAAGTTAACTTAATATTTTTTAAACGGTCATTCAGTTAGCAGAACCCGTTCTAAGTAAATCAACATCATTTTACATAATGCAACAAGAGTTTTACAGCCTCATCTATTACGATCCAAACAACTAGAAGCAACCATATTGGTAAGAAAGGTCATCGTGAAATCTATTAGTTTCTTTGTGTAATATTGTGCTCAGGTGTTGCTTTTATTCCAAATTGCTACTACTGCTAAACTTTAAAGTCAGATCCCGCCTCCTTTTTTGAGTCTGCTTTTTATAAAGTTACTTAAATGTGTCAGTCCACCAAGATACTTCCCTGTAATATTACAACGCTAGTGAAACTTTGAAAGCGGCCCCGAACATTAACAACCACTCAAACACTTGATGGGATTAAAAAAGCGCAATATTACAAATTGATTAAAAGATCGCTCCCAAACACGACAAACCTTTATCACTACACCCGTTAGCGAACATTATAATGACAAGTGTCAACTGTTCTCTTTCGTGGCTTCTTGAACTGCCAAGAGACTACTTTCAAGAAGGTATATGAATACCTGTGGTGAAGTGGCAGCTACACGCAGTACACGGTATTGTAATAAGTGCGCATGTCGTTGTATACCTTTTTGTATGACGAATCCATAATCAGTTGTCTAACCAACCACCATAATTTACTAGTTGACCTGAGCGAATAATTCGCACTCTAACCTGATCAGTCACAGATGTGCGAGATAGTAATGGAGAAAAGGCAGATGCAAGTACATATTTATAAAAGAAAATAAACTTTGAATAGTAGTAACAAATATTAGTCTCAGTGTAAGAAAATTGATACAATTAAACAAAATTGTGATGAACGTTGAGGAAATTCAGTTCATTCGCGCAGTACACAACGCTTGCTCGAAAAGTGAACAATTCCTACAGCTGTTGTAGATCGACGGGTGAAACAAATTTCGTGATAAACTACGCTTGCGTAAACAATCTAAACAAATGCAAGAGCTGTCGTGCCTCTTAGTTAAATTAAATTATTTATTATTTTATTATTTCGTTACATCGAAATGTATTTCCGAAACCGTGTGATAAACTATGCTTGCATCAAAGAAAGTGTTTGACTTCAATAAAGAATCAAACAACTGCAAGAGCTGTCGTTCATATTACTTAAACAGATTGTCAATAGACGGCACCTACTATGCTGCTTTTATGTCGGCCGCGCAAACTAAGGTGATACTCGACGCGGTGGCTGATAGGAGCTAGAGGTCTGCAAATTGCTGGTTTCGCTCGCTCGTATTCGGTCGAGTGCGCAACGCTCAGCGGTGGCGCGCCGAGTGTGTACGCTCGCAGCGAGCGTGTTGACGCTCGAACGAGGCTGCGTGGGGCGGGGCGGGCAGAGGCCGCACAGCGTAGTGCTGCCGCTGTACTCACAAGGAAACCTACCCAAGCCACTCTCCGATTTTTATGAAATTTGCATATTTTATAATACATGAAAAACTATGGGACATGAAATTCTTTAAATCATAAGGGGTGAAGCGGTCCCTCCAAAATTGGGTCTAAAATAGAAAAATAGCGATAACTTAGAGATTAGTGAAGCGATTTTAATGATTTTTGGTATGAAAGTATCTTTTGATAAAAGACAAATTTCATAGATTCAACTTTGATTAAATCAAAACAATTTTTTGATTGGTCACTTTAGGGGTAGTTGCCTCTCTAATTGTCACGCCCCCTGCAATGTACCTAGGCCGATCTCTTATCAAATGATACTTTCATACCAAAAAATCATTAACATCGCTTCATTAATTTCTAAGTTATCACGATTTTCCTATTTTAGCCCTAATTTTGGACGCACCGTTTCACCCCTTAAATATTTTTTACGCCGCTTAAAAATAAATAAATAAAAATAAAAATACGGGTCTCACAGTTTTTCATGTATTATAACAAATCCAAATTTCATAAAAATCGGAGAGTGACACTTTGATAGGTTTTCTAATCAGTCGCTATGGCAACGGCGCTGTGGCTCTGAGGTGTGGACTGCTGTTGGGTTTGACGTAGCCCCGCTAACTAAAAGAACTAAAATCAGTTATGCTGTAGACGTGTATTCCTGCATAGTAGTATGTAACCACAATATCATTATCCCGCAAACGAGACAAAATGGTTGGTTTCACTAACTACAACATTTGAAAGTAATGTAAAGGATCTAAAGAGAAACTACGGAACGAACAACGTTTTTATAGCAATGTACAAAAGTGAAAGTTAGCTTACAACAAAGTATACATTTCAAAGTAACATTATCCCCAACCTATTCCTTAGTGGCATTGTAATTACAATGTATTGTTGAAATATCATTGATACGTTGTTGATCGAGTCGAGTTCTTCTATCAGAGAACAGGTTCCCTGCCGCACTGACAGTACGTTCACTAGGTGCATTTGATGCGGGCACACAAAATACTGTTTGCCAATACAGCTAGCTTACGAAAGAGTACTGTTGCGTTTCTACCATTTAAGCAGTTCGTCGTCATCACTATAAATTCGTGCTAAATAAAGGTCCACCTCATTGGTGGATTGCGCCTCTCGCATTTCACAGTCCAGCCATTCCAAAAACATCCAGTTCATTCTTTTGGTTGGTGCACCCAGGTAACGTTGTTCAGACTGCCCTAAATAAATATAACATCGATGTCACTGAAACAGAAGGAGCACCATAAATTCGTACAGCTGTCTAAAGTAAACTTTTGGAACAAGAGGATTTAAAATAGGTTGATATATGAGCGTTAGACTGGCGTATTACCCTGACGACGGAAGAAAGTGCGGATCCTATATATTGCACAAAAACTTGCATGCGTTCTTTCTTATATAGATAAGACAGACGACAGTGGCAGTGGGGGATATATGATTGCTGCTATTGGAAAAATTCCCGTTAAGAACTCACTCGGGAAAGGTAGAGGCGCAGCAACCACGCATAGTGCCAGAATGCTACGGGAATATATAATAATTGGGTGCAACAGAGAGAGAGAGAGAGAGAGAGAGAGAGAGAGAGAGAGAGAGAGAGAGAGAGAGAGAGAGGCACAAAACTAACCTAACGGGTGTACATCAATATCGTATATTTAATATCAATATAAAAGACGGACAAAGTATTCCAGGAGTTGAGAGTGATAAGAGGATTGGATATAAAATACAATCATTTGATCGTTAAGACGGCAAGTAACACCTACCACTAAACAGGAACTAACAGTCCACAAAATGGTAACAAGAAAGTAAGAAATACCATAGAAAACTCATTTAGTAAATGATCTTAGCAGAGAAACTTTATGTTAATCACGTATGATAACCTGTATGGTAAAGTACAAAATGCGAAACTGAATAACTAGTTCAACTGGATCGAGAGAAGAGCTGTCGAAGCACCCGGGAAAGGAACAATTCCAAATTTCGCAGTCAGGATTTATTCTCAAGCGTCTTGGACTCGAGTGGCGCTGCGGTGGGCGACCGAGTGGCGAGCGGGCAGTGTGGACGGTCGGGCCGGTCGAGCGAGCGCCGCTCTAACGAGCGAGGAGGAAGTCGGGCGCAGCCACAAGCCTTGCCACAAGCTGCAGTACCGACAACTGCCGGACTATCATAGAACGACATGTATAACGCGATTCGAGCGAGCAACCGAGCGAGGTGCGGACCTCTAATAGGAGCTACCGTAAATATGATCTTTTGTCGGGTATCAACTTAGATTGTACGAAATGTACAATATTTTTTAAATAAAGTTTTTTTTGTGAAAACAATAAATTTAAATTATCTGTGAATTTTTCATTTGTGGAGAACGAATCCTTGAAAATGATACCTCAATCATCAATTTTGGATAAATAATACGGGAGATGTGGCGTACCCATAAGAAAAACGCTGATAAGATTTATGATTCTGCATAGAGATAAAATATTTACTTAAAAATATCGCATATAGCTTTCGTTCATTGAAAGCACGGGGGAGAAGATATGGGGGAAGGGGTGTAACTGCCATCAGGGCGTGTGTGGAGGAGGTTGTAGCTGCTACAAGGACCGTAGAACCTACATTTATTAAGACAGCCCAGGAATTACTGGCAACTCTTGCAACAAGATCTAAGATTGTTACAGAATGTCAAAGGGTTTTGATGGATCGAGGAGAAAGCAATAGGGTAAACCTATTGTGGGTTCGTGGGCACTATGGTGATCGGTGGAAATGTGCAAGACGACAGACTGTGCAGGATGGGGATAGAGACACCATTTATCGTACTGGAACCTGTCCTGACAGTCACCAAGGCATTGATGAAACTGGAGCTACGGAACTGGCTCAGAAGACAGCACGTAGAATATTGTCTATAAACAAAACTTGGTTAGGTAATGATTCTAAAGGCATGTTACAAAAGAATAATCCTGGGCTTCACAATGGGCATAACGGAAGAGGACCCTAAATATAGAATCTGTGTTGATGGTGAGGAAACTGCATCACACATAATCTTCGAATGCACTGCATTGGAGAACAAGAGGCACGGAACATTCAGGACAACCAGACCCGAAGAAACTGTGTCTAATAAAGAACTGAGAAACGAACTCATAATACTGTGAGGACACTTGTTGGCTTTACTAGAAACACAGGGAGCGATACCGCACGATAAACTCAGTTTCGGAGCGGGCAGTGGCGGGTTGGACCAAAACTGCTTTCGCTTCTCCGTTAAAATTAAATCAAATCAATGGGGGAAGGGGTGTACAGTTCCTGTCTGAGCGGCGGCAAAATTTTAAATCGAAATATGCTTCCAAATGACATTGAAATCTTGTAGAAATGAAAAACTGTAAGAATCAGTTGGAAATACAAATAATTCAGAAAAAGCTAGTGTCTTACAGGTAATTATCTATGGTATAGGGAAAGAGAAGGCAAATGATGAGCTGGAGATTGTCATCCTAAGTACGTGTTTCATAATAGCAAGTAGCACATTTCCCAAAACATTTTCTGTCATCCAGTATGCGTCACTTGAATATCGCCTACACGAGATTGAGAGCCTCTACAGACATATCAGTACGAGACTGCTTCACAGTTCTGTACTTACAGGCAATAGCAGTAACGGATTCTAAATATTGAAACGACCGTTTCAGGGCGTTGAAATAAATTCAACACCAAAGTTAAAAATTTGTGCTGGGTCGGCATTCGAACCCGGATTTCCTGCTTCGGGCCAGCCCGCCTTGAACAATTAGGCTATCCAGGCAGGCTTCCCTTCCAACCAAAATTCTCAACTCGTAGCACACTACGACGGTAATACCCACTGCACATCAGCTCCTTATGTTCGCTGCCAACACTCGACTCCCTTAAGAGATCGAGCGTATGAATGTGTACGCATTGAAACTTACAATTGCCTGTTAGTGGAATATTTTTACAATTACTGAAGTGGTGTCTGTTCTTTTCGCACATGTCCGAAAGAACAGACACAATTAGTTCACAGTAACGCCCGTAATTTTATGATTTCGAATGCCGGTCCAGCACAAATTTTCATATTCGCCGTTGAATTTTTTTTTTTTTTTTTTATTTATTTATTTATTTATTTTTTTTTTTTTTTTTTCACAGGAGTTCTCCTGCGGACCTCGAAACACATAGCATTGGAATTTATGGACTGATGAAATATGTATCATTGGAATTTGTGTAAGTTTGACTGAGCTTTCTTTTCTGTGACATAGCAAACTTCTTACGATGTGGTGTGTCTTTGTCAAAGAATTTTAGACTGTAGGCTGCTCTGCAGTAGTACCAGATAGACGGTAGTGTTGGTAGAGTTCAGTAGTGGCAACTGTTCTGTGCAGTGGCTATGACGAGTTATGTGGAGCAATCGGACATAGAGATTGTACCTCAGAATTATTGTTTATTGGTATGACAGACCAGACCACATATTGTATCTGCTATTTTGTGTAATACCCTTAAAACTAAGGTAATGTACATTTCCGTACTAATAATTATTAATTTTATTAGCAGGATTGTTTCATTCAAGTAGTTAGTTTCCTGACCTGTTTCTTTCAAGTTATGAAAGTGTTCAAAGAAATACTGAGTATAGGATAAATCATACTGATTAGTTTTTAAAAATAATTTTCTTTCAATGGTAGAAGAATATTACTGATTGTGATTGATGTCTGAAATAAACAATACTTCCATAGATGAAAGTCATTATTATATAAAAGTGCATATCCTTTTATTTTTATAGAGCAGAATAGATTCTAGCAGGTGATATAAAATTACGTTTTCCGATAAAGCAGAACTGTTTCCCACAGTCCGATTTATTTCCATCAGTTAGCCACATGCACGCTATAAGTGGACCCGTTTAAAGAAAAGATTTCATTTACATAAGCCTTAATAAGAGTATTTCTTCTAAATTAACATATATTATGAATAGGGACATGATAACTTAATTTAAGGAATTTACTAACGACGAGGATTTGTGACAGTGTTTGTACCAGATACTTTTTTTGGCAATCCTACCTCTCCCTTTGCTTAGTTTGGCAATTAAATTTATTTCAGTATATATCACAGACAACCTTTACCAATTCAAAACATACCTCAGACAGTTTTTAACCTTGCAGAACTAGCACTACTGGAAGAAAGGATACGATGGATACATGGATTAGCCACAGCCTGAGAGATGTTTTCAGGAACAAACTTTCACTTTGCTGCGGTGTGCACTGATTCCGTACTTCCACCAGTGCTAATTCTGCAAGATTCGCAGGAGACCTTTTGTGAAGTTTGGAATACAAGAGACGAGGTGCTGGCAGAAGTAAAGGTCTGAAGACGGATCGTGAAGCGTGCCGAGATAGCTCAGTCGGTAGAGCGCTTGCCCGCGAAAGGCAAACGTCCCAGCTTCGAATCCCGGTTCCGGCATACAATTTTAATCTGCCAAGATGTTTCATATGCGTTTAGCTCATACATAGGTGCGTTTTAAATAAATAATTTTTGTTGTTCATCATACCACTTAGATAAATCTGTCAAATTATATGAATAAAGACTCAAATCTATACAGAACCACACCATTTGTCTTCGATAAACAGCACATCCTGGTGTATGAAAGAAAAGATGGGAGACTGCTGAAAAATGCTCCTGTCGGGCTGTGCTGTCCTAGTTCGTAAGTAATTCATAAGTAGTTTGTAAGTTTAGGGACTGATGACCCCGTAGTTAAGTCCCATACACTATACAAACATTTGAACATTTTTGCTCCTGTCGGGGCACAAAAATAGGAAAATAACTTTTGCTATTCTCTTAATACGAATGCCTACTTGCTTTATCTCTGAACTTGTGTGTTTCTCGAGATGTTATTCACGAGCTTTGATACGACTATCCAATGTATCTATTTGTTCTGTGATTGCGTCGCTTGTTTCTTTGCAATGATTACTTTACATACGTAGGAATCTATCCACTGCATTCTGCATACTGACAAAATTATCTACGGACGCCACCTATTTTAAGATACAGAGTTTCGTGTAAGTTTCTCATTTATTGTCCGTTGTTCAATTTCCTTATTTGTCAATAAAAAGAAAGAAAAAATCTGCGTATGATCACAAAAATCAGGACGTTTTGATATAACTTTACTAAATTTCATGCCAGATAGTACGTATGCATTTTAAATATCTTTAAATTTGTATTGTGCTGCCTGAAAGCAAAAATGAGATTTTCATTCTCTCTTCAAAACTGTTTTTGAATACTTAAATACGTATGACTCAAAAAATACCGACATTCATATGACGAAAAAAAAAAAAAAATGTTTGCGAATCTGCTCTCAACTCCTGATCTTCAACAGCAACATCTTTGTATATCAATAGGCTGTTTGGTTTTATCTTCTCAGGTGGCGGTATGTCACTGCTGTCACTAAATATTAATATTGTGTTGAAGTTCCTGTAACAATTGGTATATACACAGGCTCGAAGCGAAACCCCTCCGGGTGTGTTAACAGCGATAGATCGTTTTCCCATATGCCGATGGCGCAACAACCAGTGCGCGTATTTTGCCGGGGAGCGGCGAGCCATTTCTTTTTTTCAGTTGGCTATCGCTGCAGGAGCAGTCGGTTACTACGGATCCTGGCTGTTTACACCGCTCAGCTTTTTGGCAACTGCTCGTATACAGGTAATTTTACATGTAGAGATATTTTTTCTTATTTCTACGCACATACACGTGAATTAGTTTAAACAAAAATCATGCTATTGAATTCACACACACACACACACACACACACACTCACACTCACACACACACACACACACACACACACACACACACACACACACACACACATATATATATATATATATATATATATATATATATATATATATATATATATATCTGACTTTACGCGATCAGGCCCAGTGGACCGCGCGAAGATATAATCAAGGCACTCCATTCATTGCGATTCTTCGCTGTCTGTTCCCAGTTTTTCCAGGCCTCAAGTTTTTGCAGGTCTTCTCTTATTCCGTCCATCCACCTCTTTCTTGGTCGTCCCAGTGGTCTTTTGCCTGTTGGTATCATCTCCATGGCCATCCTAGGCCATCGCTCCTCACTCACGCGTACCACATGCCCTGCCCATTCGAATCTTCTACTTCTCATCAAACCCACAATCTTAGGTTCGCTATAGAGTTGTTCGAATTATATATTGTGCCTTCTCCTCCCCCGTCCTTCTGTTATGTTGTCTTTAACAGGTCCAAATATTTACCTCAAGCATCTCCTATCGAAAACTGCGAGCCTCTTTAATTCATTTTTTCTAGTGCTCCACCACTGACACCCATATAGAATGACAGGAAGAATTAATGTTTTATACAACTTTGGTTTGAGGACTCGTGACATTCTCCGCGAAGTCAAAATGTTGTTTAGTGTGTGCAAGTATCTACTACCCGCTTGAATTATTGCCTTTATTTCCATTTCAGACGATGAATTTTCTGAAATTATGCTCCCAAAATATTTAAAATCCTTTACTCTTTTGTAGGTATTATTCTCCACAGTTAATTCCTGGATTTCTGGGTGTAGAGCTCTTTCAACTATCATGTATTTGGTTTTGTGGGGTTCACTTTCAGTCCAAATTTGCTTGCTGTGCTTTCCATGGTCATCATTAGCGTCTTCAAATTTTATTTTGTGTGTCATTATATCATCTGCGTATGGTAGATGGGTGATGTTCCTATTTGCTACCTGGATACCCTGATGGTTGAAACTATCTATTTCTCTAATGATCCTCTCAAGTACTAGGTCAAAAAATATTAGGGAGTGACTATCCCCTTGCCTTAGTCCTGTGGTTACCGGAAAACTACCCCTGGTTCTATTCCGCAGTTTAATCTTTGCTCTTGTGTCATCCAGGCATAGCGATACAAGTCTTACCACCTTCTTGGACACACAAAATTCGATCAAGGCCTTAAGCAAACTTGTCCTGTGGATACTGTCACAAGCCTTTTGTATGTTAACAAACAGAAGTTGTATTTCTTTATCATATTCATACTTTTTTCCCAGACTTGCTAAATAAAAAATATATGGTCAGTAGTTGACTTCCCCGGTTGAAACTCACCTTGGTATTCGCCAATTACACTTTGTAAGAAATATTTAGCAATGCTATCCCCCTATAATTGTCACACATCATTTTGTCATTCTTTTTATGGATTGGGCAAATAAGAGCCACTTTCCATTCTTTAGGTATCACTTCTTCTTGCCATATCTTTCTCACTAACTTGTGGATGTTCTGTATACAAGAGACACCTCCAGATTTTAGCATTTCTGCAGCGATACCATCTTTTCCAGCAATTTTGCCATTCTTTACTACTTTTACGTGTTTTTTTATTATTTTTTGTTTATTTTATTATTTCTTCGAATGTTGGAAGGGGGTATTCCCGATCCACAGTTCCAAGGTTTCGTTAGGTTCCTCACAGTGATCGGAAGCACACTCTGCCCCCTTGCTGTTTTAACATTTATGATAAATTTTTTGAAATTGTCTTCAATAGCCACATGGTGAGTTCTTCCGTCAGGTGATATCCAAGTGCCCCAGTATATGTTTGTCCTTTCAAGCCGACCGCAGTGGCCGAGGGGACTGAGGCGCTCCAGTCACGGTCTGCACGGCCACTACGGTCGGGGGTTCGTATTCCCCCTCGGGCATGGATATTTATGACGTCCTTAGTCTTAGCTAGTTCATAAGTAGTTTGTAAGTTTAGGGACTGATGACCCCGTTGTTAAGTCCCATAAGTTCTACAAACATTTGAACTTTTTCCTTTCAAAACCGTACTACTTATGTACAGTATTTTTGAAGTGCAAAATCTGACGACACTTATTTCATTGTCATTGCTTACATCATGTAGGCTGTGTCTCCCAGTAATTTTCAATTTTGGCATTTATGTCACCTAACAGCACCTTATAGAATTAATGATTTAGGTATATAAATACTGCAATACGCAATACCAACATGTTATTTTTTTATTTCAACAACACATAGTTGCTCTTAGTTTTCTTATTTGCCCCTAAATAAATTGAGTGAAAATCAGTTCTGTCCAGTTTAGCTAGAACGCGTTCTTGCTAGTTTAAACTAGTTGATATTGGTTTCAACTAGAAATTACTGCTGGTCAAAAGCGAAAGTCAGTTAAAACTAGTTTTAACTACACAAAACACGTTTTAACGATGTGGCTCAGTATAAACTAGTTTTCACTAGTAAAAACGCGTTCTACCTACAAACGGGTTTTGACTGTAACACACACACACACACACACACACACACACACACACGCACGCACGCACACGCACGCACGCACACACACGCGCACGCACACACACACATTTAATTTTCTCTTTGGTTTTTATTTGTTCCCTGTCTCTTTTCTATTTCAAATACTCAAAACATGTAACATGAACTAAATGAAGGAGTATAATATAACACGTAAAATTTCAAATATGCGTTCTGCTTTATATTGAAAGGTAACAGGACGTCAAATGAGAAATAAATGGAATGAAATGAAATGTACTTAAAAATGTGGACAGAGAAAAAAAAAAAAAAAAACAGAAATTTAGCCAACTGAAATTTATTGCCCATGATTGTGATACAATAAGTTGAAGAAATGGTTGTAAAAATAAGAGACCGTAACGTGGTAAATCTATATCTATAAATATGAATGTCTGTTCGGTGTACATTTATCACGACTGAACCACAAGACATAAATAGCTAAAAATTTGTACAGTTACTATTGTCTACCCAGGGAAGGCTTTAGGCATGGTTTTATGGCGATCGGATAGTGATTTATCTATATATATTAATGTGAATGTCTGTTCGGTGTACGCTTATCACGTTCGAACGACAAGACGCAGAGACTTAAATATTTGTACAGTTACTAATGTATACCTGAGGAAGGTTTTAGGCACGGTTTTATAGTGATCTGATAGATATTTAGTGATTTGAAGAATGTAACGCGAAATGCGGAACGAAAACTACTCTTTGAAAATTACATTTACTCTTGAAAATGGTTTTATTGGTTGCATTGTTGCTTTATGGTTGATAATAAAAGATTGGAGTATATTAGGATGGAAAGTTATCGGTGTATATAAAATTCTACGTGTGTGCGCGTTATTTCGCTCTGCAGCGAAACCTACAGAACGGAAACGAATGGTGTGTATGTAATTGTTGTCCGAAGTCTCCCGTTGTACACAGTAGCAGTTCCATGCCGATAGCTATAAGGGAGTGGAAGATATGGTGGTTGAAAGTCTTCATATTATAAAAAAAATCGGACTGAAGGCCAGCGATTGGCACCATTGCCTACGCGGGCAAGCGCTCTACCGATTGAGCTATTCCAACACGACTGACGATGCAGCCTAACAGCTTTACTTCAGCCAGTACCTCGCCTCCTACTTTCCAAACTTCACACAAGCTCTCCTGCGAGCCATGGAAGACTAGCACTCCTGGAAGAAAGGATATGGTAGAGACAGGGCTTAGCCACAGCCTAAGGGATGTTTCCAGAATTAAACTTTTCACTCTGCAGTCGCTTGCCCGCGAAAGGCAAAGGTCCCAGGTTCGAGTCCCGGTTCCGGCACACAATTTTAATCTGCCAGGAAGTTTCATATCAGCGCACACTCCGCTGCTGAGTGAAAAGTTTCATTCTGGATGTTTAATGTTGATCCTGACTGCAGCAATTACGTACACTCATCGGAAGATAAGGAAACATTAGGAATTACGGAGATATAAAACAGAGTAACACCGCAGGCAACAATGCCTAACTCACACAGTAATACTTGTTTCTTCTACAAGCGTCCCAACTTCCGAAACAAGAAAACTGAATTTCGAAAACCTTTTTTCCCTGTCGTGTGTACATGTCAGGGCCGACACGGTTTTTATGGATCAATAATTGAAAACGGCATCTGGAAATTAGCTGGTCGGATTTGTGATTTAGACAGCACATTGGCTGTTCCCTTTCAGTTCAATATTATCACATTATTTTCAGAAATAAAGAGCATGTATTCATGACAAGTGATGAATTATTATTTAAGATCTATTGTTAGGTTCTTGCTTCACCACGACCTCGAAAGTCCCGACACGTTCGGGAAATATGGATAAATATTTGTGACAAGTAAGAATATGAATGTCATTTCTGGTCCCCGAGTCTCTTACATACAGAAAACTGAGAGAAAAAAATATTAACGCATACCAGGGTTCGAAACAACGATCACTGCATTTAAAATACTACTCTCCGTTAATCACCCGGCCGTACTCCATACTAAACAACACTTCAAATGTTCAAATGTTTGTATATCTTATGGGACTTAACTACGGGGTTATCAGTCCCTAAACTTACAAACTACTTACGAACTAGCTAACACTAAGGACGGCACAAATATCCATGCCCGAGGTGGGATTAGAACCCACCACCGTAGTGACCGTGACTGGAGCGCCTCAGTCCCCTCGGCTACCGCGGCCGGCAAACAACACTTCTTAATAGCTTTAGTCAGTGCACAATTGTGACTGCTTTTACAATCTGTGACAGCTTTTACATCCATTGTGTCATTGATTGAAATTTAATTGTTAGAAACGCTACCGAGGGTGACGTGGCTTTGAAAGATCCATTAAAAAACGCTCGGGGTGCAGCTTTTTGAGAAGGAAAGCAGACTATAGTGAAGGTTCGTTCAAGCAGCTGCCAGTTCCAGAAAACTGCGCATGGGAAGAGCTGTTATCGAGCATCAGCAGCAGCTGTGCGCATGTGCAGTTTGCTGCAATCTGGCAATGGCAGCTGCTTGAACGAACCCTGAGTGTCTACTGCTGCTGAAGCAGAGCTGCCGCCTAGCGGCTGAGTACGCAATTAATGTGCACCGATTGTGGTGTCGCGCAAGTATGAAGTGCGCGCCACCTACTTTCGCCGCGCGCCGCCATGCACGCACGGCGCGGCGTTCTTATGAGGACAGCCACGGGCGCCCTCTGCTGCAACTCCGCTCGTGGCCACCACTGGACTGCATCGTTCACTTGGGACTCAGATAGGAACCAGTTAACTCTTCGGAATCAGATAGGCACCAGTGAAGACTTGGCTATCGGATAGGCACTAGGCAGGCCTCTAGCTCAACTATGTATCAGCATTCTGCAGTACTGAGCTATGTAAAAGTTAAGTATTACTAAGCCTCTAAGAAATATATATCTCGTTCTAATTTACTCTAGTGTTTCTAGTTTCTGCTGTCCCACTAGCTGGTCACCTCCTACCTGCACAAGCGTACATTCTTTATTCCTGTGTCGGTCTTTCTACTCGGCCACCGACACCTACGACGGAAACGAGACACAAAAGCGGCGACGATCATTCCTTTATTACGAGGTCTGTGGTGCACTGAATGAAGAGAAGGATGATTTGCTGCAGGCGAGTCTTCACGGTAGTATGAAGAGAAGGATATTTTGTGTTATTTTATGACAAGTTTTTGTTTTGTTTAGACACTAAATTTGTTATACTCGCGACACCCTTGATACTACTACGCGACACCCCAGAGTGTCGCGACACCCAGTTTGGAAAGCTCTGGTCTTAGACTACCCCCCCCTCCCCCTGTGTGTCAGGCACGCCCCCTGCGCACGTCCAGCTGTCGCCTGCGGCCACCTTAACATAGGACTCCCGCGCTCGCCTTGCCATTTGCGGCGTCTTACCAGCGCAGCGCCAGGCCGCGTGTTGTACACCCCTGGTGGTTGCTCGGCGCCAGCCATTAATCAGCTGAGCGATTAATCACCGCCGCATCAGCTGTGCCGCCAGACGTCACACGCCAATTACCCGTGTCCCAGGACACCGCGTGCTCTGCACGTCGCTTGTGGCTGTTCTGGACGTGTAACGACGCTGACGAAACGTTAACTAGTCCGTACAAAACCACGTCCCGAACTATCAATATTTATTTGATGTTTCACGTAGTGTTGATCTGACATGGAGACGTTTCGGTCTCGAAAATTTAGTCTGGGATGAGACTTCGCATGCTAGTAGTATAGTCAAGGATCTTCACTCAGGAGTTTTGAAGCGCACTATCAAGAAAATAACGAAAAAATGGCTTTAGAGTGAGTGGCGGACTATGGGTGGGGGAGCGGAGGGGAGGTCCGCCCCGGGCCTCCGGTCTTGGGGGGCCTCCAAATACCTGGAAAGGACCTTTTTCTTTTTTTTCTTTCTTTTTTTTAAAGCTATTTTTTCAGACTATTCCAATTCTTTTTTTTATAGTAATACTCGTATTTCCAAGTGGAGGGGGGTCTCCTTTCATTTCGCCGCCGCCCCGGGCCTCCCAACAGCCTTAGTCCGCCACTGTAAATTAGAATTTAACCGCGACTCGTTCACTTCTTATATTCTACTCAATGAGTTATACATTAAGGTTTGGCGAAAACGTGACACAGTAGCTTACCTGATTGGCTTGTGGCTGTTAATGTTCGATACTAGCTCCAGGAAATATATTATTTTTATTATTTCTTTTAAAATTTATAACAATTTTCAAAGGAAATTACGGTTAAATATATTATCAATGATCAATAAAAGTTTTCACATACACTGCAATCTTTCACTAAACCAGTAACTTTCAAAAATGTAATTATTAATAGTCATGAAAGCTAATAATTATACACCTATTCGCTCAGCAGTTCGCAATTTTTTTAAAGTAAAGCAGCGAGAAAAAACAATGTCCATCAATACAAAACAAAACAACGTGGCAGAAGATACACATTCAAATACATCTGGAGACACGGTAGTATACCCGCCAAGTCGACACGGCCGCAACATCCTTTTCTGGAAGCAGTTCACGGCACTTTCAAACATTCTGTACCTCCGTTGTGGATAAACATAGAAGCCTGAGTTTTGGTTACCAAGAGTATCTACTACAACTAGCTATATTTTAAAATTATACCATTCTAAATCTTATAGTTTACGAAATATTAGCAGTCGAAAATAGCTAATTCTGTCACGAGTGATTTACCAATCATCAAAATTCTAAGGTACTTCTAGCGGACACACAAACGTCAAATTTAGTAAACGAAATGCGTGTACACGTTGAAGGCCTGTGGATGCATCATCTATTTTAACCGATTTTAAATTTTAATTTAATTATGTACTAACAGTGGACAACATACAGTTTTTATCAGTCATTTGCTTCATGCAGTGATTATTACGGTTGGAATAAGGCCAACGGTTTGAAAATGGACGATCAAGTCCGAAACTAGTTACCAACTCCTAAATAGTGCAACTGTGACGGAAAAGTAAATTGTTTTCAATATATTACCAGTTGCTGATCCTGCACCATCTTCATGATGAACTTTCATAAAAATGTTATTACAACAAGACGATTGTAACTCACCTAAAAAAAAAAAAAAAAAAAAAAAAAAATAAGTTACATGCCTCTGTGTTGCATGCTGCAATTCAGAGGACTTCACCGCCAGAGAGTTACAACCTGCGTCACAGAACTTCACTGAGCTGCATTTCTGGCAATCAGATTCCAATTTATGTCACTTGTTGTCGTCTATAGATTCCCCTCGCGTGCAATCTGGATTCTTCTAAATCACAGTAAGGGTAGTATAACGGATATGATTGTGGGGACAACGATAAATAAAATAAGAAAATTCTTTTCTAGTTATTGTAATAAAATTAATATGCAAAACTGAGATACATATTCCCTCAATATGCTATGGGTCGGTTATTCTAACGCGTTACAAACATCAGTTCACCGTTTGTTAAAATCAGGTTCGAAGATATATGAATAGATGGATCATTTGATATTTTGTGGTATGTAGTTTTTAACAATAGGGATAAGGAAACAAATATTGTAACTACATACCAACGGACACAAAAATTTTCTTCCTACTTTAGGATACCAACCATTTCGTTCATTACATCTCTACCTTTTCCTTACTCTTGAAGTTGACGCTAGCTCCCTACACACCAACACCCTCGTGCCAATGATGTTGCCACTCTCGAATACAACCATTATCAATGTCCTTCGGAATCTACGCATTCCTCGTTCTTCATAACTGTCACTAACATTATCGTAGCACATGACCACTTTTCCTTTTACGGGAAAGGTTCACAACCAAATCCGCACTCACAGTCATGGACAACCGCATGGCACCCACCTATGTCCATGCATCAGCATTAGGAAGCATTTGTCGTGCGAAACCCAGCTTTCACTTTCCTCTACCGAAATTTTGCGTGCTATGGATGAAGGGCAACAAGCAGACTGCATATTTATCGATTTTCGAAAGGCATTTGACACGGTAACTCACTAAAGACTGCTAACGAAGGTACGGGCTTATGTAACAGGTACCCAAATATGTGACTGGCTCTAAGATTAATAAAGGAATACAACCCAGTACGTTGTCCTCCATAGCAAGTGTTCATCAGTGATTAGGGTATCGTCAGGGGTGCCTCAGGGTAGCGTGATAGGCCGCTATTATTTTCTATTTATATAAAAGTTCTGACGGTTAGAGTGAGTTGCAATCTGCTCCTGTTTGTTAATGATGCTGTGGTGTACAAGAGGGTGTCGTCATTGAATCACTGTAGTATGGTACAGGATGACGTGGACCAAATTTATAGGTAGTGTAAGGAATAGTAACTAGCGGTGAATGTAAAGAAAGTGTATGGCAATGCAGATGAGTAGGAGAAACAATGCCATACTATTCGAATACATTAATAGTGTACTGATAGACAGAGTTGTGTCAATTAAATACCTAAGCGTAAAGCTGCACAGCGATATGAAATGGAACGAGCATAAAAGGACAGTCGTGGGGAAGGCAAATGGTCGACTTCGCTTTATTTGCAGGATTTTGGGAAGGAGTCATTCGTCTGTGAAGGAGACCACATATAAAACGCTTGTACGACCCCGTCTTGAGTATTTCTCAAGTGTTTGGGATCCCCTCCAGATCGGCTTAGAGGAGGCCTTAGAGCCAGTTCAGAGACGTGCGGCGAGGTTTGTAACTGGTAGATTCTATCAATGTGCGAGTGTTACCGAAATGCTTCGAGAACTCAGCTGGGAGTCGCTTGACGGGAGGCATCGTTCTTTTCAGGAATCAGTGTTCAAGAAATTTAGAGGGCCGGAATTTGAGGCGGACTGCAGAACGATTCTACTGCCGCCAACCTACATTTCGCGTAAAGATAACACGAATAAGATTAGAGACATTAGGGCTCGTTCGGATGCATACAAGCATTCATTTTTCCTTCGTCCTATATATGAGTGGAATAGGAAAGCAAGTAACTGGTAGAGGCACATAGTACCTTGCACCACGCACATTTGGGTGGATTACGGAGTATGTGTGTAGGTTTAGGTGCCTGTCTGGACTAAACGTTCGTAGCCTTCTGAAAACAAAATCTCTCGTGGGCTTCATTGCTGATTTCTTCATGATGTGGACTCAGGCCCAGGACACCTTATCCTCTTTTGTCAAAGCTCCTTTTCCCCCATACGCCTCTCTTAATATTCCTTAACCCATCGTGCCACTTTTCTGGATGTGACACTCACCTCACTGATAGCTTCAGCCACGTGTCCCCCAACATTGAACCCAACAACAATGAACCGTAACTACCTTTATACAGTTTTCACTCCTCCTTATGAAATTCAGCGTGCTCACCTATTCATGGCGTGTATACAGTGACGAGAACTCCCAAGCTCAATATGTTGAACATCTCACGATGGTCTTCGACAGACACTGTCTCCCTGGGCGTAATGGAGAAACAGTTTTCTTGTGACATGCCCATTCACACCTCCCTTCCTTCCTCTACCCACAGTAACAAGCTACAAAAGAGCACACCACCCTGGACTTGAACAAACAAGTCACATCCTTCATGGCTTAGATATTTTTCATTATGACAGACATATTTTCCCGCCTAAAGCGGTGTTACGTTATCCGCCCAACTTTCAAAACATCGTAGACCATTCTTACTCACAATAATGGTGTAAAATCCGAATCTGGTTGCATTGGGCAAATAACTAAGCAATTGCAATCAAAATGACATTCTATAAAAACCTACATATTCCGTATGTCATATCTAAACCTATCGCCAACTAGAATCCTGTCGCTTCCACTTCTCCCAGCCACACAGTGTGCCATATATTGCCGAGTGTCACTAAGAATGTGGTAATCCGAGATAACGGTGATTGTATTTATGTGTGTGACTGCCTTTTATACGTGTCTGCTTGCGCATCGACGAACGTTGCAGTTCTGATTTTTATTTAATTTTTTTCCATAGGCGGGATAATGATATTGAACACGAAATGGTCACTCCAAATATTTTTAGAGATATTCGTGAAATGACGAATACCGCAATCTACTTCTTCTTCCAGCTGAATATTGTCTTTACCAAGTAGTAGCAGCTCAGCAAATATGAAAACTGGCGGGAAAACACTTACCCCGATGTGGGCATCTGGTGACGCTCGTCAGCTGAACACGACCCCTGATACCCTTGATATATCAAAGCAACTTAAATCACTTAACAAAAGTAAGTCTCCCGGACCAGACTGTATACCAGTATACCAATTCTTTCCCTTTCAAACTATGTTGATACAATAGCCCAATGCCTAGTTATCATATCCAACTGGTCGCTCAGATAACGGTTTGTACAGAAAGACTGGAATATATACTTTCCTAAAAAATATGAACTACCTTGAAAATAACTACCTATTGATTCACAGTCAAAACTGATTCAGAAATTATTATTCGTATGATACACAGCTATCCCTTTATTCGCATAATGTGATGAGGGCAATCGACAAGGTATGTCAAAAATTTTTAGATTTCTGGAAGGCTTTCGACACTGTACGACACAAGCGTCTTCTAATCAAACTTCATGCTTATATAATATCGCCACTATGTGCGACTGGATTCGTGGCCGGCCGCGGTGGCCGAGCACTCTGCGGCGCGCCAGTCACAGTCTGCACGGCCACTACGGTCGGGGGTTCGAATCCCCCCTCGGGCATGGATATTTGTGCTGTCCTTAGTATTAGCTGGTTTGTAAGTTTAGGGACTGATGACCCTGTAGTTAAGTTCCATAATCTCTACAAACATTTGAACATTTTTTTTTTTTTTTTTTTTTTTTTTTTTTTTTTTTTTTTCGTGATTTCCACTCAGAAAGGACACACTATGTTGTAATTGACGGAAAGTCATAGAGTAGAACTGAAGTGATATCTGGCGTTCCCTGGCGAAGTTTTATAGGGCACCTACTGGTCCCTATTTTTTACAAACGATTTAGGAGACAATCAGAGCAGCTCTCTTTGGTTGTTCGCGGATGATGTAGTAACTAATCCGTTAGTAGAGTCATCAGAAGATCAAAAACAACTGAAAAATGATTTAGGTAAGATATCCGCATGGTGTAAAAAATGGCAATTGACCCTTAATAATAAGAAGTGCGAAGTCATCCATATCATATGACGACTAGTATAAATCCGTTAAACTTCATTTGCAAGATATGTGAGTCAAAACTACAGGCCGTAAATTCAACTAAGTACATGGGGGCTAACAATTACAAACAATTTAAATTGGAAAGAATACATCGAAAATATTGTAGGAAAAGCGAGATACAGATTACGTTTCATTGGCAGAACACTTAGAAGATGCAACAGTTCTACTACTGTTCTTCATTAGCGAAATATTAGCGAAATTTCTTTCACCAACTTTCTCTTCCGAATGCGAGCATATTTTATCACCCACCTGCATAGGAAGACATGAGAGAACGGAACTGTAGAGAAACATCATAAAAATGGTTCGATAAACCCTCCACCATGCACTTCAATGTGACTTCCGGGATATTTTTATGTAGGTTGTGGTGCTTTTTATGCACTACACTAATGCCACATTATGAATACTTCACCCTTTGTAGTTGTTCAGTGGTCTCGTAGATCGCCTGCCATTAAATCATCAAATAAATAAATAAATAAATAAATAAATAAATAAATAAAAATATTTTTAAAAACCGTAAATTGACTGTCCAAGGCAATACTAACTTCACAAATAACTGAGTTCGCGCCAATTCACGCTTATTAATACATAGTCTAAATTTAGAACCATCTAGAGCACGGAAGATACAATATTTATATTTGATAAATTTGTTCATGAAACATACATAAAACTTGATTTAAATAAAGCTACACAAAATTATAACAAATACAATAACAAGATTTTCATATCAAAACAAAAAATCATAAGTAAATAACAATTAGTGCAATGTTAATATATGTTTACATTATTTAAAATGATTAATCTGAAGTAGCCATGCGACCTTATGGTCAGCGAAGTATTATATTACAGTTAACACATTACATAGGACCTCGGATATTGTTAATTTCATTAACAAACGCATTATTGTCCAATATTAAGTTTACGACTTTCAATAATAAATTAATTCAATTCATTAAAAGACCCAAGTAATGAAAGTGATAATGTGACCAGCCAGAAGCGCCATAAAATGCTTATATAATACAAACACGCAATATTAGGGCACAATACTACGATCAAATGTGGTATCGAATACTTCATTTGTTCAAACAAACGGGATTTTCTAGGGTAAACACATTACAAGGTGTAGATGTACCGTTGGGCCTTTCTGAGCCTCTTGTAAGGATTCAGTGTTAGCGTGTTAGATTGCCACGCAGGGGGTCCTGGTTCGATTCCCGGTCTGCTTGGAGATTTTCCCCACTCGGGGACTGAGTGTTGTGCTGTCATCATCATTTCATCATCATCGACACGCAATTCGAGCTTGTGGCGTCACCTAAAGACTTGCACCAGACAGCCCGAACACGATCCCAGCTGGGGTCTAACGGCCAAAAATTCCACACGAAATTATCTTAATGAATGTACCATGATACTGTTATCTAATATATAAGGTAGAGTGTCCGTATGTGTGTACGTGTTCCATACATATCTACGGTTTTCTTCCAATCTTTATTAAATTTTGTACACGTAAGCTTCGATCCATGAGGACCGTCGCCGTAAGTGTACGAATCACGTACGATATACATACTTCACGAGATATGACGTCATAAACAATGAGATGCGCGAAAAACTGCTGCATTTAGCGACAATGCTGCTCATTTTCTCCTAAACTACTGGACCGATTTCAACCAAATTTGGTACACACATTCGTTACCGTGAGATAACAATTTAAGCAGGGTTAAGAATCACAAACAACACCTGGTTCAGAAGATATGACGTCATAAGCAACAGTAATCACAAAAAAAAAAAAAAAAAAAAAAAAAAAAAAACTGCCACATAATGCGGTGAGACTTTAAAAATACACTATATGAGAATGAGAGTACTTAGCGACTTGCAACAAACTTTAAACATCATTTAAAACCTTTATTAAACTCTTTCTCGCTGACAACCATAGCAAATGATGAAAGGAAAAAAGTTTCTCGCTTAATACTTTTCCACTGTTTATTGAATAAAACTGCGGCATTCGGTATGGCGTTACAATTTATAATTTATATAGTACAAATTGTAACTGCAGGAAATTTTACAGACAGTGTACACACATATAGTTGAATGTACCTTCTAAATTCTATCACATTCCCACACGTAGTTCATGAGATATGAGCACATAAACGGTAACGTTCCGCTGTTCATGGAATAAAACTATGGCTTTCGGTATGTCGTTACAATTTATAATTTCTACACTACAAATTGTAGCCGCAGGAAATTTTACAGACTCTATACACGCATTTAGGTAAGTGTACCTTCTAAATTGTATCACGGTACGACATGTAATTCATGAAATATGAACACATAAGCAGTAACGTTCACGGAAAACCGCCCCATCACGAATGAGGTTTTAATCTGTTACTTCTTTACAATGAACTCTGTTTGCAATGGATTTTACCGACGTACTGCACTTATACAAATGAATATATAACAGCAAAATTATACAATTGTACAACATATAATTCAATAAATATGAGATCGTATATAATGCGATGGGTAAAAACCTGTCGCATCATGCGACACGCATTCCATTCAGCTTAAGGAAAACCCTGAAAAGCTGTCAGCAGCAGAGATGCCCACTGGGGACAAGAATTATTGCCTACAGCAAAGTTGTGAATTAAATGAAAATATGAATGTTACAGTTGTTGTTGTTGTTGTGGTCTTCAGTCCGGAGACTGGTTTGATGCAGCTCTCCACAATACCCTATCCTGAGCAAGCCTCTTCATCTCCACATAAGAACGGCAACCTACATCTGTCTGAATCTGCTTACTGTATCCATCTCTTGGTCTTTCTCTGCGGTTTCCACCCCACACACTTCCCTCCAACGCTAAATTCACAATTCCTTAATGTCTAAGAATGTGTCCTACCAATCTATCCCGTATTTTAGTCAAGGTATGCCAGAAATTTCTTTTCTCCCCAATTCTGTTCAGTACCTCCTCATTAGTTACGCGATCCACCCACCTAATCTTCAGCATTCTTCTGTAGCACCATATTTCAAAAGCCTCAATCCTCTTCCTGCCGCACTGTTTATCGTCCATGTCTCACTCCCATACAAGGCAACACTCCATACAAATGCCTTCAGGAAGGACTTCCTTAGGCTTAAATCAATATTCGATGTTAACAAATTTCTCTTTTTCAAGAACGCTTTTCTACCCATTGCCATTCTGCATTTTATATCCTCTGTACTGCGACCATCATTTGATATTTTACTGCCCAAGTAACAAAACTCATCTACCTCCTTTATTGCTTCGTTAACCAATCTAATTCCTTCAGCATCACCTGACTTTCTTACACTGCATTCCATTACCCCAGTTTAGCTCTTGTTAATCTTCATCTTATATGCACCTTTCAGCATGCTGTCCATTCCGTTTAACTGCTCTTCCAGGTCCTTTGCTGTCTCTGACAGAATTACTATGTCGTCGGCAAAACGCAAAGTTTTTACTTCTTCACCCTGAACTTTAATTCCTTTTCCAAATTTCTCCTTACTTTCCTTTATAGCTTGCTCAATGTACAAATTGAATAACATCGGAGAAAGGCTACAACCCTGTGTTACTCCCTTCCTAACCACTGCATCCCTTTCATGCCCTTCAACTCTGACAACCGCTGCCTGGTTTATGTAAAAGTTGTAAATAACCTTCCGCTCCCTATATTTTACTCCTGCTTGTTTCAGAACTTGAAAGAGTTTATTCCAATCAACATTGTCAAAAGCCTTCTCCAAATCTACAAAAGCTAGAAATGTAGGTTTGCCTTTTCTTAATCTATCTTCTAGGATAAGCCGTAAAGTGAGTATTGCCTCCCGTGTTGCTACATTTCTCCTGAACCCAAACTGATCTTCTACCAGCTTCTACCAGCTTTTCCATCCTTCTGTATATAATTGGTGTTAGAATTTTGCAACCACGAATTATTAAACTGATGTTTCTGTAGTTTTCACACCTGTCTGCACCTGCTTCCTTTGGAATTGCGATTATAACATTTTTCTTAAAATCTGGGGGTACTTCACCTGTCTCATATCATTTATATTTGGATTACTATTTTTCTTTGTTTGGACGATGTATTTAAAATTTAGTGTATTATGCAAGACAGCCTTATTTCTCAATTTTCTCCGATAAATATAACAATTTTTTATTAAAAAAAGTGGTGGATGGACGGAGAGAGAAGGGATAGAAGGAGTACTGACTGAAAGCTTGAATAAATAAATAAATACCTGGGCAAAGCCGTGTTTTCAGCTAGTTTGTAATAACATCGCAATTTCCCTGTGTCTGATGTAAACAATATGATTTTCAGGTTCCCTTTACACGCTTTCAGTGTGCAGGTGAACGCCTCAGACGGGCTCGTGTACTCCAGAAGGAGGCTGCTGTCGGCAGCGCAGGCGCTGGCAAGTGGCGCGTCCCGCCCTGAAGCTCGCTCAGCCGCGTTTTCCATTCGGCCGGATTCGCTCGCGGCGCCCAACTCCCCCCCCCCTCCCACCCCACCTCCTCCTGAAGCGCGTTCAAATATTTGCATTTAATTATTTGAACGGCGCGCGCGCGCTCTGTGCAGCGGTGACGTCAGCACTTCCTTCGCTCTTCACCCCCCCCCCCCCCACCCACCACGCACCTACCTTTTATCTTCTTTTTTTTTCAGTTTTCCTTCCACATTTTCCCGGCCAGAGTGCAGATCATCAATAATTGGCTGGTAGTTTGGTGCTGCGTCGGCACGTTCCGGCGACTACGGTACAAATTGGAAGCAACTCATAATGGATTCGGTCCGCAGGCACGCTGGTTGGCGGAGGGTTCTGCTTCCGTATTATTCTGTTGCGGATATAGGCCGATGCGATTCTGAAATCAAGCGCCGCGGTGGAGTAGCCGAGCAGTCTAAAGCGTCTCACTGCGGAGCGCGCGGTTGCTAGCCGTGGAGGTTCGAGTCCTCCCTGGGGCATGGGTGTGTGTGTTTGTCCTTAGGTTAGTTTACCTAGGGTTAAGTATTTTGTAAGCTACGGACTGATGACCGCTCAGCCAAAACAGTCTTGGACCAACCCGCCACTGCCCGCACCGAAACGAAGTTTATTGTGCGGTATCGCTCTCTGTATGTCTAGTAAAGCCAACCAATGCCCTTGAACAGTGCAAGAAGTCCCTTTACCAGTTCTTTAGTAGACACAATTTCTTCGCGACTGGTTGTCCCAAATATTCAGTGCCTTTTATTCTCCAATGCAATACATTCGAAGATTAGATGTGATGCAGTTTCATCGCCCTCATCACAGATGCTACATTTAGGGTCCTCTTCTGTTATTCCCATTGTACGTAGGTGTTTTTTGAAATTCCCATGGCCTGTCAGCAATCCAACCATGAGTCTAATCTCTCTCCTGTTCAGACCCAGGATTGCAGAGCTTCTTTTAAAACATGGCATCATTACCTACGCAGTTTGGTCCGATAGATTTACAAACATTTGAACATTTTGAAATCAAGCGTAAATTGTGTGTTTTCCCCTACTGTGGCTATTGGCTATTTGTCGTCAAAGACCCATTCTCATTCAGCAAGGCGTTCTTCAACTTCTCAAAGATGGGCAGCCAGTTCTTTAGCTAATCTGAACCCAGGGGTAACGAAAATGATGTAAGTCTAACTTATAGCGTGTATTCTGATAAAAACCTTCGCCGTTAACGATGGTAACAATAAAAATCATTCGAACACACAATGGTAAAACGCGACTGACTGATAGAACAATAGCTTTGACAGCTAGTAACATGACAAGTTTTATGGTTTGTAGCCATTAAGGAAATTCCATAGCGGATATAAAAACAGTGTGCATCTAAAAAGTTATTTTTTCAAATTTTCTGGAATTTTGAAGCAATTATATGTTAATCATGTACCATGATATTTTATAGTTACTCTCCGATACACTATAACATTTTAAATATCTCAATAGTAATTACTCAATTAATTAATATTACATTTGAAACACTTAAGATTGCCATTAGGTTTATATTCAATCTTACCCAGGGGAAGGCAATCTTACTATTTTTTTTTTCTTATCGGAAACTTATCTGTATATTTGGCATGTTAATTTACTGAGAATTAATATCTCCAGACTTTATTGTAGACAATGTCCATTACTGCAGTTGTAGTTGCTATGATGTAGAAGTGTGATATACACACACCTATTATGTACGACATATAACTTCTATGGATTCTTTCACCCATGTAAATACGTTAATGATTTTAACAACGAACGTTTACAGAAAGTAGTATGGATAAGAAAAGACAAGATAAACATTATCTTGTGCCTGTCCCTATTGATGGGACTAAGACTGGCTGTTTCACAGTTTCACGGTCCTCATCAACTAATTACCGTAACAGCCTGAGAACGCGAGAAGGAAATTCCTAAATGGGAATGAATGGCATGATTTTCACATATACAGTATTAACCAGATGATAAAGAAAAACGTTTATAAAACCTCCGAACTAACTCTGTAGTGAACGTTTCACAACGCCAAAACATTTATGAATTATTATCAGCATCATCGCACAAATATAATAGTACAGCAGTTTGTGCCTTATTCCGCTCATGTTCATAGCGCTTCAACAAAGGACAACCAAGTTGTTCCAATCGAAACTGCGAAGCCTTCAAAGCAAAACTCTTCTTGTGATGGGTGTAATAAATCCAAGTCTACTATAATTGGCTTATAATAATTAAGGTGATCTTTCTGGTAGTATTTATCGAATGTTTCTTGAGCCTGCAATATCTGTTGCCCTTATTTAATTTTCAGTGATCCATTTGTATGAATAATGACTATCCTTAAACAGAAAGTTGTATGAATATATTGTGTTAAGTAAGTACCACTTTAACAATAAGCAACGATCCATTTATATGAATAATGACTATCCTTAAAAAGAAAGTTGTATGAATATATTGTGTTAAGTAAGCACCAGTTTAAAAATAAGCAACGATCTTGTGATTAGGTGGAAACATATACTCATAATGTTAATAGTATGCAGTTGGCACCAATTAAGAATTACGTAGAGACAAATTTGTTACACTGCTGGAGGTCGATAATTATAGGTTAACACTTTGCATCTGAATTTCATTCTAATGAGCATTGATTTTAGTTGTTTCATACAATTACAGAATACGCCTATGGTAGTGACTGGTTTGAGCTGTACATTAGGTAACTCATACCGTATATGTATTAGTATTATAGCGATCCAGTCATACACGTCATACGTTCGACAAATCCTTCATTATATACCTGCTAAGATAAAAAAACGCCATCTGCATATGACCTAGAGTCGGTTTTAGGAAATTACAGAACGTGAAAACTGGTTCTTTAAGAATAGGACATAAGTTATTGAAATAAAATTTTTTGTTGGTTGTAATAATGAAAGACGTTTTCACCGCTTTATTTAATAAAAAATGATTTTAACAGTTGCTAGCTACAAGGAAAATTACTACGAAGTTCTTTCATATGGTTTGTAACTCGATGAGAAATAGATTCATACACACCAATGTCGTCTCACCTGTTGTATCAACTTTTTTATCATTACATCCAGGTAGTACTATACTTCCATAAGCTGCTCTAGTAACAAAACTAATCGCAGTCACTTAATACTTTAATGTTACTATGTCATTTCTGTTGGGTGTTAAAAGTTTTTTCTTTTTCCAAAGTACAGCTACAGTAAAAGGTAAAGCAGCCAACAATCCCAAGATTGGTTTGAACACCTCAGTGCTTCACTAGGCATGGTCCTGTTTGGAGGTGGTATGCCGTTTTTCCTCCGATCTTCGAATTGACTTACCCAGTTCTTCAGTTTAACGTGGGTCCCGAACCACGGTGCTACTCGATATTTTTCACACGAGCAATACTGCTAGAGGAGAAAGAAGTGGAAAGTGACAGATAAAATTCCTAGGATTTGGCGGGATCGAACCCGCAACCTTTGGATTTGTAGTCTGGCACCCTACCATTGCGCAACCGAGGCGCACAGCTACAGTATCTTATCCATGTTTTCTTACAGAAGTTTCAGAGCAGTAATAGTAGCTAAAGTTTGTATCAGTGCTCTAAGTGTATCGTCTCTGTTCCGGAAATGGTTAATTACCACTGCAGTGAAACTAGTGCCATTTTAGAAGAGAGATAACATTACGACTGAATGTTCCCTATGGAATGTTTCCTTTCCTAGAAGAGTTGTTGCTCGAATGCCCTCTAATGCAATTCATAAATTACAGGTATCTTTTGAGTACGGAAATAACTATCAATAGTAGCTAAAGAAGACGAAATCACACGACAGGCCCAAAAAATTACGTCCAATAAAAAACTGAAAAAAACGTAATAAATTGTCTACCTATGGCAGAGAAAATTATCTTCTCGTAGAATTCTATAGCAAGTATGCAACTAATGATATTTGACACAGAGATTTCGTGGTAATGTTGCCAAGCGACTGGATAGTGTCGCGGACGACGAACAAGGACTGAAAAACTTAAAAATAACACAAGAGAGGTCCTACATTATGCAGATGATTAGGACAGAGACGTGGAAAATGGCAACTAAAGTAGACACTGAGTTTACAGACTGATAAAAATGAAAATAAAAAAGAAAGAAAACTTTTCTCTCACGTCCTCTCACTTGTGATAAAACACGGAAAAAACTCGCTACCTACTTTGGAGTGTTCCCGGGCTGACGCCCCCGCTAGATCAGCCTGTCTTTTGTTTGGCCACTGTGGTGTGCGGGCGCTACTTGTCTGATTTCCCATGTTGCTCACCCGCCTCTCAGCCCTCCCCACCCCCCCCCCCCCCCCTCAATTCCAACGTGGAGCACTCCGCAGGCCTGTCAAGTTCCCTCCCCTCATGGAGTGAAGCTCATCCAGCCGATTCCTCTGAGAGCACAGCTGCACGAATCACTTGCAGAAAAAAAGAACTTTGCTCCACGCAGTTATGAATACAATATGGCTAATAAAAACAGGCAAGACACGTGATGTGTGTTTACACAGTCAATAAAACATTTCTCTAAACTCCAAGTACGAATATTTGAGGCAAAAGCTACGTAAAAGATAAAATTACTCATGTTCACTGGCTTTCCCCTTCCGTGTTGTATTTCCTCGTTGGTTCAGACAAAACAGAAAAAAGAAATATAAACAAAGCATGCTGTTAAATTACTCTTACTTAGTAGATTAAATTCTTGTCCACAAAGTACAGGTTTTCTGTATGTGAACTCTTGTCATATTGGATGAGCTATTGAGACATTGATAACCATCGCAGACGCGGTAAGGAATTAGCGGTACCAGCGTGAAGAAACTTGGTGAAGTTATACATGTAAAGAGTTGTAATTCATACGTATTCTTAAGTTCATACACTGTCAACATTATTACCTCCATCATGTCAAATATCACGGATTCAGAAAACGTCAATCAACCGAAACAAAACTACTGCTTTCTTTACTCAAAACCTTGAAAGAAGTTGTTAAACTACATAGAATTATTCTTGACTATTACCACACCAAAATCTTTTAAGGCAGGAACGGCCATTTGGATATGAGGTAGAACTTTTTGTTGTGACTGAGGGCCTCTAAGATAATGGGTGAGAAATGGATGTAGCGTAACATTTGCCTTCTTGAAGCCTTGCTACTATTGTTAGTAATTACATCGTCTTTACTACTGGTGTACTTTCAGATTTAACAGCGCTGTGTTTTCTGAAGTATTACGTATAGTAAGTAATTGCCACGTTTACGTTTGCTATCGAGAAATGCACTGCACTTGTCACATGTTCATATCACAGAAATCCAACCCGTAGCCAAGTTACTTCCGCGCATTATCTAGCAACACTCTGCATAGGCCATCTCCCAGAATCGGGCGTTGTCACCATATGAATGAAGTTGTGTACATCACATTCGCAATTCCTCGGACTTCATCGAACGTCTCAACAACCTACGGATCTCGGACACAGACAGTTTTGATATGACGTCTCTATTCGCCAGTGTAACACTTCAGGCCACACTCGTTATAATCAGTGAGAAATCTTACGGAGCCTTGTTGGATTTTTCAAGCCTATTTTTACAGCGACGTACTTCCTTCGTGGAGGCCAATTCTATGAGAAAACTGAAGGAGTGGCCAAGGGTATCTCCTTATCTTCGACTGCGGCAAATATTCGAGGACGAAGCACTAACAACCGGATTAGCCGCAGGTACTGGAGCGCCGTGTTGCGGTACGCGCGGCTGTCGCCGCCTGGGGTTCCAACCAACCCTCGAACATGGACGTTTGTTAATTCATAAGGAGTTTGTAAGTTTAGGGACTGATGAGCCCCCAGTTAAGTCTCTTAAGCTCTACAAACATTTGATTTTTTGCTGATAACACTCGTACACTGAGCCAAAACACTCTGACCCAGACAGCCTGCGAGCCGAATTAAAACATCTGCAAAGAGTGTTTAAGACAACGGTTTCTCAGTCAGTGTCATCCACAAAGCGCTCCATCCCACCACACGTGCTGAGGCAATAGGAGAGGAGCAGGAAGCAGAGACCAGGAAGATAGCCTTTCTACCGTATGCTGGGCCTATATCTGCCAAAATCAGCAGAATCTTGAAGAAACAGAATATCAATTGTGTTCTGCCCACCTAACAAGATCAGGACGCTCCTTGGAACTGTCAAGGATGATTTGGTTCGCTCGCGTAGCTCAGACGGCATGGTCGCTGACTAACACGCTGGGAGCCCGAGTTCGATATCCGGCAGGGGACTGGAAAAAGCTCGACTCTGTCGGTGAGCATGAGACTATTCATCTCAGGGTGTGGGTTCGAGCACCACGCTGGGCGCCAATTGAAATACATCTCCTTAATATTAAAAATGATAAATATTTCTTATTGAAAAGGATAGAAGGTTTGATGTGAATGATGCAAATTTAGAAAAAGTAGCGCTTGACAAAATAATGTTCTTTGAAATGAAATTTAACGCCAAAAGCAAATAAATTTTGAAATCAATCGTAATTTTGAAATGAAAAGATTGGCGCTAAAATTACGGCAGGACAAATATCTCAAGTTAGAGGCCACGTTGCAAACCACTGTTATTCAAAATTGTGCCTGCAAAAATTATCTGTAACTGAATAAAGCTGGAAAATGGCACAAAAATATTTAATTGCAGCAACATGCCTAAAAACCGGCCTGTTTTCGTAGAAGAGCAGTTCGCCACAAATAAATTGTACAAACTAACTGTTGGAATGCACTCGTAAAACACCAATTTATCATAATTCCTGGCTAGCAAAAATTCAAAATAAATAAATTTGGATAAACTGGGGTATATCTCAAGGACGTTTAGTGCGGAACAAAAGATTCTTAAATAATTATGGAGAATTGTGCCTCCTTCCAACATTTAATTTCGCATACCGCAAAGAAAATGGCCGCTGGTGGCAATCTGTAATATTTATATATTGTACAGTAAGGAATTATGTGATGACTTTAAAATAAAAATAAAATTAGCTGTCTTATATTCTGAAAACGTTTGTTATTACATACTTACAATAACTTACAGGAACCATTCTGCGCTTGAAAAGAAATTACAATACAGACAAACTTAGAACAATGCGCTATTGCGTCCGAAACCTATGAACGCTAGACCAAGACGAAGAAGAAAGAAAAGAGACTGCTGCTGCTTCTTATTGAGTAAAACATATAATACTCAGAATTACTTTTTCGTTTCAATAGATAAAAATGTGATGGTTAGCGTTATACTTTAGTTACACAAATTGTCTCTTTGACGGTTCTTTAGTAATTTACATGAAATAAACACAGAGTAATCGTAACAAATACAAGAGACTAATTATGAAGAATAAATAAAATACTGAAATAAAATCCGGGCGGCCCATGAAACATTATAAATTCTGGTGCCTACCATATATTCTGGTGCCTGTTAATGTGAGCTGTCTTAAATTGGTTAAACTACGAGAACAGTCGAAATAACATGTAAAGAACACCAGAGACATACCAGGCAACGACAGGTAACTAAATCTGAAATAGAAAAAGATTGATTGCACCTTGATCATAGGATGGATTACGACAAAACCAGGATCCTGTCTCAAACCCCCAGATTCTGCGATAGTATCATTAATGAATGGATTGAAATCAACATGGCGGGGAACTTGATCTACTGGGAAGCAGGATATCATTTAGTACTGCGTGGAATTCTGCTTTGGAACTACTATAGAAACAACAGAAGGAAGTTCCTCCCTTCAGGAATGAAACAGACCTCCAAGGACGTAAGTAACGGAACATAACGACACACGCGGTACCAGACGGCAGCAATCTCGTTGGGTGGACCGCTATCACAATACGCAGCTCCAGCTGCTGCCGGAAGCCGCGTGAAGCGCACCTCACAGGCACATGCCATGTACAGAAGGCCAGGAGAATCCCTCGGCCACGAGAGAAACTCAACGCAGTCGCGGACATCATAAGGAACTTCAACAGAACCATGATATTGCTGGGATCGCGCCTATCGGGCGCGGACCTAAGACGGATTTCCTTGGGATATTTGGCAACTCAGAAGAGCCGCAATTGGCGCGCACTGAAGATGGAGCGCCTAGAGGCAGATTACACCGCCAGAAATGGCCACAGTAGGCGCGGACGGCACATGGATAAGCAAACACCGGGCAGGCATAAATATGGCCCCAGATTAGCTCAACCAGTCTCAGGGAACACCTGATGAAAACGACAAGTCATGACGTAGAAATATCATGTTGGGAAGACGTGGACTACCGGCAGAAAACCCGATTCTACAAATTGACAACAAATCGCCGGGAAAGTCTTAGGAATTATACCCTGCTAATGGTCACCGCCGTAGCATCTGCTGAGTTGTTTCTGCACTGTTCCATTATTCTTGGCCGTTGTGATCATTGATATGTGAAAGGAATTCTTAGATTTTTCCAGATGCTCCTGCAGTTCATTATTACTCTTCCGCTGAGACGAATGATATCCTTTCTAGAACCAGGAGACGTTTTATTGGGCCTTCTCTATCCTGAAACATATAAAACCATTAGTGCACTCTTTACCCAATCAGGGGATGCTTTATTTCTCCAACCGATAGAGGAAGTCGAGCAATATTCATCCAATATCACTACAGAATCGTCTGATCTCTGGCGTTAAGTCTCCCACTCGGCTCCAAACTAGAGGAGCACGATCGGATCTTGGAGAAATGCTACAAATCGATAACTTTTCCACATTAGGATGGAGGTTACCAGCCTTCAACAAATCCGCCAGCCACCTGTAGGAACCTGGGATGGCCTCTGAAATTAGGCGTCAGGCGTCATTGTTGGTAAAATGAGTAATGATTTACAAACAGCAGAGCATCCTCCACGTCTAGAATGTTACCCTCCGGCAAGTAAAATAAGTGGCCTTCGTTCCTAACTTTCCCGATATTTTCCTGAGGAGCGCTTTCCCCCGCCTAACATTGGGGGTCCCAATGAAAAGCTAACACACCCTCTGCGGTAATCCCGAAATCTGTGGTAGATCGAACGCTGCTAGAATAGGCGAGGCAGCTCGTGCTGGATCAGAGGTTGTATCAGCAGTGGTAAATTAGTCTCTAACATGTTACTAAGGCGTAAGTGTTAGCCTTTAGCGCGTCCCAGGATGTGCCTATCGTCCATAGATTCATGATCCATCCACAGCTCGCAGGGGCGTGGCAACAGGTCTCTCAGGCGTCCCTATATTTTCGTCTTAACTTTGTATTTTTTACATTTTCCTTATTGGGGGCACTTGAGAATGACGTCATAGTACATCGAAACGTGGTGCATTACATATAAAGTATCAAAAAGAGTTAAAAAAAATCAATAAGCAACTGTGGCTTGGAATACATTTGTATTCTCTAGTAGTTGCGCTCCTGACTGACATTATGACAGATTATAAGAAGTCCCTACAGTCACCAGAGGCATACTGGCGTTCGTCCCAATTGCCCGGGTTACACCGCAGCTTAGGGCAACGGCCAGAGGCCCATTGACTATGGACCAGGTGTTTAAACTCGTTGGGCAACTCACTCTGAATCCATTCAAACAGGCGGGGTCCTTGTTCATCATTCTATTTTATACAAATGTAAAGTAATAACATATTTTAGTAGCACTACGTATTTAAAATGAGAAAAAAATACTTTTTTTCGAAGTTTTGCCTTTGAAAATGACGAAAGCAGATATGCGTCAGGCATCAATAAATTACTAAGTGACGACAATATATTTATATTATTTTTCAAATTACTTGTTTTAGTGTATGGTGGTCTTCGGTATTGCAGATCTACTTAAAAGTTATGAGCATTCGCTCGGCAGATGTTTCGATTTAATTGTGTTTCAATGAATCAAAATACCACAGACAAGTGCCCTACGCACTCTAGTGCTCTACGCACTCCATTGCTCATGTATAACAGTTTTCCGTGTATTACGCCCAACCGTTCAAATTACAAAAAAGTAAAACAAATTCGATTCACAAATGGACAGGACATAACTCTTTGCATTTTCTAGCTCATCTTCACTATGTTGTTGTTGTGGTCTTCAATCCACAGACTGGTTTGATGTACCTCTCCACGCTAACCTGTCCTGTCCTCTTCATCTGAGAATACTTTCGGCAACCTACATCCCTTTGAATCTGCTTACTGTATTCGTCCCTCGGTCTCCCTCTACGATTTTTACCCCACACACTACCTTCTACTGCCAAGTTGACGATTCCTCGATGTCTCAGAATGTGTCCGACAAACCTATCCCTTCTCTTAGGATATGCAACAAACTCGTTTTCTTCCCAATTCTGTTGAGTACCTCCTGTTTGGTTACGCGATCTACCCATCTAATCTTCATCATTCGTCTGTAGCACCACATTCCGAAAGCTTCTATAATCCTTTTTTCTGAACTACTTATCGTCCACATTTCACTCCCAAACAATGTTACACTCCAGACAAATGCTTTCAGAAAGCACATCCTAACATTTGGATGTCAACAAATATCGTTTCATCAGAGAGTTTTTCTTCCCATATCCAATTTGCATTTTATATCTTCTTTACTTCGGCCATCAGAAGTTATCTTGCTACCCAAGTAACAAAACTCGCCTACTACTTTTATTGCCTCATTACCTAATTTAATTCCTCCAGCATCGCCTGATTTTCTAACGCTACATTCCATTATCCTTGTTATACTCTTGTTGATGTTCATCTTATAACCTCTTTTCAAGACATTGTCTATTCCATTCAGTTGCTCTTCCAGATCCTTTGCGGTCTCTGACAGGATTACTATGCCATCGGCAAATCGCAAAGTTTTAATTTCTTCTCCCTGAACTTTAATTCTTGGTAGGACACATTCTTAGACATCGGGGAATCGTAATTTAGCATTGGAGGGAAGTGTGTGGGGTAAAAATCGCAGAGGGAGACCAAGAGACGCATATAGTAAGCAGATTCAAGTGGATGTGGGTTGCCGTTCTTATGAGGAAAAGGCTTGCTCAGGACAGAGTAGGGTGGAGAGCTGCATCAAACCAGTCTCCGGACTGAAGACCATAACAACAACAACAGAACTTTAATTCCCTCTCCAAATTTCTCCTTGCATTCCTTCATTGCTTGCTCAATGTATAGATTTAACAACAATGGCGAAAGGCTACAACCCTGTCTTACTCCCTTCCCAACCTCGGCGTCCCTTTCATGCCCTTCGCCTCTAACAACCGCTGTTTGGTTTTTGAAGAAAAAAATCAACAACAACAACTATATTCTGGATGTGATTTCGGCATATATTCGCTGTACAAATACGGGACGGACAGTTAATTTACTGTGGGTGCCTTTTCACGCTGGTATCTGCTATAATCAGGAAGTTGTTGCATTGGCTAAACAAGCGGCATCCTTAGGCACTGTCTTGGACCTACAACTACCATACACAGACTTCTTATCTGCGGTCAAGGAATACGCAAAACAACAGTGGCAACAGATGTGGAACGTTTCCCAAGAAATGAAAGGCGCTTCTTACGCTGTGCTGCAACGTCGGATTTCCACGCAGCCGTGGTTTATGAGGACTCATCTGGACCGATCCAAGATTTCTACCATTATTCGTCTCCGCTTCAATCATGCCTCTTATCCAAAACATCTACATCGGATCAACGTCTACGATTAGGCGGTATGTCAGTGTGATACTGAAACGGAAGCTGATGTCAACCACATCCTGTTCAGGTGCCCCAAATTTCAACGAGAACGTTAGAACTTCCTGCAGACATTGGTGAAGATGGGATATCCCCTTCCCCATCCAGCTTCTTCCCTTTTGTTTACAAAAGACAATCGTGTATATAAAATCATAATTCAGTTTATTGAGATCACTGTACATAATTTATAAGCATCAAGTGTGTTGGTAATATAAGGTTTTGCTTGTGAATATGTGAAAATGTTCCAACATTATTTAAATTGTAATGTAATGCAGTTTTCGCTTTGTTTCCACTTTCCCATTTTGACAAAATGTACTTCTGTATTGTCTGTTTCTTTAAATATATATACATTTCCACTGTGTGTTGTAGATGGCCACATTGAGTTAACACTCAGAAAGCCAAATAAATAAATAAATAAAAATAATTTGAGTATAACTCTTCGCTCTCTATATTTTACCCATGCTTCAGAATTTGAAACAGTGTATTCCAGTCGACACTGTCAAAATCTACAAACGCTAATAACGTACGTTTGCCTTTCCTTAGCCTATCTTCTAAGATAAGTCGTAATATGAGTATTGTCTCCCGTGTTCCAACATTTCTCCTAAATCCAAACTGATCTTCCCCAAGGTCGGAGTCCATCAGTTTTTCCATTCGTCTGTAAATAATTCGTGGCAGTATTTTGCAACCATGACTTATTATACTGATAGTTCTGTAATTTTGAAATTTGTCTGCAATTGCTTTCTTTGGAATTGTAATTATGCATTGTTGATGGACTGATTTTCTCTGTCATTTCGGTAAGTACTTGGATCTCTACCAGGGAGTCGCTCCGTGCTGATCACGACAAGGGCTGGCTCGTTCTGGCAGCCGCTGCTTGACGCTGAACTACAGCGAGGGAGCGTCATCAGCGCCGCTTCAGCACTTCAACCAGCGTGGCGGCATCCCTTTGATGTCTGCGACAGCGACTCCGCTGAGCGGCCGCGGCACATCTGCTGGGAGACTGTGAAGCGGCTCTGCCTCGTCTCGGCGCCTTCCTGACAGCAAAGGAAATACCGGAGCACCGCCGGTTTGTTATGTGCCACATGGTAGGCATATGAGTTGCTTCTCTGCTTTTGCTCCGCGCACAACGTTAACAGGGGAATACCTTTGTTCTATGTACCATTTTCTTTACAAGCGTATAAGCTTCCCAGTAAATGGTTCCGAAAGAGATTTTTGAAACGATTTGAGTCTCATGGTTTGTGAAATTTCTTCACAGTGAAAATCACTATTTCAGTTTTCTAAATGTTTAACAACGTCCATTCTCTCAAATAATTGCGTAATAACGAACACCATAATAATTATAATACATTTTCTCGAGGTTCGATTCTTGTTTCAGTGCACACGCACACGACGATCTTGGTCCTGTCAGAATTACATGGTACCTCGCAGTCATGGAATATAAGATATATACATGTGACGTTGTTTCAACGAACAAATGTTCAAATGTTTGTATAGCTTATGGGATTTAACTACGGAGTCATCAGTCCCTAAACTTACAAACTACTTATGAACTAGCTAATACTAAGGACGGCACAAATATCTATGCCCGAGGGGGGTTTCGAATCTCCGACCGTAAGTTGCCGTGCAGACAGTGACTGGAGCGCCTTAGTCCCTTCGGCCACCGCGGTTGGCTTCATAGATCAGACATCACTTCTGACCCTACAGTTGTTATACTTTCATATTCACAGAATATATGACATCAAATGTCATTGGGCAAAGCTGAAAATGTGTACCCAGCCGGGATTCGAATCCAGGTCTCCAGCTTTGTAGGCAATTACGCTGTCCACTACACCACTGGGGACACAGTGATCGCCTCCGCTGCAACGACTACCTAAGCACGCCTCCCGTCAGACAGAAATTCCGAGCCTTACCCTGCCCACAGTACTCAAACTCGTAGTTATGAAACTAATTCCCGTAAGAGTAAGGGCCCCAAACTTGCCCACCCCTCCCCACTAAAGAGTATAACTGTCGAAATAGGAGTACGAGAATTTGGATCCGACATTGTTACGTGCTTGGGTAGTTCTTGCAGATGTATCAAACCGTGTTCCTTTACTGGCTAAGAGGGAAGATATGTCAACGTTGTATAATTATTAAAATCCCAGTAAAATCCACAATTTATATGCGGTGATCAAGCAACTACCATGTGAAATTTAGCTCTCTTTTTCGTTTACTAGATCTGGAAAAAAGTTGGCGCATGCGCTATGTTCGATTACTTGTTTCTTGATTCCGGAAGGCAATCGATATTCTTCCAGCTAACGCCTACTGAAAAAATACAACCGTCCCTAGTATCAGAGAAAGTTAATCGCATTATTGGTCAATCAATAACAGATCACAACCTCAGAAGTAAAAGGCTCGGTCATACCCCAAGTTAGGTGAGCGTTTCTTCTCGTAGGGGCTTTAATAGAAATGACGTAGGAGATGACGTCAAATGCTCAATGAGTGTTTTCGGTTATTGTGTAGAGGTCACAAGGCTAGAAAATTGTAGTGAGATGTGGAACACTTGTACTAAATCGACACTTTTACAGGCTGAGGCAATTTGCAGCATTTCATTACATGTGCACTATTTCAAAGTTCCGGGGCCGACATGTTAAAAAAAAAAAAAAAAAAAAAAAAAAAAAAAAAAAAAAATGAAAACAATAAAATTAAAAATTCTTTGCGAGGTGCTTGGGGGAGGGGGGTCTTCCTCTCCATTAGCATCCCCCTCCCCGTGGCTGCGCCACTGAGCTTCAAGCATTGTTTGTATACATAGTTAAATGGAAATTACTTAATGAAGATCAGTGCAAGATAGTGGGCTCGCACATATCTAAGTAATGAATGAATTTTAGTTCGAATCGTTATGCCATGACTATAAGGAAATTTAAATGTTGCTAATACATCAGCATGTAAATCTATTAAATTAGGTTTGCCTTAAAGTTCATGTTATTCGAAAATATATATGGAATTTTTATTCATTGCAGTACAGTTCAAAATGACCACACTAATAATTACGTGAAAAATAACATTGTTTACATTAACAGCATTCTGCCGGTTCCCCTGTCCAACATTGCCTGCACGGTAGAAAAAAAAATGTTCAAATGTTTGTAAATCTATCGGACCAAACTGCGTGGTCATCAGTCCGTAGCTTACAAACTACTTAAACATAGGTAAAGTAACCTAAGGCAACACACACACACCCATGCCCCAGGGAAGACTCTAATCTCCACGACGAGCAACCGCGCGTTCCGCAGCGAGCTGCAGGGTAGACTTTGTTTAATATTGTTTCGTTGAAGAGTTGTTGACCTCGGGACTTGAGCCGACAAATAGTTGGTGTCGTCCGGAAGACTCTGAAGCGCATGTCACGCCACAGCTAAACGCAGACAGCATTCTAGGTTATCAGGCTCCATCTGGTACTGCGTCATTGCAGATCACTCCCTTCGCCGACCGTTCTACCAATCAACGTTGTGGTGTGATGATTGACAGTTGCCAGCGGCACGGTGCCGTCAACAACGTGGCGCTGCTGTCAGCTGGCGGCGTAGGCAATAAGGTTCAAATGTTTGTATAGTGTATGGGATTTAACAACGGGGTCATCAGTCCCTAAACTTACCAACTACTTATGAACTACTTACGAACTAGGACGGCACAAATATCCATGCTCGAGGGGGGATTCGAACCCCCGACCGTAGTGGCCGTGTAGACCATGACTGGAGCGCCTCAGTCTCCTCGGCCACCGCGGCCGGCAGGCAATAAGGGTAAGGTTTACTGCACCTGGCCGGCCGCGGTGGCCAAGGGGACTGAGGCGCTCCAGTCACGGTCTGCACGACCACTACGGTCGGGGGTTCGAATCCCCCCTCAGGCATGGATATTTGTGCCGTCCTAGTTCGTAAGTAGTTCATAAGTAGTTGGTAAGTTTAGGGACTGATGACCCCGTAGTTATGTCCCATAAGCTATACAAACATACTGCACCTGAGTAAAGGTTGTTGTTGTTGTTATGGTCTTCAGTCCGGAGACTGGTTTGATGCAGCTCTCCACCATACTCTATCCTGAGCGAGCCTCTTCATCTCCTCATAAGAACGGCAACCCAGATCCACTTGAATCTGCTTACTACACGCGTCTCTTGGTCTCCCTCTGCGATTTTTACCCCACACACTGCCCTCCAATGCTAAATTTACGATTCCTCGATGTCTAAGAATGTGTCCTACCAAGCGATCCCTTCTTTTAGTCAGAGTATGCCAAAAACTCCTGTTCTCACCAATTCTGTTCAGTAACTCTTCATTAGTTATGTGATCTATCCACATAATCTTCAACATTCTTCTGTAGCATCACATTTCAAACGCCTCTATTGTCTTCCTGTCCGCACTGCTTATTGTCTATTTTTCACTCCCGTACAAGGCAACACTTCACACAAATGCCTTCAGAAAAGACTTCCTTACACTTAAATTACTATTCGATGTTGGCAAATTTCTCTTTTTCTTCCCATTGCCATTCTGCATTTTATATCCACTGTACTACGACCATCGCATGTTATTTTACTACCCAAGAAACAAAACGCATCTACCACCTTCATTGTTTGGTTACCTAATCCAATTCCTTCAGCATCGCCTGATTTTCTAAGACTGCATTCCATTATCTTTGTTTTGCTCTTGTTAATGTTCATTTTATATGCTCTCTTCAACGCACTGTCCATTCCATTCAACTGCTATTCCAGGTCCTTTGCTGTCTCTGACAGAATTACAATGTCATAAGCATAATGCAATGTTGAGTAATGCAGAATAGTATAATCAACGTTTCTGTGTCTTTACACACGCAACGTAATATAGTAGGTTGTAATCATAGACAGCATATTTTCGTACGTATTGTTCGATGTGTCCTATTCTTGTTGTTTTAAATCTTCATACAGGTGTGCACAATTACTATTTATAAGTGTGACTTCAGCACTCGAATGTTCATTCAGTATGTATTTGTCCACCTTGCTCTGCACATATTTGGCGTAGTGCCACGTGGGTCAACGTTTATCTCTACCAGCGGGTACTCGCGTGTTTCTTTTCTCTCGTATTTTATTTCAGGTCAGGAGCTGCTGCCTTTTAGCGTCCTAGTTCATTCACTCCACAATCTATCTATGTCACTTCCTATTCATTACTGTGTTTAATTGACCCTATAATTGCGCGCAGATTTTATTTTAAAGTATGACCTACATGAAAAGTCGCAAATTTTTTGGCTCCTTTTTCTTATATCAAGAGATGTATGTACAAATTCGCCCTTCTCCAAATTATCTCGCATTAACAGTTTTTTATGTAGTGTTTCCTCTATACAACAGAATATATTTTTTTAATACTTACATTTAAATGTGTACGTCATTTATTTAAAAAAAACTCGAAAATAGACTGTTAACACCAGGATATGATCTCTAACATGGAATAGGCTTAGTGTAAAACGCTTATCTGACGTGTCTATAAAACATCGCAAAGCTACATAGGCGTGTCTCATTACATGAAAAATAACGCGAATGACTTCCTTTCAAGTTCTATTAAACAACTGTAGTCTGTTAAAATAACTGTAATGACACAGAGTCAAATAACAAATACATAAATACACATAAAATTACAGAAAAGAAATTATTCACATAAAACTACGAATGGTGAAGTTGGCTTAAATAATCTAAAGGCTGCTGTTGCTTTGAGTCAAAATAATACTTACGTAGTGCACTCTGAGGTCACGTAAATTATCTTTGCACTCTAATTTTCCATCATTGCTTAGAAATATTGTAAAACTTTTGCGCAAACCAGTGTTGCATATCAACTTAAGCAATCTTACATAAAATGAATAAATGTATCTCCTTAAATATATGTGGTGGTTGTTGTTGTTATGGTCTTCAGTCCGGAGACTGGTTTGATGCACCTCTCCACCCTACTCTATCCTGAGCAAGCCTTTTCATCTCCTCATAAGAACGACAACCCACATCCACTTGAATCTGCTTACTATACGCGTCTCTTGGTCTCCCTCTGCGATTTTTACCCCACACACTTCCCTCCAATGCTAAATTTACGATTCCTCGATGTCTAAGAATGTGTCCTACCAAGCGATCCCTTCTTTTAGTCTGGGTATGCCAAAAATTTCTTTTCTCGCCGATTCTGTTCAGTACCTCTTCATTAGTTACGCGATCTACCCACCTAATCTTCAGCATTCTTCTGTAGCACCACATTTCAAAAGCCTCTATTCTCTTCCTGTCCGCACTGCTTATCGTCCATGTTTCACTCCCGTACAATGCAACACTCCACACAAATGTCTTCAGAAAAGACTTCCTTACCCTTAAATTGATATTCGATGTTAGCAAATTTCTCTTTTTCAAAAATGCTTTTCATGCCATTGCCATTCTGCATTTTATATCCTCTGTACTGCGACCATCGCATGTTATTTTACTACCAAAGTAACAAAACTCATCTACCACTTTCATTGTTTCGTTACCTAATCTAATTCCTTCAGCAGCGCCTGATTTTCTAAGACCGCATTCCATTATTTTTATTTTGCTCTTGTTAATGTTCATTTTATACGCTCTCTTCAACACACTATCCATTCCATTCAACTGCTCTTCCAGGTCCTTTGCTGTCTCTGACAGAATTACAATGTCATCAGCAAAACGCAATATTTTTATTTCTTCCCCCTGAACTTTAATCCCTATTCCAAATTTTTCCTTGCTTTCCTTCACCGTCTACTCGACGTACAAATTGAATAACATCAGAGAAAGGCTACAACCCTGTCTTACTCCCTTCCCAACTGATGCTTCCCTTTCATGCCCTTCGAGTCTAATAACTGCGGTCTGGCTGTTGTACAAGTTGTAAATAACTCTCCTTTCCCTGTGTTTTACCCTTGCTGACTTCAGAATTTGAAATAGTGTATTCCAGTCAACATTATCAAATGCTTTCTCCAAATCTACAAAAGCTAAAAATGTGGGTTTGCCTTTCCTTAATCTATCTTCTAAGATAAGACGTAAAGTGAGTATTGCCTCTGGGTTCCTATGTTCCTCCTGAATCCAAACTGAGCTTCCCCGAGGTCAGCTTCTACCAGCTTTTCCATTCTCCTGTAGATAATTCGTGTTAAAATTTTTCAACCATGACTTATCAAACTGATGGTTCTGTAATTTTCACACCTGTCTGCGCCTGATTTCTTTGGAATGGGAATTATTACATTTTTCTTAAAGTCTGAGGGCATTTCGCCTGTCTCATACATCCTACACACCAGTCCAAATAGTCTTGTCATGGCTGGCTCTCCCAAAGACTTTAGTAGCTCTGAAGGTATGTCATCTACTCCTGGGGCCTTGTTCCGACCTAGGTCTTTCAAGGCTCTGTCAAATTCATCTCTCAGTATAGTATTTCCTATTTCATCTTGATCTACTTCCTCTTCCCTTCCTACAACATAGTCTCCAAGTTCATTTCCTTTGTAGAGCTGCTCTATACAGTCTTGTAATTTGCCTGAAACAATAAAGTGTCAACAAATAACATTCCTCATGCGGCTTCACAACAATGGCAAAAGGTCTTGTGTACAATAATTGCCACCTTCCGTTACGGCTTTTTACTAGTGCCAATTTAGGGTGTGATGTAAGGAAAACCAATTCACAGACTGTAAATGTGTCGACTTTCTTTAATTTCCTGTCATAACCTATTTTCTCTCCTCAGTACTGTTATGAAGTGCATAGCTTGTCGAATTTTCTCCTCCCAGCGCACGTCTTTACATGGAATTCGCGGAAGGTATTTTGACAATTCATTGCCCTCTCTTTGATTTAACATTAATTCATTAGGCTTTCCGCCACTTGCAGAGGTGCGAGGAGGGGAGGAGAGAGGTGAGGCGGCGCCACTATCAACGTCTAGCTCTCAAAGAAGTGAACCCCCAGTCATCTGAAGCACCAGGCGCCCCTGCTCTACAGCATCCTTTCTTCCATGACTGTTAGTCCTTCAAGGTAGGTAGTAGAGCTTTTGTGAAGTTTGGAAAGTAGGATTTGCGATTATGCAGATTATGAGCCACGAGGAAATCAATGTTTGGCTTAGTTCCTGTGTAAGGGCCAAATCGCACTGGAAATATCTGCCTACACCCCGCATGATCGGTCATTTGGCGTTTCCTTGTCATTTTGGTTGGACAGTTGACAATCAGTGGGTCATGTTGCGTCTCTTTATTTTAAAAGTCAAAGCACATACCTTTTGTGTTTTTATTGTTCTGAATAACACGTAACATTACATAGTTACCCCCAGGAAGAGAACCGTATGACAATATAACTCAAAGATGAAACTTACTAAATCAAATGTTTGTAGAACTTATGGGGCTTAACTACGGGGTCATCAGTCCTTAAGCTTACAAACTACTTATCAACTAGCTAAGACTAAGGACGGCACAAATATCCATGCCCGAGGGGGGATTCGAACCCCCGACCGTAGTGACCGCGCAGACCGTGACTGGAGCGCCTCAGTCTCCTCGGCCACCGCGGCCGGCATGAAACTTACTGGCAGATGAAGACTACGTGTGGGTTCAGTATTCGAACACGGGACCTTTGATTTCGCGAGTAAGTCACCACCATATCCTTTCTTCCGTCACTGATAGTGCTGCAAGGTATGTAGGAGAACTTTTGCGAAGTTTGAAAGATAGGAGGACCGACCGCGAGGCGTAGCAGGGAAGCTCAGACGTGAAAAAGTCTGCCCTAGAAAGGCAAAGGTTCATTGATCGAATCACTGTTCAGCACACCGTTTTATCCTGCAAGCTAATTTCATACCAAAGTGAATATTTCATACCTGAAAGATACCCACATAGACGCAGTTACTCGAGTTCCACGCAAATACGATTTATAGCCGAAACCGAAAGCGTAACCGAAACTTCGGCTCCTAGTAACCGAAATTTGTGGAATTGAGTTAAAATTTCTGTGTATTTACGTTACACCACAAATCTCTAGTTTTTCCACATTTTTAAAGATCCTCTCCCTGTACTAATCCTTTTTCAGTGTGTGTAAGCCTAATTAGGAGTACATAGGAGAAGACATGGGAGGCGAACTTTCAATAAAGTGATTCCAAATTGGATTCTTTTCTCCTCGTTGTGACATTTTTAACCTTTAAAGAAATGTAGACAATAAGTAAACTGCACTCGATACAGTGGATTTCCGATTCTTCGAGTCTCCCATAAAAACAAGCGTCATAAAACAATTCAACAACTACGAGTGCATTCACAGGAAAAGGCACTCCTCCAATATAACGCGAAGTAAATAGTGGAAAGGCTTAAAAACCTTTAGGCTTCCAATACTAATGACTAAAAACTTTGTTTTTAGAACGATCATATATTTTTTTAATACTTGTATTCCTTTCAAGGTGTAGTTTCTTCTTTTTCAGGCGTAAATTTCGATACTTCGAGGTGATCCCTGTCCAGTTCGCCTAGAATTAACGAGACTACTGTGTGGCTACCACAAACCTTCGTGTACGAAGATAGTCTTTAGGTACACAACAAACATCCCAAATAGATACTACGAAATGCCAGAGCCTTAACATGAGTACCGCAATACAAAACACGCAGAAAGGAATCATTTATTTGCTTCCGAGTAGCCTTTTTCAGAACGCTTGTTTTATATTGCCATCTTCACTTTCGTTTTTTGCAATCAACAAACTACATATCTCCCCTCTGTCATTCCTGAATACATAGCAGCTTCAATCACTGCTGCAGAACGTATTTCGAAAAATAAAGTCCCAGTTCTGCATGATTGTTGTCAGTATAAATTTACGCAAATTGAACAGGTTTCCTAAACCATAGTAGTTATTTAAAAAAGCTCTTCGCATTCAAGGGAATTCATTAATAAAACTTTGAATTAAAATTGCTTGGTTATGGTATATCGTCCCAAATTTGCGACTGGATAGGGTATTTCCTGTCACAGAGGACACAGTTTGTAGTAATCGATAGTAAGGCATCAACTAAAAAGAGATGATATCGGGCGTTCCACAGGGTAGTGTTATTGGTTCTTTCCTCTTTGGGAGAAAATCTGAGAGGCTCTCTTAGGTTGTTTCCAGATGACACCGTCATTTACCGTCTAGTAAAATCATCTGAAGATCAAAACCAGCTGCAGAACAACCTAAATAGGATAACACTATGTTGTATAAATTGGCAATGTACTCTAAATAATTAGAGGTGTGAAGTTGTGCAGAAGAGTACGAAAAGAAATTCGTTGCCGTTTGTTTACAAGTTAAATCAAATAAAAGGGAAGGCCGCAAACTCCACTAAATACCTAGGAATTATTATTACTTCAGACTTAAATTGGAAAGAACACGTAGATAATGCCGTGGGAAAGGCGAAGCAGAGACTGCGTTTTATTGGCAGAACCCTTAAAAGATGCAACAGAACAACTAAAGAAACTGCATACGCTACGCTTGTCCGTCCTTTTTTGGAATACTGCTGCCCAGTGTGGGATCCTTATCAGGTGGGTTTGACGGGGGACATCGAAAGAGTCCACAGAAGGGCAGATCGTTTTGTATTGTCACGATACAGGGGAGACAACATCACGGAAATTATTCAGGATCTGGGATGGGAACATTACAACAACGGCGCTTATCGCTGCGGCGTGGGCTACTTATGAAACTCTGATCGACAACATTCTTCCGAATGCGAAAATATATTGTTGACTTCCACCTAAATAGGTAGAAATTATCATCAGAATAAAATACGAGAAATCACAGCTCGAACGGAGAAATTGAGTGTTCTTTCTTCTCGCGCAGTTTCGAGTGTAGAACGGGAGATAAATAGTATATAGGTGGTTCGAGGAACCCTGTGTCAGGCACTTAAATGTGATTTGCAGACTATCCCATGCAGATGTAGATGTAGAGTTTACAGCATAACAAAATGATTACTTGTTCCATTACGTACAATACTGATTATCTTAAATTATTACTGTTATTACTGTACTTCACGCACCAGTTGTCAATAATAAAATATATATGTCAATACGACATGTTTGGGGACGACATTATATCATTATCAAGTTCTGTACAACAAGGAAACTTAGAATAATACGAGTACTATAGATAAACGACTGTACAATAAATATTACAATGAAACTAACCTACCTACCATAAAACGTATCTGCTGCTAGGGAGCATAGTTAAACATAATAGCTATGTATGTACATTGTCAAAAATAAAACTTTGCGCAGTACCACAGGTTTCTCTGATGGTAGCAAGTTGTGCACTAACGGACAGCTGATCTAACTTCAAAGATTGTCCATATGTTTAACCGCTGTCATTGGTTGCCAAAGATATTCTAATCAAGATACCTAACATTATTCATAAAATCAGTCATTGAATTATAGGATTTTATAACGGAAATACGTTCCAAATTTTTCAGTGAAGTTAAAAGCCAATATTTAATACATGCACACACATCAGTGTTTCTCAAGGAGGAGGTTGGTAAAATGTATCCAGTAATGGGTTTTAGACAGTCTGTCTTTTCGTTGAGCATGCTGCTGGAATCCTCTCTAAACGCACAAAAGATCTCAATTTCTTCGATTTTCAGGTGTTTTGCCACTGTAGATGAACCATTCTCTCTTTTACTGTCCTCTTTAAACCGCACCTTAAAATTCCTTTCCGTTTGTCCTATATACTTCATTTCACACATTTTATTTGGTATACCCTTGCTTTCCCCATCCAGCTCTCACCTGCATCAATCTTATACTTTGGCCTATGTTCTAATTTTTTGTCAGTTCTAAAAGCAATTTTAACGTCTCTCTTTTTAAACAGTCTCGCCAATTTGTAGGAGACGGGTTCACAGAATGGTATAACACTGTATTTGTGCGAATTTTCTTCACGTAGTTGATTCTTAGGTGTTATAGTCTTTTCTAATCTGTCTATCAAACCTGTGTCATAATCATTTTCTACGGCTATCTGACTAAGAGCCTTCATCTCAGCTTCCTTGTTTTCAGGGGTCAACGGAATTGTATTTACTCTATGAAGTGCACTTTTAAAAAAGGCTATTTTTTGGCTATGTGGGTGACAAGACTTAAAGACAGCGCCTGTAAATGTGGGTTTCCTATAAATGCCTAACTTGAGCTTATTATTGTTTTTCTCAATCTTCAAGTCAAGGTAATTTAAAATTCCTTGCTGTTGATGTTCAACTGTGAATGCTATGCTGTTATGCATCTTGTTAAGATCTTATATTTTCTGGTTTCACATCTTCTTCCACAGTACATATAACAGCACGGTGCTGGGTTCTCGGGAATAGTATATTGCAGATCCATTGTACTGTGGAAGCAGCTGTGAAACGAGAAAAAGTTCCTTTCAAAAGACAATTCAATTTCAAAAAAGCCCGATGGGATCGTTTTTCCAAGAATCTAGACGAAAAAGTCACAAAAATAACACATCATCCAGAAAAAATATGAAGTTTTAGTGGAGCTGGTGAAGAGCATCTCTCGGAAACATATCCCAAGAGGTTGTAGAACAACATACACGCCAGGGCTTGACAGAGACTCAAAGACCCTTCTCAAGAAATACGAACAGCTCTTTGAAATCGATCCATTCTCAGAAGAGACGACACAAATAGGAGAACAAGTTGTCGGAGCTATATCGTCACCAAGAACAGAAAACTTGGACATGAAGCACACACACATTATCCAAGTCATTTATCTCATCCTCGGAGACTTCATATACTGAAAGTTTATCGTCAACTTACCTAGCATATATGTGGATTTTATCTTTATGTTTAACGTTTTCCTTTACTAACATAGTATCTCACTGTAAGATACGATTGCGTAATATTGTGCTTAATAACAAAATACAATTTTTACGCGGTAGGAGAGACGCGTAGCAGTTCAACGGCTCGCCGTCAACTGAGGTGAAGCGTTATTGTTGACCGAATCCATCCAGAACGTGGCCGGACTTCGTAAGTATTTTCAAGAAACCTAACATCGACCAAGGCTAAGTTTCGCCGGCCGCGGTGGAGTATCCGAGCGGTCTAAGGCGTCTCGCTGCGGAGCGCGCGGTTGCTCGCCGTGGAGGTTCGAGTCCTCCCTGGGGCATGGCTGTGTGTGTGTGTGTGTTGTCCTTAGGTTAGTTTACCTAGGTTTAAGTAGTTTGTAAACTACGGACTGATGACCACGCAGTTTAGTCCGATAGATTTACAAACATTTGAACATTTATTTGAAGATTCGCCTGATTTATGACCGAAACCGAAACTAAGCCGAAACCAATACTTTGGCCGAAATCGAAACCGAATATTCGGTCGGCCCTTGCCAATTACTAACATGAAACTCGATTTTCTGTGTTCATCGAGTTATCAGGATTTTCAATTAGGAGAGTGACCTGCAACAACACTTGGCCTGATTAATAGAGTTTGCACTATTAATAAGTGTGACAAGGTGGGTTTATCAGCGCTTTCAGACATTTTCCGGCCTGCCGCTTGATGAACATTAAGCAGACAGGCGGCGTGGGCGTGTCTGCGGCGGCGTCAAGACGGTGGCGGTGGTGGTGTTGGTGCCCCGGCTGCTCCGCCCGCCATCACACGGCGCAATCCATTTCTCAGCTGCCAGCCGTGATGGATGGCAGCCGCCGCCGCCGCCGCCGCTGCCGGATAAATAATTTCTGCCGAATGAAACCGCCTCCGGCGCGGCCCGCTCGCCTCCAACACGGGCAGCTCGAGGACAATGGCAGCGCTTCCAGAGTGCTCCAAATGAGCCGGCGGGAAACGCGGATAGATGCCACCGCTCCTCACAGTTATTTGCAGCTGCAGAATGGCCGCGCTTAAAACTGAACCCATTTACGCTAAGACACAGTTCAAACCGTACAATTTTTGTCGGGATTGTACATTTAAAATTAAAAGAAGATGAAGTCGTTCCTTTTGTAACAATAAGTTGGAGTAAGACCATACTCCGTTAACCGAAACGAGAGACGGACTGTAGACAAGCTGAGGCGCGTGACCAGGGGTGGACAAAACGGGGGCGCTCACTCAATGTCGCCGCATCCGTTTCAGGTGTAAAGCGTTTGTCTGTGTTATGATGGGTATATGTTAGACGCTGGATAGAAACTTCATCTTAAAGGACCAGTTGCTGAATAGCAACATAAGTATTAAACATTCATAAATCAAATGTTTGTAAATCTATCGGTCCAAACTGCGTCGTCATCAGTCCGTAGCTTACAAACTACTTACACCTACGTAAACTAAGCTAAGGACAACACACACACCCATGCCCCAGGGAGGACACGAACCTCTACGGCGCGTAACCGCGCGCTCCGCAGCGAGACGCTTTAGACCGCTCGGCTACTCCACCGCAGCTAAACATTCATACTCTAGCTCCTTTTCTCTTTTCGTCTGTATCACACATTGTATACTACATCCTACATTTTGAATCCACACAAGAAGCGATCAAAGAAGAAAATTAAGTTCTTAATGTGTATAAAACGGGGCTGTTGTGTCCAGAACAATGACAGATATTGTTATGAAAACAGCTGCATCTACCGGCGTTTGTTGTTTCTCAGTTTATCGTATGGTAAGTGATTACAAGACCATAGACTCTTTGAAGTTTCCCAACAAACATCACGACATAAGGTTAAAGAAAATGTTGATGACTTTCACAAAAATGAGAAAGTACATGAATTGTTTTGTTGACAATGTTGTTATTGACGTAAATGAAAAAGCAAATTTCGGCAATTTTCAGATATTTTATGGATTATTAAAAGAAATGAATTTGGCGTCGTATTGAGGAGTGAGGAGTGAGGACTATCATAACAAGATTAAGGATATTTTGGATCCAGCCAACTATAAAAAACTGCAGAAGGATTCAACTACGAAGATTTTAAAGACGACTAACCAACTGGTGAAAGCTTCTTCCTTCTCTTCTGCAAAACGGAAGCTTATCCACCAAGGCTCTATGGACTTCCAAAGGTGCATAAAGAACAGATTCCGCTTAAGGCAATTGTGAGTGCCATTGGGTCACTCACTCACGAGTTAGCTAGACATCTGGCCTCGTTGTTGCAACCCTATGTTGGAAAAACTGACAGCCATATAAAAAATTCGGCTCATTTCATTGAAAAACTAAAAATGATGAATGTAGCCCATAGTGATATTCTTTTTAGCTTTGACGTGGTGTCACTGTTTACGATGATTCCAGTGAACGAAGTTATTTCATGCATAGCGGATATTTTTCCACCTGACATAGTATCATTGTTTAGACAGATGTTGTTATGAAAACAGCTGCATCTACAGGCGTTGGCCATTTCTCATTTTATCGTATGGTAAGTGATTACAAGGCCACGCACTCTTTCAAGTCTCCAACCAAACATCACACAAATGAGAAAGTACATGAATTGTTGTTTTCTTGACAATTTTGTTATCGTCGTAAATGAAAATGCAAATTTGGGCAATTTTTAGATATTTTATAAATTATAAAAACAAATCAATTTTAAACATGATTAGCGTCTAATATCACTGCTGTATAACAAAACACACAACCGTTTTCCTCCTGGTACAAATGTGGCGACATTGAACCTCCTTTTTGTCCACCTCTGGTCACGTGCGCAGGTCCCAGGTCTGCTTATAGTCAGTCTCTCATTTCCATGAATGGAGTATATTGCGGATATCAGCGAAGACGTTGTGAACCAACTATAGACCTCGTCACGTCGGAAAGCGGCTCAATTTTCAGCAGTTCTGTGCATCTCCCTCCATAACCGTACTGGCAGCCAATAATATTCATTTCCTAGTCGCGTTGCTGGCCACCAGTAACGCAATGTTTCTCCCGCAAGCTCAACACTTGGCGCTCGGCCATAGTTTCTCCCCTTCAGGCTTTCTCTATCGTTCCGAATCTATGTGCGGAAGCACCTTTCTACATGGTCAACTATAGTCAAGAGCTTGCCTCAGGTCAAACGGCGAAACAGCAGAAAACCTTTATGACTTATATCAGTTTACTTGGATAAGACTGTAACACAGCTACATCTATCTTTATTTAGTTACGCTGTCATATCTGCTGAACTATGTATACTAAAGTAGTCTGATTTCCCAAGTTCGTAGAGTGTAATATTCGGAAAGTACCGGCGAAATATGTTGCCAGTTTAGTTGGTAGTAAAGATGTAACAAATTACCTCATGCTTGATGTGGCTGATTTTCATGCATGCCATTGACGCCATGTCTTCTGAACTATGTGTCGTGCAGTTATACTATACGAAAGGCATATTCAATGGCACATAATACATACTGTAAATATGTCACGAATATCCGCACTGTAGTGGGCGAGCGCTCTAAGACACCTTGCTGCTTGCCGCCAGAAGTCCTCCCTCGGGCATGTGTGTGTGTGTGTGTGTGTGTGTGTGTGTGTGTGTGTGTGTGTGTGTGTGTGTGTGTGTTTTGTCCTTAGCATAAGTTTAAGTAGTTTTTTACACGTAGGGTGTGATGACCCCCGCAGTTAAATTCCTTAGATTTACAAACATTTGAATATTTTGTCTCGTGAATAGTGGGTAGTAAGACATATGTCGAAAGATCAGGCATGATGGGATAGTATTTCATAAACCTAATTGTGTATCTTAACTCATGAACTGTGTGTTCTACTATGATTTAATATCGAATAAACATTCAGCGTTATGTGTGTAATATAAGTCGCGAAAAAATTATTATTGTATTAGTAGTAAATTGTAATGTAATGCGAAATGCTTTCGTTTTACAGCATGAACACCGGAAAAATTTGTTGTGAATCTTTACAACTATTTTTTTAAAGTTCTGAAAATATGTTTGAAATTTGTTGGAAGTTTCTACATGCACTCAGGGTTCGAATCCTCTCTCGGTTATGGGTGTTTGTGCTGTCTTTAGTATTAGTCTATAAGTAGTTTTTAAGCTTAGGGAATGATGACCCCGCAGTTAAGTTGTACAAGCTTAACAAACATTTGAACTTTTTTTATTTTTTATTTTATTTATTTATTTTTTATTTATTTCGTCGCATGAGGAAGCAGACAGTGTATATGATTTCATCTCATGGTACTTTTATTAGGTGGTTTTTATCCCTTTATCAACTGTTTCCTCGCGGTGAAGAACATTTGTACCAAATTTGTTTGAAAGCGGTCCATTACCTTAGGAGGAGAGGTGGAACTTTGTCTCATGGTGTGCAGTCAAATCTTTATGACTTCATAGCTCATCAATGTCACGTGTCATAGGTGGTCATCACTCGTAGTGATAGTTGTCTGACAGTAAGGGTTATATGAACAATATTTCTTTGAAATCGGGCCAGTAGTTTAGAATGAGATGTGAAACATACATAAACATTTCTATAACGTTAATAGAATCATTTATTTACTTCATTAGTGATCAGTCTCTCAGGACCCGCGGGGCGATTTAACCTACTTACTTCATCACGCTTACCGTGAGACGTCTTTCTCATCAATTTTGTCTCAAAACACCCGTCCTAGAGCGTAAATTAATTTTTTTCCATCTCACAAGTCTACTTTTAATTATGCATCTTAAACATTATTCCTTTCTTACTATAGCGCGCGCTCTCTCTCTAACAAATTTGTTCCGCCGGCCGGATTGAAACCCCTTTGGTTGCCCAGGCCTGATTTAGTTACCGAGTGATCAGTCTAAAGACTGATTCGATGCGTTCCGCCACTAATTCGTTTCCATCCATCTCTTAATTTCAAAATAGCAGTTGCATCATACGTCCCCTTTTGTTTCCTAGATGTTTTCCATTAGCTTCCTATAGTTTTCAAACTCTACAACTCCCCCGTGGTTTGTATACGATGAGGTTCTTGCACATGTTCTGCCATCTTGTCTTTCCTTCTTAGCAGAATTTTCCATGTTGTTCCTCCTTGGATTGCTCATTCTTTATCCTTCCATCTAACTTCAACACTCTTTCCTAACATTTAATTTCTAATAAACCTATTCGTTTCTGTTTCAGTTTCCTGAGTGAGCATGAATCACTACCAAACAATTATGTGGCTCAAACCTAAATGAGAAATTTATTCGTCATATTGCTACCAATGTTATTGGCAGATTTCTCTTGGCCATGATCACCGTCTTGGCCTGTCCTACTGTCTGCGATCTCCGTAATTTACTCACTTTGTTTACTTTGCATCCTACTTGCCTCTAGTAACCACTCTGTCGATCGATGTTGAGCCCTACTCTTCCTTCCTTCCATAATTGTTGCATCCGACGCAAAAGAAGTGCCTTACACTACTTCGTTAGGTTTAATTCAAGTCGGAATTTCTGTCTAGAAACAGTCTTATTTATCGTGACCTGTTGGATTACATATGGATCACTGTGGTAGCTTCTTTCATTATGCATTTTTGAAATACAATCACTGCCAAATTGTTTCGAAACAAATTACTTACGATATCATTAAAAATGTGACATGGGATTATTAGTTCGTAGATTAATATAAAATTTATTTTACAATTATCTTTAGTTTCTCGCTCGACGACCCACTACAAAATAAGAATAACAGTAATTTTAATTTGAGAATTGTATTCTCAATTGCATATATGAATCAGTGTCTATTACACAATTTAGTGGCGACGTGACATACGACAATTTTTCCTGTACCGGAACTCTAGTCCTGCTTTCCCGCTTTTCTAGAGCATCTGCGTTAGCCATGAACATGTGACTGCCTATAAAGCACTACACAGTTGAACCGCAAACCAACTATCACAGTTGTTGTGTATAACCTGCAACACCCACTATGAAGTTCAACGACCTTGACATTTCAATTGGCGTTCATAGATCCCATATTTTTCCATTATATGAATTATTCTGATTTTACGTATGACCGTCTGGTTCTATGTTTTGATAGAACCAATGTTATTTATATCCCCCCTCTCTTTTGTTGGTCATTATAATATAGTGAAATGCACTGCACTTCATCTCAGTTAAGATAAATTTGTCATAGTGGGTCTTGCAGCTAATACACAAAGTCTGTGATAGTTGGTTTTGCGGTTCAACTGCTTAGTGCTTCATAGGCAGTCACATGTTAAAATTTAGTATGTTACAAAGGCGAATGTTATAATCATTAGCTACGCTTGTTAAAGATGTCTACATAGATACCTTGTCAAGGTAGGTGTTCTACATAGATACCTGTGAAGATTGGTGTTCTGATTAGGCCGACACCAATATTTTGGCCGATATTGGCCGCAACCGAAATCGAATATTCGGTCGGTCCTTACTTTAAACCTCCCAAACGAAGATACCGAAATGTGGACGCCTCCCCCGTCTAGAGAGTACTGCAAACTGTAAGAAAGTTGTGTGAAGAAGAAACGAAGAAACGTCACGGCTGGTAAGAGTTGGAGTAATGAGGAGTAACTTTTCAAAACGCGATTAGTCCACAAATGAAAATTTTACAGGAGCAAAACACTAGTATTAGGAAAAGTTTTGCAGTAAATTAGGATTTGTGTATTAGAATTTACTAAGCTTAAAGAAGTTAAAAGAATTGAATCAGCGAGAAAAATCTTTATTTAAAGGCAGTGTTGCCAACTGAATTTTTCAAATCAATCGACTTTTCTTGTTTTTCACCAGCCGAAAGGACATAATTTGTTTTAAAACAAAATTAGATAAAAAAAACAACAAGAATCCAGTCTTTGTCCTTTATTTACACTAATAAGACACAACACAACACAAATGAAGCAGGAATTCGTGTCCAGTCCTGCTGTAGACTGTTTAAGTGTCAGCCTTTCATCCTATTTCTGATGCAGGGATGCTATAGCATTTCAGTCTTCCCTCTTCGTGTCCACGAGGAGGCTCAAACTCCAGAATTCCAGGATCCTTATCAAGGTACCTAAAAAATTTAAATAGTACCTATTTACGTGGACTCGTATCCAGAAATGAAAACGATACACGTAGTTAGTGTGTGCAGTAAAATCAGTTTAGCAGACAAATGTCTCCATCTGCCCTATCTCCCTTTTCACAACGCCTTTCTGCCGCTCCCTAGATCCAGAGCTGTGGTCCCTCACGCGTCAGTCATATTTTTCACAAACAGCAAGCTCACAGTTAAACAAGGTACTGGCCAGCCAATCTTTTCATGTGACAATACACTGGCCACAACAATAAGTGGTTCGGTTACACAGCAGGTACATTGTAGTGAAGTTGTAAAACGTTTTCTGTGTTGGCGCCTCAGATTTTATTTGCCTTACTGAAAAACTTTCGTTAGTAATCGGTAGTAAATGCACTTATCATGATTTGAATCAGTTTCACTGATGGACTTATTGCACTTTGATCAGAAAGTAGAATTTTGCACCTGACGTAAACGGTTAAAAATATCGTTTTCGAATGGAAACATCTTAGATCGATGTATCACACTTCGTAGAAATTTGCTTCAAACTAATCTTTGTCTGCGAGTGGACTTATCGCGTTTTGAAACGTCACTCCTCAGCAGTATTGCCAGATGGCAGAGAGAGAAAATACCTACAGTCACAAAAATGTACCCTATCACCTCATTAATGGCCCTACATCAGGGTCGTAGTCAGGATTTGGGTCTGGGAGGGGCTGAATCCAGGATGTTCTGGGTGTCGGTGGCCGAGTAGGAAGAGACCGACACAGACATAAAGGATGCACGCGTGTGCAGGTACGCAGGTGACCAGCCAGTGGGACAGCTGAAACTAGAAACACTAAATTAGAACGAGATATGTATTTCATAGAGAGTAATACTTAACTTTTACGTAGTTCTTGACTACAGAATGCTGATACATAGGTTAGATAGAGGCCTGCCTACTGATGATTCCTAGTGCCTATCCGATAGCCAAGTCTTAACTGGTGCCTATCTGATTCCCAAGTGTTAACTGGTTCCTATCTCAGTCACAAGTGAACGATGCAGCAGTCGTGGCCAGATCGGAGTTGCAGCAGAGGGTGCTCGTGGCTGACGTCGTACGAACGCCGTGCCGTGCGTGCATGGCGGCGCAAGTACATGGCGTGCACTTTATACTTGTGCGACACCACACAGTCTAAAATATCATTGGCTACTTCAAACTTTGCCACAATTTGTCGACTTCATTCCCGCGTGGTGACAACTGCTCTGTTGCCAACATTACCCGCTAGGCCTGTGTCGGCGATTGTAAAATTTTACCAAAGTACCTACGCGTTGGGGACTTTTGGATGAAAATTCCCTACATTATTTTAATGCTTAAAAGTACCTACGTGTAGGGAGAATTCCCTACGTCTGGCAACACTGCTCCTCAGTTACGAGTTCACAGAGCAATGGCTAGGGCCTTCTCCCCGCTGCAGGGTGTGGCAACTGACACCAGCGACAGGTAGAAATGCGGTAGGGGGTCGAGGGGGGGGGGAGGTGTGGGTTGGGAGGCGCCGTGCCCCGCGGCCGCGCCCCACCTGCTGTCCTTCAGATGCCGGGGCGCCGCGTGCCTGTGCCGGCATGGCGGCCATACCACAACGCCGTAACATACCGTAGCGCGACGCGCCGCGGGGTGGCGGCGGCGGACCGCCAGGATCGCGGGGGCGGCGCCTGCCGCTGCTGACGTCACTGGCCGCCTCGCGCAGCGCGTAGCGGCCGACCGCAGTGGCTGCGTGGTGCCCAGTCCAACGGCCCGGAATCTGGCAATATTATGGCCAAAAAGCAATCGCGCCTACCTTGAGGCGCGATCAGATGTCAAAGAGTTGATCATTATTAACGTACGAACTGCACTGGTAGCTCCTGCAACAAGGTCTAAAATTGTTGCAGAATGTCACAGGGTTCTGGTGGAGCTAGGGGAAAGCAATAGGGAAAAACTATTGTGGGTCCCTGGCCACTCGCGGATCAGTGGCGACGAACATGCCGACAGATTAGCCAGGATGGGGGCAGAGACTCCATTTATTGGACCGGAACCTGTCCTGACAATCACCAAGGCAGTGATCAAATTGGAGCTACGTAACTGGCTCAGAAGACAGCACGTATAATATTGGACCAAAATCTATCAACAAAAACATGGCAAGGTAATTATGCCAAAGCCATATTTTAAAAAAGTTCCCCTGGCGTATTCTGCTGCCTACTTAAGGTTTTCCTGGAGTTTTATGACTTTTGTCAAATATTTCTGGCAAAAAATAGTAAAAATGTTATACCAAATTAAATACACAAAATATAATATACAATATTTAATAAACCTCTTATAGAATTTAATATTTAGAATAATAACATATTACATTATTGAACAATTACAATTTCAATAAATAAGAATATACATAAGTTAAGTATTTAATTGCAGAATTTAGTAGTAGTAGTAAATTGAGTGATAAATAAGTAATTAAAATTCCTACAATATTCATTGGAGATTTTTTGTCTATAAGTTAATTAATGGAGAAATAGTTTTTTATAGTTGCGAATTTCAGTAACTATTGTTCTTGTTTTATGTATATATTTTCAGCTTTGGCTTGCTCCTTTAACAGGTTATGTAAAAGAGTCATTAATAAAGTGTTAATCCTTTTAAAGTAATCATTTTTATAGATTTCCTACCGACATTGTATTGTTGATGCTTTAGTAGACGTAGAAAATCTCAGGCGTAAGTCCATATTTAAGGCCAACATTGCAAAATACGTAGGTTAGTTTTTCTTGATTAAGAAATAAATTGACACTTCAAATATATTTTTAAGAAAGAAAATTATACATTTTTATACACTTGCACGTACTACGAAAAAACATACTACTCTTGGCGAGAGCAAAAACACACTGTCTCTACTTAAGCTTCCTTCGTTTGTTATATTCATTAACATCTGAAAGTGAGTCTTACACTGCTTCTTTTAAAAATAAACCTCTTTGAAGAAAATACATTAACATTTGCATTTTTATCGTGAATTAATTAATATATATATATGAATATACAGAAAATAAAAAAAAATGTACACTTGTTACATCAATTGTGAAGACAAAAAAATATTGTAAGAAGACATTAATTCTTCTCCCGCTCTTAATCTATACTTTTTTCCTCCTACCCCTATGGTAAGGCTTCATTACATATTTAATTTTATATCATTATTTCTTGTATGTCGACTCCATAATGGATAATGTACCAGATCACCATAATACAATAAAAATAACAAATTTTCATCTTGGCGGTATGAAATGTTATTTAATAATATGCCGTATCGACTACGTTTACACAGCAAAGATAATGCTGAATGGCGGACTATAAGAGCAAGTGCAAATCCTTAAATACCTCAGAGTCACAAGAATTTTCAAAAGCAATTTGGAGAAGTTTCTAAGGAGAAAACATAAAATGTTTCGTATGGAGTGTTCTGAATGGTGCTTAAACTTGGACGATGAGCATTGAAGAAGATCAAGGTTGGAGGTTTTTGAGATATGGACATGGCGGAGGATGGACAAATTAAAAAATGAAGAGGTACTTAGAAGAGTGGTAGAACAAAGACAATTACTGGATATAATATAACGTAGGAAAATGCGAAAGGATTCGGCGTATATTAAGAAGAAGGAGAGGTTTGTAAGTCAGTCATAGTAGTCTATGGCGAAGGAAACTCAAGGGAAGAGGAGATTTCAGATCCTGAATGTGATGGATGGCAGTATCTACAGCAAAAATAAAAGGAAGCAATGGATCTCAGAAAACGGATGTGCAAAGGGCCTGCTAATACAATAGAAAACTAATGATGACTCATTAGTACGATGTGTAGAATTCATTGGAAATTGCCATATGTAGTTGAGCTGTCAAGCTTATGTTAAAGCAGGAAATAAAGAAGTCATCCACTCGATGAAGAGAATGAAACACGCATCCATAAGCGTCTCTCTAACAAGGTAGTTCTACAATGCGGCAGATGAAACATATCGCGAGAAATGATGAATACCACTCACTTTTCATTTACTTTTCGCATTAATATACTGTGAGACAATAATATGAGATACAAGTAAAACCAAGTTAACAAACGAACACAGACATACAGTACAAGAAAAGTCAAAATATATTATAGTTACGGTAAAACATAAAAGGCAATGTAGCCATCAAGCAGGAGGATTGCATTAAAACCCTAGACTTCTATTTTATCAGTATGACGGTAGTTAATATCAAGAAAAATGACATCAATGATAGGACATATCTGCAGTAAGTACACCAAGTCATCTTGATAGCATTTAATCTATGTCTCCAGGTACCGTTGTAATAAATCTTAAAATCATGAAAAGTTAGGTTGATGCAGGTTCAGCATAGATGTCTAAACAAAATTATGTGTGTCTCTAAAACTATCATTCCAAGCAAGTGAGTACACCCGGGTGGAGAATCGAAACTGGGGTCTGTTTTCTCTCCGTAATATTTTACCAGAGAGGATGCCAACCACATATATCGATACAGTAAAGCTGCATGTCCTCAGGGAAATTATCGACTGTTGTTTCATTTGCTGTCAGTCGTTTGCAGTAATTGCATGGCGAAGCCACATTAGCTGATGTTAGACGGCCAGCTCAGTGCAGATGTTTGCCCCTACACCAATTGGAAAAGCTGCTGTCCCTCTTCAGGAATCACACATTTGTCTGGCCTCTTCACTGATACCCCTATGATGTGGTTGCACTTACGATACGGCTAGATCGCTGAGACACGCACATAACCCCACGTCGGCAATGTTTGTGGTTCATGGTGGTAGTGATGGTAAATAGTTATGCAATTACTAAAAAAGGAAGGAATGGTGATTGGGGTTGAACGTCCAGTCGACATCGAGGTCGTTAGAGACGAAATGCCTCCTAGTTCGTAAGTAGTTCATAAGTAGTTTGTAAGTTTAGGGACTGATGACCCCGTAGTTAAGTCCCATAAGCTTAACAAACATTTGAACATTTTTGAACGAAATGCCGGCCTCGGTGGCCGAGCGATCTGCGGCGCGTCAGTCACGTTCTGCACGGCCACTACGGTTGGGGGTTCGAATCTCCCCGGGCATGGATATTTGTGCCGTCCTTAGTATTAGCTAGTTCATAAGTAGTTTGTAACTTTAGGGACTGATGACCCCGTAGTTAAGTCCCTTAAGCTCTACAAACATTTGAACAATTTTTAGAGACGAAACTTACGATTGAATGTTTGGGGGAGGATGAGGAAGGAATTTGCCGTGCCCTTTCAAAGGAACCATCGGCTTCTGCTTTGAATGATTGCGGAAATTGCGGACAACACGAATCTCGATGGCGGGAGGTGCATTTCAACCACGTTCCTCTCGAATGCGTCCAGTGTGTCACCAGAGCGTCACCTCATTCTGTGTCTACTGTTATTGTTTAAAAAAATGATAATCTGTGTTTGGAGATGTAGTCATGTAGGTTCTTTGAATCTTAGGTCGCAGTGGTACCGATTACCAATCTGTTTGATTCCCACGCAACGATAAAGAAAACCTTTGTGAGAGCCACAAAATCGCCAAGCGTAGTTGATGCGAAACTGGAGCGAAAGTTTTTTCACAGATGAATGATCACGCTCTTGGACTACCTCACCTACACGTTTCTCCTCGCCACACCCGAACAACCAACCAACCAACCAACCAACCGATGACCACGCTGTTTGATTCCACACACCCCGTTCAATCAGCCAAAGTATTGCGCGCGTGAGGCATTTACTAACAGCTCAACATCTAATGTATCTCTCCTAAACATTCGATTACTCTTTCACAATGTGATACGTAGTATGCACCCTTCAGCACGAGAGTTAATTTTGTCTCCTTGAACGACCGGAAGCGTCCAACAGGTGAGCTGAGGTGTTGCGGCCCGCAGGCCAACGACCGGGCGCGCTGGCAGGTGACGCCAGCACAGAGTTGTATTGATTACAGCGCGGCCGATTCATTATTCAGCGGCCGCCATTGCCGCCACCTGCCGCCGCTGCCCGGGCCTCGCCGCCTTCATTACGCTAATCTGCGCACGCATCTCCCACCCCACCCCTCCTCACGCCCCGTTAACGCCCGCGCACCCCACGTGACTCCTCGAGTATCACTCGTCACGCTTCGTCGGCCGAGGAACGCCGAGTATTAGCGTCCGCTGGATGCGGGGGTCGGAAAGGGACGAGCACTGTTTCGCAGGCAGACCGAGTCAATTATCGGCTCTCTCCACTTGCCACTGCCCCCATCGCATTTCGGCTAAAGTAGAGTTCAACGCGCCCTCCCAGCTCTCGAGTTTAATCTGGTGCAAAAGGGATGCAGTAGTCAAGTTGTGGCAGTAGTATTCGTATTAGGGGGCTCCCTGAACTCAAATTGTTGTAGCTCTCTAAAACCAATGAGGGGTGATTTCCTGGACGATAGCGTGAAAATAAGTCACCAGTCTTTAGTTCAAATAGTGAGCCGACTAGGTGACATCTCAAAAAAAAAAAAAAAAAAAAAAAAAAAAAAAATAAAAAAAAAAAAAAAAAAAATAAATAAATAAATAAATAAATAAATAAATAAATAAATAAATAATCATTTACACTCCTCACATCATCTTAAAATCTGAGAGGCGTTAATGCGAATAAACTGTAAGGTTCCTACATATAATTTTATATTTTCAATTCTAAGTCAATGTTATGTATCTTTGCCGTGTTAGTATATTTAATTTTATACCGGGAGATCAAAAAGTCAGTATAAATTTTAAAACTTAATAAATCACGGAATAATATAGATAAGATAAAGCAGTCAACAATCCGAAGATTGGTTTGAACACGACAGTGCATGGTCCTGTTTGGAGGTGGTATACCGTTGTCTTACTCCGACCTTCTAACTGACTTACCAAGCTAGTTATAGGGGGACCTACAGTTCAACGTGTGTTCCGAACCACGGTGCTACTCGGTATTTTTCACATGAGCAATATTGCCAGAGGCGAAAAAGTGGAAAGGAACAGATAAAAATCCTATTACCTGGCGGGAAGAGGTAAAGATTGACACACAAGCTTGTTGACACACATGCTTGGAATGACATGGGGTTTTATTAGAAAAAAAGAAGACAAATGTCCCTCATCTTATCAGAAAAGCAATAATTAGCATAACAAATTAAGACAAAGCAAAGACGATGTTCTTTACAGGGAAAGCTCAATATGTTCATCATTATTCCTCAACAATAGCTGTAGTCGAGGAATAATGTGAACAGCACTGTAAAGCATGTCCGGCGTTATGGTGTGGCATTGGCGTCGGATGTTGTCTTTCAGCATTACTAGAAATGTTGGTCTATCACGATACACTTGCGACTTCAGGTAACCCCAAAGCCAATAATCGCACAGACTGAGGTCTGGGGACCTGGGAGGCCAAGCATGACGAAAGTGTCGGCTGAGCATACGATCATCACCAAACGACGCGCACAAGAGATCTTTCACACATCTAGCATTTTTTTCGGTTCTAATAAAATCCCATTCCATTCCAAGCATGTGTGTCAATTTTTACCTCTCTATCAAAATGTTCAAATGTCTGTAAATATATCGGACCAAACTGCGTGGTCGTCAGTCCGTAGCTTACAAACTACTTAAATCTAGGTAAACTAACCTAAGGACAACAGACACACCCATGCCCCAGGGAGGACTCGAACCTCCACGGCGAGCAACCGCGCACTCCGTAGCGAGACGCTTTAGACCGCTCGGCTACTCCACCGCTGCACCTCTCTATCTATGTTAAACCTTGATGTATTAAGTTTCCAAATTTATACTGATTTTTTAATAACCCGGTAATTTTGATTCCATGTAAATTTCTCAGCTTATCTTGATACTACATTCCTGAAAATGAAAAAAGAACACCATGAATTCGTCAATCCAGCTGAGTGAAGTATTATTGATACATTCTTGAGGATGTATACAAAACACGATCAGGCAGTCAAAACCTTACGCTCGTCAGTACAGTCACCAGAGCGTGCACAGCGTCGACGCTAGTATCATGTGTACCCTTCTTTTGCCGCAATTCATGGTGCAACTTTCTCATGGAGACGATTGTAGAGGTGCCGAATGAAGTCTTATGGTAATGCCCGCCTTTCAGTTTCCATCTGATGCCTCAATTAGACCACATCTTTTTCCGGTCGTGTAGAAAGCGCCAAGATGTTTCATCCGGCCTCAGACATGCTCAATGGGGGACAGATCTGGGAATAATGACGGGCAGGGTACTTGACGTACACGTAGACGAGCACATTGGGTTGTTCAGTACGTGTGGACGTGCATTGTCCTGTTGGAGACGCACATCGCGTTTTTGGTGGATGAACGGTGGTAAAACGGGTTGAATGATGGTTTCAGTGTACCGTGTACTCTTAAGTTTTCCCACAACGAACACCAGAGGAGAACGGTGTAGGATATGGCTCCACACACCATAATGTCAGGTTTAGGCCCCATTTACCTGGTCTCGTACACTCCAGATTTTCGCACTCCTCTACACGACACTACACACGCGTACGGCCATATTTGGCACCCAGGCATGGACGACTCTCATCACTGAAGACAACACGTCTCCATTCGTCCTTTCATCAGCGCCTATCATGACAATATTGGAGGCAGACTACAAGATGTTGGTGCGTGAGCGGAGAACACTCTAATGGTACACATATTCGTGCATCATTGTGAGGGGAGCAATATTGTATTCTCCTCATTCTCCTCTAGTCTAGAGAACATTGAACAGTGCACAATACACTGAAACCATCATTTAACACGTCTTGCTACCACTTATGCACCAACAAGGTGTTATGCTTTTTCAATAGGACAATGCAGATCCACACGTATCTCGTACCACCCAACGTTCTCTTCAAGGTGTACGACAACTACCCTGGCCAGCACGATCCACATATATCTGCCCCATTGAGCACGTTTGCGACCGCATGAAACGTCATGTTGGGCAGTCAGCATGAGCGGCACGAAATCTGGCCCAATTGAGGTACGAGGTGGAAATTGCAGTCTGCACGGCCGCTACTGTCGGGGTTCGAATACCCCCTCGGGCATGGATGTTTGTGTCGTCTTTAGTATAAGGTAGTTCATAAGTCGTTTGTAAGTTTAGGGACTGATGACCTCGCAGTTAAGTTCCTTAAGCTTAACAAACATTTGAACTTTATAAATTGCATGGCAGGCCATTCCACATAACCACATTCGGAACCTCTATGATCGTTTCCATGGAAGAATGCAGCTTCATGACCTCGCAGTTAAGTCTCTTAAGCTTAACAAACATTTGGACTTTGGAAATTGCATGGCAGGCCATTCCACATAACCACATTCCGAACCTCTATGACAGTTTCTATGAAAGAATTACAACTTACATTCCTGCACGGTATTAACCTCAACATAGTGGACGCTCCGGTGACTGAATACTGCCTATGTGATCGTGTATCGTATACAACCTCAGGAATGTGTCAATAAATTTTCCCTCTGCTGGTTCGCTGAATTCATGGTGTTCTTTTTTCATTTTCCAGGAGTTTATATACCTTTGGAGATACTGTTATCGCTGGGCGCGGAGATTGTAGCGAGTAGGAGGAGAGTCTCTCTGTTGTAGTTAGTATGAGGAGTTTGGAGAAGTCAGTACATTGAATCTGTTTAGAGCCGTCGGTTTGTGGAGTCTGTCTGTGCAGGTATTCTGAGGGCAACTTTTTATAAGAAAACTTTCTTATTAAGCTTTTGGCGAAGGAAGAACGTGGAGGTAAATACGCGCCAGAGAAAGAAAGCATAAGACATTTTGTAATAGCAGGTTAGATATCAAGTAAAAGCGTGCTATGTCACCATTTTGTCATTGTCAAGGTAAAGATATGACCAACTTTTTTTTTTTTATTTTCACTGTTCATTGTAAATTGTTGAAGAGAATGCTCCATGTCATTATTTGATTTCCTTTGTAAGTGTAAAATTTTGCTTAGAAGTCAATGTAGGACCTTGTGTTAAAACTAAAAGATGTGTTAGTCTACATCATTATATCATGTAGTAAGTTTCCCCTTACCTCTTCATATTAAAAAAAATTGAAATCCGATTTTGCATAAGCATATTTTACTTTGGACCAAACTACACTTTCCATACAGGAATTATCTATTCATTTATGGTTTGTTCTTCTTCTTCTGCCTTTGCTGCCTTCATTCCTGTGTTACTGTAATTGTTGCAAGAGAATTGAATGTGTTATCCAGCTTGGAGGTAAGTGCAAGAACAGGGCCATAACCGAGGTGGAGTAGCCGAGCGGTCTAAAGCGCTTCGCTGCAGAGCATGCGCTTGCTCGTCGTCGGAGGTTCGAGTCCTCCCTGGGGCATGGGTGTATGTGTTGTCCTTAGGTTAGTTTACCTTAGTTTAAGTAGTTTGTAAGCTACGGACTGATGACCACGCAGGTTGGTCCTATAGATTTACAAACAAACGGGGCTATAAATTAATAAATTAGACAAAACTGAGCAATCACTTTCATGTTCTGCTGCTTCTGCGCATAAAAGCCTTACCTCATTCTCGACACATTAAATGCAGTTGTCATACATTTCGAAAGAGTTGTCAGACTACATTATAAAAGATACGCATTTTAGATAAATTTTTGTTCAAAGTAAATATCCAATTTCTATTCAGCCCACTTAAAGTGGCATGTGGCAATTTTCATTAAGCTTACGTAAAACTGATACTTTTCAAAACACCCATAGAAATTTTGGGATTAATTATTCCTTTAGTAGAGACAGTTTTACATAATTTGACCACACCATGGATACGTTCCTTCCGAACCTACGTTCACGTGATTCGAAAAATGGTCGTTTAAACTGTCAAACAATGTAAAAGAAGGAAATGGAAACATCTCTTGCCTGTAGCCCTATCTTCCGGAAGCGTAACCATTTATTCCATTGTATGTGTGGCACAGATTTGCCAACAATGGGATTTCCCCCAGATGTAGGGGTGAAAATTTCTTTCAGGGGGCTATTTATGGGGAAAGAAAAGTCAGGGGTAATTTTACGGAGAACAAAAAAGGTCACGAGGATTCTTAGGAGGGGGGGGAGGGTGGCGAGAATCTGTAAAGCATGTCTGCCAGAGGGGGTAGTTGGAGCATCACAATAACGCCGATAAACATTTCAGCGCTGAAATACGTTAGAAACGTAATTGGAGTTTTCATTTATTTTCGAAATCATGCTTCTCATATGAGAAGTATTCTTTTTTTCCTTTGTTTTGGATTAGAATTTCAAAAATGTTTGGACAACTGCCCATATATAGAATTTTACTATAACAGCGGTTGTCACCCTCAGTCACCCTACACAGTCATAGTAATGGCCCTCAATTACTTTGCCTTGCTTCCTTTCTTCCAAATCAATACGGCACCAAGTCTTCAGATTGCTTACAAAGAGAACAAGTGATCTGCATGCAATGTCTGCATGCAATGTAACACAACCCATGTATTAGATGCAAAATCTTAAAAAAGAATTGGCTACCGTTATGCACTTGTTTCGACATTAAATCATGTCACTGTCCTTGTACGTATCTTCACTCCTGTGATTATCTGATTGTATAGTGATAATGTAACGTTATGAATAACGTGTAAAATAAAAATTTCAATGTTTCTTAAATTATATAGTACAAGCCTACAGATGCAAATTGTTTATTCTGCAACAGTTTTTCTATATATAATATGTGCAGGGGGAGTGAGGATGCATTCTTTTTGTTATATATCTTAACTCTTCACATACCGGGTATCAAAAGGTCAGTATAAATTTGAAAACTTAATAAATCACGGAATAATGTAGATAGAGAGGTAAAAATTGACACACATGATTGGAATGACATAGGGTTTTCTTAGAACCAAACATCTACCGTAATCGGACCTTTTTTCTTCGAAGAACTGCGTGATTCTGGTTTTGTAACTGCTACCGTGACGGGTCAGAGGTACGCCGATATGTTACAGAATCGCATCATCCCCAACCTGCCTGATAAACACCTGCTGGAACATATGAATTTTATGCAGGATGGCGCTCCACCCCATGAAAAATCTTTTGCGCTCGTCGTTTGGTGATGATCATGTGCTGGGTCTCACTTTCGTCATGCTTGGCCTCCCAGGTCCCCATATCTCAGTCCGTGGGACTATTGGCTTCGGGGTTACCTGAAGTCGCAAGTGTATCGTGATCGATCGACATCTCTAGGGATGCGGAAAGACAAAATCCGACGCCAATGCCACACCATAACTCCGGACATGTTTTACAGTGCTGTTCACAACATTATTCCTCGACTACAGCTATTGTTGAGCAATGATGGTGAACATATTGAGCATTTCTTGTAATGAACATTATCTTTGCTTTGTCTTAATTTGTTATGCTTATTATTGCTTTTCTGTCGGATATTTTTTGAACTTTTTTTTTCCTTTTTGTTCTACCCATGTCATTCCACGCATGTGTGCCAATTTTTACCTCTCTATCTACATCATTCCGTGATTTATTAAGTTTTCAAATTTATACCAACTTTTTGATCACCCGGTATATAACATCAGGGAAAGAGAGAGGGAGAAAAGAAAGAGAGGGGAGGGAGAAGAGAGAGAGAGAGAGCACTAGGAAGATTAATCATTTTTAATCTTAACCTTTTTTTTCTTCTTTTTTTTTTTCAGAAAATAGGACACAGACTCCTGGTTGCCTTTTGATATCTTAATGGCAGAGATGGCAACTCTGTTGCAGTAGTAGCAGGTATGCCTTCATTCAGAACGCAGTGTAGGAACAGTATAGGGTGTTTTAGAATATCAAATGTTTCTTAAGCTTAAGGGACTTAACTGCGGGGTCATCAGTCCCTAAACTTACAAACTACTTATGAACTACCTTATACTAAAGACAGAAACATCAGTCATCCAAGCCCGAGGGGCATTCGAACTCCCCGGCAGGGATTGGCCTCGCGCATCGCAGCATAGCGCCTCGGTGTTTTAGACAAATATATGACCGTTATTAAATGGCATTAAGGAGAGCATCAAGATTTGTATGCACAAACATTGTTGCCACATGTCGTCCTGAGGCGAATTGTCGTGAGTCATAGTGACGTGGAAAGGAGGTAGAATCGTTTTCAAATAACCGGTTTTATTCATAACTTGCCCCTCATCAGTCAGCCGAGGCCAACAGCATCGTAGAGGATCGGTAACCCTGAATGAATCGCGATGAGGCCGCCGACATGATATGGAGTAACTGTGCGGGGAGCCACCGGGAAGCAAGTGAGATACCAGACTGCAAGCATTAAAGCTGCATATATTCCAGACGGCTGTGGAGAGGCTTGGTCCTTTTCGTTAGTCCAAAATCACTATGAATGGACGATGAAAAATTGGCACAAGGTTTTCTTCACAGACGAATGCCGCATACGATTTATAACAGAAGACCGTCAACTAGATGTGTGGAGGAAACTTGGTAATCCTGCAGAAACGTGGCGGATCAATGACATTCTGGCCTTATGTAAAGTGGGACTTTAGGACGACATTATTGCCCTCAAGGGCAAACTCGTGGCTCTGCAATCGTAGTTGATCTATTTCATCAGCACTTCGGAGACGACTTTATGGACATTATCCATAGCATTTTTTTGCGTGATTTCAGCCGTCGTACTGGTATTGGACGGTTGGATTGGCCTGCATGTTGTCCGGTATGATTCCAATTAAACATGCTTGACATAAATAGAAAACAGCTGCCCGAGCACGTCCTAACCATCCACAAAATCTACCGGAGTTAAGCAGGTTTACCCTTAAATAATGGGATAAAGTAGTAGTTAAGGGAACTAATTGAAGACATTCCATGTACGGTGTAGGCTTCATACATGGACTCATACAATTATTTATTGAATGCTGTTACTACACAAGGTGGGCCTGCCTTAAGAAAAGTGGTGTTTGGTTCTGTTTGAATATGAAGGAAGTGATTTGTTGGGTTTTATTTTACCATATATCGAAAGATGCATTACTTTATAAATACAAATTCACCATAGAGTAGATTAGCATAGAACTTTGTTTTGGTGAGTGACGCAAAACTAGTTTTGGACTGTGTAGTAATGTGGTCTAAAAAAGGATAAACCACCGACGATATATATTCAAATTTAATCGAAGTCTAAGTTCGAACCTAGGGCAGAGACTAATCAAAGACATTACCCTATTTTTATTATTTTTTTTCTTTCTCGTGAACCATTTTAATTTCAATTGGATGCGATCCTCTTAGAAAAGTGAGGAAGGGTGCGACGAAGTAGGCAGGGAAAAGGGAACTTGAGGCATAGCGACTTTGTCCCCAATTGTTCCTCAGATGCAAGAAGTGACGAGGGCATAAAGTTCCAGGGTAATATTTCATAATTGATAATAATGCATAATTGATCAAAAAACACTTTTAATTTTGTCATTATCGTTACTTTCTACCACTGTCAATCTGCTCCAAATTTCTTGGCATTGCATTCCTCGTAACAACTAAGTTAAGGAGACAAGAATGTCAGTGCTCATTGGCATCTACACGAAACAAAAGACGTCGTCTCATTAAGACATAGGGACGATCAGTGAGTTTCCTGAGGATTGATGTTTTCTGCCTTTTTCTCGTAGCAATGTGTTTTCCATTGGTATATGAGCCCTAACGAAACGTTTCTGTGAGACGACGAATGGAACGTGTTCCAAAGAAAAATTTAAAAACATTTGTGGTACTTGGGTTTCCGTTCTGTCTCGTAGTATAGCTAGTGCAAATATTGGCAAATTCGACAACTGACTTCTCGTCGCCAACAAACAAATACTGAACTACGCAGCCACGTATCCACATGACCGAATTCGTTTCTGCGCTCTGAAATGACAACTCATCCTGGAAAACGAGTGACTGTGTAGTTATGGCTCGGTAACTCCGCGTGTGAGGAAAGCAAATGTCTGTGGCACCAACTGCCGAATATCCCTCACCCAACCGCATTCAGCGCGATTCTCATCCGTCACTTTGCGGGTGACAAGCAGCGGGTAGTCTGGCAGGTGAATTTGGTTACGCATAATTGTCACGTCTGCTTCCCGATAACTGTTATGTCCCAAGCGGGTTGTATGTTCATATCAGGAGTATCGGTGCTCACTGCCAGCGACTCAACATGTCACTTTATAAGGGCGTAATTGTATCAATCACATTCAGCGCCATATTCAGTTCCACATATGAGAATATTATCCTCGTCGATGTCAAGTATGTGGGGAACAGTGCTGCGTGGTTGTAGCTCAGTGCGAGGAAGAAGACGGAAGAGGCTGGAATGTCCGAAAACAGCTTCAGAGGACAGAGTGATAAACCTTAATGCCTTTAACACCATACTTGTAAAACGTGTCGGTTATCGACACCATATTTTAATGCGAACATGAAAAAGGCCCAAAGACGTCTGTTCCTCGGAAGCGTGGAGGAGCAAAGGACCTTCAACAGTATTCCCATTTTAAATATTAGAATGGACCGCAAAGCTGCGAGCACACGGAGTGCTACAGGCAGCGATTCTGGTCCCGTCTTCATTAAAACAATGTGTCCGTTGCAGGATGTCTACAGCTCGTGATATTTCAGCCCTGCCCCGATCTGATGCAACAAGCGCTTGCTGTTGGCTGAAGAGCACCGAAGGTCAGTTGCGAAATCAATGTCAAAACAACAATTTGTGTCTCTTTCAATTACTGGTGCGACCCAACAGAAAGACAGTCGTGAGATTTGGTTATCGAGACTATAGCTCCATGTCACGCTATAGGGTAGCACATACGCTAATGGTGTGTGTTAATCCTCACCACGAAGGTCGATGGCGTCGGCAGAGCATCAAAAAGTGTACCCACCCACTGTCAACCCAGTGAGATGTAGTCGAGGGCCACAGATTAGAGGTTCTAAACCAATAGAGGACACCCCGTCTCACCGAGCGCTGGAACAGGATCCATGGTGTCGGTTAGCGACATAGTACTGCGATGCTGCTCGCGTACCCCATCTGTCGTAGTACCACCATAAATAACGAGTGGTCAGACGCTCGACTGAAATCAAGACTACTGGAGCCTCAGGATTTGGCAGCCCTGGCAAGACGTATCTGCAACGCCTGGTCCTGTGGAAAGTGGACCATTCGCTTGAGGCCCACTTCCACAAATCTAGTGAAAATCTTCGTGTTATTGATAAGTAAGGTCGGGGACAGTAATTGCTGTTGAATCTGTATCATGTTTTGCACGTGGTTATAATCGGTTCTTCTAGGACCTCCAAGACTTCACAGTGGGAGTCACTGAATCCTGGCTGATGTCTGTATAGACAGGTGCCAGCGATTGTGGAAAATAACGGCAGAACCCTTGAGGGATGACGTCAGGTCTCGGCTCCCACCTCTCTTCAAGCAGATCAGTTCTCACAGTCTGGAAGTTGTTGCAAAAGTGAGCTGAGATACCTCTGGGGGATGGAAACTCTTCGAGTACAGTCTAACATGACTCTATCGAAGCATCGTCCGTCGTCCATTATATCAACGTGAATCAATGCCCTTCAACGATGTCGTCGGTTTGCAGTGATGTAATTCATGGACAGTCGTTCCTGAGCCACTGTGTGTTGAGTCCGCACACAAACGATCGTTTCCGGAAAGTTGTGGCTTCGCGCGATCCACCATTATCTACTATACAGTTGAGTACGTTATTGTGCTAATTAAATTAAAATGAGTTCCTATCTGTGGCCACATAAAATCACTGTTATCGAAGAAGCTTAACGGAATACAACCAGAAAATATCTCTTAGGTACATTTCGGTCTGTCCCCTATTACCATCTTTCCTTCTATAATCTTTAGGAATTCCATAAAGTTGTATGTTCCAGTATTAGTCTTTGCGGAGACTTTCCTCTAACTCATTTTCCTCGGCGTTTAATTTTCAGACTTCAATGAGAATATCTTTGTCTGTATGTCTCTCTCTCTCTCTCTCTCAACAGTTTCCGGCCAATATCCACCCACCCACACACACACACCCACACACGCACACACGCACACACCACACAGACATTATATGTGTTTTTCATTGTGCTGTCACCTACTGCCAGGTACTACACATCATCTGCCTCAGTAGTCATTAGACAACGTACGAGAGTTGTATGGAGTACTCCGCAGGACTAACGGATTTCGAACGTGGTCAGGTGATTGGGTGTCACTTGTGTCAGAAGTCGGTACGCGAAATTTCACACTCCTAAACACCCTTAGGTCCAATGTTTCTGATGTGACAGTGACATGGCATCGTGAAGGGACACGCACTGCGCGAAAGCTAGCAAGGCGACCTCGGCCATTAACAGACGGAGACAGCCGATAGTTGAAGCGGGTCGTACAGTTTAATAGGCAGGCATCTATCCAGAGCGTGACACAGGAATTCCAAACTGCACGAGAATCCATTTCATGTCCTATGACAGGCAGGAGGTGCGAAAACTGGATTTCGTGTCGAGCGGCTGCCCGAATCCACACATGACGCAGATCAATGTGAAACGACGCCTTGCTTGGTGTAAGGAGAGTAAACATTGGACGATTGAACTGTGAAAAAATATTGTGTGGAGTGACGAATCACTTCAAGTGATCTAAAATTAGCAACAAGGAATAAAACAATATTTTACTCAACTTCTTCACAAAGGGGAATACAGTATGACAAATGTTATATCGCGGCTATTGGCAGCGATGTCATGAAAAGAACACTTGGAAAAGGCAGGGGCAGTTTGAGTACGAAGGTTTGGTAATTAGTTACACCACAGTCTAACAGATCAGTCACGACATTCATTGCTGTGAAAGTTGTTTCATGTGACAGTTGCGATAACGGTAGCATCCCTAGCGGTGGGCAGGCTTGTGCTACGTTCGTAATCTAAAAGGCACTTTCTTTGAGACGCAACAATTTGGTATGGAGTCTAATGATTCGCACATTCTTCCATTTCACTTAGCTTTTAGAAAAGAAAATAAGGAAAGACAATTTTTTATTTATTGCCACAATATGTTCCAATACTTACCCTCCCTACAGTAAAAATTGCAACAAAGCACTTTAAGCTACACTGCTCTCACTTATCCTGTATTGTATTCATAAATGCAGTTGCCGTAGTCTTGGAGCGTAGCTGTCGCAGTTTACAACAAGCATGTGTAGGAGTGTCGTGATTGTTCGTATTAGACTGTGCATGCACTGCGTTTTGCTTCAATTGTTTCTCTCTTACGTTTGAGAATATTCGGGGATAGTATGATTCCAATTTTACCCTCGAAGAGTAAACTGAAATGCGATTAATTAATATTTGTGTTTTTATTTGTTTTTATCAAATGTTTATGTTCGAAGATAACGTAATTCAGTTACAATTTCACTTTTTAATCTCTTATCAAACAAATAACAACCCTTTTAAGTAGGTTATTATTCGCTAGTATTTTTATGAAATTATGATTTCATGATATGGCACTGAAATTGCACCCGAAGATGAGTAATGTTGAGATTAAATACAGTCTGGCGAGAAAACATCTTCCTTAGTGTCATTTAAGAACTGAAATGAGGAAAAGACGCTACAAAATCTGAATCGAAGAAAAATGACGCTTAACCGTGAACAGCCATAATTTTTGAACAAATCTAGGACGAGGAAGAATACCTCCAAGGGATGGAAATTGGTACACTAAATTAAATTTGAAAAAATAAAATAAAAATGACGCAAAAGACAATGAGAAATAAGAAAACAGTGCGAAGCGTCGAGAAATAATGTAACATTTTTGACTACTAGTTTTGAAAAAAATAATGTACTATTGATGAGGAGAAAATTGCTTTTAAGGAAGCGAAGGACGCTCCACAATTGATGAAGTTATTATTTCACAGCGAATAGTACAAAAATGCGCAGATTTGTCAAAGAATGAAGGCTGCAGATAATGAGTTTACTCAAGTTTTTGTCAGATTCACGACACAGAAACTTTGCAATGTAAGTGAACCACTACCTACTAAATGCTTGTATCAGAGCACGGTTATCAGAATATATCAGCCTGACAGCTGACAGCAGCTTTGTAAAGATTATGGGACTTAACTACGGGGTCATCAGTCCCTAAACTTACAAACTACTTACGAACTAGCTTATACTAAAGACGGCACAAACATCCATGCCCGAGAGGGGATTCGAACCCCCCGACCGCAGCAGCTGTATTCTGACAGTGCTGCAATCCTTGTTGATAAATAATAGGAGATTTAGAAAAGAATTTGCTTTTTGAAACAAAGTAATGCGTAATTTGATTACAGACTTTTAAACTGAAAAGTGATCTTCACGGTGAATGCACACATTAGAACCAAACTACGTATTAAAAGAATTTCGAATTAGCAAAATCTCTACATTTACTTAGAAAATGAGGTGATATACCGTCATAGAAGAGGTATAGAAATTATGTTTAGTAATTCAGCTGGGTATGTTGAATAAAAATTTGTTGCAGTCATAAGAGCGAGATAGAGAGACCTTTGATTTGGCAGGAAGGGAGGAATACATATATACCATGTGGTCAAAAGTATCCGGACAGCTAGATGAAAATGTCTTACAAGTTAGTGGTGCCATCCTTCGGTAATGCTGGAGTTCAATATGGTGTTGGACCACCCTTGGGCTTGATGACAGCTTCCACTCTCGCAGGCATACGTTCAATCAGGTGCTGGGAGGTTTCTTGGGGAATGGCAGTCGGTTCTTCACGGAGTGCTGCACTGAGGAGAGGTATCGATATAGGTAGGTGAGGCCTGGCGCGAAGTCCGCGATCCAAAACATCCCAAAGGTGTTCTATAGGGTTCACGTCACGACTCTGTGCAGCCACTCTATTACGGAGATGCTATTGTCACGTAACCACCCCGCCACAGGCGTGCATTATTAACACGTGCTCGATCGTGTTGAAAGAAACAGTCGCCAACTCTGAATTGCTTTTCAACAGGTGGCCCACAACTGGTTCACCTCTTAATTTAATAATAGACAACAGAAGGTAATACTCCGCAGTGTAGAAAATGGCTATGACGTGCAATCCCAATGGGGCACAATTAAGTATGGGGTGCCCCAGAGGTCTGTTTTGGGACCATTGCTTTTTCTTATTTATATATATGATATGCCTTCGAGTATAACAGGTGACTGTAAAATATATTTGTTTGCTGATGATGCCAGCTTGGTAGTGAAGGATGTTGTTCATAATATTGACACAGTATCAAATAATGCAGTTAAAGAGATAAGTTCATGGCTTGTAGAAAACAAATCACAGTAAAACTCAGTTTTTACAATTTCTAACACATAATTTGACGAAAGCTGACATTCTGATTACACATAATGGGCATGTGATAAGTGAGACTGAACAGTTCAAACTTCTAGGTGTTCATATAGACAGTAAGCTGTCATGGAAAGCCCATGTTCAGAATCTTGTTCCAAAACTAAATTCTGCTATATTTACCATTAGAACAATATCTGAGATAAGTGATTTTTCAACACGAAAAGTAGTCTATTACGCTTACTTTCACTCACTTATGACGTACGGCATTGTTTTTTGGGGTAACTCGCCTGATGCAAAAATGATATTTCTGGCTCAAAAACAGGCGGTTCGAGCAATATCTGGTGTAAGTTCGCGAACGTCATGTCGACCCCTTTTCAGTAGTCTGGGAAATTTGACTCTGGCGTCACAATACGTTTTTTCTTTAATGTCGTTTGTTGTTAATAATATCAGCTTATTCCCACGAGTTAGTAGCTTTCACTCGGTGAATACTAGACATAAGTCTAATCTACATTTGCATCACACCACCTTAACACTTGTGCAGAATGGGGTACAATATTCTGCGGCATCCATTTTAAATAAGCTGCCACAAGAACTAACGAATCTTACCACTAATCCACACGCTTTCAAATCTAAATTGAAGAGTTACCTCATGGCTCACTCCTTTTATTCTGTCGAGGAACTCCTAGAAAAGTTAAACAATTAAGCTAATTCATTTTTTGTTTATTGATTCTTTTCACTTTATCTTAAGATTGTTGTGTGCAAAGGATTACTTAAAAATTTTCTATTACCATTCTTGTGTAACAATTAATGTATTGACTTGTTCCATGAACATGGAATCTCACTCCTCAATTGGGTCCTATGGAACAGAAAAACCAATAAATAAAACAATAAATAAATAAAAAGTAAGATGGTGCTTGAAACATCAACGTAGACATGATCTGTGATGGTGTCAAGCAAAACAACAAAGGGTGCAAGCCCCCTCCATGAAAAACACAATACACCATAACACCACCGTCTCAAAATTTTACTGTTGGCACTACACATGCTGGCAGATGACGTTCACTGGACATTCGCCATACCCACACCCTGCCATCGGATGGCCACATTGTATACCGTATAAGTACGTCTAACCAATTCTTGCCACGCCATTAGAGCTTCAACCATGTATGGATTAATGTTGTGTGTATGTAAGTGGTGGGGTCAACAGACGGTAGTGTGGATTCGGTACGAAGAAATTTCAAAACCTGTGTGATAGATAATGTTAATTGGTATGATTGTAGCCTATATCTCGTATGTAGTGGACACACTACCATAACATTGCAAGATTTATGAAGCTGTCTAGTTACAGGTAACTGATCAATATATGTAAGTATAAACCGAACGTGTGTCCGTATATTTCAGTTTGTTGCCAACGATATTCACTGCAGACCAATGGCGTTTGTAATATTGCCTTCCTTTGGTGTTATCGTAATAATTTAATTAAATACCGCGTATGAAATGACAAGAATTTTTGAATAGCTGTAGAGATTAAATTTTTAAAGAGGATAAGTCAGAACAAAACATGAATCACACCGGCATTATAAAATAGCGGCAGTCACTGTTAATGCTAAGACAACACCCGAAAGCATCACTAGAAGAGAAAGTTGGCGAAAAATTACTTTTACATGCCGGATAAAGTCTAGATCAGCTGTAGCCATTGCTTTGTGCTGGAAAAGTGATGGAATTTAACTTTCCGCCGTAAATCGATGTGTGGTTATTTTACGCTTCGCCTTACGAAGTTCCATGACCGTGTTAAAGTTATTGTCACAATAGGTCAATAAAATTACAGAACATCTGACTTTGCCGGATAAGAACATTAATTGCAGGTTCTGAAAATCAAATCAGTATAAACTGAATGTAGGAAAAAGTCGAGTTTGAACTGAAGTTATGCAATCGCAAAGCGAATCGTAACAATGACCAAACAACTTTTTACGATTGAACACAACTTACTTGCTGAAAACAGTTATTAAAAACTTATTATATTTGTGTGGAGTCTGTTCTTTCTGACATGTCCGAAAGAACAGACACCACACCAATATAATAAGTATTTGCACGCGAAGACGGCGTTAACTTCAATTACATCACCGCAAACGCTGTCATACGTTAGACCTCCCACGGGAATCCGTAACGGCGAGTGTAAGAGGGCATGGGCGATAGGGGCGCTACAGCCAAAGCGTGCGACTTGGTGGAAGTTGGAGACGGCCGGGAGGCGAGCACGGGTAGCCAAGTGGTTAAGGCGACCACTGTCTCGAAGCGGGAGACATTGCTTCATTTCAGTGCCCTAATGCAACCACTGTCAATCCTTTCCCTCCTAATCCTTCTTCATACCCCTCCTTTATCAATCATTTGCAAATGAGTAAAAATTAATGGGAATGTGAATGGGAATTGTAAATTTAATAAATATTTTAATACACTGGGGCGTTAATTAAAGAAAGCACACACTTACATACTCCTTTCAGAGAGTAAGTAGTGACGTCCGTTCAGTCTGCTGTTACAACATAAAACACGACGCGTTTTTTTACCTCCATACCGGTTAAAAAAAATGGCCATCAGAGACAAAAGTGGTCAGAGGTATATATTGAAGTGTGAACGGATACGTAAGCAACAAGAGTCGCAGATATAATTTCACTAAAAACATTTAATGCTACACGTATAGGCACGGAAGTAGCCTTGAGTCCCGAATTGTGCCACGAGGTGGTTTGCTCTTGGCGCATGACGTTGGTTTAGTGGGCCGAACAGAAGTCAGCGAAACATGAAGCAATAATTATTCTTAGTAAAATCTATAAACTCGGTGACTTACGAGCAAAGCCGGACACAGCAGCCTTGAGTCTTTCATTGTACACTAGGTGGCTGTGTAAGGGATGTAAGTGGATGAAAGCTACGGTTCGTCACTGTTTCTTATCGTCAATTAGCATCAGTAAGCATATTACTGTTTACGGCCGAAACGATCTGCTTAACGTATTTCATGTCTGGCCTGGTGGTTTTTCTCCAGTTGGACGGACAGTGTCTTGAAAGGAGCGTATAACGTGAATATTAACAAGAGGAAACCAAGGGTAAAGGAATGTAGCATAATAAAATCACAGGATGTAGAGGAATTAGATTTCATAACGACACAATAAAGGTAATAGATGAGTTTTCTTGCTTGTCAGGAAACTACCTTACAATCATCACTATATAGATTACACAAAATGCAGAATGGCAATGGAAATTAAATATTTCCAGAAAAAGAGCAATTTGATAACCTATGACATTAATTGAAGGGTTAGGAAGTCGTTTCTGAAGGTATGTGTGTGGTGTGTTGTACGGAACTGAAATATAGACGATAAATAATTCAGTCGTGATAAGGATAGAGGCTTTCGAAAGGCATTGCTACAAATGAATGCTGGGGATTAGGTGTGTAGATCACGTAACTAACCAGTAGGTACAGAACTAGGGGGGAAATGAAATTTCTGGCACACCTTGACTAAAGAAGAGATCAACTGTTAGGAGACTTTCTTAGACATCGGGGATCGTCATTTTAGCAATAGAGGGAAGTGTGTAGGGCAAAAATCACGGAGTATGACCAAGATACGAATACCGTAAGCAGGTCCAAATTGATATGGGTTACCGTTCTTATGAGGAGATGGAGTTGCGTCAAACCAGGCTGAAAACAACAACAAAAACCACAACGATTGGGGAACCTATTTTCCTGATGCCATCATACCTTTAAAGAAAAATTCGTAACACACAAATCTATATTCGATGTGAATATATTTTTGTTATTAAGACTATTTTCTTTTTAATTGACAACCTCCATTTTATATTGTCTCCTTGGGAATTCGTAAGCTATTTTGCGTCCTAAATCACAAAACTCGTGTAGTGTACTCATTGTCTCCTTTCCTAATTTGATTCCCTCACCAACACCTGTTTTAATTCAGCTACAGCCGCAGTGGAGTAGCCGAGCGGTCTAAGGCGCGTCGCTGCGGAGCGCGCGGTTACTAGCCGTCGGATGTTCGTTTCTTCCCTGGGGCATGGGTGTGTGTGTGTTGTCCTTAGGTTAGTTTATCTAAGTTTAAGTAGTTTGTAAGCTACTGACTGATGACCGATGACAGATTTAAAAACATTTGAACATTTCTTTAATTCAGCTACATTCGATTACCTTCGTATTACGTTTGTTAACGTTCGTCTATCCTGCTGTTAATACTCTGTCCATTCTTTTCAACGGCCATTCATACTTCTTTGCTGTCTCTGACAGAATTAAAATGACGTTGCAGAACCTGAAAATTTTTATTTCTTTTTCCAGAACTTTAATTCTTCTTCGAAATATTATTTGGTTTTCCTAGCTGCTGGCGCAATGCACACACTGTATAAAAGCGACGATATTATTCGTCTATGTCTCAGTCCTATATCAAGCACTGTTCCTCTTGCCCCAGTATAACCCCTACTTAATTTCACACCTTAGCAAGATTTAATATGTCAACGTTTTACTAAAGGGCATTGCATATCAGCGGACATGTCACATTGAGGTCAACCCATTTACTTCTGTTTCTCCTTACCTTTCTGTAGTGAAAAAAGGATAAAAACTTTTTCCGTTCAATTCTTTCTTTAAAGCTGTGTTTGGATCTAACAAAAATAGCTATAAAAATAAATGGCAGTTGATAATAATATATTAATGTAGTTACTATTCAGTGTCTATAAAGAGTGTAGAATTCGTTTGTAACTTACTCATCTATAATTCGGGTACAGTTCTTTCATACGTCATGAATATAGCAGCTGCACGTTCCTTCAAGACTGTGCTGGATGTCGTGTATAAAATATCTTTCTGGAGGAAGCATTTTCCTTGCTAATAAAACTGGCGGTAGGAAACGACTTGTCACTGCGGCGAGAACACGCCTTTGCGTCAGTCGCGTGTCCTGCCGCAGTCGTCGCCATGGCAACCGGCGAAACAACATACAAGCACCTACACGCAGCTCTGCCCACGCTAACGAGTGGAGGGGAGAGCGCGGGCGCTGTCGTGTGCGACGTCATTTGTCATTAGCAGCGTCTGCACGAACACCTGCTCCGACCGCCACCGCCGTAGGAACAGCACAACAGCATTCCCAGTAAAGCGTCCTCCAAATCCCCAGTGTACTGTTGTTCGTAACAACACATGAGGGGTGGGCAAAGTGGTACGAAATACATTGTGTTCCTCCCGGAACGTATGTCAATGGAGTAGATCTACAGAAGCGTGTGACGGTGGTGTTGAATGTATTCACGATAAGTCTTTGAAACGTATGGGCAGATTATCAAAAGTGAATAAAAGTCACGTGCAGAACGCCTAGAAATAATAGCATCGACTCTACAGTCCGACAAGTGTAACTGTATTGAATGTTTCATTAACCTTAATATAATTACTTATCACTAAGGACAGTCTTTTACTCATCACATTCGAGCGAGATCTATTGATATATTTCGCCATATGAATGGATTGAAAAGTTGAATATTAGACGTGTTAAAACTGCTTGTGTTTTTATTGGTATGTGTGAATGGGCTTTAATTTCATGAGATCAGTCATCGCTGTAAACCCGGTTCACGCACTTTTATCCAAAGTAGGGCACTCAAACTTCACAGTCGCACTAAAGTCCTGTCTGCAACAAAATACGAAAAGGGCCATTAGTGCTTTCATCGATTCCAAAGACACCTTAGATGAAAGTTTTGGAGCTTTATCGCGATTTGAAAAATTATAATTTACTTCTGGCTCACACAGTTTTCCTAGGGCTAGAATAAATGTCTAAGATGGTGTTCTTTTAAGTGTAATATCACATAAAAATATAAATAATAATAATAATGACTTTAGAGCATTGTAATTATTGTTGGATTGCGTTTACGCGATTCTATAGATCTTGTACCATACTGCAATTGAATTTTATTAGTTCTTTCAATACTAATCTGTAGACAGGTTATCACCTCTCTATGATACACGAACATATGCCCCAATTTAATTGATATGAGTCACTACATGAAATAAGTAATTTACTTGTAATACACTTGACTATGTTTTTATCTATTGATTACAGAGACTAAGTTCAACATTGCGCAATAATGTACAAAGTCCAAACTGCACCGGAATATTCCTACGTCCACGGGATGCATTTCAAACTGCTATCTATCTTCTATTCTGCTAGCTATCTTCTATTCTGCATCTAGTACCTTCTTCCTACAGCTTCTGGTAATAAATATGGGCCGCCATCGCTTCTGATTCAGTATCCGACCTTATAACGTCCCGGTGATCAGCACCAGAAAACTGCTTCGCATCCCCAAATCTTAGCTCCACAGCTCTCATGAACACTGCCTCGATTATCTCACCTGTGATGAGTCACCACTGCAATACAGAATCCCAAAACAGTTTCTTCGATTGCTGATACAAATATTCCAACAAAGAAGCAGGTCTCGATACATCTTTCAACGTAAAATGATGTTTACAGCCGCGGCGGAGTGGCCAAGCGCACTGAGGCGCTACGCTCCGATGCGCGTCCAATACCTCCTCGTGCATGGATGTTTCTGTCGTCTTTAGTATAAGGTAGTTCATAAGTATTTTGTAAGTTTAGGGACTGACGACCCTGCAGTTAAGTCCCTTATGTTTAACAAACATTTGAACTTTTTTTTTAATTTTCACACCCTTCTGCATTAGGATATCGTTTCGGACGTCAAGAGTCACAACCGCTGTCGAATAGCAACGCTACACAGACCGAATTTTCCAAGTCCTATGCCTGACGACTGTAGAACAGTAAGGAGACTGTGTAGCTCAATGCCAAATTCAGTTGGATATTTAACATGTCCACCGTATGTTCATGATGAATTGCCTAAAGATTTTGATCTCTTTGAATTTTGTAAAGAGAGTTTCTAGATGCAGCCATGAAAAAGTTAGGCAGTGGTTACCATTATCATGTTTAGATTTTTGCGGATGTAGCAGGTAGGCTGGTAAACCATCGTTTAGAGAATTGCATAATGAAGCGCTGTGAATGTGTGGTGTGTTGTCACCTCCCATGCATGTGTCTCGCCTGGAATTATTCTTTTATATCGCAGATACGCTATTGTTTATAGAAAATACACCGAAAATCAGCAACACCTGCTGCAGTTCTGTCAGACTGTTATTTTGTCGATAAATGATAGTTCATTGAAAAACAAGATAATTTTCCGTAATCTTGTGAGTAATAGAAAAGCTGAAATTTACAAAAACTCTTTGTTTGTTTGTTTGTTTGTTTTGAAGAAATTATAACTACTGAATAGTCACAGTCCAAATTTCTTTAATGTAAATTGCGCTAGCATATTTTAAGTTACGGTCAGAGATATATAATACTCGCCGGTAAGCAGTTAACACACAAAATTATTGAATACTGCCGTTCCTTCTTCGCAGAATATTGAGTTTAAATAAAATTAAACTCTCAGCTTGTGAATTTTTGTACCAAGATTAAGGTCAATATTCTGAAATAAAATATTTTATCTCGCTTCCTGGACCCACCAATACTGACAATAATGTAAAAATTAAAGAGGTCACAGTCATGTAATGTAAACACTACATAGATTGAAAATAACTTTTACGGAACCTTTTGACGTCGTTTGAGACACGCTTTGCAATACATTTGAAAAAATTTCACGTAGTCGCCATTCACATTCAGACGAAGTACATCAATGGAAATACGCGAGGGACGAGTAAAAGAGATGCAGCGAGTGAGAGGGTCTAGCAATGGCAAACATTGATACATATGTTTATATATAAACATTCAGAAGTCATTACATTGCACTTCAAAAAATCACATTGCTGTTTGCAAAATAATTACAAGTAATAATTTAAATGTGAATAACTATAGGAAATTACACATGCTATGTTTACAAAATTAACAATGACTTTTTCTTTAAATTACCTTTACATAAAAGGAGGCGTATTTGTGGAAATCAATTTTTATCTGAAACCTTGCTCTACGCAAATTTGTCAGCATACTTTTCAACTGCAGTATTTGCTTTGGGTTAAAAAGAAGACAGCCACCATTTACCGGGTTTTAGATTTATCAGCAATTGGTTTCAGGCAATTATTGCTCTTCTTCAGGTAACTGTACAAGAAACAGTTACTTGATACTATACAAATAGAAGTATTACAGAAAAGAACAAAGCATAAGCACAGAATTAAAGGAGAAAAAGATGCAATGTATATAACACGAAAGTGTAAAATTTGAAATTGTGATCTCTATACTACTGTATTCTGAAAAAAGTAATGAAATATAAAGGGAAAGAAGTTCATATACAAGAAAAAAATTATTTACGTTAATAGTGCCCTTATATGTTCACTGAACATCAAGTGCAGAATGTGGCTCAAAATTTCAAACTGCTAGGAAGTTTCATTGCCGCGTACACTCGGCTACAGTGTGAAAATTTCATTCTGGCAACATCCCTTAGGCTGTGGGTAAGCCATGTCTTCGCCATATCCTTTCTTCCAGGAGTGCTAGCTCTGCAAGTTTCACAGGAGAACGTCTGTGATGTTTGGAAAGTAGGAGGCGAGGTACTGGCGAACGTAAACGTGCAAGGACGGACCATGCAGCGTGCCGTGATAGCTCAGACGATAGAGCGCTTGACCGCGAAAGTCAAAGGTCCCATGTTTGAATCCTGATACTGGCACACAATTTTAATCTGCCAGGAAGTTTCACTATGGGAATATTAATCCAATAGGGCGAAGGAGCACTCGCAAAAAGGAGCTTGGCAGTAACCTAAATCCATCGATATAATATGTATATCAAGACGAACTGGCGTATATACTCGTATGTACCAAATCTGTTAGTTACTACTAAATTTGATATATGTTACAAGATCTACCTATATTTTCGCAGATAACCGAAGATTTTAACACAAAGAAGGATGGACAAGCTGGTAAGCCGACCATGGGGAAGACCAGTTTGGATTCAGGAGAAATGTAGGAACTCGGGAGGCAATCCTCTCTTTACGGCTTATCCTAGAAGATAGATTAAGGAACGGCAAACCGACATTTCTAGCTTTTGTAGATTTGGAGAAAGCTTTTGGCAATGTTGATTTGAATACACTCTTTGAAATTCTGAAATCAGCAGCAGTGAAGTATAGGGAACGGAAGGTTATTTACAGCTTGGACAAAAACCAGATAGTAGTTATCAGAGTTGAAGAGCATGAAAGGGATGCAGTGGTTGGGAAGGGCGTAAGACAGGGTTGTACCCTTTCCCCAATGCTATTCAATTTGTACATTTAGCAAGTTATAAAAGAAAGCAAGGAGAAATTTGGAGAAGGAATTAAAGTTCAGGGCGAAGAAATAAAAACCTTGTGTTTTGCTGATGAAATTGTAATTCTGTCAGAGACAGCAAGGGACCTGGAGGAGCAGCTGAACGGAATGGACAGTATATACATGTGGCGCTTCTTCCGAAAGAACAGACGTCACTTCTGATCCTGCAGTTGTTATTATTTAATATTCATAGAATATATGACATCAACAACAGTTGATGTCATATATTCTATGAATATGGAATGGACAGTGTATTGAATGGAAGATATAAGATGAGCATTAACAAGAGCAAAAAAAAGGTAATGGAACGCAGTCTTAGAAAATCAGGCGATGCTGAAGGAATTAAATTAGGGAACGAATCAATAAAGGTGGTAAATGAGTTTTGCTACTTTGGCAGTAAAATAACACATTATGGTCGCAGTACAGAGGATATAAAATACAGAACGGTAGTGGGAAGAATAGCATTTCTGAAAAAGAGAAATTTGTTAACATGAAATATTAATTTAAGCGTAAGGAAGTCTTTCCTGAAGGTATTTGTGTAGCGTGGGAGTGAAACATGAACGATAAATAGTGCGGATAGGAAGAGGATTGAGGCATTTGAAATGTGGTGTTACAGAAGAATGCTAAGGATTAGGTGGGTGGATCTCGTAACTATTGAGGTACTGAACAGAAATGGGAAGAAAAGGAATTTCTGGCATACCCTGACTAAAAGAAGGGATCGATTGATATGACACATTCTTAGACACCAAGGAATTGTGAATTTAGCATTCGAGGGAAGTGTGTGGGGTAAATACCGCAGAGGGAGACCAAGAGATGAATGTAGTATGCAAATTCAAATGGATGTAGGTTACCGTCCTTATGTGGAGATGAAGAGGCTTGGTCAGGATAGAGTAGGGTGGAGAGCTGCATCAAACCAGTCTCCGGACTGAAGAGCACAACAACAACAACAACAACCGCAGTTCTTAGTAAATAACATTAACTTGTAAGGTAGAGTTTGGAGTTTATTTACACGATAATATTAAAAGATATGCATAACGCTGCTTGCACTAAAACACAAAAAGAGGATTTCATTCCTTAGTATGGTACTACCTAACTTGACAGCGATTCACGGCGTATGTGTAAAGGGAGTAAATATGGAGAAGCTGCGTGTAATGGAGGGAGAGGTCGCTCCTTGCAGGTACTCGGCGAATATTACAGTTCGTGAGTTAGAAACTCGAGAAAGTTTATGGCTGCTGAAACCCACTCAGCGTTAAAAGACGGCAACAGGCGAGTTTCACGCTCGGATTGGGCTGCGTCGTTGCTCGCCCCCTATCTAAGCGGCGCTCAAGCAGGCAGCTTTGTAATTGGCAGCGGGGATGAGGGGCTGCGGGCCTCGGTCTAAATGGAAATGCGGGGTGGGGGCGTCCTCCTCAACAAGCGGCCCCCACAACAGAGCGGCAGCAGGCCGGCCGCCGACTCCTGTCTGCACCGCCGCATTCCTCTTACCCACACCGAGAGCGACCCTTAAGAGGGTCATATCTGACCTCAAACCACGTCCGGCGCAAGGCAGGTGCGAAACGTGCGGCCGCACGGAGCGGCACATTAGCGGGGCGGCACCAGACGCAGGCAGTGACTGGTCGAGCAGTCCCTGATGGACAAGGTGTTTAGTCTCCGGGATGCAGCGGGTTCAGGACGTGGACCGTGTCGAGCAAGAATGTTGACATGCGTCTGTAACTTGAAGAACTGATTAGTCCACATAATTTTATTATAAGATGAAATGAATACTCAGCTGTGCATAACTATCACGTACTTCTGCATTGTATCAGAGTCCTGGCAATAGAAAGCTGTTCCGTCTTGTGCTGAGGTAGACTGCTGTCGAATTGCCCTCTTTCCTTTTCCCTTTCTTTTTCAAATGTTCAAATGTATGTAAATCTATCGGACCAAACTGCGTGGTCATCAGTCCGTAGCTTACAAACTACTTAAACCTAGGTAAACTAACCTAAGGACAACAAACACACCCATGCACCAGGGAGGACTCGAACTTCCACGGCGAGCAACCACGCGCTCCGCAGCGAGGTGCTTTAGGCCACTCGGCTACTCCACCGCGGCTTCCCTTTCTTTTTAATGCCACAGAGGGGAGGGTAGGGAAGGAGCCTCGTACGCTGCTCTTCAGCCCAGTGTACATATGGGTTTGACAGTCGGTAAAGGTGTTTTGAAACAGGAGAAAATGAATGTTGAATTTAACAATAAAACTGGAGATAAAATAGGCGAATTAAAAACAATGAAATGAAGGTTTTAAGATACACAAAGTCGGTATTAAAAACTGTCGCCGGGACTAAAAAAACATATACTTTGCACTGTTAATGGCGACAAGAACACATTGTCCTGCCTATGCGGCATTTGCTGAAGTATTAAAATCACACTCACAACTTGACACTGACACAACACTTCAGCACAATGAACTGTAAAGAGACACAGCAGGGGGAGAGAGGAAGAAAGGGAGTCGAGGAGGGGTGGGAAGGGGAGGGTGGGGGAGTGGGAAAGGAAAACGTAACAAATCTGAGGGAGGGGAAGGGAGATTCAGGCGGGGAGGGAAATGAGGGGAGTTGGAGGGAAGGGAGGGCACGCAGTATATGATGAGGGATCAGGTCTGATAGGATGGGTAAATATCGAGACAGAGGGCGTCATCCAGAAGGGGTTGGTGGTGAAAGTTACTGTGGGAGAGGATGTGGAGAGTGTGAAGGTGTAGGGATGGAGGGATATGCTGGTAACAGTGCGGTAGAGGCCTTGGATTCAGGAGGAGGATTCTATTTCACAGGTCATGTAGAGTATGCGGATATGTTCAAGGAAATTTAGAAAGTGAGGCGGACACAGTAACCGAGGTGGAGGGGGTGGCGTTCGAGGTTTTGGAGGGATTTATAGAAGGTGCGGGAGGCGGAAATCCAAGTGGGTGGAAACTCCAAAGGACGGGACACATCAAGGAATGTTAGGTATATAGGATTGTGGAGGGGTTATGTTCCCATGTCCAGCTGGCTAATGTTGCTGTGGTGCGACGCTTTTCTACCCATTGCCATCCTGCATTTTATATCCTCTGTACTGCGACCATCATTTGTTACTTTACTGCCCAAGTAACAAAACTCATCTACCTCCTTTATTGTTTAGTTACCTAATCTAATTCCTTCAGCATCGCCTGATTTTCTTAGACTGCACTCCATTACCCTTGTTTTGCTCTTGTTCATGTTCATTATATATATGCACCTTTCAACACACTGTCCATTCCATCCAGCTGCTCTTCCAGATCCTTTGCTATCTCTGACAGACTTACAATGTCGTCAGCAAAACGCAAGGTTTTTATTTCTTCACCTTGAACTTTAATTCCTTCTCCAAATTTCTCCTTGCTTTCCTCTATAGCTTGCTCAATGTACAAATTGAATAACATTGCAGAAAGGCTACAACCCTTTCTTACTTCCTCCCCAACCACTGGATCCCTTTCATGCCCTTCAACTCTGACAACCGCTGTCTGGTTTTTATACAAGTTGTAAATAACCTTACGCACTGTATACTCCTGCTTGCTTCAGAACTTGAAAGAGTTTATTCCAATCAGTACTGCCAAAAGCCTTCTCTAAATCTACATAAGCTAGAAGTGTAGGCTTGACTTTCCTTAATCTATCTTCTAGGATAAGCCGTAAAGCGAGTATTGTCTCCCGTGTTCCTATATTTCTCCTGAACCCAAACTGATCTTTCCCGAGATCGGCTTCTACCAGCTTTTCCATCCTTCTGTACATAATTCGTGTTAATATGTTGCAAGCATCACTTCTAAAACTGATGGTTCTGTAGTTTCCACACCTGTCTGCGTCTGCTTTATTTGGAATGGAGATTATTACCTATAAAGTCTAAGGGTACTTCGATACTCTCATAAATCTTACACACCAGGTGAAACAGTTTTGTCATGGCTGGTTCTACCAGAGACTGCAGCAGCTCTGAGGGAATGTCATCTACTCCTGGGGCCTTATTTCGACTTAGGTCTTTCAGTGCTGTCAAATTGATCTGTCAGTATAGTATCTCCTATTTCATTCTCATCTATTTCCTCTTACCTTCCTACAACATTTTCTCTAAGTGCATTTCTTTCGTAGAGCTTCTCTATATACTCTTTCCACCTTTCAGCTTTTCCCTTCTTTGCTGAGAACTGGTTTTCCATCTGTGTTCTTGATAATCATAGAGCTGTATTTCTTATCTCCAAATATCTCTTTTATTTTCCTGTAAGCTGTATCTATTTTTCCCCTGTTTATATATTCTTCTACATCCTTGCATTTGCCTTCTAGCCAATCCTGCTTAGCCATTTTGCACTTCCTGTCAATCCATGTCTTAGTCGTCTGTACTCCATTTTGCCTGTTTCATTTCCTGATTTTTTATATTTTCTCCTTTCATCGATTAAATTTAGTATGTCCTGTGATATCCAAGGATTTTTTGCAGGTCTTGCCTTCCTACCTATTTTGTCCTTTGCTGCCTTCACTATTTCATCTCGCTATACTACCCATTCCTCCTCTACTGTTTTATTTTCCCCGTTTCTGTCAATTGTTGCCTTAAGTTCTCTCTGAAATTCTCAAGATCTTCAGGTTCCTTAAGTTTATCCAGGTTCCATCACCTTATTTTCCTACCTTTCTGCAGTTTTGTTTTCAGTTTCAGTCTACAATTCATGACCAATAAGTCATGAGTTGATATCTGCCCCTGGGTATGACTTACAGTTTAAACCCTGGTTCCGAAATCTATGTAATACCATTAGAAAATATATCTGGTATCTCTCGGTATCCCCTGATCTCTTCCACCTATACAACCTTCTTTCGTGATTCTTAAACCAGGTGTTTGTCATAACTAAATTATGTCCCGTGTAAATTTCTACCAGGCGGCTTCTTCTTTCATTCCTTTTGTCCAGGACCATATTCATCTATTATCTTCCCTTCCCTTCCTTGTCCTACTACCGAATTCCTGTCTCCCATGACAATTAAGTGTTCCTCTCCCTTAATTGTCTGAATAATTTCCTTTAGCTCCTCATACATTTCTTCGATCTCCTCATCATCGGCAGAGCTAGTTGGCACACATTACAACAACGGCGCTTATCGCTGCAGCGTGGGCTACTAGCGAAATTCCAATCGCCAACATTCTCCTCCGAATGCGAAAATATATTGTTGACTCCCACTTACATAGGTAGAAATGATCATCAGAATAAAATACGAGAAATAAGAGCTCGAACAGAGAGATTCAGGTGTTCTTTCTTCCCGCGCGCTATTCGAGAATGGAATGGGAGATAAACAGTATAATTGTGGTTCGATGTACCCTCTGCCAGGCACTTAAATGTGATTTGCAGAGTATTCCATGTAGATGTAGATGTAGATAAACTTGTACTACTGTGGTCGGTGTTGGCTTCGTATCTGACTTCGATAATGCGATCACTGTGTTGCTCATAGTAGTTTACCCACATTCCTATTTTCTTTTTCATTATAAGACCTCCTCCTGTAACACCCCAACTGATTTTGTATTTATAATCCTGTACTCACTGACCAGAAATCCTGTTCCTCTTTCCACCGAACTTCACTAATCCCCACTATATAAATCTTCAAACTATCCATTTCTCTTTTTAAATTTTCTAATTTCCCTACCCGATTAAGGGATTTAACATTCCGGGCTCCGATCCGTAGAATGCCAGTGTTGTCTTTCCTGATGGCAAGGAGATGAAATTTCGTTATATTAGTACCACGTTTAAGAAAGGGGATCGGAAAATTTGGTCGAACTAAAAAACTGAACAAACTTTAGAACCCAAGAAGAACAATGCGGTATTACAGCTGGTAGATCATGTGTAGACCACATTTTCATATTTCGACAGATTTTGGAGAAACATGGGAAATATCGAAAGATATAGGATTTATCTTTATAGATCTAGAAAAAGGGTATGACACTTTTCCAAGGAAACTACTCTGGAGAGCACTAAATATGGCAAAAATAAATACTTAAGATTAATAAAGATAACATTTGCCAAGTGAAAATTGGTAATACACTTTCACAGATATTTACAACAAGAAAAGGTCTGTTGCAAGGCTGTTCCACGTGACCAACAATATTCAAAATTTATATAGATATTTGACTTAGAACGTATTCCCAGAAATGTAATAGTATAGGGTTAGAAATTATTATTTGCTGTTGATCAAGTTGTCATAGCACAAGACTGGGAGGATGCAACTACATGTATACTCAACTAGCAATATCATACAAAAACTGGGGTCTGAAGATTAATTATCAAAAAACAGAATACTTGACTAATTATCCAGATGAACTATACATAGAGGGAAAGAAAATTAACACCTCCTGTTATCTGGGATCCATTTTAGAAATTGAGGGAAAAACCGACTCAGAAATTAATAAAAGAGTTAGCAGTGGGCAAAAGGTCATTGGGATGCTCAACTCAGTCCTATGAAGCAGAAATGTAATGAACAGAAAAAAATCAAATCATATATCAATCTATATTTGAGAGTGTAGATCTGTACGGAGCAGAAATCTGGAACATAAACCTGAGTCAGACTAAGAAACTACAAGCTTTAGAGATGCACTTCTGGAGAAGATCGGCAAGAATTTCAAGGAAAGACAAAAGAAGAGACGCCGAAGTAATAAAGAGGATGGAAATAAAAGAAAGAATAGATGAAGTGATGGACAGAAAGAAATTACGGTGGTACGGACACGTACGAAGAATGGAGGACACCAGAATACCGAAACTGGTACTGGAGTAGGAACCTGAAGGGAGAAGAAGAAGAGGACCACCTGGATCCAAAATGTACAACTCACAATGAAGAGACTGGGCGCAGAATAAGACACACCAGATCGATACACCTGGAGGAATATACTGATAATTAGTGTAAAACCTTATTTAGTAGGAGTACTCATTTCTGGGCGGATTAATATATTGGAGATAAACCTCTGTAAAGAGGAAAATCTCAATAAATAATAATAATAAATATTTGCAATACTATCAGCGGCTAGTAATAAACAAATAGAAACACATCTATGACAAAATGACGTAATACATGACTCAAATGGCCAAAGCCGACGTGTGGTATCGGGCTTTGTAATCACCATTTTTGTTGTTATGGTTCTCACAACTTTCATTTTTAATACTTTTCATTCCTTTCATCTTTGTGCGGTTTACTCTTAGTCCATATTCCGCACTCAGTAGATTATTCATCCCATTCAGCCAGATCTTGTAATTCGTCTCCAATTTCATCGAGGATATCAATGCCATCGGCGAAACTTGTCAGTGAAATCCTTCAATACTCTCAATTTAGACTATGTCGAACCTATCTTCCATTCTTGTATTTTATTTCCGTCATTGGATTTTCGATGTATAAAGGGTGAAGCGAAATTTGCGTACTCGGGCTTCGCAGCGCGACTTCTCACATGCCAGAAATAATAATAAAAGTAATAAAAAAAATGTATGTCACAAAATTTCGTGCGGCGTGTATCTCCGGTAGTAAAGACTGAGATGGGTGTGTGTTCCTTGCGACAGTGTGTTTCAGAATTACACAATTACACCAACAAACTTCTATGGAATGTAGAAGGCGTCTTGACGAACAAATGAACATAGTAACCCACGTCCGGAAAAGAAATCCAACGACACTACAGAGCGTCGAAGTTGCTGGAGGGGATGTCTAGCAGCAGGAGCCTGTGCCTGTGACTTAGACTCTTCGCAGCGTTGTTGGATGGCGTTTACGAGCGTGGGTTTCTATGCTATTTGGTCCTCACGGAACCTTCTACTTCTATAACTTTCTCGTGTAACTATGCAATTCTGTAACACACTTACGTATGGGACACACACCCATCTCAATCTTAGTCGTCCATTTACTGCTGGAAATGTGCGCAGAACGAAATTTTGTTAGAGACATTTTATTATTGCTGACATAAGGAAATGTGCTGCGAATCACGAGTGTGCGAATGTCTCTTCACCCTATATGTTAAAGAGTAGGGGTGGAAGACTGCATCGCCGGCTGCGGTGGCCGATGGGACTAAGGCGCTCCAGTCACGGTCTGCACGGCCACTACGGTCGGGGGCTCGAATCCCCCATCGGGCATGGATATTTGTGCCGTCCTAGTTCGTAAGTAGTTCATAAGTAGTTTGTAAGTTTAGGGACTGATGACCCCATAGTTAAGTCCCATAGACTATACAAACACTTGAAACATTTGTTTTAAGACTGCATCCTTTTCTCACCTATTTCAATCGAGCACTTCACCAATCTACCAGTGTAGCTTACTCTTCTCAGAAATATTATCGTTTTGCGGAAGTAAATATTACCTAACGCTCTTTTCCAAGTCGAAAAATCCTATGAACGTGTTTCGGTCTTTCTTCAGTGTTATCTACATTATAAGGTGCACTGTTCAACTGCCACCCGCTGTCTACCTTTCCTAAAGTTAAACTGATCCTCGGGTAGAAGATCCTCAGTTTTCATCTCTATTTTTCTGTATATTATTACCTTCATAATTTGGATACATCAAATGTTAAGCAGCTCATGCAGTTGTTTTGATACTTATCTGCCATTGTTATGTTCGGAATCTTGTTAATGGTATTTTTTCGAAAGTCTGATGCTACATTGTCACTGCCAAAGATTGTATTCACCACGAACTAACTTGCAGAGTGTGTTAAGTATATTTGTACAAAAGCAACTGACAGGGAAAATTATGTAACATTTTACACAAGTAAAGATGTAACAAATGCCGTTGTAAAAACAGTTATGGCTTAATAACAACTGCTTAAAGAGACAAGGCATATGTATAGTCTTCATCATTCTTGGCTCCAGCATGAGGTACTTTACACAACTGGCTTGTTTTACCATTCATATTTGGTGAACTTTCGGTATAGTTCAGCAGTATTAGCTCCGTTATTCTGTCACCACATTTTTGTAAGATACAAATCTGTATTTCTTTCTTCAGATACATCTATGATACCTGCAGCTTCATCCTCCATACCAAATCCGTAATTCTTCCTTCCTTCCTGTGCGTCATACGGTTCAGATTATGGCTAATAACTGCAGAAACGTATGAAGCAATTTAAGAAGCAATAGTATGCTAATATTATTATGTGATTAAACTTTATTTTAATTTGACTTCCTTTACCTAGATAATAGATTTCAGATGTTCATTATTATATGTGAAATGCCTTCCATTCCGTTGGTCTCGTATAAATGAATTTTTTCTGGGACTCATCGCTGTAGCAATCATTGACAAGTGTAGATGATACGTCCATGTAAGTCGCTTACCTTCAGCTACTGTGGAGAGTTGAGCTTCGATACTATCTAATTCTACAGTAATCAACTATAATCCACCCAGACTTTTTCACTCTTGAAATTTCCACGTACGCCCAAGCACATATGAACACTGAAGATTACGTGTCAATTAGTGCATTGATTACACCCACAGTTTAAAGTAGATTCGATCCACGTCTAGTTTCCGGTCACTACTCTTATCCGAGGGAGGTGATGGCTGGTTTAAATCAAAGACTGAAAGAAAGGGTAAGTTCCCCAGGGCAGTACCCGTGAGAGCTCTGCACATTTCCACGAGATCATGAACGCAATGTTTATTCAAATTTTTGTAAATCTAAGGGACTTAACTGCTGTGCCTATGTCCCTAGGCTTACAAACTACTTAAACTGGCTTACACTAACTTATCCTAAGGACAACACAAACACCCATGCCCGAAGGAGGACTCCAACCTCTGACGGTGAGCAACCGTCGCATCGCAACAAGGCGCCTTAGAGCGCTCGGTCACTCCACTGCGGCTACAGCATTTATTATACGTTTCTAATATATATTGTTATTTTACCAAATGGAAAAATTTATGAACGTTCTACAAAGGGAAATATATTTTGAGTTTTTTATTTTTTCTTACATTGAAGGATAAACACTAAATACAAATTTAAAGTTTCTGTATCTGTTAGAGTAACTCAGAATTTTGATGATGGGTGAGTGACAAAACTAACTAATTATTATTAAGTAAACTAAAAGAGAGAAATTCTATAGTTTGGGAATATAGATAGTTATAGTAGGTCCTCCAGGAGGATAAAAATCGAGGCTTCTAGCTGTATGCACAAAGGAGTTAAGGGGGGGGATCGAAAATGCCATGAATGGCTTCGAGAAAAGAATGGTACTGTGCGTTAGACTTGGCACGTGCACTAGTGTGCCTATAGATATTATGTAACAACAACACATAATGATAAGAAAATAATATTTTTTCTTTAAATGTTGGAGTAGAAACTCTTATTCGTCGAGGTAACCAAGCTATTCATGATTAGAACCGTAACACTGAGACCATGCAGAGTTACATATGTTTTTATACATTGAAACTCCAAAATGATTATTTCTATTTCGTCAGTTACATCTGCCAACAGAGAGTAAATACCAGTTATCTGTTTCTTTTTATTTAAGACAAATCTGTGGGTCGGTTCTGACTGTAACGAAAATAATTACAAGTTTCCATATGTAAATATTTTTACAGTGCTTTAAAACACAATTGTTCTAATTGTTCTCAATGATAATGTGATACGCTTTAACGAATCAGTGGACTATTTCTCGACTGTCATAACAGAGTTTACCTGAATGTTATAAAATGGGGACGATTCAGCTCCTCTAAGCACTTCTTCTTTCAATTGTGGTACCATATACGGTATATTATTTCTTCTTCAACAAGTGGACCTTATTGATACAGAACGGACTGCAAAGATTTCTGCAGGTGCAACGGCAATTATGGAAGAATTGTATAAGTCTATCATCGAAATGTTAGGAGACAAGGTGCTAATTACTGAAGAGGATCTCATTCACTCCAAAGAAGTTGATGAAGTAGGTCTCTACCATGAAGTTGACGATTTTTCTGAAGATGAGTCAGTGGAAAAGAAGGCAGACAGTCCGTTGGAGAGAAAACGAAAAGTAGTTACACCAGCAAAAGGAAGCCCCACGAGGAATTCGTGTCCGGAGAAACGTATCTCTAAGTCTGCAAAGAAAGGACTATTTGAAGATATAGACGACATAAAAACCGGAGGAACAACGATGGATCAGTATTCACTAATGTATTTGTGAACAAATGACAAGAACGTGGAGACACGTAAAAATCATCAACAAGTACGTCTATGTTTTCATCAATGTTACATACACTACTGTGTCTTCAACAACTGCGAGGAAAAATAAAATTATGGCATATAAATGCATCTTTGGTTTTATTTTTCAGGTAATAAGGAACATACAGCTGTGGCTTTTAGGTCGGATGACTTAATCTTTAAAGCGTCACTTACATGGGTGATAAAATTCAAAGAACGGCACGTAATTCGGCATGGGAAGATCAAAACCTATGTAAGTTCAAAATGTTCAAATGTTTGTAAATCTATTGGACCAAACTGCGTGGTCATCAGTCCATAGCTTACAAACTACTTAAACCTAGGTAAACTAACCTACGGACAAACACACACACCCATGCCCCAGGGCCTATGTAAGTAACACGGAGTCTGTTTCAAATGGATATGAAGTCAATTATACGAAATTTTGATGAAAAATTTGTGATCAATGCAGATCAGACTGGTTGCCATTATTAGTCAACTTATGCCAAAACTCTCTCCCAGAGAAACGCAAAAACTGTATTTGTTAAATGGCGCGATATGAACAAGAACACACACACACACATGCACGGCACAATACGCAATGACGATGTCTGATGAATTGTTGCTGCAAACGTTTTTGTGTCTGCAACAAGCAACGGGAATGTTTAGCCCAAGGATTAAGAAACTGTTGACAAGTTGACGAGAGACTTCCAATTTTCTGATAAATAATATAATCAAATATATCTTACACTGTTGTATTATGATTTATTACATTTACACTATGAATTCATTTCGGTCCTTGACCATCCTCAGGTGATTTTGTAACAACTTGCAGCAGCACTCCAAACATACCACAAGTTACTTGATTATATAATTTATTAGATATGTCTTTTAAAGTCATATTTTACACTGCGAGCCCCGCGAAAGAAAAATTTCCAAATGTTGTTGTAAAAACTTCAAAATCTGTAAAACGTACCACACCACAAAGCTCTACAGTTACTTTTTAACCAACTTCCTGCTTCGTTAAGTGGGGGAAAACTAAATCTTGCTAATAATGGATACATGGGTGGGTCAAACAAATCCAGGTTTGTACAATGACATCTTTAACGATCATGCAGGTCTTCTAACGTGCACCGTTTAAATTCATACCCCCAAAATGACACCGATGTGGCAACCGTGTGACGTGTATTTCTATACGCAAGTTAAAAACTTTATCAAGTACCTGCAGAATTGTTCGAATTTGCAAATGGTTGGTAAAGGAAGGGAAGGAAGAAGAATAGGAAGAGAAAGTGGCCGCATTTGGGCATTGATATTAAACAATGGCGACAAGTGAAAATGTGAGCCGGACCGGGAATCGAACCCGGGTCTCCCGCTTCGGGGCAGCGGTCGCCTTAACCACTTTTTCCCTTTCTTTAGCCAATTTTTATTTTTTATTTTATTTTATTTTATGTTTTTTTATGTGTGTTATGCAGCACAGCTTCGCCTGCAACGTTCTTCTTCACGAAAATTTACTGCTCTCACAGTGGTGTCGTTCATGTCTGATCTTTATCTTCTGCTTCGCTTACAGATGGTCTTTATTCGATGAACTTCTCTTAACTTTGAAGAGCAATTACCGCACAAGAAACATACATGATTTTTTTAGGTTTTAATTTTTTATCCTTTTTTTTAATTTTTATCAAATATTGACCAGAAATTTGGTTAAGGAAAGGAATTGAATCATAAAAATGAAGTAAACGAGTGCGATGCCTCTTCTGTGGCATATCATTCAGTGTCATACTATAAAATTTGGCGACGAAAAGAAATTTTTCTCTGTAGCGTGATTAACAGAAAAGTTCTCCTAACTAAATATAAATAATAAAAATAATAAATAAATTTTGTTATCATTCTTTTTTCTCTATTTTCTCTTGACCGCTTATGGACGGTTTGTTTCTTTAGAATAAGGAGTGTGTTCTGGTTTCCGTTCATGGCATGCTGTTTCACGGTTCTTTTGAGGCGTTCACGGCTACCGTAGCGGCCTCGGGATCCACGAAGTCCCCACCATCCTTCACCTTCAACAGCGATCCCCTACTTTGGCATGCCTCTATTAGCGTTATGAATTGGTTGTAATAATCATCCTACACCTTCTCTCTCGAAGAGAATCTTCAACATGTTGCCATGATTCTTTATCTCTTTTCCGGAATATGTTGTAATACCCTTGTAGCAGAAATTCTTTGAATTCCTGGACAGTGCCAGTCCTTTTCTTCTTAATGACATAGTGAATAAAATTCCCCAGTAACCATAAAATGGCATTACTTTTTTTGGGCAGGAAAATATATCTTGTCTGGGAAGAAAATAAGATTTAAATGCATTTCTCTCCCGTCGCTTCTCTTAAGGAACTATATTTGTTTCTTAAGTTCCTGCCATATTGTGCTGTATTCTAAACATACGAATCTATGTTCCAAGGTATCAACTGCGTTGCATTTTGGGAATCTGTTTGTATCACAACATCCAATTGCATATAATCTCTCATTGGTACTAACAGTATTGTTGACAACTCTGTGCCAGCCACGGTGGCCGAGGGGACTGACGCGCTCCAGTCACGGTCTGTACGGCCACTACGGCCAGGGGTTCGAATCCCCCTCAGGCATGGATATTTTTGCCGTCCTTAGTCTTAGTTAGTTCATAAGTAGTTTGTGAGTTTAGGGACTGATGACCCCGTAGTTAAGTCCCATAAGCTATACAAAATTTGAACATTTTGATAACTCTGTACCACGCTACCTGTATTTCTAATGGGAGCAGTCGATTACTCACATTTTTCCAAATGACTTTCCAGTTCCTGTTTGGAAACTTGCTCTCCATTCTGTTTTTGTTCTCATTTGATTTTAATCTGTCGATAATATAGTGGTAGTTTCTCTTCTTTTTGTCCAAGACAATACTCCTCATGTAGCTTAATTCTAAATAATAGAGTCGAATGTACTTCAGTTTATAATTTATTTTGGTGATATCGACTGGCGGCTGCAAGCTTTCAGGTTGAAACAATTTGAATAATTGCGCTGTTATGCCGTCTGGGTGACTCAATAAGTTGCAGGGACCTCTTTATGAATAGTCCGTTGTTTTCCACTGGATGTCAGTAAGTGCGAGTCCACCCTATTCCGTTTTCAGAGTTATTGTTCCTAAAGCTACCTTAAAAATCTGTCCTTGCCAGATATATCGACATACGGTTCTCATGATTGCCTTTGCTATTTGTTTTGGGATAGGCAGAATTTGCCCTATGTATGTCGCTTTTGAGAGTACCACACAGTTTACGAACTTAACTTTCTGCTTCCGGTTCAGGTCTCTCATTTCGTGTAATTTAAGGGTGCCTTGAATCTTATAAAATACTGTTTTCCAGTTAGCGGCAGTCATTTGAAGTGGGCAGCTGTATAGGGTTACCCCCAAAGCTGTATGATTTTCTACAGAATGTGTCCAAGGAACCTGTATATTGGTGAGGCCATTGAGATTCAAAAAAGCACTCTTCGTGTCATTAATTTCGGCGCCTGTTGCTCGGACTCTCCTTCAGCAAAATCAAATGGAGTCCGGTTAGTTTCTGCTAAACAAGAACCAAAGAAAGATAAAGCTAAAGGAAAAGAAAAAACAATAAATCAACAATACAATTGAAAATTCATAAAATCAAGCATATTAAAACTACCAATTAAAATAATTAATGATAATAAAATTAAAGCTAATCTTACTTCATAAGAAATAGTTTGAGCAACAGAACGCAAAGAACCTAATAAAGAATAATTTGAATTAGAAGATCAACCAGCAATTATTAATGTAAAAACTCTTAATCTAGTACAACAGAGAAAAAATAAGAAACCATAAGGAAAAGAACACGTATAAGTTAAATAAGGAAAAATAACTCAAATTAACAAAGAAATTATCAAGTTAAAAACAGGAGAAAAATAATATAAAAAATAATTAGATATCAAAGTAATAGGTTGTTCCTTACAAATTAATTTAATAGCATCACTAAAAGGCTGAGGAATACCTAAAAACCCAACCTTATTTGGACCTTTTCGAATTTGATTATATCCTAATACCTTACGCTTCATTAAAGTCAAAAAAGCAACTCTAATTAAAACACAAATAATTAATAAAAAAAATTTAAAACAAACATAAATAAATCATATATTATCAATACTATTTGTAGAAAAAATCTACATGAATGAATTCTAATTCAACACACTTATCTGCCAAAATAGTAAATAATTAATTTTAATCAATAAATAAAAAATATTTTTATTATATGGTCCTTTTGTACTAATATAATAATACTTATTCTTAGGATAGAAACTGACCTGGCTCACGCCGGTCTGAACTCAGATCATGTAAGAATTTAAAGGTCGAACAGACCTAATTATTGAGCTACTACACCCATAATTAATCTTAATCCAACATCGAGGTTGCAATCCATATTACCAATAAGAACTCTAAAAAATGATTACGACGTTATCCCTAAGGTAACTTAATCTTATAATCACAAATTATGGATCAAATAAACATAAATCAATGATTTTATAATGAAGAGTTTAATTATTCTTCATGTCACCCCAACAAAACAATAAAAATTAACATTAAAAAATAAACTATATAATAAAAATTAATTTATAAATGTAAAGCTCTATAGGGTCTTCTCGTCCTCAAGAAATATTTAAGCCTTTTAAATTAAAAGTTAAATTCTAAAAATTATTAAGAGACAGTCAATTTCTCGTCAAACCATTCATTCCAGTCCCCAATTGAGAAACTAATGATTATGCTACCTTTGCACGGTCATAATACCGCGGCCCTTTAAATTAATCAGTGAGCAGGTAAGACATGTTTTTGATAAACAGGCGGAAATTTATATTGCCTAGTTCCTTATAATAACTTTTTAAAAAATAAAATAAAACAAAATAATTATACTAATTCCATCATTATTACAAAAACTTTAAAATTAAATTCATCATCTTAATAAACAGTCTACAATAATTATAAAATCTAAACAAAAAATAATGAACTATAACGTAATCAAAAAATAGCTGGTACTAAGCTTATTATTAAATATTATCAATTAATAAATTATAGGTTATTAATTTTTAGAGCTTATCCCCTAAAAAATTAATAAATTAATACCTTATACTAAAAAATTAAATAAAAGCATTAATTTTAAAAAATTAAATTTTTTCTTAAGAAACTAAATATATTAGGAAACGAATAACATTTCATTTCTATGAATAAATTAATAATATTTATGAAACAATAAATATCATTTATTCATAGATCAACCTAAATTGAGATTAATTTATACAAATTAAAATTTTGATAAACCCTGATACAAAAGGTAAAGAAAATAAATCCTACTTATTATAATTTAAATTAATAATTATTAATTCAATAACATTACTAGTAAAATATAATTTAAAAAATCATTTCAATAAAATATACTAAGACAAAAATAAATAAAATTATTTTTATTAAATTAAGTAAACATCAAAAAAACTAAATAATAAAATAAATTATTCAAGACATCCTGAATTGCACAGAATTAAAAATCAGCATAAATGAATCACTCTACTAAAAAGCTATGTCTTGAATAAAGTTACTAGATACACTTTCCAGTACATCTACTATGTTACGACTTATCTCATATTAAAAGATATAAAATTTTAATCAATAACGAGAGTGATGGGCGATGTGTACACACTTCAGAGCCAATATCAGTTAAATTAAATAATTTATATTTCTATCAAATCCACCTTCATTAAAATATTACAAAATTAAATCCATAATAAAAAAAATTATTGTAACCCATCATACACTTAATTATAAGTTGCACCTTGACCTGAAATAAATTTTAATAAAAAAACAAGAAATTTTTTTCTCCAAAAAGTTTTTCTGATTACGGAGATATACAAACAAATAAATTAAGTAAAGTAAATCGTGTACTATTAATCATTAGATAGGTTCCTCTGAATGGAATGAAACACCGCCAAATTCTTTGGGTTTAAAGACCTTAACTAATAATACCCAGGTAAAACAAAATTATACATTTAAAATAATAGGGTATCTAATCCTAGTCTATTTTATAAATTTCATAGGTTCAAAATTAAGAGTAAATAAATAAAATAAAATTTCACCTAATAATTAATTATTAAAACTCAATATAATTTATAACTACATCAACCAAAAATATTCACTTGTATTAATCTTATAACCGCGGCTGCTGGCACGAAATATGCCAATACTTTATCAATTACTAATTCCAAAACAACTTGATAATTAAATTTAATTACTATAAATAAACAGAACATTTAGTTTAACAAAACTTATATATAATATAAAGAAAAAGTGAATAAATAAGCAAGAATAAAACTTTAGAATATAAACGAAACACATACAATAAAAAATAACTCAAACAAAATATATGTATAATAAACACACATAGAATCAAAACAAAAATTAACATTGAAAAACCCAAAAAGTTATAGAATAATACTACCCCTATATTGCACAACAACAAAAAACTCTCTTAGAATATAAACGAAACACATACAATAAAAATAACCCAAACAAAATATATGTATAATAAACACACATAGAATCAAAACAAAAATTAACATTGAAAAACACAAAAATTTATAGAATAATACTACCCCTATATTGCACAACAACAAAAAACTCTCTTAGAATATAAACGAAACACATACAATAAAAAATAACCCAAACAAAATATATGTATAATAAACACACATAGAATAAAAACAAAAATTAACATTGAAAAACACAAAAATTTATAGAATAATACTACCCCTATATTGCACAACAACAAAAAACTCTCTTAGAATCTAAACGAAACACATACAATAAAAAAATTACCCAAACAAAATATATGTATAATAAACACGCATAGAATCAAAACAAAAATTAACATTGAAAACACAAAAATTTATAGAATAATACTACCCTCAGCGTATACAACAAAAACTTCTTTATTATATATTATAAAGATAAGTATGGAACTTTTATTTCAATAAATGTATTATAGTATCTTTCTTTAATATTTAATCTTTCTTTTCACTAATAATAAAGGAAGATTAAATAATATAAATTATTTAATTCAATATAATATGTAATTTAACATTATAATTACTAATATACAATTAAATTTGTTATATTAATTAATATGAAATTATATTATATTAAATATAATTAATTTAAATAAATAATAATATTATATAATTAATATATGTGTAATTAAATTAATACTAAAATAACATACTATATTTAAATTATATTGATTATATCATATATTAATAATGCAAAATATTTAATTACATTACATTAAATATTTTATTATATAATCATTTCTTATGCCTTAAAAAATAGGTAGCTACAACTTTTGATAAATGTATAAATTTAAATTCTCAATTAATATTAATTAAATAAAACTTATAAGGATATATTTAATTAGATGTGATATATTGATATAAAGTTAGTTGCAAGTTAACTGTAAGTTTTTTTATATCATCACTGCTTCTTATTATGACGCCTACCTCATCGGCGTATGCATTAATAACTCTTTTAGTCCCGATATTCAGATACCCTCAAGTTCTTTATCCAGTCGTTTTAAAAATGGTTCTATTGCCACAACAAACAGCATCATTGATAAGGGGCTCCCCTGGGGTACTCCATTGTCAATGCGAATGTCCTTGGTATAATGACCATTAATAATTACCTTCGTCTGTATACCCTTCAAAATATTATAAAAAATCCTCAGATTACTCTCTCTAACGCCCAAGTGCTACAAAGTTTTAAAATGGTAGTTGTGACTGACTTTATCGAATGCCTTTGCGAAATCTACAAATGCAAGACTGCCATATGCTGAAGAGTTTGAAAATATTCCGACAATGTCCCTGTACTCACTGACTGTCTTAAGAATAATGCGCCCAGGGAGACACGTCTGGTGGCATCCGATTACTTTTTCTAGGACTGGCCGCAATCGATCTTTCAGAACTCTAGCTATTATTTTATAGTCAGAATTCATTAGTGTAATAGGCCTTATTTTCTTGATATCTTTTGTTTCCGTGTTCTTGCCTTTTGGAAGTAGCACTGAAAAACTATGTTCTAAATTTTCTGGGACAGCCTCTCCTTTTAAGGTTTTTAACAATTTCAGTGAACGTACTGCCTATAACATGCCAAAACGCTTTATAAAACTCGAGAGGCAGACCATCGGGGCCCGGTGACGTTTTTAAAGGAGAAGTCTTTATTATTTTCAAAACTTCTTCTTCGCTTATTTCTTCTTTAATATGGTCATTATCGTCTTCTGTGATGGTGCCCTGAACTTCAGATCCGGATAAAAAATCCCTTATGACCTGTTCCTCGATACTATTTTCAGTATAGAGTGCAGTATAAAATCTATAGGTTTCATTGATAATATCTTTGTGAGTTGACAGGACGCTGTTATCCTCTGCCCTAAGAGATGCAATAAAAGTTATTCTCCTTTGTTGCTCATGCTTTATGAGATGATATACCGATGTATTTTCCTCCTCAACCACAGTCTGAGTATGGGATTTGATTTTCAGACCATCAATCTGTGACCGTTTGAGCTTTAAGATTTCGGCTTTGGTCCTCTTGATTTGCAGAAAAATGTCTTGTGACATTGGTTACTCATAGAGTTCACGCATTATATCAAAGTGCCTCTTAGCCGTTTATTTGCAACAGGCCTCCACCATTCTATACTGGATTTGTATTTAAAGCGCGTTCTTAAAGAGGCCCGCCAGGTCTCTGCTATGAAGTCAGCAAGAGCATTTTCTGGCAGCATGTTAATATTTAATTAGCATACGGGCCTACCCCAGTACGTCCTCTGTCGCATTAGCCTATACTGCACTTTACCGCTTGGTGGTCAGAAAAGATGGCGGGTATCACTTCAATGTCATCCACTTTATTTTCTAAGGTCAAGGATACGTAAATCCTGTCTATTCGACTTTGGGATGTGTTGGTAATATAGGTAAACTTCACGATGGTGGGATACTTTATTTCCCAAGCGTCCTTCCATTTCATATTGGTTTCTAGTCCCTCGAGTTCCCTTGATTTATTAAAATTTGGCCTTTGGTCCTTTTCATGTATTACACAATTCCAGTCACCACCAATTACAACGTTGACAGGGTTATCATAGAGTAATGGTAAAATGTCAGTTTTAAAAAAAACAGCTCTTTCTGGTTATGCATTGTTTCCGGATGGGGCATAGATGTTGATAAAGGTTTATTAAAATTTTTGCATTTGATGCCCCTTCCAGATTCTAAAAGAACAGCGTCTTTCATTTCGATCCCTTTCCGTACAAGAATAGCTGTCCCGCAACTGTTCTCAGGAGCTACGTTTACAACTTCTTTGTAACCGGCAACATACAAATTTCTGACTGTAATCTCTTACAGCAGAGATATATCGCTGTCAGACTGATATAAAAAATCTCTAAGCACTGCAACTTTAATTTCACTTTGAATTTTATTTATGTTTAAGGTGGTCACATTATATGTTTGTTCCATGAGGAAGAATGATTGAGGAATTTACAGGATTTCGTAAAGGGCTAAAATTGTTAGGGCTAGATTGTGGAGCAAACTCCATTTTCCTCATCAATTCTGATTTCACGTTGAAGAATGTATAAACTTCTCACACCAGGTACTCCCCAACTGCTATGGGGATCGCTCATAGCACTTGAAAGGCGTCGAAAACTCTCCTCCAACTTTATTTCTAATTTTACGGGTTATTGAAAATTCACTCATTTGAGTGCTACGGGGATGCTTAGCCAGTGAATCCTGTCTGTTTCTAAAGCGGTTCTGGGTGGCACCAGAGGGAGAGAGAGAGGTGCCGAAACGCAGAACGAGCTTTCGGAGAAGGCACACATTCATTACACAGCGTGAGGGCCGGGGGGGGGGGGGCGAGGGGGGGATACGGCGTTGGTGTGGCGCGCAGGAAGTGGCGTCGATATCTGCGTCGTGCTCACCCTAGGAACGGCAGAGCCATATCGAGGCGTACCGTTCAGGTCAGTGACCGACCCGCAAAGGAATACCTACCGCGCAAACGGCTGTGTGGGTGTGTTGTATGGGAACGGTCGTCATTGGACTGCACTGAGCGGGAGGACAGTTTTTTGAAGCTATCTTGGTGCCGTGTCCGCGCATTGGAAGGAAATTGGCGCCTATAGGATTGGCTCTTGCTTTCTAGTGAGAGGGTAGCTTCGCACTTTGTGGGCAGAATCCGAGACAGCACTCTAGAGGGGACTCAAAAATGTTTGTGGAACTTATGGGACTTAACTACGGGGTCATCAGTCCCTAAACTAACAAACTATTTACGAACTAGCTAATACTAATGACGGCACAAATATCCATGCCGGAGGGGGGGATTCGAACCCCTGACCGTAGTGGCCGTGCAGGACGTGACTGACGCGCCGCAGTCCGCTCGGCCACCACGGCTGGCCCAGAGGGGATTCGCTTTAGGCAGCCCCGAATGCGGTTGGCTCGGTTCAGGTGTTCTCTTACGTGAGGAGGGACTTCGTCTTCGTCGTCGACGGCCGGCGAGTACCGTCGGCCTGACTTAGGTGCTTAATTGTGTCTGTTTTGAGACATCGATTATTTTTACACCTATTGCGCTTTTTGGACTTGGAGTTTCAGATTCACTTTGTAGACACCGTCTGAAACTTGTGTCTGTCGATCTGAGTATCATAGAGGCGTGAATAGGCTCAACCAGTTTGAATCGGCAGCACCGACGCGCTGATAACGTTATTGCTAGGCCTGGTGTCAATTGCACACTCGACAATCTTGTGTCCAGTACCCATAGTCTGATTTGGCGAGACATAGCCGAGCCTGTGATTTCGTTAGACACTGAGTGCTTACCGTGGACACAGAGGCTGAGAGTAGTGCATAGACGGTTCTGTCTTGAGATGTTTTTTGCTTTCGATCGGACCGTGATTTGCAGCACTCCAACGCGCTGCCGCCGCCGACCCAGTTCCAGCGACGTCGGCTTCAGCACGATTTGGTTAAGTATTGCTGGCAACCGCTTATCTGGGTGAGAGTTAGGATTCTTCCTTTTGACGGTTATCTGAAACATCATTTTATGTGGAAAGAGCTCGTAATTACAGCACGCTCCCTTGCTCTCCTTCGTGTTGTAATTCGCCACTCTCTGAAATTACAGTTATAGTAAGACCTTGCCAGTTATTTATTAGTGTTATTTTTGTATATGTTCATGTATTCCAAACTGAAAATGTTTGAAATTTTTAAAGTTTTGAGAACTGTTGCTATTGCTTGTCAGTTAATGTCTCAGAGTATTTTGTGAAATAAATTAAGAACATTTTTAACCTGTATCTGATTCAGTAGTTAGATGCCCCAATTTTCATTATATTTTGGTGGGTATTTGTTTGTCAAGAGGGCAGATCTCATTTAGAGCACATTTCAGTGATTGTTAGGAGGGGTCTACCAATTCACCCCCTTCCCCGTCCTTCCTATTTCCCACATATCTTTACCTCGCAAACTACCCAAGACCCGAACACCAATCTTAACTTTACACACTTCTTTAAAAGTTAGCATAATAAAGTTTATATTTCTGGTCGTTCTTGAGCGAGGAATGACGTTTTCGTAGAAATGTCCAAATTCAAGTAAGTTCTTTGGACCGTCTCGGAAAAGAGCACTATCAGGTCTCAAATCCAAGTTACTGTTTTGGTCTTTCTTCGGGGATAGTGTCTCGTCCGGGTAGTATCTGTGGTTCGATAGCTTGTGGCACAACTCGAAGTAAAAAGCTATGGTGTGTGTCTGTTGTCGTTAGCAAAAGTTAGTTTAAGCAACTTATAATCTAGGGATTGATGACCACTGTAATTTGGTCAGTTTTACAGCAGACAGCTTTACAGATGAATTTCGTGCTTCGTGGACTTACGTTTGAAATTAAAGTTAATCAAATTGTTAATGACTGTCCTAACTGTTGTCAAGAATTAATGGCCTTGGAGGTCTCAGGGGTGTGTCATTTGGGTCGTCAGTAGAATCGTTACATTAAGAAAAACGGCAATACCAGAGTAGTTTTCCTTAAAAAAATGTTTCTAAATATGCTACCTGCCTCTGAAGCAAACACTGAATTATTTTTGCGTAAAATATTCTGAACATTAACAAATTTTACGTTAAATGACGCTGAATTGTAGGGATTGTAATATTGTTGTGTTATTCCGACATTTAACAATAAGAGCTATGTCAAAGTAGTGATTTCTGTTACTGAAAATCTAACAAATGAAATTTCACATCTGACTGAAATAAAGTATAACGACTGATTCTCTGAATTTCTTTGGTTCTAATTTTTCAACTAAACAGATAGGTACGTGACTCTTATTATGGAATCCTGATTCATTTACCACCTTTTTGGCCCACTTCAGGTTACGGTAGTAACACTAAAAGTGGGCCTTTGCCATCGTCTTTCGACAGCTCGAAATTTAAATGAAAATAACGCCCTAACCGTTCATCTAACACGGAAACTGAATACATGAATTTGTATATGAGAAATTCCTCTACAACTTGCTGTCTTGTGTTTCTTTTTCCATATCTCGCATCGTGTCAGGGATATTTGCAAAAATAACGCCGATTTTGGGATGTCTGTCTGTCCGTAACGTGTTCCAATTTTTTAAGCAGAACCGTTCAACCAATCAGTACCAAATTTCACAGACATACTTGTAGACCGTCAGAGACCAGAACTTCCCTTTTTCAAATTTGTTGGACAAAAAATACGCCAGTAACACTAAAAAAGCTGTTTTTAATGTAATTGTAATTGCTAATGAACCGTTCATCTGACACGAACATTGAATAACCGAATTTGTAGATGAGTAAATTCTCTACAACTTTGCTCTCTTATGTTTCTTTTTTTTTTCATATGTCGTATCGTTTGAGAGACGTTTGCAAAAATAACGGCGATTTGACACCGTCCATTGATTATACAAAACCAGCCGTTCGCAGATGTCACGTGACATTCCACGCCCAGACCTCTCTCTGGCATACGCCATCTTGCGTTGCGTATTTGACGATTTTCGTATTATAACTTACACGTTATTTCAAACGAGCGGCGCATTGAAGAATTAACAAAAACACGTCGTTCTTCGTACTATAAATGATAATCTAGTGTCTAAAATGCCTTATTAGCATCAATTAACAACTCCCATCAATAGTACGAAAATAAAGGACCAATATCCTAACTGTCCGCAGTAGTGTAGTGGGTAGCGCGTTGGATTGTAAAGCGCACGGGCAGTGGTTCGCAACCCGCAACTACCAATTTTTTTTCTCCTTTCTTCCTAAAAGGGTTACGTGTTGGGTGCATAGATATGTCGTAATCATATCACTATAATTTTTTATTTTTTACATTACTATTGTTGTCCGAAGTATTTGCAAAAAATTATAAAACTACAAATCTAAAGGGGGCCGTAAAACATGTCAGTGCGATTTTTTCCATGCTGAGAGCAACACTTGAAATTACTTGTACTTGCATTGTACTACAGAAGAGACTTTACACTTGACACAAATTTCTTGCACTTTACGGATAATAACAAACCATTTAGTTAAATACGAAGTCACAGGTTTTACTTGCTACCAAGTGACATAATGAAGGTTATTTAAATGTTTCATTAAATCAAAACTGTTACGAGAACTTCTACTCAACAATAAAGTTTCTTTACCAAATTTAGTTACGATTAATAATATCCGGCATTGCCTACATCATTTGAAAACGTTAGAATAAAACCTCTTTTATTAACTAATCGTTATTTGTATTTAATATGTATAGAGTAACTGCAGAAATGCAGCTGTTGTAGTTGCTCGGCATGAAAGAAGAAAAGTACGGCTCGCCCTGAGACTACATTGAGTCGTATTTCATTTACTGAGCCGTACATAGCCCAATATGTGTATTTTGTGTTTGGACAATTCAACTTAGTGTGGTCAACACGATAAGCCACGTACAGTACAGTTGCAGTGCTGAGACGGAATTCAGTTGACACCAAACCCTCTGAGGGTAAGAACTATTTTGTTTGATTAGACGCCAGTGTCGCTTCGGTGTCTTTGATTCTGATAAAGAAATTTTGAAACGTGTAATTTGAAATTTGTTAAATGTGTCCAAAGGAATGTTTTCGAAGGCCTGCAGTTGCTGAATGGGTAGTATTGGTTCTGATGCGTACTTGGCTAACGTTAATTTTGGTGCGATATGATGATAACTGAACATTCCAGACTAGTGATCGTTCGTTAGACGTGATGACATACGATTTATTTCGGTCTACTAGTTTCATGCCCCCCCACCCCCTAATTCTTAAATGATTGTAGATAAATGTGTAGTGTTAAATAAATGGAACTTATGTGTACAAATAGTAACGTTTTTTCACCTAGGATTGTTTTTCTACGTTTCTAACTAATTATTTTAATGATATTGACGCTGTATTCATTTTTATGACTTGTCAGGAAGTCAATTCTGTCCTCTACGTAAGGGAACACTGAATGTACCTGATCCTGATATTTAACTTCCTTCACTCACAAAGGGACTTTGGAACTTAAAATTTTTAACAAGAAACATAATGAAAACCTACCAGTGCCAAAATATACATAGCTTTTCCTGAAAAAACAGAGTAGTCAAAAGCATGGATGTGAGCCATTCGTTATTATGTTCAATCAAAAATCATTCACAAAAAAAAATGTTAATAATAAAAATTCTGTGTTAATGTTGGTATCGTGTGAAAGTTTTATATTACATAAGAATATATAAGCACAAAGCGAGATCATTTCCTTCCTTTACGAAACTTCAAGGGTGAAATATTTACCTATGGGATGGTGTAATCAGTTCACATTGAGTATATTCCGCGGTGTAATGAATCGAGTATTCACTTGTATCCACAGTCATTACACCAATTATTCCGCATAGCGTAACGACATAACTGGAAAACGTCAGCAAGGTAATTACAATTACTGTCATAAAAATCAAATGTATGTACAAATTATGGGACTTAACTACGGGGTCATCAGTCCCTAGGCTTACAAACTACTTATGAACTAGCTAAGACTAAAGACGGCACAAATATCCATGCCCGAGGGGGGATTCGAACCCCCGACCGTAGTGGCCGTGCTGACCGTGACTGGAGCGCCTGTCACTTTTTTTTTTTTTTTTTTTTTTTTTTTTTTAATGTTCGTAAATCTGTCGGACCAAACTGCGTGGTCATCAGTCCGTAGCTTACAAACTACTTAAACCTAGGTAAACTAACCTAAGGACAAACACACACACCCATGCCCCAGGGAGGACTCGAACCTCCACGGCGAGCAACCGCGCGCTCCGCAGCGAGACGCTTTAGACCGCTTCTTTTTTTTTTTTTTTTTTTTTTTTTTAAATAAATAAAAAAAGTCTAGTGCCACCGCCACTTTTACCCTATACTAAATCAAGGATGCGACTAAGGGAAAGAAAAGGAAATAATGTGTTCTTTTATTTAAACTTCATGGCTTTTATTGTAAATACAAATAGACAACAGGAGAAACAAAACGGCCCATCCTAACCGTTGTGTTTTGAAGTCTTACCTAATTCTTTGAATTATAAATAAAATTAAAAAGATTTTTTTTTCCTTCTTCTACTTGAACGTAAGGAAGGTATTTAACGTGACTTTCTAACTGTCCGGAGCCTTGGCCGTCTTCTCGTGGTGTGTTTATTACCGGTAAATTCAATCATAAATCTATTTTTTTTAATGAACCAGGTCATCTCCACTTTCTTTACTTAATATCTGCTCATGCCCGGCTTCAACGGACCACCAAGAAGTCATCAAACACCTTCAGGAGAAAGTTTGCGTAATTTTTACGGTAGTTTGCACTCCTCTTAATTTTCGAATGTTGGCTCTCTATAAAAGTTCTATAATCACCGACGTCGTGTTCCGTTGTGCCTAATATATAGTGCACTGTTACTCCTTTCAGCCAGTTTGCTGCATTTCTCTTCGTATTTGGGTATGGAATCTCATCAGGATAGAGTAAGGTCGTCATCGGAATAGCATGAGGCGCAGTGCGTTGAACGAAGGCCAGAAGGCGGCAGAGCAGATGCCAAATGTCCTTTGCCGTTCCGCAGACTAGTCGGTGTGTGTCCGTATCATGCACGTTGCACGTCTGGCACAGCGGCGTCGCCGCAAGGTGAATGCTGTGCAGACGTGACTTCGTGGGGTACTTTCCGTTCACGTAGTAGTACCATGTAGTCCGTGCCGCTGTCGGCAAATTAGGGGAGTGTACGTTCCACCAGACTGCATTCCAGTCGATCGTTGGGTGTTTACCTTCCACAACATTCCGTCGTTGCCCCATCATGAGGGTTCCGTACACCTTACGGACCGCAGGTAGATCATCTATGCGTAGTATACGTCTGAGGTAACTGTATTCCAGTAAAAATGTACTGCAGTGGGACATTGCCGCGGGGATATGATGGAGATCTATCGGCGGGTCCAGATTGGGTGGTGCAATTTCCGTGAGAAGAAAAGCGATCAGACTGCTGGGGTCTCGTTTCCATTGCCACAGTGTCAGCCTCACAAACAAAGCCATAGCCTTGACATACACGTTGGTGAGTCCTAGTCCACCGCCCAACACCGGGAGTGAGAGCGTGGAGTAGCTGACTTTAAAGAGATGTCCTTGGTTCACGTAATGTCCAAAGGCTGCTTGGATTCTGTCCGCAGTCGCTCTTGGCATCGGAAAAATCCTTGCCAAGTACGTCATTTTTGATACCAAGTAGGTGTTAATCAAGTCGACCTTTTGCAGCGCATCCAAGGAGCGTAGTGAGTGTAGACGGATACATGCACGGATATTGTTCAAGAGGCGTTTGTAGTTGAGAGCTATCGTGCGGCGTGTGGTCTTAGTGTACACCACCCCTAAACATTTCATCTCAGTGACCAACTTGATGCGTCCGTCGAGTTGCGCAGGTAATCCGCAACCGATGTTCATGATTCCTGATTTTCTCATGTTCATCTGTGCACCCGACGCTTTCCCATATCTCTCTATCTGAGCTATGGCTGTGGCAATCTCTTCATTTGAACGGACGAGGAGAACCACATCATCTGCATATGCACGATACACAAATTTATCCCCTCTTACATTGACGCCGCTTAACGTTCGATGTAGTTGCATCAGAAGTGGCTCAATTGCAAGTGAAAATAGGCCCACGGAAAGAGGACACCCCTGTCTGACGGAGCATTGGATAGTGACTGGTCCTGTCGGACTACCATTCACAAGTACCATTGACTTCGTCCCATTCAGAAGTCGCATTACAGTCGCGATGAAACGTACTGGTATTTCCATCGCTACCATCGTGGCTCGTAGGAAGTCATGGCCGACTGCGTCAAAGGCTTTTTCCAAGTCGACTGCCAGCATCGCGCCCTGAATTCTGCAGGCTTGCGCGATTGCTATCAAATCACGATAGTCACAAAGTGCCTTGTGGATTGCACGATTGTAACCGATACATGTCTGATCTTTCCCTGTTAACACTGTGAGGGCTGGTTTTAATCGCAATGCTAAAAGCCGTGCAAAAATTTTATAATCGCTGTTGAGGAGCGTCAGTGGTCGGAATTGGTGCACCGATTGTCCCGTTGATGTCTTCGGGATGGGGATGATTAAACCTTGGGTAAATTCAGTTGGTATAATGACTTCGGCGTGCAGTAGTTCTTGAAACATCTGTCTCAAAGTCGGTGTTAATATATCTTGAAATTCCCTGTAGAATTCAATGGGTAGTCCATCGAGGCCTGGAGCTTTGTTTGGGCGACCTTTCGCCAGGGCCGCCTTCACCTCTTCCTCGGTCACGTCTGCTTGCATCTCTACCGCCGTCTCGCGGTCCAGTTTCCGTGGCAGTGCCGCAAGCATGTCGTTGAGTGCCGCCTCATCTGGAATCTTCTGTGAGTATAATCGAGCGTAGTAATCCACAAAACCTTTCCGAATTCCTGCCTGACTTGTTAAAAGTTGGTCGTCCTCTGTCCGCAGTGCCGTGACGAGATTCCTCTTGGACCGCCTCTTTTCACATACTATGTGGTGCATAGAGGGTGGTTCGTGCGCAACTCTGTAGTCCTGTCGAGCTCTAATGACTGAACCTTCCATTTTCTGGCGCATTAGTTGTAACAGTTTGGCTTTGACACGGTTGATTTCTATCAGACGAACTGGTTGCTGCATTGCACTGTTGTATAAATCACGGAGGACGCTGAAATAAAATTCGATCGTGTTGTAGTACCATCTCATTCTGTCTCTTGAATAACTCATCAGTGTTCTTCTCAAGGCCGGTTTGGCGCACTGTCACCTCGGCCACAGCGGCCGGCACTGTCATAAAACCCGCGAAATATAAATTGCCGTTCAGCTCTCAGTAAATTTCAGCGAAGGTTTCAAAACTGTAGCGAATATTCTAACAGCACGTTCAGAATTTTGTCGAAAGAGATTGACTGCGCTTATCACGTTCTCCTGTAAGAGTTTCTAATGACATTTGATCTTGGATCAATATGGTCAGTAGTAGACTTAAGTATCTTGTACAACACTTCGAAAGACTGTTTTATGCGCTGGAAAGAAATAATTTTCATATAGTATGCCAACAGTATGACTTCATAAATGGTGTCCTCGATAAGTGGCGCATACTACATTACCTTCACCTTTCTCCAACATCTTTAGAAATTCAAGGACATGTGTTATTAATTCGCTTAAAATCAACTAGAGGTTAAAACTTCCTACCAAATTAAAACTGTGTGAAGGGTCTTGAAACGGATCCACGACCTTTGCCTTTCACCTGCGAAAAGTAAACGCCTGCGTTCGAATTTTGACCTGACAAACTGTTTCACTCTGCCAAGAAGTTCCGTATCACACTCCGCTGGCAACTAGGTTACTAACACATGTTGTTTTGTTGTGGAAGAAGTAATTCTCATGTAATTTCTGGGGCTTTTCTCTTCACCATACATAAAAATCCTGAAATCACGCAACTCATCTCCATGTTAGAATAAGATCTCATACATACAAGTCTGTTCCAATAACAAAATGTTCAAATGTTTGCCGGCCGCGGTGGCCGAGGGGACTGAGGCGCTCCAGTCACGGTCTGCACGGCCACTACGGTCGGGGGTTCGAATACCCCCTCGGGCATGGATATTTGTGCCGTCCTTAGTTGTAAGTCGTTCATAAGTAGTTTGTAAGTTTAGGGACTGATGACCCCGTAGTTAAGTCCCATAGACTCTACAAACATTTGAACATTTTTCAAATGTTTGTATAGTTTATGGGACTTAACTACGGGGTCATCAGTCCCTAAACTTATGAATTACTTACGAACTAGGACGGCACAAATATCCATGCCCGAGGGGGGATTCGAACCCCCGGCCGTAGTGGACATGCAGACCGTGGCTGCAGCGCCTCAGTCCCCTCGTTCCAATAACAGGAAGAGCTCTTGAACACATACGCAAACATTTTATTCTCACTTTTACATTCAGCTGTGTCACTGTCGAAACAAGTTTATTTCGTCACGTATCAACACGAAGGAGCTCGCTGCTAGAGACGCTGTTTACTTGCGTAATCTTTTTAATTACCACTGCTGATAGCCAGGCTTGCCGCTATCTTCCCCTTTCCTTGCGACTGCCTTTTAACCGCTGCCGTCACACGGAATATTTCTCTAAGAACCTGCGGAGGGACAGAGAAGGACGACTTTCGCTCCTAATTAAGCTTAATTGAAATCCCTCAAGAGGCTCCTTACGGAGTGAAGAGTAGGCCGGCTTGGTGTGCGGCGACGCTGAACAGCGATTCTGGCTGTAAATCCTGTGCCGTGGAACAGCGACGGGAAAGGGACTGAGGACTTGTTGAGAGGAATAGGCCGCTCTCTTAGAACAGGCGACACGCTAAAACAGGAAAGTACATTTTCGAAAGTCAAAAAGAGCACGTAATTTGTATAACACCGTCAACTGGGAAGTGACAATACAAGAAGTTGCACAAATTTCTCGTGCCTAGCAAGCTAGGCAATGGTCGAAATTTAAAGAAAAAGTAAAATAGAACAAAATAAAGAAAATAGAAAATGACAGTGGCCGAGGAAGTCGAAAACAAGATGATTTAGCGCAAACTTGGGATAGGTGGAAAATATCAGAAAGTATACACTTGTGGAACAGCATTCATTGCATATAAAGGTAAAGCAGTCAACAATCCGAAGATTGCTTTGAACACCACAGTGCTTTACTAGGCATGGTCCTATTTGGAGGTGGTAAGCCGTTGCCTTCCTCCGACCTTCGAACTGACTTACCCAGCCAGTTATAGGGGTACCTACAGTTTAACATGGGTTCCGAACCACGGTGCTACTCGGTATTTTTCACATGAGCAATACTGCCAGAGGGGAAAGAAGTGGAAAGTGACAGATAAAAATCGTTGGACCTGGCGGGATCGAACCCGCGACCTTCGGATTTGTAGTCTGGCACTCTACCACTGTGCAACTAAGGCGCACTCATTGCATGATTGCATATAAGTTCTCTTTTTATTAAGATGACACAAAACAAAAATAGGCAGATAATACACTAACAGAATGAAATACTATGAAATACAGATGAGGAAACAAATACAAAAGTAATACTAGGAGAACACACAGATTAACATATAATCGGTTTCGGTGTATTGGAGAAATGGACCTAGTGCTAAACTCACCGAAGAACTGTGGGAGCAGCCATAGATTATGATATCTGGAACATATTGCTAACAGTGTTGTGTTTTGCAGTTACACGCGTAAGCATAGACTAATATATGTGACGCGCGGGAGTAGCCGAGCAGTCTGTAGCACAACGTTGCGAGGCCTCCCTCGGGCATGGATGTGTGTGTTGCCCTTAGGTTAGTTTACATTAGTTTAAGTAGTTTGTAGGCTACGGATTAATAATGAAACAGTTGAGTGCGATAGATTTACAAACAGTTGAACATTTGCTAATATAGTAGAGAAAATGAAATAACACAAAAGAATGAAACGCATTAGATGAGAAGGAACTTTTCCTACCTTCTCGTGAAGTGAAATGCAGTTATTAAGGAAAACCTACTTTTTCGGATAGGATTTTAGTTTGTTTCCTCTGAACGAGGTTCCAGTGTAATAATAACTGCACCACCCCAAAAGCCGGGAACTAAGATTGAAAACTTTTCGTTGATTTACCTTATTACGACAATAATTTCTGGATGTGTGTGTGGGAGCAAAGAAAATATTTTCGCATTCTGAGAACAAAATTTGCAGGATTCTAAAACTTTTTTGCTGCAATGTAAATCGATCCCAACTCGAGGATCATTTTCATGACACTGTCTTGCCTCTAGCGTCTGCCTTTCTTTGCACACCCTAGACGCCCTACGTCAATTATATCAGGTAGGGATCCCATACCATGTTGCAGTAGGCTAACAGGAGTTATACAACGACAGTGTGAGCAGTCTCTTTTGTGGGTTTGTTACAACTCTTAGGGTTCTATATTTTTCACTTTCGTCAAGACAAGGGGCGATGTTTATTGTTGTATATTATGAAATATGTATGCCAATATGGTAAATATATTCCACAACATATATCGTACTGTTCTACCAGTAAAACACAGTCTTCCGTTCGCCTTCCGTACGGTTTTATCTATGTCATCTAATCAATTAAACTTGTTCATAATTGCAGTCCCTGGGTAGTTAGTTCTAATGAGAGCCTTAAGTTAGAGTAATTTGTCGAGTAATCGAAATTTAACGGATGCCATTTGGTAAACATGTCAGTGAACTCACTATAAAATTATCCTGTCTGAAGTAAACCTGGAGAGACGACGTCGGTTTTCTTGATATGACAGCAGATGCCACTTGGGGAATAGTAGCTGTACTGATAAACCCTTCTACGTCGTCCGAAAATAGCGTAGTTACGTAGTTGGTAGTGCGCCATCTGTGTGTACCCTTCTACAGGGATTTTTTGCAGCAACAGTTTGTCGTAACAGTTTGGATTTAAGAGAAGTGTAGGAAGACACGAGACAGTATTCACATTACGACTTATTTTACAAAATAGGTTCAGAAAAGGGAAACCTAGGTTTTTGGCGTTTGTAGATCTGGTGAAAGCTTTTGAGAATGTTGACTGGAATGAACTCTTTCAACTTATGAAGGTAGCTGGGATAAAATATAAGCCCTCCGCCTCACCTACCACACCATTACCCCCACACAGGTCCTGTACGACTTCATTCTGTTCCCTCGTCTCCTCCAGTTCTTAGAGCACATCTGGATGCTTCCCGAAAAACAGGTTCCCGTATTGCCCAATGAAGCACGTTTGGGAAATGATTGCATGAAATCTAGGAAATGCAAATTGTCACGCCACAGCTTCAGAGAGGGGAGATCCTGTATTCCAAGATAGTATTCAATATCTGTGTGATCAAAAAGGTGCCTGACTCAGCACTTTAAAACCCTCCATGGATATCACCTACCAATATGCTTCAGTATATATATATATATATATATATATATATATATATATATATATATATATATAAACGATAGCATTTAATGTACTCCGTTTCCACTGTTTCAAGATTAAACTTCTAGTGAAATGGAAAACTGTTTGAGGGTGTACCAATCTTAATATGTATAAAAATTGAGGTGTTTGTGCCTATATTTCACTCTGAAGGCAAAACTACGCATCGCAAAGGAATATTGTTTTTATGTGGTAGTAGGTATCAGTCTCTCATTGTCCACTATGGTCGTAGAGGTTTGATAACGATAAGGGGGAGGAAGATGTGGGATTTGAAAGTTGCCGACTTAGATAAAATTCTACGTGTGGGTGTCAAACAAACGAACTCTCTGTCTTATTGAAGTACATAGTCTCCCGTTGTGCACCATAGCAGTTCCGTGTCGATAGCTATAAGAGGGTGGAAGATGTAGTGGTTGAAAGTCGTCAGCTTATATAAAATTCTGACAGAAGACCAGCGATGACTTTTGACACTATAATAGCAAAGAGGTTATATAAAGCGAAACGTGATGCACGTTCTTCAGTTTTCTGCAACAAGCGTACGAATGAAGAAAAATAAGTGCATATTGCAGTTTGAAAAGTAAAACTACCAAGAAAGATACTAAAGCGTAAGA